>CM028134.1:258540000-259740000 GCA_016271365.2 Neoceratodus forsteri | reverse complement strand
GTCAAGTAGCAGACTGTAGTGCCCCCCCACCTGAAGGAGGAGAGCTGTCCCAGGGATGCTCTATCCTCCCACCTGTAGCAGCCCCTGAATGATGTAAGTCAGTTTCTGAACAGATCATGCACTTGGTGCACAGAAATGCGGTGGAGGAGTACATGATGGGGGGGGGGGGACTGATGGCCACCAAACAGGAAACGGACCTGAAAGTAATCTTATCTGATTATCTAAAGGTTGCCAAACAATGTGAGAAGGCTGTGAGGAGAGCCAGTGGAATTCTGGGGTGCATAGAGAGAGGTATCTCCAGCAGAAGGAAGGAGGTGGTGATGTCACTGTATAGAACATTGGTGAGACCTCATCTAGAGTACTGTGTCCAGTTCTGGAGACCACATCTCTGGAAGGACATAGAGTAAAAGCAGTTCAGAGAAGGGCTACAAAAATGGTGCAGGGGCTGCACCAAAAGTCATATGAGGGGAGACTGGAGGATCTCAATATGTATTCCCTGGAGGAAAGGAGAGAGAAGGGTATGATAGAGGCTTTCAAATATTTCAAGGGTGTAAATAAGGTACAAGAGGGTAGCATCTTTCAAAAAAAAAGATGTTCAAGAACAAGGGGCCGTGAAATCAAAATGGGGGGGGTAGACTTAGAGGTAATGTGAGAAATTATTTTTTCATGGAAAGGGTGGTGGATCCATGGAACAGTCTCCCGGCAGAAGTTGTGGGGGCAAAAATGGTAAGAGAATTAAAAAACGCATGGGACAGGCACAAAGGAACTCTAGTGATAGTAAAGAGAGGGTAAGCAGCAGATCATTCAGGATCTGCAGTATATGAAACAGGTATGGAAATGATCAGACGAGGTGGGCAAATTCTATGTTTCAATGTAACCCAGGTCACTGGTGTAGTGAGGAACACTACTACCACTGTGATTTCCAGCCAGCCATACAGGTTTGTTTTCTCATAATATTTAAAAGGTGTTTTTTTTTTGTGACTGTGTGTTTTTGTAGCTCAAAAGCCATTTTCACAGCAGAAAACTTTGATTTTTGTGAGTATTAGTGATAATGAATGTGGATAAAAGAAGAGAAAAGTTTGTGCATGGAACAAAACGCTTGGAGCTGAAGTTTGAAACTTCGGTGGTTGATTGAGTAAGGTGTTAAGGGGTTTTCCAAAAGTGTCATATGCAATATTTCACATGGGCCAATGGTCAAATTCAAAGCAAGCTACTATATCTATCTACTTTATCTCAAAAATATAGAACATTTATTGCAAAAAAAAAGCTATGTTGCACCTGTGAAAATTACAGATGTAAGGAAATGCAGTATTAGGGATTTTTGACCTCCAAATCTGGCCACCCCATACACCACAGCATTGTCCCAACTGAACTGAATGCCAAGGCACTACCCAGGTTTCAAAAATATGTTTTACTATCATAAATATATAATGTAGTACAAGGAATAAGTTACACCTCTTGACAAACACTGCACTCATATGTTGTGAGACAGAATACAGGCCTGGGGCATATTATGCATTTGTGTGTGTGAGTGTGTGTGTGTGTGCATGTGTATATGTGTGTGTGTATGTGCGCGCCACTCGCAAAGCTGATGCATCATCACACACACTTCCCTAGACCAGTTGCAGACTTCACGAGTGGCCCAAAGTAGCAACAATATTACACACCTTATCCCAAACTTGCAGAGGACCTTATGAGTGGCCCTGCATGCCACTCAAAGTGGCTGCATCATCGTGCACATTTTGCAAGACCAGTAGCAGACTTCTGAGTGCCCTGCAGGCCACTCACAGAGCAGCAACAATGTTACACACATTGCACCAGACCTGTAGCAAGCTTCAGGAGTAGCCCTGCAAGCTACTAGCGAAGCAGCAGCAACGTTACACACAGTGCCCCAGGCCTGTATCCTGTAGCCTTGCATCTTACAACATACAGGTGCATCTTTGTTATGGGGTGTAACCATATTCTGTAACCACACAGTGGAGAAATTAGACCCACTCACCAGTTAACTTTTTAAGTGTTTATTTTGAGTCAGAATGTTAGTTGACAAAACTAAACCTCATCAACGTTTCATTGTCTGTCATATCTGATCACTTCTTCAGGATTAAAGTGTAGCATCTACTTAATTACAAACAGTTAAAATACATTACTAAATAACCAATCTTTCATGTTATATAAGTCAGTTTTCAAGCAGACATACTCTTTCCCAAAAGATAATCAACAGAATGACTGTCTCAACTTGTGAGAAAATGCTAAGCTCAACTACAGCTTAATAGAACACATTTTTATTAGATAGTTTGCCCCAATGCCCCTGTTAACTATGAAAAATATTTATTTTAATAGTTCAAGATTTCTGACTTAGCCAACTTGAGTTAACCTCTAACAGTTCTTCATTTTGTCTCACTTGAGTGCCAGTCTCGTGAATTTCTGAAGAAGCAGCATGGCAGCTTTCAGCATCTGACATTTAATCTTGCTATTTCATCCAGAGAGTATGTAAATTCAAAATTCCCATTCTTCAATAAATTTTCCTAAAAAAGCATGAGCACAAACATCAGAAAATGATTATTTTTATACACAATAAATTATCAAAATCAAACTGCTCAAAAATATATATCATTCTGAACACAGCCAAAGTCAGGGCAGGTGACCCCTTTTTTGTAGTTCTCTATCCTTCATTGCTACTTTACATGTGGATCTATTTGCTGTTGCTATGTGAAATATTTGACTGGAATGCAATGCATTTTAGCACTGTCTGTTTCCTGATCCCTTACTAGAGTGGTGTGGTCTGGGTGTAAACCTTTTCTTTTAACAAGCACTCCATTGAGAATAAAAGGGTTCATAGGGTCACTGCTTCTATGGATTAAATTAAGTGGAAAAATGGTCAGAGTGTTTGGAAGGTGGAGCAACAACACTCGTGATCAAACCATATTTACATTGTGTTATTCAAATACCAAACTCTATTAAGAAAAACATTCTCCAGTTTTGCCTTTTCCTAATTTCAGTTTCAGAGTAGTCAAAATGTTCATGGTGCATGCATCCTATGGTCAACACAAGTTTAACGATTTTAGTTCAAATCATTTAAAAAAACATATGCTTAGACCATACTAAAAGTTATTACAGAGATTATGCAGGTGCTAGTACATAGCAAATAGAGGCTATGCTTCAGTTTCTTGAATGTTTGAAGCACAAACTCAAACAGGAAGTGGCTAGGTGGCTAGAAACAAATACTGTATTTTTAAGTGGCTAAAGAGCCTCAGAGTTTTAGGAACTTACCTTATACAATAACATAATAAGGCCACCATCATGTGAGCTTTGGCCACAAACAAATTGGTGCAGTGGCCAGCTGGCCACTAAATGAGAAGCTATTTGTTTTACTTCTTTTAAAAAATAACCGTTTCACATAGGGATTGTCTCAGGTTTGTTGTAAGTACTGAGATACCAAGGTTTTCTCATTCATTGTGCCAGGTCACTTTTATTTTTAAATTCTTTGGTAACTGGATAAGGCCCACTAGGTGCATGAACAGAAGCACTTGGGTGTTAAGATACTTGCTCAGTGTCACACAGCAATCAAGTTCAGGTTGTGGAAATCAAACCCAGGTCTGCTGGATGTACCAAGCTCATCCATTCATAGCTTATTTCTCTAACCTCTAGACTATACTGCTTGTCCTTTACACAGTGAAAAGTTATCATAATTTAAGTGTATATGTCTGTGAGGGGGGGGGGATCCCTTGAAAACCATCTCCCCTGAATTTTTTTTAAGGAGAGTGATAAGGTGCGAAGCTGGGTGGAAATGACAAGGCCCTCCCCATCAGCTCAGATAAAAAAAAAAAAGAAAATAAAAGGACTCTTACCTTTCAGAATGTGTCCTGGGTGGCTATCCTGGCTGATGGATGGAGTCTGCAGTTATGAGGCAACTTTGAGGATCCTGGCTCCAGTACTGGATGGGATGGTTTCCTTGGTGGTCCTCCTGGAGAGGTTAGTAGCATGATATTGGTTGGGCCTGTGGAATTCCCAGGTTAGGGGCCCTAAGAAACCTGGATTAGCACTGGTAGTCAGGGCTGGTGAAGGGGTTCTTTTGCTATTTTTTTTTTGTGTGTGCATATGTGTGTGTGGGGGGGGTTGTTTTTTGTGTGTAGTTTGTTGTTCCATCTCCCCAACTGTGTGGCCTGATCTAGCTTTTTGTTCATTCCAACAGTGGTGGGAGAGGTCCGGGCCCAGATGGACTTTGAGTATTGGTTGCTGCTCCCTGTCACCCACTATCTGGATACTCAATGGAGCAATATAATGGGAAAGAGCCACGACAGGTGTTCTGCTCCTCTCTTGGGTTGGTGGCCAGTTCAAAGGGGTCAACTGAGTGAAGAAGTGAGTAGCACTGCTGGGAGCTGCAGGCTGCCTGCTTGCAGGTGCAGGGGTTTTTACAGTGCTGGGCAGTGCCAGCAGTCTTGAGTCAGGAGAGATGTCTGAGGTTGTTAGGGTGGGTATCTTGCCTGACATTGCATTCCCCCATTTGGTGATCCCGGTCACAGTGCCTGTACAGCAGGTAGCGTTGACTTGCTTCAAGTCTGGGGAGCACCAGGGGAGATAAAAGGTTGCCAACAGTTCTGACCTGGACAGAGCAATATGCCACTCATTAATATATACAGTAAATAAAACTGGAACAGGGTATGGGGAAGAAAAAGGACTCCCCCAACATATATACGACTGGCCTGCTGTACAAGATGAAAAATAGGTTGGGGCAGACAGGTAGCGAGAACTGGAGTAGTATGACTGCAGCATCAGGGAGCCAGGTATGACCTGGTTCCACAGGTGACCACACAACCAGCTCTCCATGGGGTCTATGCATGAATGTGGCCCAGACATGTCCAACAGGCCCATACCTGGCCCACACAAATCCACACCCATGAACAGGCATGCAGGGCTTGCATTCACTAATGTAATGCTAGCTGCCTGTCTGCAGCCCCATCCTGCTGTTGCATTGGTATGTGGGATGCAGGCCGGCAGATGCAGATGGGCATCCAGTCAGATGCCTGACCTGGTGTCAGAATGGATACCCTGCTCCTCATGGAGTAGGGCATTTTGGAACACCCTGGGTCCTGGTAACTTGAAAATGTCTGGGCGAGTGCCCACATGGCTGCCCCCAGCCATCTCTGCATGTCTAAAGGGCTGGGGCAGCATGACGGGGGGGTCAACTGCCCCACCATGGCTGGTGGGGGTGGAACTGCAGGGGCATGCAGTGACTATAGCAGGGTTACTCTGCCTGTATAGCTTGCACCCCTCATCCAAGCACTCTATGGCTAAGTGAACTTCTTGGAGTGTAGGAAAGCCCCCAGGCCACACACCCAGCCCATACGTGTATACAGCTCCATGAATGGACAGAGGATTAGGTGTGGAAAGGGCTAGCACATCTTCCTTGAATGCCATGGGGTCCATGGGACCCCAATGTATGGCAGAGCGACTAAGGGAAGCCTACACGTTGCAGATATGCGGCACCTAGGTTTGTGCATAAACCCCCATGCATTTAAAGGGACCTACTGTATACACACACAGTACAGGTCCTGCATTCCTGTGGTGTGGCAAGAAAAATAATTAAGGCTTTTTTCTGCTTTTTAGGTAGCAAGCTATGCTTGCATCATCTCATGATGTCATGTGTACTCTTTTGTGCAAATTTTAAATCAATCAATCAATCAAAGTCTTTAGATTGAAAGTTTAAAGATTATTGTTACATTTAGTGTGTGTGAGTTGACTGTAGTATGGTCTGAGTAGCAATGTAGTATAGGAAGTTTCTCAACAGGCACTACATAGAAAATAATATATGGGCAGCCATACACAACAAGGCTGTGTTTCCATCGAGGGGCTGAGATGTCAGCATCTGAACCTCGATAGTGAAGCTTGAGAGGTTCATGCTGTCATCTCAACCCCGAGATGGAAACACTTGTCGGGTTGTGTGTGGTTGCCCATATTTTATTTTATACAGTATTTTTTTTTTAACACAGGAATTACAGAAGTGACCCTCGCATCAAAGTAAAAAAAACAAACAAAAAAAAACCAACCTTGCCACTTCTTTCTCCTGTTCTGTGATCGAAATTAAATTGACAGACTTTTACAAGTGAAAAGGTGCAACTTTGGGCATTGAGTGGTTAGCAAGCAGCTGGGTGTGGCGTGAATGAGAACTTCAAAATGTTATGACCTTTGAACTGTGGTGAACAAGTGTTCAGAAAATGCAACAACACTTTTGAATGCGCTCAACAGTTCAGAATGGGCACAACAAGGATTTTGAGCAGGTGGATTTTTATACAGAACAAAGGCTAACCATATACTATATTCTTCTGACCACACAATGTAGTATGGTTAGCAGAATGTAGTGCCTGTTGAGAGATTTCTTATACAGCTCCCCTTCCCCCCACAAACGGATTTGTATAGTGATGATACTTTACACTGGGTTTTATGCTTGAGAATACTTGCATATGCATTGGAGAGAGTGACAAAAAGCAAAGATATTTGAAATGATGTTTTTTGTGTATTTTTAATGCATTCTACATACTGCCCATTTTGCAAACTGTCTTTGCTTCCCACATGTGTTACACAGTCTAAAATGGGTCTGTAATGGACAGGTATGAGGATTTATACCAACAGGCTACATTGTAAAATGCTAGTTCTCTGTTGTGGGCAGTGTTTACATGACATGACACGCTTGCTCACATGACATGACACGCTTGCTCACTGTTGTCCCCTGTTGCTGATCAAGCAAATTCACACTTACAGTGGTAGCCACCGCCATTGTAAAAAAAAAAAATGCACAATGACAGAACACAGCAAATTCTGATACCGGAAATGCTGCATTCAGATGAATGCAGCTTTACATAATGGTATTGAGCCATTGTGTATCACTACGAATGTTATCCTTGAACACGGTGGTTGATAGAATTGTAGAATGGGCCCCAATCCAGAAAATGTAATGGAGGAAACATTTGTAAAAAGTGTTGACGACTTTGAAAAAAGTGCAGCAACGTGGGAAGGATAGCGTAGCACCTGCACCTTTGAGTAACATTGGTACTTTAATCAAATGTTTGTAGTGTGTGAATAGTAGAAAAGTATGAAACTTACATTTATATAGTGCTTTTTACATAACGTACCCCAAAGTAATTTACAAGCCATTTATTAACAGATGATAGCCTAGCTGAGCGGCCACATCTCATTCCCTGTGGTTTATTGCTTCTGAGTGGGACAGCTTGCCAACACTCAGTAACATTGCTACATTCATCCTCAGCTGTAAATACTTTAATATGTGGCGGTTTGTAGAATTTTTAGTGGACAGCCAGAGCAAGGGTTTGTAGTGTATGGCTGGTTTTAAAAGACCAGTTAGAGTGCTTTTTGGGGTTAATTAGTGTGTTAGGGTAACTGGCTTGTGGTGAGGTGATTTCTTCGGTGGGTATACAGTGGTGCCAACCAGGATGCAATGCAGTAATGCTACAGTATATCAAAAAATGCTGCAGTATACTGCAGGGAGCAGTGTAATTCTCCCTCCTCAAAATAATTGTTCTGGCACTAGGAACCCAGTCCCAGCTGTCTGCCCCCAGGTGCATCCCATTCCAAGTACTCCCTGGTGTTCAGTATTTTGTGACACAACCCTTCCTCTTCCCATCCTGTGTCAGATGCTCTCCAACATTCAGTGGCACCCCTCTCTGTCTCCCCCTCCTGTGCTAAGCAGTCTTTAGTGCCAAGCAACAACCAACTTCCTCCCATGGTCCATTCCACATTCCACTCATTATTCAGTGTCACCCACTCCTGCTCCCTGTCCCATTCCAAGCATTCCCTGGTGTTTAGAGGCAACCCTTCTTCTCTGGCCCACTCAAAGCATTGTTTGTTGTCCAGTGCCAACCTCTCTTCCTTTTCCACTCTAATAACTCCCTGGTGTCCAGTGGTACCCCGCTCTCTCCATGCCCCAATCCATCCAATCCATGCTGTTCATTGGTACCCCTCCCCTCTCCCTATCCTGTCCCAAGAATTCCAAGGTGCTCAGTGGCACACATCCATCTCCCCATCCCATTTTAAGCATTCCCTGGTCTTCAGGCATACTCATTTTCCTCTCCCTGTTTCACTCCAGTAACTTACTGGTATACAGTGGCACCCCGTAACCCAATCAGCCCTTTATGGACAATAAATTGCGCAGCTCTCAATTCAACTCATCATCCAGTAACAGTCTGAATAAAATACTGCACACCAGCATTAGCAATACTGAGTCATTTAATAATATAATGGTTTGCAATATTTCATTCAGATGAATGGGAACGAAGAATTTGAATTTAGGTTTTGCCAGTCATCACCTGGAGGAAGGAGTATGTAAGGGGCTGGGGGGTGACACTGGACACCAGGGATGATTTTGGGGTATTCCATATTAGGTGAAGAAAGCAAGATGGGGTTGGAAATGAGCAGTATGGGGAGAGGGAATTTTTTAAATTTGAGGGGGTCAGGTTTCGGGGCAGGGTCAGATAGGGGACCAGTGATATGAGGAAGAGAATCTTTATTTTAAGATATCAAGAAAGGATATTAGTAGGATAGGGCAAGCATGATGTGGGGAGGAAAACCTTCATCATCATAAATAGTTGGATTGAGTGGGAGCAGCAGGTTGGAACTGGAACCAGTGAGATGGAGGAAAATGACCTTTATTTTAATGGATTAGGTCTTGAGGTGGGAGTGGCGTGGCTTTGGGGATCAGTGATATAAGGAGAATGGGGCCTTTATTTTTATGTATCAAGTCAAAAGGGAGAGCCTTTTGGAATTGTGGGCCAGCAGGATGGGGGAGGGATGAGTTATTTTAATGAATCTGGTTGGAAGGGGGTGCAAAGAGGAACCACGGATCAGGAACCAATGGAATGGGAGGAAGGAAACCGTTTGTTGTAATGGGTCAGGTTAGTAAGCAGACCAGGGTGGGAGGAGGGACCAGTGTTAAGGAGGGAGGGTTAATTATTCATTGCCATGAGTCAAATGTAGTATGCAGGAAACAGGGAGGATTGTGGACCAGTGGCAAGGGGTTTGCTTTTTTAGTTTATTTAGTTTTATTGACCATGTAAGCACACTCAAAAATTCATGTCTATTTTCTGAAGTAACCCAGGAGGTAACCAAGTAGAACAAGACATAGCAACATCATCAGACACAGTAGTACACAAATGATAGGAACAGTTTCATTTAATTACTGATGGTATATTTGGGTTCCATGTCATAAGGGTGAATGTATAATGACGGCCTGTTAGAAGGGTGCCGAACCCCCAAGGCGACAACCTTTAGGATAGCGTTTTCATCTGGGGGGCTCTGCCCCCCACACACCCCCTTACTATAGAGTCCTACTCCGTGGGGACACACAACTTAGGGATGGGGGCAAACCCAGGTTGCCCAAATGTGTTGGCACCATTGTTCCATCACCCTTTTGGTGGGTCGCCATTATTCAATCATCTTTTTGATGTGTTACCATATATTTGCTGGCATAAGGGATGGGCTTCTTGTGCCAGACTTCAGTTTGGGAGGGGATAGGGTGTTTTCTGGCATGAGAGATGGGCTCTTGCAGGAGGGCTTGTCCATTGTGGAGGGGTGTTATTTACTGCCACTGAGGATGAACTCATGTTGCTGGACTTCAATTTCTGGGGCCATTGGTGGTATTTGCCAGCATTAGGGATGCACTTCTGGTACTAAACTTTAAAGTTTGGGAAGGAGGGCTTGCAAACACCTAGAATTGTGGCCAGGAGCCAGACATCAATCTGAGATGATGGGTTCTCAGAACTGAGCTTGGTATGTGGAGTATGTTGTTGTTTTGGGCATCTTAATTTTTAAAACTATGTATATGAATGTCATGAGAACACCAAGATATACTCAGTAGTGACAATTATTCTGTATATGTGGTAGTATACATTATCTTTTTTTATGAGTTGTTTTCTGACTGTGCATGCCAAGAACAGCATTTCTAACCCAAATTAATAAAAACAGTACCAAATTATTTGAAATGATAATAATAAAAAAATCTTCAAAAAGGTATGTACTATTACCCTGCCAGTTTATGATTTAATGTTTTGTAGTTAGGGCTGCAGACCATTCCAAAAACAAAAGGCAACCACTATTAAGGGAAGGAAATGAATTTGGTTCCATAAAAACAGTATCTCAAAGCACTTTACAGTCCAGTGGAAGGAAGGGAGAGAATGTTGCTGCTGTTTCAGGTTTGTAGGAAGATTCAAGCAGTGCAGAGAGAGATTAGAGAGCAATTACAGAGATGTTAAAGGGATTTCCAGGTTTTTGCAAAACACACATTTGATATTAGCATATCTCAAATATCTCAACATTACAAACAAAAACTTGAATTTCAAGACACTGCATTCTTTATCACTAAATATATTTGCATGAAAACAGGCTATTTCCCCCCATAGATTTCATATGTCCTTGCTGCATTCCCTGCCTTGAAATCATAATCATCTGCTGTTACATCACAACCTGTTGCCAAAGGATATCATTTAGATGTCACAAACAGAGGGGTGTGACTTCAGGACAGGAAAACAGCCGAAAAAGATAAAGTATCATGTGCAAATAGCCTAATTTTCATGCAAATGCCTTCAGTAATAAAAACAGGGAATGTCCAGCCATTCAAACTTGGGGGTCATTTTTAAATTCCGCTGATGCCAACTGTGATTTTTTTGTTGGAAATCAGAAAATCCCTTTAAGCGCAGGGAGGCTACAGTATGCAGCTTGCTTAGTGTCACACAGTAACCAATGTGGCTGAGGGAGGATCCAGACTTAGATTTCATGATTCACAGATCTGCAAGCTGACCTCTGTATCAAACTGCCTCACACAATGCCAAAGCGCATCCCAAAACTGCCTTTTAAAAACTGTGTTTTTATGAAGTTTGTATGTAGGACTTCAGTGGGTAAATCAAACTCAAGCTTTCAGGAATTGTTACTTCTGGCAACATTCATCCTTGGGCATCTGAGTTACAAGTGTGCAAAAAATGGGGTTTATATATAAAAGTTACCACCAAACCATAAGTATGGGAACATAACTGCACTTCCGCAATACCAGAGACAAAGAAAAAAAAAATTAAATATTAAGTTTACACATAATAACATATTGGGTTCTACATAAAACTGGAAACATTAATATTTACCATAGAATTGCAGACTACTCTTCTTTAAAAAAAACAAAACAAATCTTGTTCTTAAATACTGTTTAACAATTACATTTCTAAATCCTGGCAGTTAGCCTAAAACTCTAGTAGCCAACCTTTTCTAATAAAACTAGTACAGGAGTCTTTACTATTTTTTTATTACTCAGACGCATGTATCACAAATACTTGAAAAGTATATTGTATAATCATCTTAAATTAACAAAACATATGTTTTATTTGACAAGTACTCCAATGTTTCATTTTGTTTGCAAGTACCAACTGTAGTGAGAGAACAATTTAAACATAATAATCATTATAATATAATTTGCATTCACAACAAATGCAAAAACAAAACTCAAAATCATTTTAATGCACATGGTACAGTATATTAGCTCACGTGTCAACAGTGGTTCCTGTGAGCGAGGGCTCAGCCTTAATACAGCCAATCAAGGGTTATAAAACAAACATATTCCTAAATACTTGGTTTAATTATTGATCTTTAATATTCTATACAGGGTTTTCAGTGGGTGCTTTATTATTCTAAAATATGGATCCTGCAAATCCAAGCTTCAAAAATGCTTTATGATAAATAATGTGTGCGCGTTTTCTAAAGCAGTCCCACTTGAAAGAATAAAGCAAAATTAAATAGCACAATACCAATAAATACCCATCCTTATTTTACTGGTTCTGCAGATGATACTCTAATTTGCAAGAAGAAAACAGTGCAAGCACTGAAGGCAGCACAGACAGTCTTTTTACACCAATTCACACTGCTAAAATGATATAGCTGCTATTGCCTTGGCAGACAACACGTCAGTGTGCACTGCCCATTAAACTGCATGTCTGGCTTCCTTGTGCATTTCATGTTAAAGCAAGCTTTTGATTAGCGACAATAATCCCAATATATTCTCAGACAATCTTACTTTCCTCCTGTTAGTTTTCATCAACACAATTGTACCCATCTGAAAACTATATTATCTGCATAAAGCAATGGCTAATTTAATAATAATAAAAAAACAGTGATTTACTTTCTAAAAAGAATGTACACTCGTTATTAGGCATTAAGTAGCTTAGATAATGTGACCAGATCTTTATTTGAAGCATTTTAGTAAGTAATGTATACCAAAGCATCCTCTTATGAATGCTGCTTTCTTCTGCATCTGGTATCAACATTGACTTGAATTTAAACACATTATAAAGAATAAGCTAAAATGTATCATAGAAGAAAGTTAGTTTAAACAATTTATTCCAAGTGAAAGGAACTTAATAGACAGTCTAGTCATAATCTTTCAAATCTTGCCTCATCTGTTGTATAAAAGAACTCAAATATAATTTTTCAGAGGATGGAAATATTTGGGCAGTCTTCATACTAGTACTATAAGGGAATCATAGAAATTAAATCAGAAAAGGTGATATCTTGTTTTTTTTTTTTGCTTTTTGCACCATGTTCAGGAGCTTAAATACAATCTTATTCATATGAGTATAAGAGGAAATGAACATGCACTTCCCAAGCAGGCTAAGTCTACAACTTTGTCCTCTATAACAAAAAAAATATATATATATATATATATATATATATATATAATATATATATATATATATATATATATATATATATATATATATGTATTTGTGTATGGGGGTGCTATTTAAAAAATTGTAATATGAATTATTTGTAATGAAATATGACCCTATTGTGCTTATTTAAAAATGCAAATTAGGATGTTGCAATGGATCATTTTTCTTACAGTTTCCAAGCCACCTCTCAGCTGACCTGACCATGACCCCCCCCCCATAGTATGAAGTCAAGGGTTTCATTTGATGCACATTGTGATGGTGTTTTTGAGGTGTGGATTCTAGTTCTGTGTGAAGTTTGCCTGCTTTGCTATGTGAAGCAAATAAATGTGGTAAACTATACATGGTTGTCACTGTTTTTATCTTAACCTCTCTCACTCCACTCCTTTGAAGCCTGACCTCTCTCTCTCTCTCTCTCTCTCTCTCTCTCTCTCCTGACTATACTGACTTGCTACTATCCCCTTTTACCTCTCCTCTCTCCTCACCACCTTCGTTCCATCAAAATACTCCCTTCGCTTTTCTACTGCTCACTCTTTCTGTTCTTTCTGTATCCCTCAATGCAGAATATCCGCTGGTCAGTCCTTTTCTGTCCATGTCCCAGCTGCCTGAAAGGAACTTTGTTTCCCTATTCATCTTTTGTCCTCACTCTCCACTCTTAAATTACCCCTATGTGCTCTTCTCTCTCTACCCTGCTCTTGCAGCTTGCCACTCACACCAGTTTTTGCATGTACATTAGCTTCCCTTGGCCACAGCTGTACCCCAACACAGTTGCTCTACTTTAATAATTTATTGCCAGTCACACTGTCATTTCATTTTTGCATATTTGTACCACTACTGCAATGTGTCCACTACTGAAAAGATTTAATGATTTCTTACCATCAATGCAGTACATTTTTGTTTACTACTGCAAAGTTTTGTACTTGTGCCATGTATTACTTAAGAAATAAGGCATGACAGGGTGTTCCTTATGGTGGGGTCATGGCACACCTCAAGTGGGTTGAAGCATAAGGCTTTGTCATTGCATGCCTTGTGCAAGAGTCTAAAAGGCTGATATAAGTTTAAATTTTGGCTGGGACTTGTAAAGTGTTTCCCTAATTGGAATTGTTGGGGACTAAGCAAAATCTTTCTGTATCCCCTTCATAACAATCCTCCACTTTCTGTAAGTCTTTAGTGTGCATTATTGTGTTCATGTAGGGCCATCTGGCTAGCAAAGTCTCTAGAAATAGCTTTGGAGAAAGGCCAGGGTAGGGAGCTAGCCACCTGTGCACCTGTAACCCCACTGAAACTATTAAGAGGTGTGCAATTCATTTCATACACATTATTTGTAGTTCTGGATTCAGCAAAGCTGTAAAACATGTTTTACACACCAATGCTTCCTCTATCAACCTCTAGATTGGTGGATTCTCCATTGAGTCTGGTGTAAACAAGAATGCTAGTGTAGGAGCCTGGAAATGAGTTTTAAAATCTGGGAGGGCCAATAACCCCTCCTGTGATAAGCAAAGTTTGCCTTATAAATCCTAGCAGGTTTTCTGTTCCATAAGAAAGTGGTAATAATGCCATTAAGCTTAGCAAAGAAGTTGTTAGATACTTCTATGGGTAGGGCCTGCAGAAGGTAAATCAGTAATGGTGGGCACACAGTACAATTGTATTAACTGTGCTAATTACTGTTAATGGGAAATGTCTCCAATGGTCAAACTTCACCTTGATCTTCAGTAGTAATGGGGTATATGGTAGATTAAGGTGTACAGTTTGGAGATTTTGTTACACACATGAATTTGCAGGCATTTCACTGAAGTTGTTTGCTGCAATGATACCTGAGATCAAGAGATTAGACTAGAGGTGCAGCGAAGTTCTGCTACGAACTGAAAGTGAACCTGAAGTGGACCACTTCGAGTTTGCATAGCGCTATGCGAAATATCCATTAAAAACCCAAGATTTGCTTTTTAATGAACTTTGAGTTGTCCACTTCGGGTTCATTTCAAGTTATAGACTTGATAAGGCGAAGTTGGTAAGAAAAAAAAAAAACAGATCTCATGTCTGACTGTCTCTCCAGGTTTGCAGGTCACATGATGCAGGGAGAACCTTAAATAGGCAGGAAGTCAGTGTTTAACTTTCACTTTCTCATGAAGGAGCAAGTTGCAGCTGAGGCTGAGCTCCAGAGTGATTATCTATCTATCTATCTATCTATCTATCTATCTCTACCTAGAGAGATAACAGAGATATACATTTATAGTCGATTTGATTTTGCATTGGTTGTTTTCTTTAGTAGTTATTTAGTGTAAAACTGTTCTGCAGCAGATTTTTTTGTTAATTAGAGATTTTCTTTTGCTCCTAAAACCAGGTTTTGTTTGAGTTAGTCCATCTTTCCAACTAGCAGTTTTCCTTTTTTTTTTTTTTTGGTGATGGATTGTAGTTGTGGTATGGATCATGGAGGGAGAAATGTTGGTGGCCAGTGGGGGCCATGAATGACGGGCAGCCCAGTACATTTAAAATGGGCTACTTTTGGTGTGGCCACAGACAGCCCCACAGCAGAGGTTCTATCAGAGCTGCATGCGGAGCTGCAGCCACAGTTGCAGAAGTAGCAGGCTGAGCAGTGGCAGCCTCAGCCGGAGCAGCAGCTGGCTCAGCAACAGCAACATCAGCTGGATCTGCAGCCGGAAGTTGTTGCCCCTCCACCATCGGCAGCACAGCATTCGGTTGCCCGTCCAGCAGCAGTATCCTCGCAGCCTGTTGCTGTCTCTGGTGCCCCCCCACTTCCTGTACTGGGTCTCGCACAAGAGCTCTCCCATGTGGGAGTTTTTTGAGAACATCCTGGGTGACCCCATGGTAATAAGCTGCAAGCTGTGCGTGTGCTGGTCCAGCAGGTTCACACGAGTGGACACTTAAGGACTGGTGGGCCAAGGACACACATGGTTGTCCACCACTGAGAACAGTGGGATGCCAAGCTGCAGGAGGTAGCAGTCACTCCTGCAGCTGTGGCCCAGTGTAATCCTCTGCCTGTGTGTCATCACCGTCGCAGGGCCCCCTCAATTGAAACAGCAGAAGTGGAAGGGGAGATTGAGCACTCAAGAGATGTAGCTGCACAGGCACAACAACCCCCTTAACCAGTGGTCACAAATCCAAAACTTGAAAAATAATACTTTCTGTTGTGGGGGGCCGGGTGTTGGGACAGCTGCAGTACCAGTCCACTACCAAGATAGAATGAAGAAGTAAAAAAATACCACAGACTGATAAGAGACTCAGAGTGCTGCGATTATGGTGTGGTGCAATAACATTTTTATTTGCGTTGTCCACTTCGGGTTTATTTCAAGTTACAGACTTGATAAGGTGGAGTTGGTAAGAAAAGGCCCAAAGATCACATGACTTGACGGCATGCACACACACACACACACACACTAAATGTAATGCACAGAAAATGTAACAGTTCAGTACACTACAACCAAATCTTTTAAACTGACTGAAAAAAGGCACAGCACCACAGCAAACAGCAAAAAATTATCAAAACTTACTACAAGTATTAATGTGTGTACATGAACACACAATTACTAACACACTAGCTACCCAACAACAGTTAGAAAGACTGCCTTTCTCACTGTGAATCTTCCTTCACCACAGATCCGCCCCCCCGGAGCATATTTCTATAGTGTCTGTCAGTACACAGACTGAATGTTCTAAATTAACATTCAAAATGCACACAAAAACAATATACACTTGATGATATAAGCACAGGATGGTTTCCTACAATCTATGTACTAAATTATGACCAAATAAATTGACTCAAAAATGATTTTTAAAAGGTTTTTCGATGGTTTGAGTCACAGAGCTCTGAGAGCAAACTGTCTCTAGCTTTGTACTACTCACACTATGCAGAACTGAGGCTGTGCAAGACAATCAAGACCCCATGTGACCTACCATCCCATGATTCACTGCAAACTTCTCTTTAAAGGCCAAAACAAAGGCAAAGTCAGCATGACATCCATAGAAAACAATGAGACTTCGTGTTAAAAATGAAAGGCGAAGGTATTAGCTTCGCATTGCGGAGTACTTCATATAATTATGGCTACAATGCAAAGTACTCCATGTAGCGAAGTGCATGGACTTCACCCACCACTAGATTAGACACATCTTCTCTTTATCCATAGGCTCATCATTTTTTTGTGTTGGTAGTTGATTTAATGGCCTAATACAGGGCTTTAGTCTTGGAACAATGATAACAGGACAGGCAAGGCTTTTGTTGGGACTTCTAGGTATAGAAAGACATCATCTGCAAATAAGGAAATTGCATAATTCTGTCCCCTCACCTGCAGTCCCTGTATGTGGGATGTTTCCTTATTGCTGTTGCTATGAGTTCAATAATGAGCATATAGAGAAGTAGGGAGAAGGGGCATCCCTGCCATGGCGCCTGTTGATCTGGAAAGCTGAGGCCAGATTAGTGTGGGTGAGGATGTGTGCTTGCAAGTGATGGTATAAAGCTTATAGTCATCATCCTTCAACTCAGATGCCCTAAGTTATGTACATCTTATTGTATATTATCCAGCAATGGATAACACGGTCTTTGCAATTATTGAATAGTTATGCTTAACTACCTCTACTGTGCTTTGTATTTTTGTGCACTTCTGATGGAATATGCTATACAATAACTTTACTGTTGTATGCGCTATTCTATATTTGGAACTCTTGTTTGGTATTTTTCCTGTACTGCATTTTGTGTTTCTGTACTTTTATTTATCCTGTACTGTATTTTTGTACTTTTGTACTTGTATTTACCCTCGTGCCATCTTCATGGCCCGGGTTGTGCCTGAAAACAGTCTATTGGAGCAGCGCACCTACCCAGTTAACAAATACATAAATAAATAAATACATAAATAAACAAGCAAACATATTTGGGAACCTTAATTATATCAAGATAACATATAAAATTATGAACTCCTAGTCCACCCAGTCAAATGCCTTCTCTGCATCTTACACAGAAGGCATGCCTGATTCAAGTTAGTCTTGGACTATCTCTATATTATATTTAGGGTTCTGTTACTTAAAGACTCTTCCCAATACAAAGCCATATTAGTCTTCATGGATTATAGTGGGGAATGCTGACTATGTTGTATAGGCTGTTACCTGTGCTGAAATTTTTTATTCTGAATTGAGTAGGAATACATGCTTGTACAAGGCACATAGCTTGAAATCTTTCGCAAATTTGTGGAGTACAGTGATTGTGATGTGGCACAGTGAGGGAGATAGAGCACATTACGATAGGCTATCATGTTATTTATTATACCCATAAGGGGTTTCTTGAGATGTAAGGAAATTTAAAAAAAATCTACTGGTATCCCATTAGGGCCTGGCGCCTTGCCCCCTATTAACACCTTAACTGCTCTTTCATTTTCTAGCCGTTGCAGGGGGAAGTCCAAGTTGTACTTCTTAGAATCTGAGATTGTGGGCAAATCGAGCATCTTTAAAAAAATGTCTCACCGAGATGTAAGAGCCTTCTCCTCTAAGGGGTACATAGATTTATTAAAGTTTTGGAATTCTCAGTTGATTTCCATGGAGTCTGTGGACATAAATCCCTATGGCAGTTGGGTAGAATAAATGCTTTGATTTTTTTTTTTTGACACCGTGCTTTTTAACTGCCATGCAAGTAGTTTCCTTCCAGTCTCCTTCAAAGTAACTCTCAACATTTGTTAACAATATACTGCATTTCCCACAATTTGAGCTGTGTTCAGAGTGTTCTATTCTGTTTTAACCTGTAGTAGCTCCCCAAACACTTAAAGGGCACTATTAGACATTAGGGATTTTCCAGCTCAGTGATTTTCTGCAATAAATTCAACAAGTGGTTATCAATTGTTTTCATTTTGAAAACTAAAAATGATATTACTGCTTCACAGTAAGCCTTTAACATACCCCATCTCAGTGTCACCCGATCCCACTTCGGACTGTAATCCAGGTAGTCCCTTATGGACTTTTCTATGTGTTGCTGAGAGCCCTTTCATGCAATAAGGCAGGGGTTTGGCCTCCAAGTTCTGGAAAGAGGGTGCTCAAGTTTTAATTGCAGCATTAGGGACAGAGGAGAAGAGACAGGCAATAATATAAGGCCACATTGCACACTTGTGGTGTATGGGAGGGGAGAGGCTGATGTTACGGTCATATGAATTCAAGTATATGTCTGGTGTGCATTGGAGAAGAAGTCTTTACCTGCTGGGTGTATGGCTGTCTGCGGTTCCATCAGGACATGCTCTCCTGGCAGGGTTTTTAGTGCTGTCATACCCCTGGTCAGAGAAAAAGGGTTTGTGGATGACCTATCCAGGACACTATTTCATACTCAATTCATATTCCTGTTTATTAGCTTGACCCCCTGGAGCTGACCCAATTCTTCTAAATATCTGTGAAATAAACTCAAGTTATCCACACTGGGGTGTACACTTAACCCAATGTTAGTTTTGCACTGCCAATTAGAGTTTGACCAAAGACATAGCTACTAGCCCCATGTTTAATTATTTTTATTAACTGAATTCTCAGGTTTGGTCGAAACCATATTACCATGTCCCTGGCTTTAGAATTAAAGTATGGAGTTACTAACTTCCCTCTCCAACTTATTTCCAGTTTCTCAGCCTCAGTAGTGGACATGTGAGGTGATTATAGCAATAGACTGTCATGTAAAGAATTGTTAATATATAACACGTTCTTTTCAAGGGACACTGACAATCCCCATTGACCTCAAATTGTCCCTAATTTAGGAAACTAATTTTATGATTGCTTACATTCTCTGGAAACTGTGGCTATAGCTGGTTGTTTGTTTCTGATTCCTTTTTTCATTTTCAAAATGAAAAACAGACTGCCATCCATACTGGTGTTACCACACAAAAACGTATTTATTTACATTCCTTGATGAACTCCCATAATGTTCAGGAAGTATGCAGTAAGAGTTGATCAAGGATTAAAACAAAACAAGGTAGGTTGTAATTATACCATTACCATGCATTTAATTTCTACTAGGAAAAGAAGCAGATAAAACAATCAACAACATCAATGAATTTTAGAGAAGATATGCAATCATAAAAGGTGGGTTTTTAACTAGAAATATAATGCAAAAAGGATTGACGGTGTCCCTCTAACCTTCTTTTTGTAACCCTAGTTATGTTCCAAGACATAATATTCAAGACATCAACCAATATCTATGTTTTGGGCTATAGTTACCTAGTACATTATTGTGTTGCCAAAGAAGTCCACCAGGCCTCATAGAGACTGCATAGCACATTGCAGTGACTGTAATGATCTGTAGGTTGCTTTATGAATTGCAGAGGATTACTAATCAGTTTAAAAAAAAATTAAAAATAAATGCAGAACTGTTCTGAACTGTCCCACCTTCACCAGTCTGGATCCTTTCCTTAGCTCCCCAGACCACTTCTTTCCCTTTCAACTCGCAATTCCCTTTCACCCCCCACTCCATGCTCACAACAGGTGAGCCACCTCCCAATTAAACTAGGTGCTACTAAACTGATATTTCATGCTCTGGTATTTACTAGGTGAAATCCCTTTACGTCAGTCATTACCCAGTGGTGAGTACAGATGTCTTGGGTCAAAGCATGAGCCCTGGTTTGGAGCTAACATATAATGTATGTACAAAACAGACTTTAGGCAGGTTAAACAGTCCCGGATCCATTGTTAATGGCAGCAACAGTGTTTCCTGTCATTGTTTCCTCTTGGATACATCATTATATGCTATTTCTGTGAAGGAGTGCAGAGGAGGTAATCATTGCCCAGCAAGAGTTACTGATATAATGAGCAATTTCATTCAAGCAGTACATAACTGGCTCACTTCCCCCTCCCAACACAGGTGCCAAGATTCACAAGCACTTTCTCAGAGCACCATTGAGTTGCAGCCTTGTGGGGTATATACAGATGGATGAGCAGAACTGTGGCCCCAGAATTAGATGGGATCAAAAAATTATCTGTCCAGGTGGCTGCCATCCTACTCTCATAATAGTGTTCTGTAAAGTTGTGAGGAACATCCGCTTCCACACATGGGACTGAAATTCATGCTAGTGATACTGGATCAAAAGAAAACAGTCAAGAAACAGGGCCCCACACCCAAGAGTGGGGCTGGTCCCAATGTTCACTTTGTGTGCAAAAACATTTTGTTTTACTTGCTGTCGACTATAGTATAGTACATTGTACAAGACTAATTTTGTTTACCTCTAGACTGACATCTTCTGTAACTACAAGCCCCGGAATCCCCTGCAGCTAACATCAGAGCAGGACTGCAGCCATGGGAGTTTTAATAGCCTGCAGTACACATTAAAGTTAATATAACCTCTGATCTTTTCCTTGCTGGTCCTGCTGTCCGCCTTGGGCAAAGTGCAGTCACAGAGAACTGTACTTAGCCCCTGGAGGGAAGCAGAACCAGAAAACATCTGATCAGAGGTTATGAAAGTGCTAACATGTACTGCAAGCTAAGGAATCTCTCACTGCTGCAGTTCTGCTCTGGTGTCAGCTGCAGGGGATTCTGGGATTCAGAAGATGTCGACCTAGAAATAAACAGAATTATTCTGATACAATCTACTACTACAGTAAACAGTAAGTAAAACAAAATATTTTGCACAATACAGTGCACATTGGTGCCAGTCCCATACTTGGGTGTGGTGCCCTATATGCTGACTGTTTCCTGTTAAAGGCATAATGGATGTAAACTACTGAGGTATTCCTACTTCCTGCTGTCAGTTGAAACTGATACATCCCTGCGTGCCCTACATTACATATAGGATAAAGTATGGGGAGAAGTGTGTTACGAGAATTTAACACACACCCGAGTTGCTGGATGGCACATAAACCCCGAGGGAATGCCATCCAACAACGAGGGTGTGAGTTAAATTCGAGTTTAACACACTTTTCCCCATATTTTATTTTATATAATTGAAGGGCTCCGTTTGAAAAGTCCGAGGTCGCTTTTTGTTTTTTTGAATTGTGTTGCGGTTTTCCTGCTCTTGTCTTTCGGTTTCGTTTGGTGTTTGGAATCGGCTTTTTTTTTTTTTTTAACTTCTAGGCTATGCGAGGCTGCTGGAGGCTATTTGGTATAGAGGCAACCCCCGAGAAGTGTGTATTTCAGTCAGTGCCGCTTGAGGTGACAGGGACAGTTTGAACGTCGTGCTATGTTTAGTCTCGAGCGCTTTGTTGTTCAAAGGGAGCGCAGGAATGCCGTAACACCTACTCAGGTGTTACGGCATTTAACACACGGTTTTGGCAATGGGAGAAAACGGAGACCATTAATTATAATGATAATACTGTAGCTGTCGAATGGTGAAAAATGAGTAACAGGCCCAGTCTGATACTGGGTTCCAATTACACAGCTCTATACTCTGTGGTTAATCACTTGCATGCACCTTTAAATTTCTAATAGAGGCTTCAACATGATTTCAGGAAATCAGCATGCACAACATCCGTGCCATGCAGTCATGGACCCAGCCATGGTTACTTCAGGCCAGGCTGCTTATCATCAGGGAAGAAGCACAGCACAGTGTCTTAGTGCCCAACTCTCCAGCTTGGGCAGATCATCAACACTGAAGAGTGCCAAACAAGCACAAGTGTGTTCAAACATTACATTCTTAGTTTAGCTTTTAAAATCAGCATTTTCATAATCCACTACTGTGCTACAAATGGAAAGGTCTTTGCCAACTCATGTACTATGAGCAGGCCTAAGTTTCTATTTTATTTTATGATGTTTGGCCAAGAATGGCAAACTGAGCTGAAGCTCATTACTAGGTGCCTCCTAGGAGCACAGGAAGGTTCAGTGACTTGCTGAGGGTCACACAGTATGCAAGTGGAGGTTGTGGGAATCAAACCCAGGCCTGCTGAATGTACCAGTTTCATTCACAGCGCATTGCACTATTTGGGCTGTATTGGCAAAAGATAAGTATCCCTTTCTGGTATTCAACCTGGCCATTTCAAGTGGCAGATTTGCTCTGGTTTGTGAACCTTCCCTCCACTGCCTCATATTTGTCTCTTAATAGAATTCAGCATCAGTTACAATTGTAAATAAATCACTGAAGCTTACCCAATTTATTTTGACACTCCCTGCTGTAATCTAGAAGAAAGTGTATTTGTTTTTTTATTTATCTTATTGTTTTTTTTGGTAACCAGGTAAGGCCCACTAGGCACAAGTGCCTGTTTTCAGGGGTGACCTAGGAGCACTGAGGTGGTTAAGTGACTTACTCAGAGTCATACAGGATGCAAGTGGAAGTTGTGGGAATCAAACCCAGATCTGCTATATGTTCCAGTTTCATTTGTAGCTTGTTGCTCTAACCTCTAGGCTATATTGCCAGCCAATTGGTTACCTTTATGCCCGTTTTAGCCTTAAGAACCTTCTCCAGGTGCTAGAACTGGAGTAATTTAATTATGAAACATCTCAATCTTTCCCCAGAAGATAGTTTAGGTTCCAGGAATTTATGTGCCCACTCAATTTTCATAGTACTGCCCTCTGGGGCCATGTCCAGGACATCAGGTAACCACTGTTACAAGTATGTGATAGGTTCCTTGCCTTCTACATCCTCTGGCAGCTCTGTTATGCGAACATCTCACCTCCACTCGTGAGTCTCCTGTTCCTCCACTTTCATTTGTAATTTTTTGATGGTCTCTATGGCCTAGCTCAAGTTCTGCTCAGTGGTACCTAGCCCATTTTTGAAGTTGCTAACGTGCTTTACAGCCTCCTCAAGCTGTGTGATGTGCTCAGCAGTTTTTTCACTCAGAAAAGTTTGGTTTTGTTGGAAGGTGAGTATCTGTACTGAAATATTTGTAAATCCTGTTCTGCCATTGTTTCCAGTTGCTTTAGGACTTGTACAAACTGAATTTCAGGTTGGTCAGTGTGCTTGGTCCTAGTCTCAATTGCTTCCTTTGCTGGCACGGTTCTGGACTCATCTCGGGCTGCGGTCATATGGGCAGTTATGGATTTCACAATCTCAAGGTAAACTGGGGTTGGTATGTACTCATCTTGTTGCTGACATGCTACTGACGCATTAGAAGAAAATTGTAAATTAGTTGTTTAAAGCACTGGATGGCTGTGTATTAATTGTGCCAGTTGAGAGAGCTGAACTAATGTGATCAGCAACTTCAGTGGCTCAACAGTGCCCCCCTCCCCCCACCATATTAGAACAAATCCTCAAGGACACTCAAACATGTACCACTTTCGACAAAGAAGGGGCCACCAAAGTATTTTGAAGGCTGTGCCCACTCATTTTATATAAGAAAATATGCCCCGAAATATTCAGGAGCACACCAATGTATATCCTTTTTTTCCATTGTCACCCCATCCTCCTTAATTCAGGATGGGAGGATGCAGTGATGAGTAAACCTATGTGTACGGCAAGAGGTGCTGACTGTTCATCATGGGGCAGAGCTTTACTGACACTGTGGTCCAGTGCAGGGCTTATCAAAGGGTGTCTAGTCACAAAGGACGCCCTTACATAATTCCTGATCTGAACTGTGATATCACTAAAGTTCTAAACATTAGAGGCAGTCAGCATCTATTGCTGTGCTCCCACGTGTTGATTTGCCATCCATCCAGATAAACAACCATAACCAGGTCAGCAGTGGATGTTGGGGGTGCACACACTGGTGTGCCCTTGAAGATGGGATGGAGGCAATTTGTTCCATGAACTGAGAAGGACCCAGCTGCCAAACCACCACAGTTATCCGCCCTCAGCACATGAGTTTGGGGACAGAGGCCTGCACAATGAAGTGATGTACTTAAGAGAGGTTGAGGACCCACAGCAGTGTGCTGCTGAAGACTGGAATTAGTACCTTAGGACAGCTTGTTGGCACAGCAGTAGGGTTACCACTTGTGATGCCAGTGAGCTAGGTTCAGGAACAGACTTGGGGTATCGGGGCTAGTTGGAGGCAGGAGGGCTGAGCATCCGAGAGGCAACTCTCCTCTTTCAGGGAGGGAGGGCTACAAGACACACTGTGTTACTGTCACCTGGGTGACCGCAGATGGCAATGTAGTTGAGGCACTTGTGGGAGGGAGGATGTCACATTATGGGCTTGCACTATGATGTCCAGGTTGATGACACCCTGGGGTTGGGAGTAGCAAGTAAAAAACCCTGACAGCCTCAGGCTGATGGCCCATGGGACACTCAGGTCCTGCACAGCTTCCTGTCAACACTAAGAAGTTGGAGGGGCATCCCTTCATTCTCCATACCCATTTTGGGGTGTTTCTGAAGTAAACAGAGAGCAACCACTGGTAGTGGTGATGGGGCTTTATGGTTGCCAAAGAGAGGCCAGCTAGGGCCCTGTGCTGGTGACCTGCAGGACAAAGAGAAAGTAAAATAAAAAGGAATTGATACAGTGCAGGGTGCGGCATGACCACAGTTTATCTCCACAAGAAGGTGGCTGAGGTTTTGTACAAGATTTCCAATGAAATGTTGATTAATTTCTTGTACGGTTTAGGTCACTAAATTGTAATGTAGCATTAGATGTATTGTTGACTTTATACAGCTACTGCTGGGGAGTGTGAATGGACAAATTCCCACCAACTAGTACACAAAACACAAAAAGCAAATTCTGTAAGCGGGGAGGGGCAAACCCTAAGTAATCTGTAAAAACCTACTACTGAATTACCTGGAAAACTAAAGTACGCACGATCAGTTGGGTGCAGATACTCTGTCACCATGGAGACTATAGTGTACGTCTAGATAAAATCTCAGTAGCTACTTCCAGGAGGGATAAACTGCAGTAGCTCCCAAGATGGGAAGTTGTGAGGGGCCGCTAGGCATTGAATGGGCGTAGGGGGTGGGGGAAATAACACAAAGTCCACCACAGACTTTGCCCCCCACACTTATAGGCAAAGATGATGACTTGTTTCAGTAAGTTCCCCAGCATTACTAAAAAGGACTCACTAAACTAATGGGTACCTGTTCACTGGAAAATAAGAATAAAGTCACCTCAACTCATCACGCATTGATCATCACACAGTCACCACATGATAATGGCATCAACTTTTATTGACATGGGCTGGATTCAAACCTTTGACCTAGAAGTCAAAAGGTCAGAAACCATCTGCCAGTCCACTGAGTCATCATGTCCCATCCCAAAAACCTTTAAAAATACATCTCAGACAACACAGCATCTGAAAGGACAGGGATCTGTAACAAAATATGTAGCAGAAAGTACAAATTTGAAAAGAAGAAAAACAGTCAAATGCAGCATGAAACAAGGATTGTTTGGGGATGCCAGCTCCAACATACCTCCTTTAAAACATCACAAATAATTGTAATAAAATTTCATATAGATTGCAACAGATCAGATCACAGAAACCAATACAATTTTTAAAAGTAGAGAAAGCAAAGGGGTGCTGTCTTAATTTTCAGTTTACGCTTAAAGACAGCCTACATGGCAACAGTATTAAAGTGGAGAGGAGGTGTACTTTTTCCTATTCTATAATAAGCTGTGGAAGTTGCATGGGGCAGAGTCTCTAGGAAATACACTGTTTCTTTGAAAAAATGTCATTGGTAAGACACAAGATTGGCACCACAATGAGGAAAAAATAGTGAGGGCTGATACGCATTGTCAGCTAGAATTTGGATTAAGACACTGACTTTTGTCTGCATGGTGTCTGCCTTCGAAAGGAGATGGAAAATGCAAAATTGCAATTTTCTTGCCCATAGTCATTGAGGTATATACAACTGAATAATGCATGTGAAGCCATTTGCTGATAATGTCACACTTATTTATTGCAGAGCGATAAACTTAGATATTCACATTAATGATCAGGTATTATTTTTCTTCTCTGAAATTAAGTGAGTGGCATCAGTGGTCATAAATGAGAGCATTCATCAAAGGTGTGGGCCGTGGCAGAGGATTAAGCGAATGCTGATGAAGTGTCCAGATTCCCATAACTTGGAATGGAGCACCATTCAACATTCCTTTATTATCCATCTGCCACATAACAAAAAGTCTCATATATTTAATGCAGGTTTGCCCTAGGCCACGTAATAGGATTAGGAATAATTTCTACAAATTTACAAAAACAAATCACATGGGAAGGCTTAGAATTTGCTCATAATTTCTCCATAGTTGGTAGATCAAAGGGAAGTGAGAGTCCAGAGCCAGGCGGTAGTTTGACCCTGGTCAGGCTTTTTTTAATGAAAGGGTTAATCTTCTCAGAGGTGACCATAGAAGAGCAAATGGTGTGACCAAAGGCAGCTTCAGGTCTCAGATAATGGGGAGAAAATAGTCTGGGTGGTATGACGGCAAGGAAACATTTACAGACTAGCACCACAGTTTACCAGTTGAAAAGAAAAAGCACAAGCTACTTGAAAACAGTAAACAACAAGGGCCAAGACATGGTAACACACAGGTTTAAAGGGCTAGTTTGTTCTGTCAGTAACTTGAACTGGCCTTCTTAATTGCAGCTTGTTAAAAAATAGTATTCTCCTTGCACTGCATGTATGTAGTCTTGACTCTTCTGTAGTCTTCTGTAAACAGATAACTCTGTTTTCACTTACACATTTTATTAAGAAAGAGCTGGAATAGAAATACATATCCAGACAGGTGACTTTCTTGTTGAATTTGAATTAGTTGAAAACTGTGGCTTTTTAAAAAATGCCTTTAGGCTGCATATGATAATGTAAGCTCCAGTCTTACATACATATGGAAACTAGAACAACATTGTTATTAGAAGGCTAGCTTAACTGCAACATCACTGCAGAACATTTTTTTGATTTACTATTTACAGGTTTTTTTTCCTTCCAAGTCCCCCATTTCTTAGTCAATGCTTTCCCTGTTCTGTAATGTATGTAGCAACCCTCTACTAGAAAAGGTGTGTAGAGCAGTTACAAACACCTCTAAAGCAAATACTTGCTGAACCAGCTGTTGGTACAGCAGGGAACAAGCTACATGAAAAAGCGATTTCCTTCATCTCACCCTTTCCATCCTGGAGTGATTGGATGGGGTAAAGGCAGACCTTTCTTTTTTTTGTCTTACCCTCCTGTCTTGGTGTGATTGGATGGTACTAAGGCAGCCCTCATTGTGTCACCCTCTGTACCCTGGTGCAATTGGATTGGTCCAAAGCAAATCTTTCTGTGTCTGTCTCACTCTTCCCACCTTGGCGTGATTGGATGGGGCTGAGGTAGACCTCACTGTTTCAACCTCTGTGCACTGGTGCAATTGGATCGGTCCAAGGCAAATCTTTCTGTGTCTGTCACACTCTTCTCACCTTGGTGTGATTGGAGGGGGCTGAGGTAGACATTTCTTTTTTCTATTTCACCCTCGTGCCCTGGTGTGACTGGATGAGGCTGAGGCTGAGGCAGGCATTTTTTGTCTGTGTCACCCTCCTTGTCCTGGTGTGACTGAATAGAGTTAAGGTTAGGCATGTGTGAACCAGCATTGTGGCAGCTACTCTCCACCCCTCCTGGGTGAACTTGACAATGGGGATCAAGCCTTTTTCGTATCAGCTTGTCTCTTCAGTGAGATCCTGCTCAGATCTGTAACTGACACGGTTTGCATCTTTTTAACATTATTGGCTGCTAATTCAGCAGCCAGAACATAGGCAGCTCCCTGATAAACAGCCTGGTGCAAGAAAATGTACAGACGGAGTCTGGCTCAACCCATATGGGCCTCTATTTACCAACTTGCATAGCACGTTACACACCTTGTAACTATATGGACAGCTCTATGCATGAATCTCATGCACATCCTGCCCAAGCAGGATGCACAGCCGGTCTACACAGCATGCATAGGCATAGTGTGTGCACACCCCACAGGAGGCAGTATGGCGCAGTGGTTTAAGGCTCTGAGCTGCAAATCTGGAGACCTGGGTTTGAATCCCACAGCCCCCACTTGCATACTGTGTGACCCTGAGCAAGTCTCTTAACTTCCTTGCGCTCCCAGGTTGCACCTGTAAACAAGGTTTCAGCTTAGTGTGTCTCACCTGGTTAAATAATTGGGGGAAAAAAAAGTCCTTGCCAGGGCATGTCAGACAGACATGCACTGTCTGCATGGCACAACACATATGTAAAATGCTGATTACACTGATAAGGAACATCCACAGGTTGCAGCAAACATACACCAGGCAGACACCTGCCATAAAATCACGGCATGCTCCCAACAGCCACCATCCCACAAGGACATACCGGAATGTGCACTGCCTCTGTACCCCTTCCCCACTACATGGCACACCTGCCACAGAGGTGTAGGGATGTGAGGAAAAGACCTGTACCAGACAATGGTCCCGATTAGATCACCACTTCAATGTCCTCTGCAGGAATACCTGGAGGGGTACACTACACGATGTAGCAGTTCCAGCCACTATCAGTACCCCACAGTATGCAGTGTCCCTGATGCAGGCGATGTGTTCTCAGTGCCCTGCAGTGCACCCTGGGGTATGTAGTGGCAGGCTGTGGATGTGCTGGGTTATTCAACAGACCTGGGAATTGGTCACACAGCCCACATGCATACTGTAAGTCCCAGAGCATGATATGGAGCCTCTGATGAATGGAGCATCAACCATGCCATACCGCACAGTATACAGTGCTGGTGTGACTCATGGCTACACCACTCAGAATCCTGTTGTCCTGTCACCTGGTGCAACATCTCAACGATAACATGCATACCACATAGTCCCTGGTCCTACCCTACCACCAAAGGCACCCAAAGGGGATGCCACTATATGTAGATGCCCAAAGTGCCTGGCCAGCCCTGTACCTACATAAGAAATCAGTTGCTACAGTAGGCATCAGAACAGTGCAGTATTTATATGACAACAGAACGCTTTCCCTGCCTCCCGTGGCATACTGTTCCTAGCAGGATGTTTTCTCTCCCAGTCTGTTGCATTGAAGTCCAGCCTCCATCTGGGGGATTCTTGCTCTATCATGCGCAGGTTCTCCTACTGACCTGCAGGTAACACTGTCTGCCCATGACAGATTGGCTTCGGGCACTTCCTGCCTAGTTTCAGTCTGGTTTTGTAACCCTTACCCGTTCCGGCCTTCTGGGCTTCCCTCCCTCATAGTCCCTTGTCCATTCCTATTTCCCTTCCTCATGCCAGCCATCACAGCTTCATTCCAATCATGGCTTCACTCCATGCCATTCTGCATCATCATACCTCCTCTGTTTTCTACAATTTTACCCAGTCCTCCTTGTGTACGGATATCCTTTCTTCCCCACCTTGCACAGTTTGCCAGATTGGTGCCGCATCTTCTTTGCTGGGTGTGCTGTCCTTGGGTTGCTGCCCTTGGGCAGCTCACTGTCAGTGTTTTCTTTTGGGGGGGGGTTCCTGCCCTACCAGTACTCCTTCCTCTCATAGCCTGCTGGGGTTTCTGCCTATCTCTACCAGCCCTCTAGGCTTCGATTCATTCGTGCTGTCCTGTCTCATATTCACTACTTCCAGCGTTTACTTCTCCTACTTAAGCATACCGTCCCTGGTCCTTGCTACCTCGACTCGACCTGCTCCTCCAACCATCCTTATGTCTATTCCACTACATCGCCTATTCATGCTTCAGCGTGCCCTCATTCTGCTCCCTATCCTCAGCTCTCTTGACAAACAATCTACTTTCGTTATTCTTTTGGGAATACTTATCCTCTGCTCCCTCTCCTCAGCTCTCTTGACAAACAATCTGCTTTCGTTATTCTTTTGTGAATACTTATCCTAGCTCCTTGACCCACTGCCTTTCTGCCGCATCTATTCAAGTTCTTGACTACTGTCATTTCCACCATTATCATGGATTCCCTCCATCATCTTGGAGTCTCCCTCCTTTTGAGGAGCCTACTTACCTTCATCCACAGTTCATTTTCAAGTTCCTCCCTGTTTCCTCTTATTCCCATTCCTTATCGACCATCGTGGATTCACTCTACTCGAGGCCTGCATTCGATCTTTCTTTTGGGCCCTATCTATCATGCCTCTGATGTCATCTCCTCAAACCGCGGCACTCATGCCGTATTCATCAAGATCCTGACTTCGGTCATCATTTGGGTGTACTTCTCCAGAATCATATGCCATCTCATCGAACCGTGCCGGCTTCGCCTATTTAGCTATGACTCATACCGGAAGGGTCCTATGCTACCCCATTGACGTTCCTATCATCCTTCATCAACAACATCAGGATCTACTTATTCACATCACAAAATCATGCCTTATCAGCCTTAGCGTCTACTTACTCGCCTCCCTCAATCAATCATGCATCTCATCGGATCTTATGCTACCTCATCGACCTGCCACCCTACTGCGGTGAGCATCGCCATCAGTATTTATTGTTGCCTCCTGCTCCTTCTTCAATCTGCATGCAGCCTCATGTTCTCTCTTCACTCGGTGCTTTCTTTTAGGGGATTCTTCCCTATTCTATCATCATCTGTCGCTTCTTTGGAGTTTTTCCCCATCGACATCATTCCTACTTATTCCCTCATTAATAAATCTTGCTCTTTACCCTAGTTACTGAGCCATTCTGTTCACTGGCATATGTCCTCAACTCAAACTCCTTTTGAGGAGCCTACTTATTCACATCGCTCTATTCCTTCTGAATCTACCTACATTCGAGGAGTCTACTTTTCACATTGCTCTGTCAAGTGCATCACCCCCTCAATAGCCATCCTGAGTTTACCCTCTGGTTCCTGACCCGCTTTTTTGGCCTTGGAGTCTGCTTCCTTTTGAGGAACATCATCTTCCCATTGCTCCATACAGCATGTTGCCTTCATTCAAGTTAATTTCAGTTACTTCCAGTCACCTCTTCTTACACTTGTATACTGGATCTTCAGGATATGATCCACTCATGGTCTGCTACCGATATTTCTTTTGGGCATACCTACCATACCTCCTATGCCACCTAAAAACCACGTCCATCCTGCTGCATGTATCGAGTTCATAATTCCAGTCATATCAGAGTCATAAATCTAGTAATAATTCAGTATTAACTCAAGATTAATCTATTTGCATCGCTTACTCGAACATTCCGATCATCGAATTCCATACTACCTCATCGACTACAACCTCATAGTCTAATCATTAAGGGTTTAATCGTTTACATCACATAATCAAGCATGTCTTTTCATCCTCAGTGTCTACTCACTCGCATCGCACAATCAAGCCAGTCCGCATTATCATACATCTTTTCATCAGCATATCTGAAATCTCCTCATGAGCACATCCAGATGTTCCTCCCTACTCATGTTCCTTTCCTTACTCCTCACTACTTAGATCCCTCATCTATGAACCATTCTCTTTACTGACTTATGTCCTCAAATCAAATGTCATCAGCCTGGAGGGAAGGCGACCTAGGCCTTGGATCCCCAGAGGTTTCCTCCTCAAAGGGTTTTTTTCCTGTCCTCCGTGCCAATGGTCATAATATTAGTTAGAGTTGGTGCTTTCTTCTCGTTAGTTAGTTAGTTAGGTTCTGCTGTTGGATGGAGGTGGATGGTGGTCCTGGCTTTCCCCTCTCTCCTTAGGAAGTTAGCCCTTCTCTTCTCAGAATTCATTCATCATCCTCACCTCTTTGATGCATGACATCTTTAGGTATTCTTTTTGGGCTTCTTCCTACCCTACCTTTAGCAAATGAATTCATTCCTGGCACCTGTGGGGGGGGGATCCCTCCTCTAGGGTTCCTTGCATTATACTGCTACAGGGTGGTTTATCCCACAGATAGAGAGGTGGAAAGCCACAAAGAAAAATCAAGTTACACAAGCATTATCTCATGTTATCTCATTAAGGTGCATCAGCACATCGAATGGGAGGGCTTTAAGCCCTTGGTTCAATGGGTGGAGCAACAACGTCACTCCCCCATCGAGTTTAAAGGTCACAACATCCTGGGCCTCGCCAGGATTGTTTTTTCATTGCCCACCATCCTCCTCTCCTCCTCCAGTGGCACGTCTCTTTTACCCGTGGGCTTCTTCCTACCTTACCTTTAGTCGATGCATTCATTCTTGGCACCTGTAAGGGGGCCCCTCCTCTAGATTCCTTGCATCGTACCCCTACAGGGTGGTTTATCCCATGGATAGAGAGGTGGAAAGCCACAAAGAAAAATCAAGTTACACAAGCATTATCTCATATTATCTCATTCAGTTGCGTCAGCACATCGAACAAATGTTTTGAATGTGGAAAGGGGCCCCCTTGCAAATATGGGCTCTCAACAATGCGTTCTGGCATGCCTGTCTGTGTCCTGGACATCACTAATAATGTAGGCTACCCATTGCAGGATAGAAATAGTACCAGAGGTCCAGCTTGATGCAGGGCTCACCGAAAGAGTCCATGGCATCCACAGCATGCTCTGTCCTATTCTACATCCTGGAACAGTACATAATCTTTCATGATGGTCAGCACCTCATAAACAGTGTCCATAAGAGACGTCTCATGAATGCAGGCCTCCAGGAGATTTGACAGTGCAGTGACCTTTCCCAGTCCATACTTTGAGTGGCTCTTTTGTAAGGACACCTCATACACCCGGTCCTTCCGTTTCATTCAATCTTATTCCGTAGCACCTTTGGGACATAGAGATAGGTGTGTGGGGGGTATTATTGCTTCACCTGACAGTGCATCATCCTCTCCACCTGGGACCACTCTCGGATCTGTCATCTGTGGCCCCATAAGTCCTGTTCTGGCTGCAGCCACTGACCCTTTATGTGTTTATTTGATTTATTGAATACTAGAAGTTAACACCTTTGAACTAACAGCTCACTTACAAAGGTTCCATGTCAATTTACAGAGATGTACAATTTACAACAGGTTTACAATTTACAAAGGTTCCAGGTCAAGAAGAAAGGACAAGCAGAAAAACAAATAACAAAGCAATAGACAAAATTCCTTAATTACAACAATTTCCAGAGTTTAACAAATAGAGACTTACCTAAATACAGTATAAATAGGTACCATAGTCCAATGAAGGTACAAGTATGCAATACAGTAAGCTCATTCAAGTTAAATACTTGAAGAGCAAGGGAGACAAAGTAATTAGGTAGGGAGATGGATGGAGGGGGTATGGGGGGAGGTTGAGGAATTTAAGATGTTGTGAGGAGAATGGGGGGGGGGAAGCAGCTAGAAAGGCCTTATCAGAGGAAGGGAGGAGGAGGAGGAGGAGGAGGAGTGGGTGAAAGTCTGGAGTAGGAGGGATTATGTGCTGCACCCACAGTCACACTTAGAGTTACTGGACACTAGGTGGGCCCCTTTTGATACTCAAGGAGGAATGTGTCTTTTACTGTATCCCCCTCCCCGCTCGGTGGCAGTTGTTTTGCTTGGCATACCTGTGGTGCCACATTATTCTGCCTTTGATGCTCCATATTTTGTGGTACATGGTCACCTAGATGGCCCCACAGGATGTAGTACCATACAAAAACACAAATCCCAGGCACTCACCACCACAAACAGAGCTGCCACATGAAAGGGTCCAGCAAACCAGAAACGCGTCAGGTTTTTAAATAAATGCTTAAATTATTACCTCTCATGTGACAGCTTTATTGGTGGTGGTGAGTGCCTGGATTTGTGTTTTTGTATGTAATTATTTCCATGACACCCTGTCCTTGTGCGAGCTCCTTAATGTTTACAGGATGTAGTACCACCATGACAGTCCCAGCATCCATGGGGCAAGATGTGTCAGCTGAGGCTTGTGGGGTCACAGTGGTGTCCGGGTGGGCTTCCTGTTGCTGTTGCTGGGAGGCTGGTTCTGTGGATACATCACTCTGTGGCATTAGCCACACCTCTATATCTGTGCCGCAGACCCAGGCATACCATCCCCGATGTCCATTGCCCTTCTATTGACACTCAGTGGTTTTGTCATCCAAGATGGGGTGGCGGTAGTGGCACAGGCCCCTCCCTGCCTTGCAAGGAGCCACCTGCTCCAGTCCTCAACCTCTGATTCCTCATACTCCCTGATGGGAACAGCCCTGGACCCTGTTGGTTTCAGTAATGTCCTGGCAAGTACTCTGTACCCCTTGCATAGGCGTAGTGTTTCAACATCGGGGCTCCTGTGGCTGTACATGTCATAACGGTCATGCAGCTGTGGGGCAGGGGCCGTGCTGGGCTGTTTCTTCAGCAACCATACCAGTGTACCTCTGGGTACCATCACTTTTCATGGGTCTCCACTCCTGGCCATTCCAACACCCTGCAAACAAGACACACAGATTATTGTCCAGCACACCATATACTGTACCCTGCCTTTCAACACCTATACAACATTTGCACCTATAGTTTATGTCTCGCTAGACAGGACTGCTATTGCTGTGCGTTGTCATGCATATATGTCTGTTTGTTTGTGCACCCTTTACATTGTTCAGTAAACTTTGTATCTGCTTTGTGACCACTGGCTGGATAGCATTTACCTGTATAACCTAACCTTAGGTCACCTTTGTGTGGCACGCTGGGTGTGATGCACACAACAGTCCCTCATGTTCCCTTGCAGTCTGATTCCCCCCATACCATGCAGCCACTTTAACAGACATGTTACCATCAGCCCTATCCCTTACTGTCCTGACTATTCATGGACAGGAAAGGGTACTCACCGACAGTCCTCCACTGCAAGCACAGCTCAGTATTGCATGTCTGACAAGCTCACTGTATTGGGATTAGCCCAAGAGTTTCATTCTATTGACTGGAGGAGCCATTTGAGTGGTGTTTGGCATGACATGCAGGTGGTGACTCCTTGACTCATGAACTAGGGCTCTGTTCAGCTCCCAGCTCACACTCAGGATATCTGTCCAATGCCATAAGCCAACTGTGTCTCTCTGCATGCCAAACCCCCTTTTGGATTGGTGCTTCAATCACAAACAGGGCCCTGGAGTGGGTGGTGATAGTCTCTGCATACTGATAGAGTAGAACATGCTCCCAGGTATGATTCCCAATTATACCCCATTATAGTCTTCCCCTTTCAGAGTGATTCATGTGGCAGTGTCTCTCTCTCCCCTCATGTGTGGGATGGGGCCTTGGGCCAGGTGGGCACAGTGGCCCAAACACTATGCCCTGGCCAGGGTGCATGGACAACACACAGGACAGTACTACACCCTGGTACTGTGACATGTACATAATGTTGCTACACATAATAACTGTGCACATCAGACAGGTGTCAGTAATAAAGCCTGGATGGTTTATTACTACATGAAGACATGGGCTAGTGGCATGGATATCACACTGCTGGGCTGACACCCATAACTGTGTCCCTGTGTGATCTGTGTCTCTGTTCCCATGTCTGCCATGCCACATGCATGTACGTGCCTGAACATCAGAGTTCTGTGTGTCTGTGGTGGTGTGGATCATCTTATATGGTGGGGTCAAGGGTGCATGTTTGCCTCCAGTGGACACTCCCATGCTCTGCTCTGCACTCTCCAGCATGTCCTGTGCACCTCTTCATCTGCATGTGGGGCTATTGGTGAATGCTCTGAGTTTTGCACACCTCCAGAGGTGTGCAACAACAAACCCACCACTATGCTCCATTCCTGGGTATCTGGCTGTGTTTGAGAATAGGGCCCAAGATTATCTTAGTTCATGGAGTCAGATGGCAGTGTTACACACTTTTTGATCTCTATTCTGTGTAGCTGACACCAAATACCACTAGAAAACTAGGGCAAAAGTTGAAAAAACGAACATAAAAATAAGTCAGAAAGGGACACGGTGAGGGGGCATAGATAAAACAGATCATGAGTACAGGAAAGGATATGTATCCAAGGAAAAGTGAAGGTGGCAGGGTTCAGCCAAAGGCTAGAGGGGAAGGGGCAATAAAAAAATTGGTGAATGAAAATATGTATTTTTTATTTTTACTTGTCACTGGTAACATGTTTCTTAACCCCACTGCCTTAAATGGTTGGATCTTGCAGCCCCATGCATGTCATGACCGTAGGACAGCTTATATTATAGCATACGTGTGATCCCATACTATGCACATGTACTGTATGCAGATGACACAGTGTTTTCTTCCATGGGCTCTGTCACTGGTCTCGTATCCAAAAAGCCAATAAGAATTTAACAATATTCAGTGCTGGTTCAAGGAGTGCCAACTGGTACTGAACTTCAAAAATATTGTTATGTTGATATTTGGCAGTTAGCCAAAGCTGACGTATGTCACCTCCCTACTTTTGGACTCTTAATTACTCTTAACTGGACAATATTTCAACTTTAACTCATTATACCCTGGGCGGCCATTTTGTATCAGGAGAATCAATGGATGATTCGGACTTCATATGGAGCTATTGGGTACAACGGTTAAAGTACAGCTGAGACAGAATGCAATGCAGTACCTTGCAGTATTAATGCAGAGTACTGCAGTATGCTGCAGGGAAGAGTGTAATTCAATGACAATTAAGCTCTTTTGTCATGCAATATTTTGTGAAGTCATTTACGGCAAGTTGCTGTGTTGCATTCCGACTAGCTCTGCCGTACCTTATTCTTTGGCTTGACCAGCACCTGGGTTCTGATATTCAGAAATGGGCAAAGGATCAGAAGGGACTTGGCAAGGTTGGAGGAATGGTCAAATGTATGGCAGCTTAGATTCAATGCTAAGAAGTACAAAATAATGCACCTGGGAAACAAAAAACCATGGGAAGAGTATATAATGGGGGGGGTGAGATACTAACAACAAAAATGGAAAGGGACCTGGGGGCAGTCATATCAAATGACCTAAAGGTGGGCAAGCAATGTGAGAGGGAAGTAAGGAGGGCTGGGGGGATACTGGGATTTATAAGGAGAGGTATCACCAGTAGAAAACAGGAAGTTGTCATCCCTCTGTACACACAGCTGGTGAGACCCCATCTGGAATTCTGCGTGCAGTTCTGGAGACTCAATCTCCGCAATGATATAGACAGGATGGAGGCAGTCCAGAGGAGGGCAACTAAAATGGTGCAGGGTCTGCACCAGAAGACAAATGAAGAGAGACTTAAGGAGCTTAATATGTATACTATTGAGGAAAGAAGGACCAGGGGGACATGATAGAAACTTTCAAGTATCTCAAGGGAATCAACAAAGTCCAAAAGGGTAGCATCTTTCAGAAAAAGAGGTGTGCAAGAACAAGGGGGTACAATCTGAACATAGAAGGGGGATGGCTCAGAGGTAATGTGAGGAAGTATTTTTTCATGGAGAGGGTTGTGGATGCATGGAACGGCCTTCCTGAGGTGGTTGTGGAGTCAAAAACAGTGGGGGAATTCAAGAATGCATGGGACAGACATAAGGCAATTCTAGGGGGTGGGGGTTGGAGGAAGTTGGCTGTTGGTTAACTAGGATCTGCAGCTTATCCATTAGGTAGGGAAATTGGCAGACTGGGAGGGCCAAGCGGTCTTTATCTGCCATCAAATTCTATGTTTCTGTTTCTAAAGTGGGGCATAAAGTTTTGTGCTGCACTTTGCCCTTCCCCAAGAGTCCAAGGATACTGTATTCAGTTGGATAGTGCACCATCACTATCCGATTGAATGTAGGGGCATGTCAGCGCAGCACTAAGTCAAGTAGCACTGCCCAGACATGGAACCTTGCTGTGAAAGGAATAGCACCACTAGACCCGATAGTACTGGAGTGCTAGGCATGATATTCAGAAGGGACCTATGCAAATGAGTCCATTGGTAATGCAAGCTGCTAATTGGCCATTTGCATGCCCATTATGGGCCCATTTGCATGGGAAGTGGCAGCATGTTTGTGTGGCACTGCCCCCACCCTGATTACCCTGTCTCCCACAAAACAGAGAAGTTTCTGGTACTTAACGGACCCTCCCTACTTCCGATCGCCAGCTCACATAGTATGTGAACAATCCCTGGGTGCCTAGCAGTCCCTCCTGTATCTGACAGCCAGCCCGTATAGTATGTGAAGAATCCCTGGTGCCTAGTGGTCCCCTCCCCCTGATCATCAGCCCATATAAGAAGTCAGTAATCCTTGGTGCCTAGCGGTCCCATCTCTCTCTGATCACCAGCCCATATAGTATGTGAACAATCTCTGGTGCCTAGCTGTGCCCCCTTCCCCCATCGGCAGCTCATATAAGAAGTCAATAATCCCTGGTGTCTAGCAGTCCCCCTCCCTCCAATCTCACTCCCATATGGTATGTGAGCAATCTCTGGTGCCTGGCAGTCCCCTTACCTCAAATCGCTAGCCCATATAAGAAGTCAATAATTCCTGGTGCCTAGTTGTTCCCCCCAGTCCCCTATCCCCATCTCCATCCCGGTAACATATGCCCTGGCATCCAGTGGTCCCCCTTCCCTAGTTTCTGATTATTGGTCCCATAACAAAAACAACACCCTGTCCAGTGTATAGGAGAACTGTAATCAAAATGCAAATAGCTGTACAAACACAACCCAACATATTCCCTGGTGTCCTGTCATACCCCTCGATTGCCATTCCACCCACCCGTATCACATACATAATCCCTGGCATCCAGCAGCTCCCCTACCGTGGCACCGATCACCCACCCTGCCATCCTCTTACCTGAATCATCGGTGTCATGAGAGCCTATACAGCAACTGGCACAGTCCTTCTCACAACGTCTCGGCCAGCTGCCATATGCAAAGCCAGAGAGAACACATACTATGAACTGTACAGGGTGCACATCCCCCAGTACAGTAAGGGACATGTTCCCTGTACAATACCTAGGATGGCATTCTCTGGCTTTGCAGACAGATGCCAGCTGGTAAGTGTGAGGAGGGCTGTGCTGGTCACCATATGGGCTACTGTGGCACTGACGATTCAGGTAAGGGGTGGTAGCAGGTTGGGTGGTCAGTGCCACGGGGGCGGGGCATTAGATTCCAGGAATTACCTATGTGACTCAGGAGGAACAGCAATCAGGGTGGTTCTATGGGACACCAGGAAATATGTTGGGTTGTGTTTTGCATTGCTACTTGCATTCTGATTGCAGTTCTCCTATACACAGGACAGGGCGTTGTCTTTGTTACAGAGCTGGGGATCAGAGTCTGGGGGAAGGGGAGGGTGGACATCAGGATGCCAGGGCATATGTTGCCTGTGATGGGGCTGGGGATTGGGGACCGGAGGAGAGGCACTTGCCTTCAGGGAGCTGGTTTATTTTGTGGGCAGGGGATCAGGTCTGGTAGGCACCAGGGATTTTTAACTTCTTATGCGAGCTGGCGATCTGAGGGAGAGTTGGACCGCTAGGCACCAAGGATTGTTCACATACTATAGGGGCTGATGATCAGAGGAGGGGGGGACTGCTAAGCACCAGGGATTGTTCATATACTCTATGGGCTGGCAATCAGTGGGGGATTGCTAGGCACCAGGGATTGTTCACATACTATAAGGACTGGTGATCAGTGGGGGGCACTACAAGGCACTGGGTGTACCTACATCGTTACCGGGATGGTGATTGGACTGGGGAACCATGGACCACCAGGGGGCAGGTGTGATCCCCTACTGACCAACTTGGTTGTCAGCTCCAGTAACTCCAGCAGCCACTAGGGTTGCTTGGAGTAAGTCGGGGGTTTGTTGAATTTGCGCTGCACAAAAGGACCATGTTAACTCCTTTTGTGCAGCACGAATGCACTGAATATTGGGGCTGCGTGGATATTCCTGCCCTCTCCCCTCCCCTCCCTTTTCCACTCGCATACAGTATAGATTGCATGGGGACTAACCCTGTTTGCCTGCACAACCACCCCTTTTGAATATTGCACACTGGCACTAAATCTGATTTGCAGAGACAAACAGCAATTTGAGTCCTTGCAAACTTTTGAATATCATGACCCTGGTCTTTTCTTATCAGCTGGATTCCATTTGTGCAAAACTGGTTGCCATACTTGGAGTCCTTCACAGAAACAAAGTCTGGCACCCATTGCTAGTAAGATGAGAAATCATTAGCAAAATCCTCCCCTCAAATTTAGCCCTGGTTCTCAATGTGGCAGGCTGTACCATCACTGCCTCTGTTTGTTCACTTTCTGTCCCCTCTCCCTTCTTTCCCCTCTCCTACATCTACCCATACCCTTCCCTTCTTACCCACACATCTTTGATCCCACCAACCATCTCCTTTGACCTCTTGCAGTCCAATTCCCTTCTCTTTCCCCTCAGTTCTCTGCAGCTACTCTTTCTGCTCTCCACACCTAAAATCCTCAAAGGATCACAGTCCCAACTGAGTGGACCCAAAACTCCTTCATATGTCTGTTCCTGCATTTACAGTCCCTATTGCTATTCTTATGAACCTATTTTTCCATAGTTATGCTGTTCCCTGGGTTTGGAAGCTTGCCAAAGTCTTTACAAAAGGTTATTCTTCCTCTCCGGGGAACTAGCGCTTTGTCTCCCTTCTCCTTGCTGTTCCCAAAATACAGACACTGTTGTCCTCTTTCAACTCTCATCTTTTCCCAACACCTCCTCCTCCTCCTCCTCTTCTCTTTCTAGTCTATTCTCTGCAAATCTCACACCAGTGTTTCTTCCCTAATTTGATTCACTGACTCTATTCTGAAGGGTATGGACCAGAGCCTGATCAATGCAGCCAGCTTTATTGACCTTGTCAAGGCTTTTGATACTGAGGTTCACCCCATCTTTTTGGTGAAACTGGTGGGGGCTGGTCTATTTGACCCTCCAGTCAGGTGATTCGGCGTGATTGGTAAAACATCTGTTAACCCACTCCAGATCCATTCTGGATCCCTCAGGGCTACATCCTGGGTCTGATTCTATTCTTCTTCTTCCTTAATGGTTTCCCTACAGTTTGTGTCTCCTTGCACATTCACATGTATGCAGATGATACAGTACTTTCTGCCTTGAGTGGTTCAGTGTCTGAGCTGTGATCCTCCCTGCAGCAGGATTTCAACAACAGTCAGAATTAGTTCAGCTCAAACTATCTCTCATATAATGCTAGAAAAAAGATTGCCATAACTTCTGTCACTAAGCAGAGACTTGCTTGGATTAATTCTACCCTGTCTTCATGAGTCTTAATGGCACAACCCCCAACTACCACCAATGAAGTCTCCCACCTAGATGTGTGGTTAGATTAAAATCTAGATTTATCCTGCCATGGTAATGCAATGTACAAGAAGCTCATTGCAAACTAGGTGCACTGTACCATAGGGTTATCCTTAAGATGATCTTGCTGGTGTTTAACTAGACAGACTGAACCCCTTCATCAACTCTGCTGTTTTAACATCATTGCCCTCCTCATACCCAACAATTCTCTCTTTATTTTACTCTTGCTCTCTAGCTTTCACTGTTTCTCTTCCTCACCAGTAATGATTCTCCTCCATTCTCTGTTGCCTTTCATCACTCCTGTCTGCATCTCTCTCTCCTCTTCTATCTCTGTAGCTTATCTGATGCTCCATCTTTCTCTCTCCTGCTGTACAGTCCACCTTGATTTCTTGGCTCCCCCATCTCTGAAACAGCTTTCCCCTCCCTCTCTGCTCTTTCCCCCTTCACTCTTTCTTCAAGCCATCATCAGGGATCATTTAGAGTCCCCTCTCATGCCTGTTTCTGGCTCTACCTTATCTCTTCCCATCTCTTTTCTCTATCCTTCTTTCCCCACCATCATCCTGTTGCCTCCCCCCCCGCACTATTTGTGTCACTCGCATAACACACCCTCATCTTTTTGCATTTTTTTGCACAAGTTTGTATTTTTGCACCTCTCTGTGCATTGTTACCCTCTTGTATCCCTGTAGGTCACACCTGGAAATGAGCTTCAGCTCAGTGTGGTTTAACCGAGTAAACATTTTAAAACATGCTATATACCGGTGCTATATACCGGTGCGGTGCCTTCTTGCTTCTAACCAGCATGGCTTTAGAAGGAGCATAGTACCTTCATGAGCTCTCATTCCACTGTCCGAAGACTTCTAAATGGTCATAGACAAAGGCTCTCTGACTGGGTTTATCTTCACTAACCTCTCCAATGCCTTCAGTCAGATTACCATACTTTACTGCATTCCAAATTTACCTCTTTGGCTTGCTTCCTCATCCCACCTCCCATGCAGTGGCTTGTTTAGTGAGCTCTCAGACAGATCACAACTGAAGTTCAGTGATGCTATCTCCTTCCTGGCCCCTATTCCTCAAAGAAAGACTCGCGAGGAGTCAAAGTGCTGGGTGGTCATTTGGCATGTTGGAGTTGGCACATTGCTAAATAAAGGATTTGCCTGGAATTTCTATGTGTTTGAATTCTTTGATAAGCTTGCCATCACATTAGCTCAGACTGAGTGCCACCATCCTTTGGTTTACATGGTATAAAAAATGGCTATGTTGAAAATTTGCAGTGAAAATATTGAAAGTTACCAGTGTAACCACCCAGTCCTCTGGGGTTACTAGAATCCCCACAGTATCAATGATATGCAGGGAGAGGCAGCTGGTGACTTTCTGGTTAAATGGGTTTTTCACCTGCTCACTCTTTCACTTACTTGGCTTCAGCTAAGATAGAAGTGATGAGCTCATTTGGAACTGTCACAGCTGAATAAGCCTTTGCTTGCGGTGAGTAAGGAGTTTAGAATCTTGAGATGAGGGTCAGGGTGAGTCTGTAGTTGGAAGTGAGAGGAGTGAGAACTGCTCAGCTGAGGGCTCTGTGTAGGGCCCTGCATTCTCACCCTAGTCCTGGTAATTCTTCAGTTTGCCAAGAGAAGTGGTGGAAGATGTTGTCTACAGCAGGATCTCCAGATTTTCATCCCTGGAGGGGTGAAAAGGACTGCTAGTGGATGGATCCAAGGGGTAATCCCCTTTTTGATCCAAGATGTTTTAAAGCTGCCTGAAATGTCTAACAGTGAGTAGGATCTGACTTTTGTTGCAGAAAGAAAGTGCCTGTGATGTTGCGTCCTCTGGCTAAAAGGGAAATGCACAGCTTTTCTGTGACATTCAGAAGTTTGAGACTGTTCTAATTTAAAGCTGACTGAAGTGTGGATGTCCAGAGGTATGACTACATCACATTGTTCAGGACTCAAGTTTTCCACTACTAGTATAGTGATTTAAATGCTGGATGCCAAAGTTTCATTCATTAAGCATTTTCCAAAGTGTATTTCTGAATGTTTAAGGTGTAACTCTGAAAGAATGGCTGAGTGTGGATTTGGGAGCAAATGGTGGTCAGCCCCCCATCTGGAGTAACCAGTTCAGGACTAACAGGTTCAGTAAGTGTGCCTGGTTACTTTAGATTTAGGGCCAATGTCTGAAGAGGATTTTACCCCCTGAAGTGGGTTGTGCTAGTTATTAGCAAAATATATGTTCAGTTGTGGCCAGTGCCACTAGAAGCAATGTTCAAAGTCATACGACATGTGGGAAAAAAAGTATAAGGGTTCTGTCAGTAAATGTGTTTTTCAGTTGTGGCCAGTGCCACTGGAAGAAATGTTCAGTGTCCTACGACATATAGGAATACAAGGTACAAGTGTTCTGTCAGTAAATGTGTTTTCAGTTGTTGCCAGTGACACTGGAAGCAATGTCCTATGCCCTATGCTGTGTGGGAATGCAAGTGCAAAATGTTCAATATCCTGCGACATGTGGGAAACAACGTGCAAGTGTTCTGTCAGCACATGTGTGTTCAGTTGCGGCCAGTGCCCCTGGAAGAAATGTCCAATGTCCTTTGCTGTATGGGAATACAAGTGCAAGTTGTTCTATGTCCTACAGTGTGGGAATACAAAGAGTTTTCTGTCATATACAGTCAATTTGTTGTTCTGCAAGTTCCTAATGCCACAATGTGTAAACCTTGGGGGTCCACCCTCGCTTTAGAGAACATCTTTTGGAATAAAGTCACATTCTAGAACCCCAACTATGGTTTGGACAATTACGGTATTGCTTCCTGTGTGGAGTTACTGGGTACCCCTCCAGAAGTTAGGTCTAGCATAGCCATAGCAAAAAGTTCTCTCCTCAGGACCTGGTTTTGTAAATACCAAATAGGTTATGTTGCTTTTGTACACCCCCAACCCTTTGATCTCTGGACTAAAGAACCTGGTATGCATTCCCAAAGCTAGGGATGTTACCATTCCTAAATGTGTTTCTGAAGTCTGTGCCCAGTTATGGGTGCCAGGTGTAACTAATTGTGTAAAGTAGCAAGGGGGTGGTTACAAAAAATGAGGGCTCGTCTGGTGATGTTTTAATTTGGGGAGAGAACCAGAGATTTTTGCTGAGGGTATGTCTAGCAACTTTCTGTCTGGTAGCAGTGTAGCCTAAACAGAAAGAAAGCTTGGACAAGAGATTTTTCCCCAGAAAAATGCCATCCAAATGTGCTGGTTGTGTGCCTTCCAGTACAGTAAAAGAACAGAGTTCTGCTTGTGTGTTTTCAACTTGTAATTGACAGTAAAGCATTGAAATGTGTCTCTGCATCATAATGTGCTTAAAGAACTTTTAAAACTGCAATTTTCAAATGCCAAAAGTATTGTGGACTTTAGGGAACAGACTCAGGTATGTGTCCTGAAAGTTTCATGTGCTTAGTGTGCAAATTGGGGGAGTAGCTGAAGTCATTGTCCAGAAACGGTGGTAAAAATGGTCAAAACGGTGCTCCTACAGTTGAAATTGCAGCTGAGAAAAAAGTTACAGTTTGCAGTTTAAATTTGCTCCTGCTTGACGATCACCATGAAGGAAGAGCATGCGAGGAGAGAGAGAGATGCTCATTTGCATGGTATTGATTGATTGGTGCGGCTGCCTCAAGTCCCGTCCCCTGGCTAGCATCTGTGTGTTGCAGAGTGTTCAAGGAGGAGAGAGAGAGAGTGGCATGCAAGCTGGTTAGACCTGGATCAACCATCAAGGAGCTTGTGAGCATGCTAAACTTTAGTAAACAGACTAGTACAGTGTAATTTCAGGCTCAACCCGTTATCCGACCAACTGGAGAGTAGTTGAGGTGTTCGTGGCAATGATCGACAGGACTGTTAGCCTGCTTCATCCCAGAGGCCTTCCTAGAATTGGCAGCAGGCCAACATTTTCCATCACAGGGAACCAGCTACTTAATTCAGTGAATAAACATGTTAACTGAGCAAACAAACTTTGTGTGACTATCAAGCCAGCTGAACCTATGTGCAAGCAGTGTGATTTTTGTGCAAAGAAGGACTCCAAGTTGTAAAGGTAGGCACAACAAACAGAAATTCTGAGCATAGACTGTGAGCAATGATAAATGGTTTTAGCAACAGTAAACTTTCTCAGCAGCAGGACTGTGAGTTGTATGTGGTGGATGCAGCAAACAGGCAATCCTGTGCAAAGAAAGACTGTGGGGTTTACAAGTGTCTTTGAGCATGTGTAAATAGAGTTTTCCTGAATTGATGCCGATCACAAAGTCAAGTTACCAGTTTAGAAATTCATATGAATGTGCTGAAATGTACCAGCAGAGCAATCGATTGCAGTTTAAAGTAAATTCAGTAGCCAGAAAGGTCAGAAACACAGTTTTGGGCAAGTTGAACAGATTTCAATCCATGAGAGAAGTTACAGACGCCATGATGGGGGGGTCAGCAATGTAAACACAGCAGCAGGGTTGCCATTTTGTGAGACAGTATGTGACTAGCGAGCCATTCAGTAACGAAACATTTGTGTATTTGCTTTCAGACATAGCTTTGAGTACTCCCCGCTACCTGGATCTTGCCTGAGCTATGATCACTGAGGAGGTGGCAGCACTAAGAGAGGTTGAGGGAGCTTACTATGGCGACAGGTTACCCTTGGATGTAACAGTTTCTAGCTATCCAGTGAGACTATGCACAGTATGTCTAAAGGCTGGAAGGGATGTGTTTCTGATACCACATTGCTCAGACTGTTTTGTGAAGTTTGGAAAGAGCAAGGCTGCAGCACCAGAAAGAGAAACAAGAATTTGATTGGCTTCCACATGTACTCGGGCAGGGGACCCTGCCTGCAGGAGTAGCAGCACGCAGCACAAGGTTGAACCTGTTGGGGAAAGTTCTTCAGAATGTGTTACAGAAGGAGCAATTAAAATTGATGTTGATCCACTGCAAGTGCAGGAACAGAGAGAGGTTTCCATGCCTGTGTCCCAGATGGACAGTGCAACAGAGGGATCAGTTGACCCATGGAATCAGGTTCCGAGTCCTAGTCTAGTGAGGGAGGGTGAATTGGGAGGTGTCTACCTCCGCACCCAGTGAGGAATGGAATGTCTCAAGAGTGAAGATGTTTGCCCACTCTTGGGCACAGATAATAGGTGAGGGAGAGGAGGAGGAGGATGAAGAAGGGTATCTTCATGTTGAGAGCTACTGTGAGTTGCCTCAAGCTCTTGCCTCAGAGGAGCCAGAGACTGTTGGAGAAGGCTCTAGCAACTTGTCCACAGAGATAGTGGGGGACAAGTTCTTTCATTCTTTGAGTCTGAGACACCAGCTTGACCAGGACTGGCCACCCCCAAGCCAGGCCAAGGGCTGCAGACTAATAAAGAGTAGTAAGGGGGAGAGACTGATTCATAGGAGGGCTGACACCACATATAAGTCCTTTCCTACCTTTCCTCACTGAGTTTGGGAGGAAATCAAACAGAACAGGCAATCCTGGCTAATGGAAGAGGCAAGTAAGAATCTGCACCCTGGTGCAGCAGAATGTGTAAGGGACAAAATCACCAGTGATCGCCTTAGATTCTAGAGACTGGGCAGGACTCTGTTTATGGACGCTGTGCAAATTGTGGATGGGGCAGGGCAAAAGAAACTTCACAACATCAACTTTGAATGCCCAGACGGGATTATAGTCCTCATCCCACACCCTGAGTGGTATTACCCTTAATGGTGTCTCTCCCTGTGAATATGCCTAGCATGCCTAAAGGAAGTGATCAGTGGCAGGCCAGTGCCTGTCATCTGAAGCAGCAGTATCCATGGAGGAAGATGCAGCTCTTCTGGTATTCCAAGATTTCTTCAGGTGTATCCAGATTCATCACCCAGCAGTTTTCCTGTTTCATCGTTTGGCCTTTCAGAAGACATCAACCCAGCAGTTTTACTATTTTATCATTTGGGTTTCCAGAGGACATCTTCCAGCAGTATCCAAAGATGCCATCTGGTCTGAAGGGAGAAGGTCCTCAGCTCACAGAATAAGAAAACATTTTTTCGTTCTTCAAGGAGCTAGTAAGAAAACGTTTTATTTACATCCCCAAATGTGTTGCATAAATGTGTTCTTTCCATTTTTTACTTTTGTACTTTTATAGAAAAAAATATTTGTTTTGGTTCTTAAGTATTAGGTGGCGGTTTATGCAGTGTTTGGAATGCAGATTGTGTTTTTGTGTTTTTCTTCTCTTGCAGGTGTTCCTGAAGAAGAAAGAAGAGAAGAAGAGGATATTGGAACTCATTTAAGTTCCCCTTTTCTTAGTGTTTTTAGAATTGTGTATGGTTAACAGGGTGTTAACAAGTTTGTTTTTTCACAGGTTTGGAATTTTTGGGAAACGTAATGCAATGTAATGTAAGTTTCCACTGTTGTTCACAGGTACCCTGGAAAGTTTGGGGGGATAGGTTCCCTCTTAGGTAGCAAGTCAGATAGATTTTCCCTAGAGGGCTTGGGGATAGAAAGGCTGGGGGTCCTGATCTGTAGTAGGGGCTCTCAGTACTGGTCTATTAGGGCATGCTTCAAGCAGTTTTCTTGGAGCCACTGAGAATCCATACATAGATCCTAGGATAGGGGCTGAAGTTTCATCAGCTGGCCTCTGTTCCTTTAGTGTTACCTGCCTGTGCCAGGCACATGGTAGGGGAGAAGTAGTGCTACCTCCCCTGTAGGTAACATGGAGGGTAGAATGGCCTAGTGCCAGATGCAGATATGACTGTGGACGGGGGGAGATCACGTGATGCACTTGGCGGGCTAGCAGCAAGTCCTCTGAGCTCCCGCTCCACCTCTATTAATTTTAATTATTTTAACGGTATTCAGCCTACAACCCGCCGTATACACCTACCTAGTGCTATTGTTAGCCAATCAGGGTACTGCCTGAGAAGGATTGATACGGCTATCGGTAAGCAGAAGGCCAAAAAATGTACTCGGAGATGAAGGCATCCCTACCCAAACATACTCTGCCAGTCTCGCCGGACAAGCAGGCTAAGAAGGCCAAACAACACCAACAGACACCCTCGGCCAAACAATTGAATGCCCTTTCCATGCCAACCCCTCTGTCAGAGGAGCGCTTCTTAGAAGAAATGCATCCTTTTAAGGAATCTCTGCTGGAACTAACACTTGAATTAAAGAGTCTCCGTGGCGAGATGACCACTGTAAAGCAATGAGTGATAGATAATGAGGCGTGTATCTATTCAATGGAGTCCTGGCACGAGAAAACTGAACCAGAGCTGATTAAACTGAGACAGCAAGTCGCCAAATTGCAGCAGAAAACAGAAGATTTAGAAGGCCGCTGCAGGCGAAATAACATTTTGGTCCATGGCCTCCCGGAAGGAACGGAAGATTCTTCCCCCATTACCTTCATTCAATCCTTGCTTGCTAAGATTGTAGGCCCCTCACCGCATAATCCTACCTATGTAGTCGAAGGGCTCACAGATCACTGCGACCAAGACCTGAGGCATCAGCCTCCCAGACCCATAATCATCAGAATGCTGAATTACTTAGAACGGCAACATATACTCCTGAAAGTGAAGGATTTGCAATCCATTACCTGGGAGGGGAAAAAATTGCACATAACCCAAGACCTGCCACTGGAAACCCACCAACGAAGGGCCACCTTTCATCCTGTGGTTACTAAATTAATAGCTGCAGGCATTAAATTTAAAATGTCCTATCCTGTGCATCTTCAGGTCCTATTAGAAGGAAAATGGCATTCATATGAGGCAGTCTCCCATGCCCAGGAAGACTTAGCCCAAATGCTACCTTCTTTATTTAAGGCTTCCTGAGACAATGACAATTAAGGGCTGAAGGAGAATATAGGTTGGAGATCCATAAAGAACCTCGACCAGCAATGTCTAAGGTGCTGCTATGCTATATTGCATCTTGTTTCACCGTCTTCTGTGAAGTTTAACATCCCTTACCTGAGCCTTTTTTGAAGGGAAGAAGATAATTCCACGTCGTCTGCTTTAATCGCTTCTGAATGGACTTGACACCAGGAGACTTGTTGTCTAACAGCTCGCTTAGTCCTGGCAAGTCCGAGTGGGCCTTAAAATAGGAACCCATAATTAAGGCTACATATCTCTGGGGACCTGATATTATGTGCTTCATGGCCTGTCCTTCAGCGATTCCAGTCCACAGGAAACACCATCTCCAACTGAAATGGCCTATCTGTTTCACCTTAATACAATTATATGACTTCAAGCCTGGATAATTTGATGTAACAGCCTTCCAGAACTGAGACTCGTCTCTGGAAAATTGATCACTACTTAATCTGTGAACTAAATAAAGTTGAAATAAATTCTGGATGAAGTGGGGGAGCGGAGGGAAAGATGGTGGGCAAAAGAGAAATAAAAAAGAATTTATGTGACCCTCTTTCCCCCTCCCCCCTTTTTTTTTCTCTCTCCCTCAATGTTTAGTGATGGGTATTAGGTGGTGGGTTCGGGGTGGAGGGTGGGAGAGGATGGAATGGGGCTGACCATGTCCAACCACACATACTGGAGCACAGGGGGTCTCTAGCTTACCTCATAGGAGCAAGTCTTTTCCTTACAATGAAAGTAGAAGTTCAACCTATCAAATTACATTATGGGACAAATGCCTGATGTGGCAGTATTTAACTAACTTTAGTTTAGATACTAGTCACCGATTGCTTCTAACTGTGTCTATGGGGGGAAAGCATGCTAGGATATTAATAGTAGGAGTAAGTACGATAAGACTTTGGCTACAGGTGATTAAGAACTATATATTTACTGTACATAGTTATCAGTGGGTAGAATTGGGGGGGGAGGAAGCAAATTTTCTAGAGCTATTCCTAGAGGTATTACAAATTTGGTCATAGGGGATTTTTGGGGTATGAGGTACACTTACTGTTTTGTATGTTTGTTAGCCAATTATAAGGCATGGATATATATTAATATCACTTTATGGAGTGGGCATAATTATGGGGTTGGTGCTGTGGTGCATACTTTGGGATTGATCAGATTGGATGCTATGCAAGCTAAGTTAGGACGAGATGGCATGTAACCTCGTTAAATTTTTTATGTGGAATGTGAGAGAAGCCCGCACACCCATTAAGAAAATGCAAATACTGAAACACCTAGACCTGTTACAAGCTAAAGTTTCTTTTATTCAAGAGACCCACCTTCTACCAAACAAAGCCATTAGCTCACGCAAGAGAGGGATTGGGCAAGTTTTTGCTTCGGGCGGGTCGTCTAATGCAGGGGGAACAGCTATTCCTATACACCGTTCAGTAGCTTTCCAAGCCAAAAATATTATTACAGATCCAGCAGGAAGATATACGATAGTAAATGGTATCTTAGATCATGCTGAGATAGTACTGGGGAGCATTTATGATCCTATTGGAGGGAACTCAGACTTCTTTATAACGCTACTAGATAAGTTACGACTTTTATGTCCATACCGATGATACTTGGAGGGGATTGGAACCTGCCTCCCACGCAGGATCTGGACAAATCTAATCCCTTACTTAAACCTCTTTCTACTGCCCAAAAGGCGCTCTCAGACTTTATGGACTCACTTGGATTATCGACCATTGAAATTGCAAAATCCAGTAGCCCGTTGTTTTACTTTTCACTCTGCGGTACATTCTACGTGGTCCAGGCTGGATTATATTTTATTCAGCAACTCTCTTTTACAGGGTATGTGCGACTCCGGTACAGAATCTATAGTGATATTGGACCATGCAGCAGTTTGGGTGGCCACGATCCTTGATAAGAATTTTAATAGAGATTTAATCTGGCGGCTAAATAACCAACTTTTAAAGGATGATTATATAGTCTCTAGAATATCAGATTTGATTCAATCTTTCGTTATCTTTAATCAGGGGTCAGTTGCTCGGGTTGCTCACGAATGGTGCGCGTTAAAGTGTTACTTGAGAGGAGAATTCATCCGCTTGACCTCCACTCGTAAGAGGAAGAATGAAGCTAAAGCCACCCCACTCCTGGCTCAAATTAAAACACTAGAACACTCCCTTCTTCCTCTTCTTCACCAGACACCCTCAAAACCCTTTTGTCTTTAAGGAACCAATACTCTTCTGCTTCAAGAAAGAGCCGAGTTTGCTATTCTGAGAACTCGGTAAAGTATATTGAGCAAGGCAAGCTAGTCACCTTTTAGCTTTGAGGTTAAGGAATTGAGACCTCTAGAATAATAAATTCAATAGAAGACTCCACTGGGAAATTGGAACCCGTCCTAGAGAAGTAGTATCGGTTGCTCAAGCACTATTTCTCTTCGTTATATAATAAGGTCACTCCCCCCTCCTCAAATGAGATGCTGAACTATTTAGCATCAGCTTCTTTACTCGATTACTCCCGAGCAACAGTTATTGCTGACCTCTCCTATCTCCATCCATGAAGTACTGGCAGCGATTAAGATCTGGCCCCAGATAAAGCCCCTCGCCCTGACGGCCTATCTCCAAATTTTTATAAACAGTTCGCAAGGATTTAGCACCAAGCCTGCTTCCATGTACCAATACTTACTTTCAGGACGCACAAGACCCAACACTTTCAGAGGCCCCACTATCTTCTTCTTAAACCAGGCAAACCAGCGCATCTTCCATCTAGTTACCATCCCATTTCCCTATTAAATTGCGATATTAAGATTCTCACCAAAATGCTGGCTAAGAGAGGTTGAAATAGGTCTGGACCCTTACTTAGCTCAGAACAAATAGGCTTTGTCAGCCAATAGAACCCAGTAGACCACCATCGAAAACTACAATATATCATTAGTGCAGCCAACTCATCCTTCATGCCAATGTCCCTAGTCTCCTGGACGGGAAAAGTGTTCAACAGGGTAGACTGGGTTTTTCTTTGGGCAACGTTAAAACCATGGGCTTCCTCTTATTTATAAAATGTGGGTACAAGCGTTGTATTCCTCACCCAGAGCTAGATTGTATTGTAATGGGATTCTATCTGATTTTTCCCCCTCACTTCAGGTACGCGACAGGGTTGTCCACTCTCTCCCTTTCTATTTAATTTATATCTTGAACCCCTTCTTAGGCGTTTAAATCTATCCCCATTAATTACAGGTATTCCCATAGTTAATAACACTACTAAAATCTCAGTGTTTGCTGATGATGTTCTCCTTCATCTTTCAAACCCAGTTCCCTCCCTAAAAGAGGTCTTGAAAATAATTGAAGACTTTAGTAAGTATTCGAACTATAAACTCAATATTAGCAAGACAGAGATCTTTCCTCTCAATCATTTTACTCATAGTTCAGACTTTACTCACTTTGGGATGAAATGGGCTCCGCCCATCAAGTACTTAGGATCTACATTACCCTAACCCCATCTTTATCATGGAGGCTGAATCTGGAAGATTTATGAATATCCAACAAGATTTAGCAAGATGGTCAAAACTACTGCTATCGCTTCCAAAGGAGAATCAACACTATTAAATGAACGTGGTTACCCAGAATTTTCTATCCCTGAACATGTTGGACGATAGGTTACCAATATCCTACTTCCAGTGTATTCATTCAGGAATAAATTTATTTATTTGGAACAATAAATCTGCTAGAAAATCATATCATAAGTTATCTCTACCTAGAGATTTTGGGGGGCTTCGTCTCCCTAATTTCTTATTATACTATTGGGCTTCGCATTTGAATAAATGTGGAAAATGGATATCTTCGTCTGACCCCCTTGCTCATCAAGGATATAGCCCAGTATGGTTACAGGCTGAACTAGACCTTCTGAAAATTCACAACATTACCCCAATGTCCCTCTTCTATATATATATAAAAAAAATATCCCTACAATGCTCCAATCTTTACTGCTTGGGGTTTCTTCCAGGGTTGTCTCTCAAATGTTTAAGTACTTCAAGGTCTCCTCAACTTTGGACTTTTCTCAACCCATCTGCGCAAATCCAAACCTACGGATAGGTAATTCTTTGATAGCCAGAGGATGGCTACCATCTCTCTCGGAATGCAAGGTGGGAGATTTTTACTCTCCAGATCGTATTCTAACTATAGAAGAAATCTTAGCAAAATTTAGGTGGCCGACAGTGACAGTCTTTAAAATTATCCAGCTGAGGCACCTTTTAACTAAAAGATTTGGGTGTAATGCTAAACTTTCTCATCTCGCTGATCTTCTCTACCAAATCTCCATAATAGTTAATAAACCGCATGGTGTCTCTAAGTTGTATAATTTACTTCACACATTCCCAGAAGCCCCATCAGTCGCTGGATCTAAAATCTGGCAAAGTTTATATCCAGATAGAGATATTGATTGGTGCAGTATATGGAGAGACCTTTATATTTATCATACCCAAGATAGATACAGGATTACGCAATACTGTATTTTGAATAATCTTTATTATACCCCAGTTAAGTTAGTGCAAATGAAAAGTATATCTTCATCAACATGCTGTAGATGTAACAAAGAGGAGGGCTCTCTGCTACATATTTTGTGGTCGTGTGAATTAGTATCCCCTTTATGGAAACAAATAGAATCAAGTCTTGATCCAATGTTAGGGTTACATGGATTATTTTCCCCTAAAACTTGTATTTTTGGTGATTACTCAGAAATTCAAGTGAAAGAAAAGAGATATCATCTGGCTTTAGTATCAATGGAGGTTAAAAAGCTATTACTTAGACACTGGAAAGACCAAATTATATTAACGTATATGGAGTGGTTACATGAGCTCTCTTTTGCACTTCGGGTTGAGAATCTGATAGCGCAAGTAAATCGCCATCTATCTTCCTTTATTAAAAAATGGGGTAAGTTGTATGCCCTCTACTTTAATTGAGGTCTAGGTGTAAAATGGGCTGCGGACTCCTCCATGATGTTATGCTTCTATGTTTCTATGTTTCTTATTTCCTCCTCAACTATCTCTTTTTCCATTAGTTTAAGAAGGAAGAGAACTTCACTGTTAATCTGCAGATGACCCAAAATGCTTTTCCTTTCTTTGCCACAATGATCTGCATAGCTATATGTATAGGAATTAACATGCACCACAGCGTAGAGAGGGGGGAAGTTATGGGAGGGGGGAAGGGGAAAAAATGGTTAAATTCAACTTCAGGTTTGTTTAATTGTGTAGTTTGTAGAGTCTTTATTTCTCTCCCTCAATTCTCTGGTATGATATACATTCTCTTATAACTGTGTTATTTCATTGTCTTCTCTTTTCTCTTATGATATTATGGTTATAGTAAGTAATAAAATACATTAAATAAAAAAAAAAGATTTGACTGTGGACAGTCATTCATCTGGTTGCAGTGAGTGCAACCACCCAGTTCCCCGGGATTACTAGAATCCCTTCAGTATCAGTGCTAGGCAGTAAGAGGTAGCTGGTGACTAACTGGTTAAATGGAGTTTTCATCTGTTCACTCTTTTATTTACTTGGCTTCAGCTGAGATAGAAGTGATGAGCTCATCTGGAACTCTTGCAGAAGCACAAGCCTTTGCCAGATGTGAGTAGGGAGTTTAGAATCTTGAGGCAAGGGTTAGTGTGAGTCTGTATTTGGATGTGAGAGGAGTGAGAACTGCTCAGCTGAGGGCTCTGAGTGGAGCCCTGCATTCTCACCCAAGTCCTAGTAAATCTCTACTTTGCCAAGAGAAGTGGTGGAAACCATTGTCTACAGCAGGATCTCCTGATTTTCATCCCTGGAGGGGTGAAAAGGAGTACTAGTGGATGGATCCTATGGGAATCCCCTTTTTGATCCAACATGTTTTGAACCTGCCTGAAATGTCTAATGGTGAGTAGGATCTGACTTTTGCTGCAGAAAGCAAGTACCTGTGCTGCTGTGTTCTATGGCTAAAAGGGAAATGCACAACTTTTCTGTGAAATTCAGAAGTTTGAGACTGTTCTAATTTAAAGTTGACTGAAGTGTGAATGTCCAGAGGTATGACTATATCACATTGTTCAGGACTTTAGTTTTCCACTACCAGTGTAGTGATTTAAATGCTGGATGTCAAAGTTTCATTAATTAAGCATTTTCCAAAGTGTATTTCCAAATGCTTTAGGTGTAACTCTGAAATAATGGCTGAGTATGGATTTGGGAGCAAAGGGTGGGCAGACCCCCATCTGGAGTAACCAGTTCAGGACTAACAGGTTCAGTAAGGGCACCTGGTTACTTTAGACTTAGGGCCAATGTCTGAAGAGGATTTTACCCCTTGAAGTGGGTTGTGCTAGTTATTACTAAAACGTATGTTCAGTTGTGGTCAGTGCCACTAGAAGCCACTGTTGATGGGGGACCTGAATATGGCAGATGTTAACTACAGCACCTTTGCTGCAGCCACATCCAAGAGCAGGGCCATTCTCAATGCGTTACATGGAGGCATGCCTCAGACAGCTAGTTTTGGAATCCACTCATAAGGGAGCAATCTTAGACCTCATACTCTCAAATGGGGACAGTGAGAGGATCCCAGATCTAGAAGTAGGTAGCCATCTGGGAACAAATGACCACCAAACAGTGTGGTTCATGATAAACTCAGCTACAGAGTCAAGCCATACAAAAGTGAGGGTACTGGACTTCAGGAGGGCTGACTTTGGCAAGATGGGAGAGTGCCTTAGAAAAGCACTATCAAGCAGGCTTGAAGGTGGGGTGGAGCAACAATGGGGAAACATCAAAACTGCCATCACAGAGGCAACAAGCCTTTGTGTGAAGCAAATAAACAAATCAAAATGAACGAAAAAGTTACTATGGTTCTCTAAAGAGGTGGCGGGGAAGGTTAGGGAGAAAAAGATAGCATTTAGGAAGTATAAGGAAACACAGAAGGAGCAAGACGGAGAACTGTACCAGTTAAGGCAGAAGGAAGCAGGGAGGGAAGTCAGAATAGCAAAGGCCCAAACTGAGGAAAAGATAGCCAACTCAGGAAGGGGGATAAAACCTTTCATAGGTACATCAGGGAGTGTAGAAAGACAAAGGGAGGGATAGTGAGGCTGAATAGAATGGACATTGGGTGGGCAGAGAGGGACAGCGAAAAAGCAGGGATACTGAATGAACACTTCTGCTCAATATTCACAAAAGAGGAGGGGGAGGTACCTAATCTAATTAACAGAAGCACTCTGGATAGGGGGGGCCGATCCCAGTCCTTTCACAGAAAAAAGGGTTCTGAAAGAACTCCCAAAACTGAAGGTGGACAAAGCAGTGGGGCCTGATGGGATTCAACCCAAAATTCTAAAAGAATTAAGGGGAGAACTAGTGACACCACTGACTACCCTTTTTAACAAATCATGGGTAGATGGTGTGGTACCCGAGGACTGGAGGAAAGTGGATGTGATTCTCCTTCACAAAAATTGGAGCAAGACAGAAGCAGGAAACTACAGACCTGTCAGTTTGACCTCAGTGTTAGGGAAAATGATGGAATCACTTCTGAAGGAAAGAATTGTTGAGTACCTAGAGGCCAGTGGGGCACAGGACCCAAGGCAGCATGGGTTCACAGCATGAATGTTATGTCAGACGAATTTAATTGATTTCTTTGACTGGGTGACCAAAGTAGTAGACCAGGGAGGGGCTGTGGACATGGCCTACCTAGACTTTAGCAAGGCATTTGACACAGTCCCACACAAAAGATTAATAAACAAATTAACCAGCCTGAGAGTAGGTCCCAGGGTGGTAGCCTGGGTAAAACAGGACACAGAAGGTAATTGTAAATGGAGTCCACTCTGAAGAAAGGGGGTTACTCGTGGGGTACTGCAGGGTTCAGTACTGGGTCCAGTCCTTTTTAATGTCTTTATAAGTGACATTGCAGAGGGACTGGAAGGAAAAGTATGCCTCTTTGCAGATGACACAAAGATCTGCAACAGGGTTGATACACAAGGAGGCGTGGAAAGGATGAGAAGGGACTTGGCAAGGCTGAAGGAATGGTCAGAAGTATTGCAGCTTGGATTCAGTGCAAAGAAGTGCAAAATAATGCACTTAGGAAACAAAAATCTAGGGGAAGATTACACAATTGGGGGGAGGTAGTAACGACAAAAAAATGGAAAGGGACCTGGGGGTAATCACACCAGATGACCTTAAGGTTGGCACGCAAAGTGAGAAGGCAGTAGGGAGGGCTGGGAGAGGATGTACTGGGATGTATAGGGAGAGGCATCACCAGCAGAAAACAGGAAGTTGTTATCCTTCTGTACAGACAGTTAGTGAGACCCCATCTGGAGTACTGTGTGTAGTTCTGGAGACCCCATCTCTGCAAGGGCATAGACAGGATAGAGTCAGTCCAGAGGAGGGCAACTAAAATGGTGCAGGGTCTGCAAGAGAAGCCATATGAATAGAGACAAAAGGAGCTTAATATGTATACCCTCGAGGAAAGGAAGGGAGGGGACATGATAGAAACTTTTGAGTACCTCAGTGGAATCAACAAAGTCCAAGAGGGTAGCATCTTTCAGAAAAAGAGATGTGCAAGAACAAGGGGACACAATTTGAAGATAGAGGGGGTACGGCTCAGGGACAATGTGAGGAAGTAATTTTTCACAGAGAGGGTTGTGGACGCATGGAACAGCCTTCCTGAGGAGGTTGTGAGGTCTAAAACTGTGGGGGAATTCAAGGATGCATGGGACAGATATAAGGCAATTCTTGTGGGGGGTAGGAAGAAATAGGCTGTTGGTTAACTAGGATCCGCAGCTTATGCTGTAGGTAGAGAAATGGGCTGACTAGGTGGGCCAAGCGGTCCTTATCTGCCATCAAAGTCTATGTTTCTATGTTAAGCAATGTTCAAAGTCCTATGACATGTGGGAAACAAAGTATAAGAGTTCTGTCGGTAAATGTGTTTTTCAGTTGTGGCCAGTGCCACTGGAAGCATTGTCCTATGTCCTATGCTACATAGGAATACAAGGTGCAAGTGTTTCGTCAGTAAATGCATGTTCAGTTGTGGCCAGTGCCACTGGATGAAATGTCCTATGTCCTATGCTATATGGGACTACAAGTGTAAAATGTTCAATGTCCTATGACGTGGGAAACAAAGTGCAACCATTCTGTTAGCAAATGTGTGCTCAGTTGTGGCCAGTGCCACTAGAAGAAATGTCCAATGTCCTATGCTATATGGGAATACAAGTGCAAGAATTTCAATGTCCTACAGTGTGAGAATACAAAGAGTTTTCTGTCAGATACAGTCTATTTTTTGTTCTGCAAGTTCCTAGTACCACGATGTGTAAACCTTGGGGGTCCACCCTTGCTTTAGAAAACATCTTTTGGAATAAAGTCACACTCTAGAACCCCAACTATGGTTTGGAAAATTATGTTATTGTTTCTTGTGTGGAGTTACTGGGTACCCATCCAGAAGTTAGGTCTAGCATAGCCCTAGCAAAACGTTCTCTCCTCAGGACCTGGTTTTGTTAATACCAAATAGGTTAAATTGCTTTTGTACACCCCCAGCCCTTTGATCTCTAGAGTAATGAGCCTGGTATACATTTCCAAAGCTAGAGATGGTACCATTACTAAATGTGTTTCTGAAGTCTGTGCCCAGTTATGGGTGCCGGGGGTAGCTAACTGTGCAAAGTAGCGAGGGTGTGGTTACACCAGTTATGAGCAAGTGTAGAAAAATTTTAAGGTACACTTGTAACTTTGTTATTTTTACATATTTTGACCCCAGATTTTCAACATAGCCTTCTTATGACCCCACCTCATGAAGAAGGGTGGTCAAAATGTTCAAATGCCAGCTGAATAGAGATGAGCAAAATTGGAAAAATTTGCTCTGTGAATGAATCTGTGAATTCGGCACAATTCATGGAATGTAGATCGATCTACGAAGTGCAAAGTTTTGCTGCAAAGTGCAGAATTTTGCAGTTGAAATTCCACACTTCACAGTTAATTCCACACTTTGTGGTGAAAACTCCAAACTTTGCGGTGAAAACTTCACAGTTCGGGCAAAGTTGAAGTTGCTGAGGGCTGGGAAAACTTGGTGAAGCTCCATGAATGCAAATTTTCACCACTTCACAGCAATTTCGCTGGTGAATTGAAACTTAGCCACATCTCTACATCTGAAAGATGATTTCACAACGAGTGCGATATCATGTTTAGGGCCTGATTTGCATAATTCTGCCACCATTGGTCATGAGGTTGGTTCCCAGAAAGGGCATGATGAAAATTTGGTGCCAAAATATGCAAAGTGACAAAGTTATGCATTAAAGTTCAAAAACCCTTTGACATACATTGAACCACACTTACTATACCTTAGTTAGTTTCTCATATTGCAGTTGGCAGTTCCAGCAGTAAGATGTGTCTTGAATCAGACAATGGATCTTCACCATGGGGCATTTTCAAGTGAGTGAGGGTGTGTGGGGGTTGTGGGGTGCTGAGTGTTGAGTGGGTGGTTGAGGTAGGGGGTCAGATTGGCAAGGGACCTTTTTTATTTGCAGGTTCAAAAAAAAGCATCAAAAGACAGTTTTCTTTATTTCAGCTGACACTGGGACACTACGGGGATGGCAATCGGAGGGTGGGGTGGGGGAGCCGCTAGACACCAGGAAAGGAATACTACAAAATGGCTATGGCATTAGGAGGGTGGGGTTGTCACTAGATACCAGGGAAGGAATAGTACTTTCAGGGACAGTGATGGGAGGGTGGGGTGCCACTAGACAGCAGGGAAGGAATACTACATAATTGGGACAGTGATCAGAGGGTGGTGGGTGCCACTAGACACCAGAGAAACAACACTGCATTATGGAGACAGTGATCAGAGGGTGGGGTGCCACTAGACAGCAGGGAAACAGCACTAGGCAGCAGGGATGGTGACTGGAGGGTAGGGGGTGTCACTAGACAAAAAGAAACAGTACTAGACAGCAGGGATGGCGATCAGAGGATGGGGGTGCCACTAGACACCAGGGAAAGATTGTTAATTAATGGAGACAGCACTCAGAGGGTGGTGGGTGCCACTAGATACCAGGGAAACAATATTGCAGTAGAGGGACAATACTCAGAGAGTGTGGGGTGCCACTAGACACCAGGGAAACATTATGAGAATATGGGGATTCAATTTGAGGGTGGAAGGTGCCACTAGACACCAGGGAAACAACACTGTAGTACAGGGACAACGATTGGAGGTCCTCCATTTTACAGACTCTGTATGGGGAAGGAGGTTTGGTCCTTCTGCACATAAAAAAACTATTTCTGGACTGCACAATTGTCTTTTCTGGTTAGAGGGAAAGCACTCTTTTGGAGGCAGTTAAAGTAACAGGAACTGGGCGGAGACTGCTTGTTGCAGCAGACCTTAAGTCCCGCCATTGGAGGACACTATCAGGCCAAGATGAAAAATCTGTTTACTATATTAACATTACAGGTGTAGCTAGACATTCACAGCTTTATCAAAATTGCAATGGGGTATCACCAGGGTGAGCCTGACATAAGCCTTCAATGGCAAAAAGGTTATACCTCTTTTGTGCATCAGGGGCTGCTAAAATGGGAGACAAGGGCCCTCAGGAGAACTCAGAATCTAGTGGGGGAAGGGGAGTGTTGAAAACATTTTGGGACAGGCGGTGCTCCTTACTGACACTTTCTTCAACTACCTGAGAACCAGGGACTGCTACTAAATGACAGGGTGATATTGTAGTGCTGCAGTTCCCCCTGTTGGAAAACACCGTTTGCAAACCACAGCTGGTCTCCAAACCCCTGTCAGTCTTCTATAAATTAATACATAACAGTATCCACTCTTCCAATGTGGACTACAGTGAGGCCTGGACAGAGGACCTGGATGTGGAGATTATCCCAGAGAGGTGGGGCAGGGTAGTGGCACATGCAAGAACATGTCTGCAGGCTTATAGACGGTGGCAGATCCAATACAACTTTTTATATAGAACCTAACTAAGCAGTCAGTCTCCACAGGATGGAACCCAGTCTCAGTGAGAACTGCTTAAAATATGGGAGATCATTGGCACTTATATTGACATGGCCCTAGAGTACTCCAAAATAATGCCCTTTTTGGTAGGGGTACACTGTATCATAGAGTAGGTTACAGGGACCAAGTTGCCCAAGACCCCCCTGGAACTACTTTTGGGAGCAGCGGTTATTGGGACTAGCCCTGGTGAGTGCAAGGAAAACCATCACACAGTATTAGGGTCAAGTAGACCACCCCAAAGCCAGTGTTGGGTAAGTTACTTTTTCTATTACTTTCTATTACTTTTGGAAACTTGTTCCAGAAAGCTCTGTGCAGTCACTTGGAAGGATGGAGAAGTACTGGAAAAAGTAATACACGTTACAGTCACAATTACTTATGTATTTTTATATAAAAGAAATACGTAACAGTAACTGATTACATTTATTTGAAAGTAACTAGTAACTAATATTACTTTCAAAAAATGCAATCTGTTATTGTTATTTATTATTTTTGTATTGTTTTTGTATAAAAAGAAATAAGTAACTATAATTGTAAGGTTATTACATGTTCAAGTACCTCTCCATCCTTGCTAGTGACTGTACAGAGCTTCCTGAAACAAGTTTCCAAACGTAATATAATGTAATAGAAAAAGTAACTTACCCAACACTACTAATAGCCTACTGGATCCAGAACCTCCTAGAATGTATGCAGTTAGAAAAGGTCCAAATGCAAGCCACAGGGCCGGGTGACAATTTTGAAGCAATGTGGAACTCAATACTTACAGTTCTAGAAAATGAATGCTCACAAGGTATGGGGCAGTATGTTTGGGGATGGGGAATGTGACTGGTAACAGGCAAGGAAGATACAATATGGAGTCCAGAGAACCCTAGACCACTGAACAATAACAGGTTGGTTGGAAACTGTATTACAAATGTAAGGCTATGCCTGGAGTTCAGTGACCAAGCAGCCAGCCACTCCCACTTCCTAAGCTATATAAGCAATTCCTCTAAGCCTCACTGTGAAGCATTTTTTTTCTGTGCAGCCGAAAGCTCTGCTGGTTTGTCCTCTGAGCTGGTTAGGCCTCCCTGGCTGGCTGAGGCCTGCCCCCCACCCCTCTCCTGCTTGTCTCTGCTGGGCTTCTGTGTTTATTTTTCTACTTCTGGTTTGTATTTTGCCTTCGGCTGTGTGTGCTTCCTTCCCTTTTTTGGGGGAGGGGCTTTGTTTCTCAGCTTCTGGCATACTGCTACTCCAGAGCTCATGCTGCTTGCTTTTACTTACTCACAACTCAAATTACTTGCACAGCAACTCCTAGCATTCTGCTATGCAGAGCTCATGCTACTACTTTCAGTTACCTACAACTGCATCCACTGCTGCTGGCTGTTTACTTTAATTACTATTGTACCCAGTGCCTGTGTTTTAACACTGTGCCCACCACGCTCAAACTACTGCAATGCAACTGCATTCATTACCTGTGTGTTTCAGCTCAGCCATAGCTGCTTCATTTTGCATACTCAGTTTTTTTCACCTGACACTGTTTACTCTGACCCTACCTGTGCTTCTCATTTTACTTGCAGCTTCCCTGCACTGTCTGGCTACACCTGCCTTCAAGCATTGTCTTCCTGTTTTATTGCACTTATAACTCTGAGGTCAGCCAACTAGCTCCTGCTGAGGCTGTTAATATAGCTTGATATTAAAAAATCTGTCTTCACAGCTGAAAATCCTCAGAGTCTGTCACCTTGATTTGGCTTTGTACTCTCTGGCTGGCTTACTCCCAATTCAGTTGTTTAATTGCTATACAAGTTTGATATGGTGGTTTACCTATCACGAATACTGTTTACTGACCTATATGTAGGTCTACACTTGCTTACGCAGCTGTTACTCCTTGCTTACGCAGTCCATTACTTCATGCATATTGCCATCCCTTCGGCTTTGGCCTGGGATTCTGCTGCACTCGATCTGCATTTGACCTTGCAAGGTCTTGGCACTCCATGCTCATTATGATCTCAGCATGCCATGCTCACTCAGCTCACCAGCTTCAGCTATCAATCAATTTCTGAGGGAATACCAGCAATTCTGATCTGGTGCAGGGTTCCTGCAGCCAACGGTCTCGCTCTGCATTTAGTCCACATCATCGAGCATGTCCAACTTGGGGCGGGATCCTTCTCACTTGGCCCATAGCTGGGAATGTCCTAGCCCTGGGCTTGGCTTTAGCTGCCTGCTATGTGACAGTAGCTCCTGGTGTAGAATTTAAGACTAGCGGTGAGGGGTGGTTACGACAATCTCCTTTGGCTCTAGTGTTCCACTATAACGGTTGGCCATTGACTTTAGTGGTTTCCCTAGCAAGGCACCTTCACTGCATTCTCGCTATGACTGCCTCTGGTTCACCTGGTTTGATTTAGGGTGGGTAGGCCAGATAAGTGCCTCAGCAGTTGTTGCTCTCCTCCTGTGCCTTGGATGCACATATTGTTGCAGAGTTTTTTTGCAACCTTCCACAACGTTCCAGCTAGAGGGTTTGAGTGAGAGCCTCCATCCAAATTGGAATATTTTCCACCTCCCTTTAATTGGGTTTTCCAAATTGCAGCTGCAGAGCCATCACTAAATAAGTTTTCTCAAGCCTGGAGGGAAGGTGACCTAGGCCTTGGATCCCCAGAGATTTCCTCCTCATAGGGTTTTTTTTCTCTCCTCCATTGCCTCAGGTCATAACAAGTAGCATAGTTGTTTTCCCTAGTTTCTTTAGGTAGGTTCCATTGTTGGATGGAGGTGGAGGATGCCCTGCCATTCCCTCTCTCCTTAGGGGATCCCCTTCTCTCAAAGCAAGCCATCAGTATCATGCTACGCAAACCTGGGCTGTTACTATGATAACTGAGCATATCATTGCATTATCAAACTGCATATGCTTCTCTACTACTACGTACAGTTACTGCTTCTATGTCACTGTTACTGCTTGCATTATGCTTCATGTTGCCTCCTTTTTGGGGATGATACTACATTTTTGGGGGGGATTCCTACGGTACCTTTAGCCATGGGAAAAGTCCCATGGCACCTCTAGGGGTGGAACACTCTCTGAGAGTTCCTTGCCATCGTACCCCTACAGGGTGGTAATTCCTTTGGAATAGAGAGTGCAAATGGCCAAAACCAAACTAACACAGTTGCACAAGCATGACCACTATACTGGCTGCGTAGGTCAGTGAACTTTATGTTTGAGACGTGACCATGTAATATTACACCACCAGTATTTCTTGCAGTGTGTATTGACTTGTTTACTTAAACTTAATTTACCTGAATCTTGAGTTGCTGAATGAATAGCCTGCAAACAAGTTAAAAAAATGAAATCATGTTCTTCACTGGCTAACACTGGCCTCTGATGAAGCCTCAGGTATGATATGCTACATAAGGGTGTTATTCTGTGTACTGTTGGCGTTCTTGCATTTGTGAAATCTTGCTAAATAATTTGCTTAGCATCAACATCTTGGTGTGTGCCATTCTTTTTTGTTGTCCTCTGTATATAGTGCTTACCTTACAATCCTGCTCACAGTCTTTACCCTGGCAGCTTACAGGGCATGCCAACCTGTAGTCTACACTGTGCTCTTACAAATGTTCACTTACTGGTTCCCTGCTTTGACCTTAGCTGGCTCACTTACAGCCAAAAGCCTAACTCCTGACTGAGGAAAGAACACTTACACTTTAATCACAGCTTGGTTCCAAGAACTAAATTGTTTCCACTGACCATTAGTGGTGGTGAGAGTTGTACATAATACATGTACAGGTGTTGTTACCAAATTTGAGTTAAAGGCTTGGTTTCTAACATCTCTTAACTGTAGGTATCTATAAAAGTCAGTCCTGGGTAGATTAAATGGACGTGACAGTGAGGTAATTGGAATTAGGGGTGCAAAGGAATGATCTATCATTGTTGAGACATAATATTCCCCTGTTTGTACAGGTACAGCTGTTTCAGTTTAATTTTTTCCCCTCGTATTTAAATAAATAATATTCCCATAGTGGGCAATGTGATAGGGTTCCATTCCACCACTTTGGCTATGTTCTTCCAAGCCTTTACAGATGGGTTAAGAATTGGTTTTGATTTTAATGAATTTAGAAGACTTGGAAAAAGTATTAATTTAGGATGATTACCCTTCAAGAGCAATTTCTCTATGTAATACCACCCAGACATTGCTATCCATATTCTAACAGTCACTGCATTAGTAATTTAATCACATTTGAAACTGAGTATTCTAAGCAGCCAATCTGAAATACATTCAGCTGGCTGGTAATGAGTGTGGAATGCAGTGCAAAATTATAAAACTATGGTCTACACTGTACACATTCCCTGGCCAGAAACACTCTCTGTCCTTAGTAAGCCCAAGGGTATATTTTATGTAGGACTCTCTTGCAAGTGAGTCCAGGGCACGGACACCACCTCCCTAACTATGACCAACATGCATGGCAACTCTAACCTACCATAGCTGGTCCCCCCAGACAACTTAGAGGAAACCATTATAAAAGAGAAAGAAGATGGTGGTTCAGTAAGAGAGTAGTGAGTGGCTGAAACAGCTTTCCAGAAGAAATTGTAGAGTGTGGTAACTTGAACACTTTCAAGCCACAATTAGACAAGTACTTAATGGGGGTGGTTTCACTGTTGTTTTCCATTAAACACAGCAGACAAGCTTGATTCTACTCTTGTCTGTAGAACATACAAACCTAGCAGACTGGATGGCAAGACCTCTGGGTAGGGGAATTAAAAGTTAATGAGTGGTCCCCAGGCAGGGCACCAGAAGTAGCTATACCAAATGAACACTTCCCTCTCTACTACAAGCAGAACATATACATTCATTTCTTAGGATATCCTGCATCGTACTGTTGGGTATAACCTAAAAACCCAGGGCCAGATTTTCAAATGAGCACACAGGACTTGCATCAAGCCCTGTGTCCAACCCTTTTTTGGCACAGCTGTGCCAAACACCTTTGCCGCAACTTTGGCTGATTTCTGTAGGTCGGCCACAGTTGTAACAGTTTACCTAATTTATGTCAGCTTGCACCAAATATTTGGTGCAAGCCCCATAAAAAGGGTACCACAGATTGCTGCAAGCCAGACCAGCAAAAAGCTGGTCTCAATTGTGGCGGTCCGTGCATGGGATAGAAAATCCCGATCACAAGATGGTAGAAGGCAGCAAACTCCATGCGCCATTTGTTCCGTGCATCTGGGGCTTGCAGCATTTGAAAATATTTGAAATTCCAACCCCAGAGTCTATACCAAGCCAGTGGCATCAGTAGCAGGAATTCCAAATCAAAATGCACCTTTGTCAGATTACTGTCATTACTTAGGTACCACATTAACAGCCACGCTCTTATTGCAACATATGATAATCAGTACATTCCTCTTTCTTTTCCTTTTCTATTTATTCTCTCAAAACACATTTCCAGCTCTTGGACACATTTCAGACTCGAATGTTTGAAATAAAACTGTGACCCTTGTCCCTTGCCTGAAACATGCTTAAAGGGTGTTTTGTTTTTCTTATTCTGTTCATCTCCATTCTTCTGAGTGGCCCCATTCTGCTGACTGGCCCAGTCCTGTAACCCCAGCATCTCACAGGACTTGGTTCAAAAGGATCTCACTTAGCGGAAAACGATCAGCACCAAAGGATAAAGCAGCACAAAACACCTGAACAGTCTAATCAGGCACTTCCTCATTTGGGACCCACACGAAAGTGCCGCAGTACTTTCCATGCAAACAAAGCAGCCCGCCACATGCCATGGAGCTGCTACAGGCTTTGGCTATGGGAGGAGGGCTGCAGGAACTTGACTATTCCAGTCCAGCACTGCTTTTCAGCGGTGTGTGCAACTCCTGATCGGTCACACTATGAGCTAAAGAAAGGAATAATTTCCAAGTCAAATCCGACTCTGAAGCAACAAAAATAAAATGTGCCCCTCAGCAGTGTGTGCAGCTTTCAATGGGCCACATGATGAACTAAAGATGGAAACCATTTCCAAGCCAAATCCAAATCCAAAATAGCATGCTCTGATGATGTCTGTTCATATGGTGAAACGTTAGCACAGGTGCAACCACAGAGGCAATGACTGCTTGCTTGTATGTGTGGGAGCACATTTCATTCTTGTTATTTTGGATTTGGGTTGGGCTTGGAAATGGTTCCCATCTTTAGCCCATTGTGCGGCCCATTGAGAGCTGCACTCACTGATGACAGGCACATTTTGTTTTTGTTACTTTGGATTTGGCTTGGAAATGTTTCCCATCTTTAGCTCATAGTGTGACCCACCAGCAGCTGCACACACTGCTGAAAAGCAGTGCTAGATTGGAATAGCCAAGGGGACCAAAGATCCATCTAGTCTGCCCTGAGCCCTACCCCCCCTTTAGGATTTCTGTGAGACAATCCCCTTGTGTCTGTTCCAAGCTGCTTTGAATTCCCCTACTGTTTTGGAGTTAATGACTTCAGCCAACAGACCATTCCATGGGTCCACCACCCTCTCTGTGCAGAAAAATCTTTGCATGTTGCCCCTGAATCTTCCTCCCCTCAATTTCATCTCATGTCCTCTTGTCTTACTGGTGCTACTTGACCATAAAATGCTCCTGGGTAGAGACTCTGTTTATACCCTTCAGAAACTTGAATGTCTCAATCATGTCCCCTCTATCCCTGCGTTGTTCCAGGGGATGCATGTTGCGTTCCTGTAACCTGCTTTCATATGGCAACTTATGGAGACCATGTGTCATTTTTATTACCCTTCTCTGTACTGTCTCCAATCTATCTATGTCCTTCCTGAGATAAGGTCTCCAGAACTGGATGCAGTACTCAAGGTGTGGTCTCACCAGGGACCTGTACAACAGCAAGATCACCTCTTTTCTTCTACTTGTGATGCCCCTTCCTGTGCATCCCCACATCCTGCTGGCCTTCTTTGTTGCCTTTTCAAATTGTCCGCCTACCTTCAAATTGTCTGATATGAGAACCCCTAGATCCCTCCCCTGATGGGTGGTTGCTAGTTTCTCCCCTCCCAGGTAGTAGACTGTCTCTGGGTTGCTTCTGCCCAGATGCATAACTTTGCACTTTTTTGCATTGAATTTTAACTGCCACTAGCTAGACCGATGTTCCAGCCTGAGAAGGTCACTTTTCATTTGCTCTACCCCCTGTGCAGTGTCCACCCTGTTGCAGAGCTTTGTGTCATCTGCAAACAGGCAAACCTTCCCACTCAACTCCTCTGTGATATGCTGATGAAGATAGTAAAGGGTAATGGTCCAAGGATGGACCCCCATGGCACCCCTCTTGTCACCTCCCTATCCCCCTGATGCTGCCCCATTTACTGTCATGGACTGAGTTCTCTGTTCAAGCCAGCTACTCACCCATGCTAATACTTCCTGCCCCTTCTCCTATATGGTTGAGTTTGTTTGGCAGCCTTCTGTGTGGTACAGAGTCAAAGGCCTTGCTAAAGTCAAGGTAGATAACATCAATGGCTTCCCCCTGGTCCTCAGCCCTAGTAACTGAGTCAAAGAACTCAATCAGGTTAGTCTGGCAGGACCTTCCCATTATGAAGCCATGTTGCCTGGCATCCAGTTGTCCAGATTCCTCCAGGAATGCTAGTATCCTTTCTTTGAGCAGTGACTCCATCATCTTACCCACCACTGCGGTGAGGCTGACCGGGTGGTAGTTTTCTGTCTCCTCGCTGCTGCTACTGCTTTCATGTATGGGGACCACTATTGTTCTTGGACTCAGATCACCAGCACTGCAAGCAGTGGCAAGCTACTGCTGCACCAATGGACAGGCCTACTGGGTGATTTCTTTATGTCATCTGCACCTCTAAAGGAAAATAAATGCACTTCCCCATGATTTTAAACCCTTCTACAGACTACTACTGTACTATCTAACTATAACATAGAAACAGAGAATTTTCGGCAGATAAGGATCACTTGGTCCATCTAGTCTGCCCCTCTTTTCCCTGCGTTTTCAGCCACCGCAGACCCTACCTGGTTTCCAGCCACTTCAGGCCCTCCCCCCCACTTTGATACCATTTTTCCTTTATACCTATCCATGCATGCTTTTTTTTTTACTTTCTGTTTATGTTCCCCCTTTCCCCCTGTGCTCTGTCCCCTTGCTTCCACCTACCTGGAGCCAACAGTAGTCCCTCCATGTAGCTGTGGCTTGCTCCACAGGATGGGGACAAGATGGGGCCCATACGCCCTGAGCTCCTGAGTTTCATCAGGGAACCAGACCGGGACAGGCAGGGGAGCTGGTGATCTGTGTTGGATGCTCCATCTCCTCAGAGCGCAGACAGCCAATTTTCCAGTTTTTCCTGGACGTGACATGTGCCCTGACATAATGGCATGACCGCTGACATCTGCCATGCCTTTCCCCTCTCTTACAACTGGATGCTTACTATACCTCAGGCCTCCACCTGAGGTTAGCCAGGCGCTGAGCCTCATCTCCCTCCTCCCTCCTCCCTCCTGGAGAAGGCGAGCCATCCATGCATGCTTGAAGCACACCACTGTTTTTGCTGTCATCACCCTGCTAAAAGATTGTTCCAAGCATCCACCACACTCTCAGTGAAGAAATGCTTCCTCACATTTCTCCAAAACTCCCCCCTCCAGCTTCATTGCATGCCCCCTAGTTCTTGTACACCTTCTTTTCTGAGAAATTCTCCCTTTCTGTGCTTTATTCACCCCATGAAGTATTTAAAGTTCTCTATTATGTCCACCCCTTCCTTCCAGAGTGTACATATTTAGATCTCTCAGCCTGTTCTGATAGGGCATTTGATACAGTCATTGCACCATTTTTGTTGCCCCTCTTTGGATGGCCACTACCCTGTTTATGTCCTTTCTGAGGTATGGTCTCCAGAACTGGATGCAGTACTCCAGGTGTGGTCTTGTCAATAACTCATACAGCAGCACTGGGCAAAAGTTTAATGTCTACATCAGTCAGTTAAACTACTGGATGGGGAGGAGGAAAGAGCACCACCAGCATTGCAGGCATTGCCAGTTGTCTCTTCCCCAGCATCAAGCAGTTCAAGTCCAGCATATGCACTTTTTACTTACTCCAACAGAAACACAGACCAGGAAGGTCCACCGGAAAATGTCAACAAACACAAAAGGCACCACAAGCGCACAGATAGTAGAAAACACACACTGGGTAACCGTACAGCAGGCCAGAGCAATTGGGCATGGAAGGCCATGTGTGTCAATGCTTGAAGCCTCCCAAACAAGATCCCTGAACTCACAGCCATGATAGTGGAATCACAACTGGATTGGGTAGTGATTACAGAAACATGGTTTACCACAAACCACACATGGGATGTCATGATACCTGGCTACATGCTCTTTAGGAGGGATCAGGAAGGGAAAAAAGAAGAGGGGGTGGCTATACACATAAGGCACGGTATCAGTGCAACAGAACTCCAAGACAAACACTGTAAGGCTGAGGCCCTATGGAATACCCTAGGAGCTGGAGAAAAAGCCACGTGCTGGGTAGGGATTGTCTACAGACCCCCATCCCAAGACATTAACACTGACAAGGAGCTCCTGGAAGCCATCCTGATGATGGCCAACAAGAGTGAGCTACTTCTAGTTGGGAACTTCAATCTGCCTGATGTGGATTGGTCCTTATACACAGCATCCTCAGAGAGGAGCAAGGAATTTCTCCTTGTACTGCGAAAGGTGGGATTAACTCAGCTAGTGGAGTCTCTCACCAGGGAGACATCAATCCTAGACTTGGTACTCTCCAACAGCTCCAGAATCTCAGGTGTTCACATAGGAAGCTACTTAGGATCCAGCAACCACAGATCAGTATGGTTAACAGTTAGAAGAACAGAAGCCAGATGTCACACGAAAATCAAGATAATCAACTTCAGGAAAGCAAATTTCTCTGAAATGAAATCCCAGATCAAATCCTTACTACATAAACCGGTACTAAGGGAGATGTAGAGGACTGCTGGAAAACCTTGAAACATGCTCTAACTACAGTAACTGAGGATTGCACAAAGCAAATCAGTAAATCCAAAAAGAGGAGGAACCTCTTCTGGTTTACTAGGGAGGTAGCAGTTAAGATTAAGGAAAAGAAAAGAGCACTTAACCAATACAAGGAAACAAAGATAGACAGTGACAGGGAGGAATACAGAAATAAACTCAAAGAGGCAGGGAAGGCAATTAGGATTGCCAAAGCACAGACAGAGGAGAGAATAGCACAGGAGGTACAGAAGGGTGATAAGACTTTCTATCGATACATAAGAAGAGAAGATGAAGAATAAGGGAGTGGGACTAGTCCATCTAGCATCAAAGGAGGGTCAGCTGGTGGAGTGGGATAAAGATAAGGCAGCGGTACTAAATGACTTCTTCTGCTAAGTCTTCACTATAGAAGACAGCGGCAAAGGACCTATGTTAAGTGGCACTGAGTAAAATGATAATGTGTCCAACATGAGCCCCTTCCCAAAAGAAAGAGTCCTTGAGGAGCTGGGTAAGATAAAAGTGGATAAGGCAATGGGTCCAGATGATATCCACTTGAGGGTCCTGAAAGAACTCAGGGAAGAAATTGCCACACCACAGGCTGAACTATTCAATAAGTGGCTAGAAAGTGATATAATACCATATGACTGGAAAAGAGCAACAGTGGTACCCTTGCACAAGAGCGGAAGCAGGGAAGAACCAGGGAACTACTGCCCTGTCAGCCCAACCTTAGTGGTTGGTAAAATTATGGAAGCATTGCTTAAGGAGAGGATAGTAGACTAACTAAGGGAAAATAGAAGACTCAACCCAAAGCAGCACGGGTTCACAGCTGGGTGCTAGTATCTATTAAATATGGTGATTGGTAACCAGAACAGTGGACCAAGGTGGCACAGTGGACATGATTTACTTAGATTTTAGCAAAGCTTTTGACACTGTTCCTCACAGGAGATTAGCCAACAAATTAGAGCACACAGGCATAGACCATAAAATAGTCAGATGGATTAAGAACTGGTTTCAGGATAGGTCACAGAGAGTTCTGGTCAATGGGACATTATCAGAGGAGGGCACAGTAACCAGCGGTGTTCCACGGGGTCAGTACTTGGCCCATCCTCTTCAACATATTCATCAGTGACATTGCTGATGGACTTGAGGGGAAGGTCTGCCAGTTTGCAGATGATACAAAACTCTGCAACAGGGTAAACACAGATGAAGGTGCCTCTGGGATGGAAGCTGATCTCAAAAAATGAGAAGAGTGGTCAAGAATATGGCAGTTAAAATTTAACGCCAAGAAGTGTAAGGTGATGCACATGGGTAAACATAACCCAAAAAAGACATACACACTGAATCGGTAACAATTAGAAGAATCAAAGATGGGATGGGACCTCGAAGTAATTGTTACTGATAATCTAAAAGTGGGGAAACAATGTGATAAAGCAGCACAGAAGGCTAGCGGCATCCTCAGCTGAACAGGTAGCGGGATTATTTATTTATTTATTCATTTGCTTTTGTTAACCGGGTAAGCACACTAGACAACCAAGTGCCTATTTTCAGGTGCAACCCGGGAGGGTTACAATAGTACATAACATGAACATCAGGCATAAACAGGGTAAACATACATTAGGATCAGGCACATTGGTAACATCAGAATAAGGTACATAGATTACTATAGGATCAGGCACATTGATAAAGTCAGAAATAAGGTACATAGATTACTATAGGAGGTAGCAAACAGCAAAGTACAGGTATGGGCGACAGGTGTCTCTAGACGATCCGATAGATGAACAAGGTACAGTACATCAGGATTAGTCAGATCAGGGTACATACAAGAGCATCAGGTTTGTAGGCTACATCAGGAGGTAGATAATAATGTGGGACAGGCATGGTCGACAGTAGCATCCAAGCAAGGCTGGCCATACCCTCAGGACGGGGTAAATCAAATCAAATCATCTTTATTTATAAAAGGCGCCTTTCCAAAGCAAGGTGCCTGTACAGTAAAAACATATTATATAAATAGCCAAATAAAATAAGACTAAAAATACAATAGCAGCTTTAGTAGTTGGGAAATGCCAAACTAAAAAGATAAGTCTTTAAAGCAATCTTAAAACTCTGGACGTTCAGGTAATCTCGTACCCGATGAGGTAGAGAATTCCACAGGGTCAGGACCACAAAACTAAATGCCCATGCCCCAGATGTTTGTAAACAAACCCTGGGAATCTCTAGCAATCCCTCATTGGTGGATCGGAGAGGGCGGAGGGGACAGTAAGGACAAAGGAGATCTTTCAGGTAACCCGGTCCCTGATCGTGTAGGGCCTTGTAGGTTAATAACGCAACCTTGAAGGTGATCCATCACTGTATCAGCAGCCAGTGCACTCCGCGGAGGACAGGCATTATATGACTGGTTCTAGAAGTACCAGTCAAAAGCCTGGCTGCCGCGTTCTGAACCAGCTGCAAGTGGCGGATATCAACCACCAGTAGCCCTAGGTAAAGGGCATTGCAGTAGTCAAGGCGGGAGGCAATGAAGGCGTGAACCAGCATTGGAAGATCATCTGGAGGAACCAGGTGTTTAACCCAGGTGATATTCCTCAGATGGTAAAAAGAGGTTTTAACAACTGCCGACACCTGCAATTTCAGGGTCAGGCAGTCATCAAACATAATGCCCAGGTTCCACACCCGGTCTGAGGTAGTTAGCTGGACAACTCTGAGCCATAGGAGAAGGAGAACCTGCCAACACACCCGCCTCATGACTACCTAGGTCCACAACCAACACCTCAGTTTTTTTGGGATTCAACTGCAGCCAGCTCACGTTCATCCAGTCCTGGATTTCAGCTAGACAGCTGTTTAGCACTGAGATAGCATCATCCTGATCAGGCACAAAAGACATGTACAGCTGAGTATCATCTGCATAGCAGTGAAAACTCAAGCCGTGCCATCTAATAATCACTCCCAATGGCAGCATATACACCGTAAACAACATGGGCGCCAAAATGGATCCCTGCGGTACCCCACAGGATAGAGAGAATGGAGCTGAGGAAAAAAAAACAGACACCACCCTCTGAGTCCTACCATGAGGAAAGATTGAAACCATCTAAGGACAACTCCCGAAAGTCCACAGATAAACCACAGGTGATCCAAAAGCACACCATGGTCTACGGTGTCAAATGCCGCAGACAGATCAAGAAGGACCAAGATGGAATGAGTCTTTCGATCTCTTGCTATTAGGAGGTCATTTAGTACCCGAACAAGGGCTGGCTCAGTACTATGTCTCTTCCTAAAACCGGACTGGAGAGAATCATAAATATTGTGGTTGGTCAAATGGTCATCCAGCTGTAACGCCACCACCTTTTCAATAACTTTACCCATGAAAGGTAAGTTAGAGACAGGCCTGTAGTTTGCTAGAGTCGGGGTCCAAGGAGGACTTCTTAAGAAGGGATTGAACCACAGCCTCCTTAAGGAGATCTGGAAAGATCACCTTCTCCAAGGACAACCAGACAATCTCAGCAAGGACTGGGCAGATGACATCCACACAACCAACCAAACGGCGCGTAGCGCCCGGGTCCAAACTACAGTTGGTAGGCCATAACAACTGGATAACCATCACAATATCACTGATTGTGGGCAGGCCAAAGTCGCACCACACAAACTGGATGTCCAACATCTCCTGCCGACCACTGCTACTTCCTTGAGAGAGGGTCAAGCAGATACCGGACCTGATCGTGGCAACCTTATCTGCGAAGAATCGAGCAATCTCCTCACACCGTTCTTATGAAAAAGCATTTCCAGGCTGAAGACAGAGTGGATTGCACAGTCTGTCTATGGTCCGGAAAAGCTGGGCTGGTCAATTCTGCACAGCAGCAATTTCCCTGGACAGGAATTCTGCCTTCTTATGGGAAATTGTTGATTGATAGACCGAGTAATGGTCCATCAAACTAAGCGTGTCACACACCAGGCCCAACCTCCACAATTGCCTCTCTAACATTCGCCCAACTCTCCTCAACTCCCTCAAGGTCTCATCAAACCAGGGAGACCTGGGGCAAAGAGTGAGGGGGCCAACACCAACAGGAACAATGGAATCTAGGGCCTCTGTCACTGCCTTATTATAGGCAAGTACAAGATCCCCTGGATCCAAGCATTCACTCGGCATACCCGATAGGGCCAAACACCACCATCAGGAGATATATCCCTTAAAAAGCGGTATTGGACCATCTCCATAGGGACAGGCCTCCTGGGGGGCCTCAAAACTGAACCTGATGGTATGATGGTTGGACCACCTGACTGGTTCCACCACCATATCGGATATCTCCATCCCCAGGAGAAACACCAAGTCCAATGAATGATCACCAATGTGAGTCGAGGAGAAAATAACCTGCATGAGGCACAGTGAACTCATTAACTGGACGAAGCGCTGTCCAAACTGTGAGAGTTCATCATCAACCCAGGCATTGAAATCTCCCAGGATCAACCACCTGTGGGATCTGAATGTCAGGTCGACAATGAAGTCCGCAACTTCCCACAGGAAAACATTCCCATCTCCTGGTGGACGGTAGATGAGAAGAATCTTGTACACCACACCCTCACCCATGATACATTCAAAGGAATTGGTGGCTCCCAATGGTACTTCCATCAGGTTCAGTTCTGATCTAACACAAATGGCCACACTCCCACCCCTATAATCCGTCCTCGGGTGGTGTATCACTGAGTACCCAGCCGGAACTGCTGCAGCCAAAATAGGACCAACATTTTTATCCAGCCAGATCTCAGTGATGCAAGCCAGGTCAATTGAATTAACAAGATCCACAACTATAGCAGTCTTGTTTTTAATGGACCTGGCATTACATAACACCACCCAAGTTGGATGAGTAGCCGAGGAAGACCGAGTTTCCTGCCTGCCGCCGTAGGCAGAGCCCTTGGGTATGGGAACCAGACAGGGAGACCCATTTCCTGGGCCAACTTCACCCCAGGGCATCTCCTTGTCCCCACAATCCCAATCCATCCACTCTTCTCCATTCCTCCGACAGGCCGAGCCCCCACCCTTAACCTCCTAGCTATCCCCAGTGCCCTACACCATCTATACACCTCCAGTGACAGGGAGGGACAACAAAAAGGGTGAAGGTTCCTCAGCCTGGAGGGGGAATAATGCCTGACTGTCGATATACCTGCCCAACACATTTTTACCACAACTCACAACCAATCAAATAACATAAAAAACAAACAAACTTCCACACCACACCACAAACACAACAATAACACAAATGACAGCCACACTCAACCAAAATCCCCAATCCCAACAATAAAGAATCAAGTATACAAGGTGCAAAAGGATTCCAGGTAGCAACCAATAATGAAACTGTCCCAGTTCAACAATTTATCTCCTTTAGGGAGCTCCCATCTCTCCAAAAGATAAATGTTGAAAATTACTAAACTTTTAACCCCAGACACTATCTCTCACAAAGGTCAGGGGAACAGTTAATAAATGATGTGAAGATGTAATAAATGTTTTAAGACACTGTCACTGTCTAAGGTTCAAATAGTCACTGGGCTCTCTCACTGCCCATAAACCAGTAAAAAATCCAGCCCAAAATAATGAGATTAAGTAAAAGGGAAAGTCAAACCAGGCTGTGCACTCATCCAGATTCTCCAGTCCAAATTCAAAACTTCAGGATCTCCAGCTCTGATTCCAGGAATAAATAGCACAATACTCCTTCAGAACTCCGAGATGGCCACCCTGACATTAGTGCTGCCGTAAGAGGGATGTAGGGCAGATAGTACAGTAGTCTAGGGGGAGCACGAAGTGAAAGGTAATCATCCTACTGTACATGTCCTTGGTCAGGCCACACCTGGAATACTGCATGCAGTTTTGGAGGCCCCACCTAAAAAAGGACATTGACCACTTAGAAAGGTTCAGAGAAGGGCCACTAAGATGGTGCAGGGTCTGTATCGAGAACGGTATGAAACGAGACTCAGTGAATTAAACGTATACCCTCTAGAGCAAAGAAGAAAGGGGGGGATCATGATAGCAATGTTCAAATACATAAAGGGAATCAACACAGCCCAGACAGGAAACCTAGGAGTTGACTGTGGACTTTGCTGCAGAAGCTGAGAAGGAGAGCAGCTACCCTACAGCAAGGAGGTGATTCACTGAGTACATTGAATTGAATTCTTAATTCAGGGGCCTGTAAATAGTAAGTAGAAGTCAATGTTTTGGTTCTCTGTTTTTGGGGTTGTCTTTACTTAGCGTAAGTTTCATTTGCCAGGGAGGTAATCTAGCTGAGAGAATATTTGCAGTCATTTGTGACTAGAGCTGTTACTGAAACTCTGTGAAAGAGGTGTCTGACTACAGAAGGAGCTGAAGAAGGCTTGAGGGACTCTGGATTACAAACAGGAGTTGACTGTGGACTCTGTTTGCTGCAGAAGCTGAAAGGGAGAGCAGCTACCAGCTACCTTTAACTAGAGCTGTGTGTTTGCCCTGTAGTTTACAGAAGAAAGTCTTTTTTTACCTGATTGTTTTTTGTGGACACCGAGTACCAAAGGAACAACCCCCCACCCACCCCCGTTTCCCCTACCACACCTGGCTGCTCTACCTTTATAGTGGAAGGCCAGGCCACACCTACTTAAAGACACAGGAACAGTTAGGCAGCACAGCACAGGCAATAGCCTAGCTAGTATATAGGCAGAATTACAAAGGGTGTAGCTAGGAACTAGGTCCACAAGGGCACATACAAGAGGAGAGAGAAGCTGTAAGACACTACAGAAGGAGAGAAAGACAGGGAGAGAAGGAGAAGGAGAAGGAAAAAAGGGTTAGGAAGGGAGGAATATCAGCAAGCACAAGATGATGCAGGGAGTGGTGTAGTGCTCTGGCCATGGTGCAGCAGTCCTCATAAAAACATTCTGGTTACTATGGTGTTGCCAATTTGCATCTCTGGGTTGAGGGTGGAGGTAGCCAGTCTCTGGGCTGAGCTGGCAGGAATACTGGGGACCTTCGCCCCCTTCCAGAGGCCACCGGGTCCCCAGCCAATGCCACAATAGACACCCAGGCAAATGGCAGAACGGACTATGGTGGGCTCAGGAAGGTTCAGGGGAAGGGGCAGAGACACATCCCCCATCCAGTCCAGCTCATGAATCCCTACACAGTGTTGGAGGAACTGGACAGCCCTGCAAAGGAACCTGAGGCTGAGGCCAGGGAGGAGGTGAGGGTCCTTCAGCAGGAAGACCCAGTGGTGGGAGAGAGAGAATCATATAGGAAGAAGAAGTTACCCCTGTTGGTGGACTCAGTTGTCCAGGGAATGGATTTGGGCACAGAAAGGAAAGGGAGGTAAAGTGCCTTCCAGGAGGCACATCTCGGTGGGAGGGGGAGTGCATCCAGAGGAACACTGAAGCTGTGGCAAGAAGGGGAGGGCTGGAGGTCATTATCCACTTGGGGACAAATGACCTATCCAAGGATAAAGCAACCTTGGAGCAGGTGAAAGAGAACTTTACAGTGTTGGGAGGGTGCCTGGGGAAGGTAGCAAGCTCCATGACATTTTTGGAGGTGCTGCCAGTCCACAGCGGGAGGGGGGATCACCACATTAGTAACTTCAACACATGGTAGAAAGGCTGGTGTAATGAGAAGGGGCATGGCTTCATTGGGGACTGGGGACCCACCTGGAGAGATGCAGCCCTGTACAGTGGGGAGGGGCTGCATCTTTCCAGCAAGGGGAAGGCAGCCCTCAATGGACGGTTTAAATGCTTTGCTGATGAGTGTTTAAACTAGCCGTGGGGGGGAAGGCAACAGGAGCAGGAACACTTAGGCAGCTCACCCCCATATGGTAGAAAAAGCAGAACAATAAAGTAGGAAGAGGAGTTGATACTGAGGTCATCAGAGTCAGGTAGAAATGGAGTAGGGAAGGAATCAGGGAAAAAAAGAGAAAATATCAGTAAAGGGGGAAGATGCAGGGGACCAAAAACAGGAAGAGAGAGGTCAGGCAGTAAAACTTGGAAGGTCATGTTGACAAATGCACGCAGCCTGGGAAACAAAGTTCCAGATGTGGAGGCCTTAATACTTGAAGGAGACCTGGACGTAGTAGCAATAACTGAAACCTGGTACACAGCTAATCATGAGTGGGAAACAAATGTACCAGGATATGTTCTATTCAGGAGAGGTAGGGAGGGCAAAAAGGGAGGGGAGTAGCCCTGTATGTCAGAGAAGATATAATGGCAACACATGTACAGGGTAGGCAGGGGGAGGCCGAGGCACTGTGGGTCACCCTTCAGCTTGGAAATGACACAGCAATACGTACAGGGGTGATATACAGGCCTCCAGGACAGGGAGAGGAACTGGACAGGGAGCTAGTGGAGGAAATACATGAGATGACAATGAAAGGTGAAATTCTACTGATGGGGGATTTCAATATGCCAGACATGGATTGGAACACCAGTGTAGCTGCTTCAGCCAGAAGCAGAAGCGTCCTTGATTCACTCCAGGAGGCTGGACTCAGGCAGCTTGTGTTTGATCCCACCAGAGACAGGGCAATTCTAGCTCTAGAAATGACCAACAGGGATTAAATCACAGATGTCCAGGTAGAAGGGAAACTGGGATCCAGCAATCACAACATTGTGTAGTTCAGCATAGGGACAGAGGCTCACTCAAGTCATACTAAGACAAAGGTTTTAGATTTCAAAAATGTTGACTTCACTGAAATGAGGGGTATCAAAAGAGCCCTGGAGAGAACGGGGCAGGAGAGGGAGTGGAAGAACAGTGGAAGTGGCTAAAGGAAACCTTACTGGAAGTAACAAACCAGTGCATCAGATTGGTATCCAAAGGCAAAAGAAGGAGAAAGCCACTGTGGTTCCTGAGAGAGGTTGCAGTAAAGGTCAGGGAAAAAAGGAAAGGGTTCAGAAAATATAAGGAGACCCAAAGGGAGGAGGAGGAGGACAGGTAGGAGTACCTAGAGTGTCTAAGGGAAGCGGGAAAGGCAGTAAGGAGAGCAAAGGCATGGCCTGAGCAAGGTTTAGTACAATCAGTTAAGAAAGGGGACAAGACATTCTTCAGGTACATCAGTGAAAGGACGAAAAACAAGAGGGGATTGCAAGGCTCCAGGGAGAGGGAGGGAAATGCAAGAAAGGTGACATGGAAAAGGCAGAAATACTGAATAAATATTTCTGTTCAGTATTCACAGAAGAGGGGAGGGGCAGGGGCCACAGCAGTACAGCAGTTGCCAAGGGGGTGAAGAGGTGGACAATAGTCCATTCACAGGGGAAAGAGTCCTGCAGGAGCTCACTAAATTGAAGGTGGACAAAGCGATGGGACCAGATGACATACACCCAAGGATATTAAGAGATCTACAAAGGGAGATAGTGTTCAAATAAAACTCCAGAAGACACTGTACAGGGGCGCAGCAAAGACCTTTTTATTACTAGATAGACCAGTGATAACAGCTTACAGACCTTCCACTACAGCCACAGGAAGTGCTCACTCACAAAGACTCCCTCTTACTGGAGCACCTGAAACGAAGTCCCCAGGTACCGTAATTACATGTGTAGAAGGCTACTTAAAATAAAGTTAACTTAACAATCTCCCACTTTTCTTTAAAGACTTAAATTTTAGCCCCCCCCTTTTATAATAGCAAAGTTTAATGTCCACATGGCTAATGTCTTCTTCCTCAAGCTGCCACATCCCTTTACTGAGTGCTTTAGAAGCACAAGAGTCGATGCTCCCTTTTTTGTCAAGCAGTCAGCCAGTTGTTCCTTCGTGGTAGACCAGAAAACACGCTGGACCCTCTTGGACTGGATAAGTTCTTTAATGCCACTGATTTCAAGATGAAGCCTTTTCTCTGAAACCGACTTGGTTGACTTGATAGCATCAACTAGTGAATGATTGTCCACAACACATGTCACAGGTAAGATGTGTTTGGTACCACCGGTAGTGAGCTCTGAGTAGAGCATTGCCAGAAAGATGGCATTGTCAAGTCCCTCAGCCAAAGCAAGGTTTCAGCAAGCGTGTTCGGACTACTCTTCTTATCCTTTTGACCGCCAGGAAAGCAGTGAAAAGCGTCCTTCCTCACCCATTAAGGTAATCAGGTGACCACCCTGTGTACCTCATCCGAGGTTGCCTAGTGATGCATCACTAAAAACTACCAATTTTAAGGAGGCATCTTTTCCCAAACATTGAAATTTCAAAGTCACTTGTTCTGATTTCAGTTTTCGAACAATTTTGTTTGCCTCATGTATGGTTTGAACAGTGGTTTGTTTTGTGTTAGACGCCAAGTTGCAAGCATCAAACATGACATCAGGTCTGCTCTGTCTAGCAACCCAGAGAATTTGGCCTGTCTTTGACCTCAGTTGATCCTTTTCACTTTCAGTGAGAGGATTATCACAGTGTAACGCTCTTGTGGAATCCATGTGGATGGGATGAAGATTTTATATGTAGTGTTGCTGTTGTAACTGTATGATTTTATCAACTGTATTGAACTCCATGCCCACATAACAAAAGCTGTCATGCTCCCCACGGCCAGTCTTAAAGACATTTTTTAAGTGTGGTATTACTGTTGTGGCAAAGTTATGTGAGCCACCCCAAATGAAGTCATCAACATGGCAGGCAAGCACTCCAGCTACATTGCTATCTTGATCTAACCAGTAGAAGATGGCAGGATCCACTTGTGACATTTTTCCACCTGTATTCAGCATAGTTTCTTTAACTTTGTTGTACCAGTACAGAGATGCATCTGCCAGACCATAGACACACTTTTTAAGTTTCCACAGTGTTCCTTCACCTTTAGCTTCAGGTGGAGGTTTGATGTAAATATCTCGGGACAACTCTGTTCCTTGTAGGAAAGCAGATTTAATGTCCATGGAATGAAGTCTCCATTGTTTTTGACAAATTACAGTTAGAAGCAATTTTAAGGACTCTGAGGTGCACGTTGGTGTCTTTTGGAAGTTCTTTATCGTCAAGTTCCTCAAAACCTCTGGCCACCAGACATGCTTTTGGAACTATTCCATCCAAGGTTTCTTTTAGGGTACAAACCCACCTTGTAGAAATACACTTTTGTCCATTGTCTTTGACTACGTCAAACACTCCATTGCTCTTCCAGCTACTGAGCTCATCTTGTTTTGCATAATCAAAAGATACCTTTGTAACTAGCACATCATCTTCAGAGTGTTGCACTTGGTTGTCCATAGGTTCGATGTGAAGATTGTCTACACGTGACAAGTCAACTGACCCTGCTGTATCTGAAATGGCAGAGGGTTCCAAGTAGTGTAAATTGTACCAGTGTTTGTTTTTCCCCTTAACTTTTCCTGCACGTCCAAGAACTTTTGCTGTGTATGGAATCCCACTTTCTTTGTCTGTATATCTAACAATTTGTTCAGGTTTTAGATTGACACAGCCGTCTTGTCTTGACACATGGGGTTGTTGAATGTCCACTTCATCAGTATTTCCTGTGTCATTGGTGAAGTCCTCTACTTCATCATTGTCTGTGCCACTCATAGTGTCCACGTTATTGTGTTCAGCATCTGGTAAATCTGTCTCACCTTCTGCGACCTTTTGTGTAGCATGCTGATGGTCAGCCACCACTCCTTCAACTTGCTCGTTATTCACTTTTCGTAACCTTGAATGATGCACCTGCACATAGGTGCCTCCATGTCTCACAAATATTACCACGCCATCCTGACCAATGACGACACCAGGTCCTTTCCACTCTGCACAATCCATGCATTTGTAATAGACTTTGTCTCCAGTCTCATATTTTTCATCTGTAGGATGAAGTTGTTTACGCAAAGCCCGGCGAATTCTCTCTGAGCATTCTGCTTAGGTGAATGCTTTTCTCACTGCATGCAATGCTGAAATATGCTGTCCTACCCATTCACTCATAGTCGTCCCTTCCAAAGCAGGTGGCTTATCAACCAGCATGGAGGGAAGATTAGGGTTCTGTCCAAACACTAGCTGGTATGGGCTGTAGCCATGGACATTCTGCATTGAGTTTTTGCCATAAGTGCCCAATCTAGGGCTGTTTTCCAATCACATTGATTAGTTTTTTTACTTTCAATAGGATTTCAGTGAGTGTTAAATTATGTCGTTCCAAAAGTCCATTGCTCCACGGACTGTACCCAGCAGTTGTCTTTACTTCTATATTAAAATTTTCTGCCATATCACGGATTTCATCATTGTTGAATTCTCCTCCATTGTCGCTGTATAGTTTTTTTAGGTGGGCCATGCACACTTATCCAGGAATGAATAAACTGCTTCATCACCTCAGTAGGTTTTTTGTAGTCACAATGCCTCCAGCACTGAAACGTATGAAGTGATCAATTATGTGAAGATACCACACACTTGGTCCTAGCTCATGAAGATCCACAGCCACTGTTTCGTTGTACTTGGAAGCCATTGGTAGCCCAACAGCAGGCTTGGGCTTGGGTTTGCTGTATCTCAGGCATGTCTCACAGCTGTTCACTATCTGTTGTAGAATGGAAACACTGTCTTTATCATTATTACCAGAACTTCGCAGTAATTTCTGAAGCTTATCAACTGAAGCATGTCCAAATTGCTTGTGAAGTTTTAACAAAACTCTGTGCTTTTCATTTGTGGACTTGTTCTCTGTCATTGTTAAAATCTCATTTTCACATGGACTCTCTGTAATGTCTTTGTCTAGAATGCTGACACAATAATGTCCTGAAGTAGTAAGCTCAAGTATGACTGGTTGTTTAAACATCACAGCTTTGTCATTTTTAATGTCTAGCACTGCCCCTACCTTCTTTAAGGAAGTTTTGCTTAACAACAAAGGAATATCTGCAGGGACAACCTCCGTTTCTATGTGACATTTTGTCTGACCTATTTTTGCTGGGATTTTAACTCTTTGATAGAATGCACAACTCTTCCATCTCCAAATTTGAAAGCTCTGCAACTTGGTATGTCCACCATCTTGTGCACTACATTTTGTCTAAGTTCACTTACATAGCTATCTAGCCATTTTTCTCCACAGACTGTGCACGTACATGCAGTATCAATGACTGCAGATCCTAAAGACTCCACCATAAATACCTCTGCATCAGTAGCGAACTCCTTTGAAAACAATGTGATGTTACACTGCTCTACTTCATCTATATTTGTTTTTTCCTCCATTAACTTCACTTGTTCATTTTTTGTGCTGGCAATCTTTGGCCCAATGATAAGTGCTTTGGCAAATGGCACATTTTGATCTTCTCCCATATCTATCCAACGGATTTTTGCCAGGCAATGGCGCACTCTTGTGGTCGTTTTGATACCGCGCCATGCTATCCTGTTTTTTCTTTTGCTCAGTGAAATACGCTGCATCTTGACCCACATGAATTCCCTCTATGACTGGCACAATAGATGTCTTATCACCAAAAATCCTCTTTAATGCTGACTTCATTGATGCAAATGTCAGGCTTGTACAGGCAGTTAAAGCCAACTGTTTATCCTTCACATCTAAGCATGAAGTATCTAACAACTTGAAAGCTAGCACAGCATCTGGCAGAATCATATTGTGCTTGTGCATGACAGTGTACCTTTGCTCAAAGTCAATAATGTAGTCCGTCATGGACGCTTTGAGCTGCCTCTAGCAATCCAGTCAAAATTAGTATATGCGTCATAAATCCGATCCTTCTCCTCCTTGAGAAACACATCATCAAGTGCTCTGATTAACATCTCCATTCCTGTATCTTTGTTTAAATCTTCTGCTGAAATTTCCAATCCAATGTCCCTCGCTCTACCCTTGAGCGAAAGTACGACCGCTAGCGCTTGTTTTTTTTTCTCCAGTTCGGTAACACGTTGCCATATTCCAACTTCATTTTTCCAGCCTTCATACACCCTTTTCTCGTCAAATGCAGGCGGGACCCTGTAATTGCTAACCATCCTCTGCTACCAATGTTCAAATAAAACTCCAGAAGACACTGTACAGGGGCACAGCGAAGACCTTTTTATTACTAGATAGGCCAGTGATAACAGCTTACAGACCTTCCACTACAGCCACAGGAAGTGCTCACTCACAAAGACTCCCCCTTACTGGAGCACCTGAAACTAAGTCCCCAGGTACTGTAATTACATGTGTAGAAGGCTACTTCAAATAAAGTTAACTTAACAGATAGCAGAGCCCCTGGCAGTCATGTTCACCCAGTCATTCAACACAGAGGTGGTACCAGAGGATTGGAGGAGGGCACATGTGTGGTCCCTCTACACAAATCTGGTAGAAGGGAGGAGGTGGGGTACTATAGGTCAGTCAGCCTCACCTCAGTAATGGAGAAGATCATGGAGACATTGCTTAAAGAAATGATAGTGGGGCATCTAAAAGCCATCGGAGTCCAGGACCATAGGCAACATGGATTCACAGTGGGGAGGTCATGTCAGACAAATCTGGTTGATTTCTTTGAGTGGTTGACAAAGGAAGTAAATCAGGGTGTAGCAGTGGACATCACTTACCTTGATTTCAGCAAAGCCTTTGAAACTGTCCCACATGGGAGGTTGATAAACAAGCTGGGTAGGCTGAGCATGGGGGACAGGGTGGTAAACTGGGTTAGAAACTGGCTAACAGACAGAAGGCAGAGGGTGGTGGTAAATGGGGTGCAGTCTGAGGAGAGGGTAGTGACCAGTGGGGTGCCTCAGGGACTGGTCCGGGGCCAGTCCTGTTCAATGTCTTCATTAGCGACATTGCAGAAGAGCTGGAGGGAAAGGTCTGCCTGTTTGCAGATGATACCAAGATCTGTAACGGAGTGGGTACCCAGAGGGGGTGGAGAAAATGAAGAAGGACCTGGGGAAGCTTGAAAAATGGTCTGAGGACTGGCAACTGAAGCTTAATTCAAAAAAGTGCAAAATTATGCACCTGGGACACAGAAACCCTGGAGAAAGCTACAGGATTGGGGGGTTGGGGGAGTTGCTGACAGTGACAAAGGAGGAAAGGGACCTGAGTGTTATTATTTCAGATGACCTGAAAATGTTAAAGCAGAGTGTTAAGGCAGCTGGGAGGGTCAATGGCATGCTGGGGTGCATAGGCAGGTGTATCACCAGCAGAAGGAGGGAGGTAGTGATGCCATTATATAAAACTATGGTCAGGCCTCACATGGAGTACTGTGTGCAGTTCTGGAGGCCTCACCTTCGTAAGGACATTAACAGGCTAGAGATGGTCCAGAGAAGGGTGACTAAGATGCTACAGGGCTTGCAACACAAGACTTATGAGAAGAGATTAAGGGACCTCAATATGTACTCGCTGGAAGAGAGGAGGGAAAGATGGGACTTGATAGAAACATTCAAGTACCTCCATGGTATAAACAAGGTGCAGGGGGAGACATTTTCCAGTTCAGGAGGAGCACAAAAATGAGGGGGCATGACATGAAATTGGAAGGTGGGAGGTTAAGAGGGAATGTGAGGAAGTTCTTCTTCACAGAGAGGGTGGTGGATGCATGGAATGGTCTGCCTCAGGAGGTGGTTGGAGCGAGCACTGCGGATGGATTCAAGCATGCTTAGGACAGGCATAGAGGAACCATAGAGGTACAACAGCAGGTGGGTCAGAAGCAATAATCCAGTACAAGTGCTTACGGGCAGACTAGATGGGCCAGGCAGTCCTTATCTGCCAACAATTTCTAAGTATGTTTCTTTTCCAGGAAAACAAAACAACGTGTACAAGGGGGCACAATCTGTGCCTAATGTGAGGCAGATTTAGAACAATATAAGGAAATACTTTTTCACAGAGAGGGTGATAGAACCACGGAACAGCCTGCCTTCAGAGGTGGTAGCATCGATGACAGTAAGGGAATTCAAACTAGCATGGGACAGGCAATGCAGGCAACTGATGGGGGTAACAAAACAGGGTGGGGGGCAGAAATATTTGGGCAAACTAGATGGATCGCATGGTCCCCATCTGCTAGCTACTTCTTATGTTCTCCCCCTTTCTGCTAGTGCTACTCCTCCCTATGCACACCAGCATCCCACTGGCTTACCCTAGTGCTTTGTTGCACTGCCTTGCCACCATACGGTTATCCATTATGATTACCCATAGGTCCCTTTCCTGTTTAGTGACCATTAATACACCCCAATTGCATCCTCTGCCTCTGGGTTTCTGCACCCAAGGTGCATGATTTTACACTTTTATGTATTGAAATTTAGCTGTCATACCCTTGACCATTCCTCAAGCTTTTTCAGGTCTCTGTTAATTTTTTCCATCCTCTCTAGTAGGGGTGGGCAGACTGTTTCGCAGGAGATCCGGACCCCTTGATTGAACCCGCAATCCACGGATCCGGATAAATACGGACTTTGCTATAGAAGTCTGATTCCAGGTTTGTGGAGATACCATTTCCACAACTTTATTGTCTGTTGCCTGAGGATGCCTTTGGGACATACAGGCAGATGGTGGTATCCAATCAGGCAACAGAAGGTCACATGATGCACTCACCGGTATATAAGGCTAGTGAGTGTGCCACATAGCCCAGAAGGAGGAGGATTGCAGCAGAAGAAAGAGAGACTAGAGATGGAGAGACTGGAGAGAGAGAGAGAGAGAGAGAGAGAGAGAGAGAGAGAGAGAGAGAGATGAACCACCAAAATGCAAAAACACTACAGTTAGGGGAAGGAGGGGGAGAGATTCCCCATCGTGGAGGACATGGGGAGGGTGAAGTCAGTTGGTTGATGATGGGAAGGAGCATCAGGAGTATGGGGGGCTCATGAATGATTACAGAAAATCTCAAGTGAAACTTTTTCTGGGCCTCAGACATTAGCAGCTGCATGTACAAAAAGGGCAGGCTGGCTGCTGGCAAAATTTGACTTGCGCTATTCCAGATCCAGAGAGGAGATAGTACTGGTGGTGGTGGCCCAGAGATTACAGTTACAGAAAAACCCAAATTAATTTTTTTTTCTCTTGGTCTCAGACAGTGTAGCTGTGAGCACAAAAAGGGCAGGCTGACAAACTCTGACTTGTGCCATTCCAGATCCAGACTCCAGAGTACTGGGTGGGGGGTCCCAAAGATTACAGTTACAGAAAATCCCAAATTAAACTTTTACTTGGAGTCAGACAGTAGCTTTGTGTGCAAAAAGTGCAGGCTGGCAAAATCTGACTTGTGCCATTCCAGATCCAGAGTACTGGGGGCGGGGGGGTAGATCCCAGAGATTACAGTTATAGAAAATCCCAAATGAATTTTTTTTTTCTTTGCCTCAGACAGTGTAGCAGTGTGCACAAAAAGTGCAGGCTGGCAAAATCTGACTTGAGCCATTCCAGATCCAGAGTACTGGGGGGGGGGGCAGAGATCACAGTTACAGAAAATCCCAAAAGAACTTTTTCTTGGCCTCAGACAGTAGCTGTGTGAATAAAAAGTGCAGGCTGGCAAAATCTGACTTGTGCCATTCCAGATCGAGAGCACTTGGTGGGGGGGATCCCAGAGATTACAGTTACAAAAAATCCCAAATGAAAGTTTTTTTTTTTCTTGGCCTAAGACAGTGTAGCTGTGTGTACAAAAAGTGCAGGCTGGCAATCTGATTTGCGCCATTCCAGATCCAGAGGAGAGTGTACTGGTGGCCATAGATTACAGTTACAGAAAATTCCAAATGAAATTTTTTTTCGTGGCAGCAGGGTGGCAAAATAAATCTTTGTGACGTAAAGAGGAGAGAGGGAAAGAGATTGCAGGGTGGCCCACAATAAATGTGACATCCCAGAAATACCAATGAATTTTTTTTCCTGGCTTCAGTGCAGCTGTGTGTACAGAGCAAGGGCAGCAGGGTGGCAAAATAAATCTTTGTGACATAAAGAGGGGAGAGGGAATGAGACAACAGGGTGGCACACAATAAATGTGACATCCCAGAAATCCCAAATATTTTTTTTTCCTGGTTTCAGTGCGGTTGTGTGTACAATCCAGTCATGAATAATGATTATCATCACCTACGTTCAATCACGATTTCATGTATTAAAAAATACTGTTCAAACAACATACAATTAATGCACCTGCCCTGTGCTGCTGGTTGTGGGTGGCCCAGGGGATAATCTGACTGTGAGTTGTAGCAGGCTGAGTGTTTACAGTACAACACAAGTAAAACACAAGCACTACACACAAGTGTCATCATCATCACCATCACTCATTCCCCATTATTTCTTATTGTCATTAGTTTCATAGTATACCACGTTACAAACTTACATTACCTATGACCATTAACCAACCCCTAGTGTGGGACTGTGCTGCGTGTGGCTAATGCACCAGATGTGTCTCCATCTCCAATTAAAATCCTGAGTAACACTTAACAGTTACTGAATTTGGTCACTTTCACTTAACAGTAAGTTTTATAGGACCCAGTCTGGCAATCTTGGAAGGAAGTGGTAGTGGACTGCTGTTCTGTCAGTATGCTGTGCACAGTCATGAGTCACGACAGTAAATTTGTCCCTGGTCTGTGTGGGTGGGAGTCATCAGAAGAACATCACGTTTCACGTTAGAGGGATCTTTTGTTCCAAAATGGATCAAAGTGTTGATGAGGCACTTTCTAGTTCTCAGGTAGGCAGTGGCACTGCAAAAGACAGGAATCTGCCTGAAAAAGGAAAACAAAATCAAATTCCAAAAGGTATTTTTTCACATCTAATAAGATTTCATCTTCCAAGCGAATGCTTGAATCCAAAAAAGGTGAATATCTTGGATCATCATCATCATCATCAGTCCCAAGTAAAAAAAAAAAGGTTATATAGTTAAAAAAACTAAAGACGTGGTGGGTACCACCCTCAGAGGCACCCAATGGTATTGAACAATTGCATACTATGCTACTGCCAGTCCCTCATCAGATTCTTCTGAGGTTGAACCCAACCAGGGTAATACTGATGATAATAAAGAAGATGAAGAGAATGCTCAGGCAGCAGATGGCTACTGGAGGGTTGGAAATTGCAGATGAGGAAGGAAGAGGCAGAAATGTTTCAGCTGTGGAGGAATGGGGCAGTGGGAATAAACCAGAACAGGAACAGGACCAGGACAAATCCAGGGGGGACCCTGAAAAGATGACCGAGGTGTTGTGCCTTCCTGGGAAAAAAACAAAAAAAAACATCTTTTGTTTGGTCATACTTCTCCATTAGTGCTTCCAATGAGTTGATAGCAACATGCACTATTTGTAAACGGCCAATCACCAGGGGTAAAAAGAAAGGAGCATTGGGAACTTCAGCACTGAAAAGGTTCCTAGACAGATGTCATAACATTAGTGATAGTGAGAAGTGAGTTGTGAGTCTCGAAGTGAAAGTGATAACTCACTACACTCGGGAGTAACGCCCATAGAGGAAACCAGTGGCAGACCCCTCAGCACTACACCTCAACCACCACTTGCTGCCATTCGAAGGACTCCTCTGACTGTTACTGAAAGTGCCCACCATGTGTTCAAAAGCCCGCCTCCTTCAAGGAGACAGCTTATCATCTCAGAAGCATATGAGTGTAAGGCCAAATATGCCTCGACTCACCCTGCTGCTGTTACAATAACCCAAAAAATTTCTGAAATGATAGCTGTTGATTTGCTACCATATAACGTGGTTGAACATATAGGATTCAGGCAGCTGCCTGAGTTCCTCGAAACTCAATATAGTATACCATTGCAGAAATACTTCTCAGCAACAGGGATTCATGATCTTTACAATGTTGTAAAAAATGAAGATGCATCTTGTGTAGTGCTGTTGGGAGGGTGGTGCGTCTTACACCAAATATCTGGATAAGCTGTCAATCTGAACCCTTCATGTCTGTCACGGCCCATTGAGCATGTTTCGATAATTCATGTGGGAGTGAGGACAGTGAAGCATTACAGCTTGCTGTTCTAAGAATGTTTTATTTTCCATCTGAACATACCTCATATAAAATCAATGAAGAGCTCCAAAAACCAATGCAGCAATGGCTCACTTCACAGGGACTGTCAGTTGGCTTTATAGTTGCAGATAATGGGTCCAACATAAGGAAGGCCTTGGAGGAAGGGGGCTTTGCTCACATCCACTGCTTTGCGCATTGCTTAAATTTAATAGTTCATGGTTTTCTCGATGACGACAGGGAGATTAAGGCTGTCATAGCTTGTCTCTTGTTTGAAAAAATACAGCAGGAGCACATTTTACCTTTGCACAGACTGATCCAAGACATTTCAACTCAATGGAATTTAACCTTTTATATATTCCAAAGGCTGCTGGAACAAAAGAAAGCTGTCAGGTAGTACACTTTAGATAATAAAATTGATGATGCAGATGTCTATATCACTCCACCACAGTGGGCCATGCTGGAGTTTCTCATCGTACTGCTCCAGCCATTTGACAAAATCACCAGGGAGGTTAGTGCAAACACAGCAGCTCTGAGCCAGGTGATACCCTAATAAAAATGTTAAAATTCAGATTGAATCTGATTAGGAAAAAGTTACAGAAGGAAGGCAGTTCCATGATCACACAGGCTGCCAGTGGCACTGACACATGCAGGTTGCCCTCCAGAATACAACAAGATCTAACGAGAGATATGATCAAAAAAGTTAAAGATGACAAACTATGTAAAATGCTTCATTCTGATTACTACATTAAAGCAACAATCTTGGACCCATGATACAAATTGAAGCAACTATCGAGTGATGATGATGACACTTGTTTCAAGAAAAACAAACAATAATTGACGAGGTGCGTGCTGTCATGGAACAGAGTACAACAGCAGCACCACATTCAGAATCTTCTTCACACACAGCAGCACAGCATCAGGTGGCCCATCCTCTACTGTTGCAGCATTTTGTCCCTCTTCCTCCTCAGACACTGCAGCTGAATCTTCTTCTTCACCACCAGCCAAGCATGATAGCACTGTCCCATAGTCACTTGGTTCAGCTTCATGTCTCGGAGTTACTTAGAAGATGTTATTGTAACATCTTCATCTGCCTCTTGTAACAGCCTCAGCACAGACTATTGTTGAAATGTACCTGGCAGAGCCCAATATCAGCTAGAATGCTAATCCTTTGAAATACTGGAAATCCAAACAAAATATGTGGCCTGCTTTAGTAAACATTGCAATGAAGTACATGAATTGCCCTCTGACTAGTGTCTGTAAAGAACGATTGTTCAGTTTAGCTGGTAATGTCGTTACTGACACACAATCCCGTCTGACACCAGAAAATACTGAGTGCCTCACAATTCTCAAAGTCAACATACCTCACTTTAATTTCAAATATGATAACTGAATAAAACATACACTGACTGCTCCGAGCAAGCCCTATGCACAAAACACTTTCAAGAATTTGTGCCTGTGGTGAAAATCTTTTGTGAATAGGATCTACTACATGAGGTAGCAATTAATTGCAACAAGTCAGGTCAGGATGGACTAGGCCTGGCCACTATGATCACCGGAGCAGCACAGAAGAGAAAAAAAAAACATCAGTGGGTTCAGAGTCCAAATACAGCAACCACCTGCATTTCATGTCACAAACTTACTTGGTGGTACCTGGCACCACTATCTGATCTGGAAGTAGGGTACTGCTGTCTACTACTACTACTACTACTATCAGTTTTTGCCCTCACAAGTCACGACTACTACTTATTTATCACTTTTTGTCCTTACTCCAGAATTACTCCTTACAACTACTACTTGTCACTTTTTTTGCCCTCAGCAACTGATCCTGAGTTCTGACCGTATTGTTTTAATTTTCGTACAGTCATGGCTTAGCAGATGCCTGAAAGTTCAGAAACTGGATACTCTTTGTATATTTCTCACATCCCCAATATTTGACTGCAAGTACTTCACAGAACAAAATGCTGCTAAATTGAAAATTCATATAATTTCTTTATTGTTTGTGTGTGTGTGGTGTGATAGTCTGGTTGCATCTCACTTACCATAACTGGGCTGAGATTATTATATTACTATATTTTATTTGTGATACTTAAATTCCTTGGTGGTGGCTGGCAGAACGCAATTGTGGAACTAGGAAGGATGTCATTGTGTTGTGTTGTGTTGTGTGTCATCAGGTCTTCATCAGGTGGCAGTGGCAAACTTTTTTATGACTGCTCTGCACTTGACCAATGCGATGTGTGACTGGCTGCCTGCCTGCCTTGGTCATAATCACTATGTCTTTCATTTTTCTTCTTTAAGGATGTGGCATCCTCAGCATGTTGATCAGATTCAGTAGAAGTAGTCGTAGTACTAGAAAACATTACCATGTCTTGGACAAGGTAGTGTACCATATACCACAGTACATTGGGGCATGCAAAGCAGTTGCATCATTCAATGGGTAGGGTGGGTGGGCTCTCTTAGTGCTGCTCATTTGATAATTCATATCCATTTCTTTGGCTTCTTCTGCTCTGACTGGAACATCCATCAAAATAATACCCACACGGCACAATTAATAAAAAAAAAATCTTAGCTGCCTGGCAGTGCCTGCAGTGCTTGGTGGTGCTATGATATAATGTAGGTATTTGCATCTGCCTATCTGTCTCTCTGTCTGTCTCTCCCAGCACACTCATGTCATGGGCCCTAGCATGCTATGCCACCATTATAGGCCAGCCATGAAGGGGCTAGTAGTGACAGATTGCTTTTTATTTAGCAGTTTTACTTTAATTTTTATACAAATAATCCATTCCATTATTTCCGTTGGGCCTCTGTGTCAGATGTGAGTGAGTTTGGTCACTTTTATGCATTTTTTCAAATTTTTTCAAATATTGGTCAATAAATCAGAACTAATCAGGATAAATCAGACTTCACTGTGTTCCTGTTCTTATTTAATAAGGGTCAGAACTTCACTGAGTTATCCCATCCCTACTCTGCAATGTGTCTGCCCTGTTGCAGATCTTGATGTCATCTGCAGAGTCACACTTTCCATTCCAGTTCTTCTGCAATGTCACATATAAAGATGTTAAGGAGTACTGAGCCCTGAATAACCCCACTGGTCACATTCCTTTTTTTTTTACATTAGTACTGTTTGTCCCTTGATCACTGGGCAGCCCCCTTCATGTTGACCACCCCAGCCCCGTCACCCCCTCATCTCTAGGACTTACCCCTCCAGCTTGTCCCTCCAGGGCTACCCCTCCGGTGAGGGTGTGTATCTACATCATCCCCACCATGAAATGGATCCAGTTCTGTGGCAGTGCCTAGTTATTAGGTATGGGGTCTGCCAGTGGTGGGAGTCATCCCACCGACCTGGTTTTTCTCTTGGTGTTTTCTTCCCAAGAAGCAGCATGCAATGGGGTCAATGACGGAACCATGTATGCTTCTGTGTGTGATACGTTGGACTTCCTAATTCTCCGAACATTGCTGACTGGTCCCAACACCCTACCCTTAGCCACTACCAGGGGCCAAGCAAATGCTACCCTCCACACCACCACCCCTGGGGAAGGAGAGTAGTCTGTCAGATGTTTGATCCTCTTCTTCCTGGCTGATCCTCCAACCACCTAAGTTCACTTCCAAACATGGGTCATCAGGGTGCAATCAGCAGTGCTACCACTGCACTGGCAGGTTGGCTTGGTCACTCTTCCTTCTCCTGAGTGCCATTAACTACCATCCTCTGTCACCTATTTATCAGCCAGTTGTATACCCAGTGTACCACTTTGTTTCCCAACCCCAAGCTTCCTACGTTTTTTTGAGCCTCCTAAGTGGAACAGTGTTGACGGCCTTGCTGAAGTCTAAGTAGGCTACATCCACTGCTCCCCCTGATCTGTTTCTCTGGTCATACAGTCAAAGCAATCTGTCAGGTTTATCTGACATGCTCTCTCTCCCATGAATCAATGCTGTCTTGTGTCCTGTAACTCACCAGATGCAAGGTAATTTACCGGTCTTTCCTTTAGAAGTGACTCCTCATTAGTTTCCCCATTACTGATCCACACTGAGGCTTTTTTGTATCATTCATCCTGCTTTTTAAAGTTTGACTGTTTACTTCATAAATCAAATAGTGGTTTTATGGCAATGATGGCCTCTGATTTTATACAAATAGCTAGTAAAGTGGTGCCAGTTTTCATATTTTTAAGTAGTCCTCACTACTGATGTCAGACTGACTGGCCTGTAGTTGCCAGCCTCTTCCCTGTTGCCGCATTTATGAAGCTGGACATCATCTGTCCTTCTCCAGTCCTCTGAGAAGACCACTGTATCTAGTGAGTTATTGAATAGGGATATCAGAGGTGCAGCCAGTACCTCCGTGAGCTCTTTCAGTACTCTTGGATGTACCCCATCCAGCTACATAGCCTTGTCCACTCTCAGATTTGAAAGCCTCTTCAGGACTCATTCCTCTTTGAATGGGCTTGACAGGTCACACCTGGAAACAAGCTTTGGCTTAGTGTGGCTTTCCTGGTTAAACAGTTTGCCCTTTCCCCCTTTTCCTTGTGTCTACTTCCTTCCCTCCAGTAGTACTGTAACCTATTTGCATCTTATCCTCTCCCCTTCCACTGTGAAGACAGAACAGAAGTATTTTTTCAGGATATCTGCTTTTCCTGATTATTCTCTGCACAGTCTCCCTCTGTAACCCTCAGGCTCACAGTTCTGCCTCTTGTCTTTTTTTTAGTTGTATTCCTAAAAAAGGTCTCGACTCCCTTTGTTACCCACTGGCTATTCTTTCCTCAGTTTTTGCCTTAGTGCCCCTCACCTCCTTTCTTGCTTCTCTCTAGATTTGGTGGTACACCTCCCTATCCTTTTTGCTCCGCATTTCCATATATCTCCAGAACGCTGCTCTTTTTACCCTTACCCTTGCTGCCACCTCCATTGAAAACCACATTGTTTGCTTTTCCTCCAGCTTTTGCTCACCTATTTTGTGTAGAGGTCTGTTGTCTTCACTATTCCATCCCTTAATCTGGTTCACAGTCCCTCCTCTCTATCAGAGTAATCCTCTCCCCCTGCCAGACCATCTCTGAGGCATTCACTCATTTATTTTGTTAATTCTACCCTCCTGAAGTCTAGGTCCCTCATCCTTGTGTGGTTCACTTCCACTGCTAGCCTAATGTTAAAACACACTGTCCAATGATCACTGGTCTCTGGTGACATCCCACAGTGATGTCCACAACCCTGTCCCTGTTTATAAGCACTAGATCCAGTATTGCCCCATCAAGAGTGGGAAACAAACTAGTTACCTCAGAAATGCCTCTGTAGGAGGCTAGGATGACCCTGCTTCTAGACAGGGCGATGGCCAAGAGGCTTCAATCAATAACAGGTAGACTGAAGTCCCCCTTCAGCAAAACCTAAGGCTATCAACTTTCCAAAGTCTAAAACCGGGACATGCCATTTTTTTGAAATAAATAAATACTTTTTTTTTTCTTTTACACTGTTTATGCTGTCTACATCACTGACTAGCCACACACTACAACAAGTGCCCTGCCCCAAGTGTCAGTCATAATTCTGCTGGACTGAGACATGCTGACTCTGACTCGCCATTGAAGTAGTCATTTAACTTCATAGTGCATAAGCTGTATTTCCCCAACACTCTGGACTTTGATCAATGTGGTCCTTAAATCTATTGCACCTTCCAGTATTCCAGTTAAGTTCAGACCTTTCTCCTTGTTCTGATGTTAAATGGATTTTGTATGCTACAGTGTTACATTAACTTTCAGAATCACTTCTTACTGGCTGCTTCCCTGTCTAAACACATCTGAACACTCTTATACAATCCCTTAGAGGATCATAACTGTACTGTCCTCACTTGTTGACTGACAAGGCATTAACACGGCCAACAGGTAACCCAAGCAAGGAGCCAAACAGTCTGGGCACATGCATGTGTGGACCTGGGGCGTAATACATCAGTCCTTCTTCCTACTCCTTGTGATCGGGTCTCCACATGAGTGGGAAAGAGAACTAGGAAGGATCCCTAGGAGACACTCTGAGTGGTAGTATCCCCTACCTTCCATTCCTCCTTTACTCCGGCACAGTACTTACATTATACTCCTTCTCATGGTCTTTACCCTGGCAGCATACTGGGCAGGCTAACCTGTAGGCTATGCGGAACTCTTACAAACATACACATATTAATTGCTTTGACCTCAGCTGGCTCATTTATATCCAGAAGCTAGAATTCTGATCAAGAAGAAAGAACTTATACCTTAATCTCTAACTCATCCCAAGAGTTAAACAGCAGCTACTGAACTTATGATTTCTGCAACTCAGGAGCAGGACCCATGGTGAAACCCTGTGGATGAATCCCTTAAGGGGAAACATCCTATAGTCCGCTACTGTCCCCCTGATGCCACATTTTTTATGCAGATTTGCTGAAAGGGGACCAGGGCCAAGACAGACTGACTTATTTTGCCACTCCCAGAGCCTAACAAATCTTTCCTACTGGAGATGTGAGCAGGGTTGAACCCTGAAAGGCTACACAGGAATATTTACACACTCCAGTCTGCTGAATCTAAACTCCAGTCTCCTGAACTGATGTTTAGGTGGTTGCCATGACCTCTTATTCACTGGGCATCCAGGGTCACAGGAACTGGGAACTCAGCCTGCACATTATCTCCTTGGTACAGTTGGCATAGGAGGAAATAGCTGTTATAGTAGCTTCGAACTAGTAGAGCGGCTATAGGAATGTTGCTGGAATTATATAAAGCTGGCTTAGGTTGTATCTTAAAGAACACATTCATGCAGAGTAATCATCATAGTTTGAAAGCCCATGGGAATCTCTTTCAAGTGAGACATGTGCGTCAGCTGCCCCGCCCACCCCTTCAACCCCCAACCCTAGCTCGTCCATAGCTTTATTTGGTAGCATAGGTCATGTGACATGTCACGGGATCACATACCAGCCCTATTCTAAGTCCTCACTTTCCCAGATGCCTATCTGTAACTAACCATACACTGCTTCCCCGATACAATTAATCAGCTCCCTATTGCTATCCCTAGAGTTACACTACAGAATCTCACATTTCACCTATGCCCTGGTCTTTTTCCAAAGGTGGGACTTGAACCTCTAACCTTCTGGTCTGGAGGTGGGGACTCTAACTGCTGTGCTATTCTACTGTGAGTGCCCTTCCCCAAACTGTGGAGACCTCACTATCCTCTAGCCTCCACTGCTGTCACCTCTTCTACATGCACTTTCATCCCCTTCCCTAAGCTCCTTAGTCCCCACTACTACTGCTCCACCTCCACCTCTCCTTTTATTTTTTTATCTTGTTCATTTACCTTTCTGCTGATAACTGCTGATCACTAACACCACTGCCCTGACACCATGTTGCCTACCAAACACTTATTACGGCTTACCTTTCTTCTCACCCTTTTACCTCCCATCTTACCTAATGTCCCATGCCTCCCTACCTGCAACCTTGTAGCGAGTGCAAAGGAATTAACATCAGGCACTAATCCCCTAAGCTCCTCCCAACTCTGCCCCCCTATATCTTTAGTAACAACTAACTGTGGCACTAGCCATCCCATTGTTTTACATTACCGTTTCTTACACCTCCTTACATCTCCCCCAATATTATCCCCATATGACAGGCCCTCTTGACCCAAACTGCATTCTCCACATCGGTTGCAACAGTACCACCTGCATAGATTTCTTCTACTTCTCCTCCTCCTATCTGGAAATATTCACCCCAACCCTGGCCCACCCCAGCCAGCTCCCTACCTCAACTGGAGTAAATGTTCACTCAAGCTAGCCTTCATGAATATCCGCAGCATCTTGCCTAAGATAGATGATCTTGGGGTCTGGGTTATGCAGCACAACCCTGATGTGCTAGCCATTAATGAAACCTGGTTGTCCCCTAAAATCCCAGACACTGCAATCTTGATAGCAGATTACACACTGTTTCAATTAGACAGGATGGGTAAAAAAGGTGGGGGATGTGCACTCTACTTAAAAGATGTGTACAGTGGGCAAGCCCTACCCAGCCCATCAAAGATCAACAAGTCACATTTTAGCTGTTAAGGCCATACTTGGCCACAATGGAAAATCTATGACTATACTTTCTGTTTATATCCCTCCCCAAGAACAAAGTACAGGTTTTGACCTGGTTCTTAGTTATTTAACTGACTTGTCATCTAACTCCAAAGTTACTGTACTAGGTGATTTTAACACCAACTGGCTGGCCCCAGAAGCTGACCCCTTCAAGGATGCCATTGCAGCTGTTAACCTCACTCAACGTGTTACCACCTGCACTAGGACAAACTACAGAACTGGGAACAACTCACTCCTTGACCTTATCATCACCTCCCACCCTGACAGGATAACCCTCATAGAGGTACCAGCAGACTCACTGAGTGACCACGGCCCGGTCATCTGCCACTGGTCAAGCAAAGTCCCTAAGGTTTCTGCCAAGGTATGCATGCAGTGCATGCTTAAGAAAGGGTAACTTTGACATCTCCAGTACTACCTTGAGCACACTGACTGGTCCCCTTTAGACTCTGCCCATAGTCTGGATGCTGCCCTTGATTATTTTATCAGTTTTGACCCTGTCAGGCATTATTGCTTAATTATTACATAGAAGACTTTCTGATGAGCACAAGGACAAAGAAAACTACTTCAGAAATATAAAGTTACAACTGACTACTACTCAAAATTTGTATTATTTTCCTGTCTGCCTGTTTTGGTTCCACTAGCTCTTTAAGGCCAGAAAGCAATATCTTAGGCTGGAGCTATACTTAGTGGTCTGTTATTCACTTAAGCAATAATGCCCGACAGGGTGTGTGTCATGCTGGGATAATGTCACGCCTCAGGTGGTTGGGCATGAGGCTGCAGGCCGAGTGCGTCCAACAACTGAGAAGTGACATTATCCCCAACGACACACACCCTGGAGGGTATTATTGCTATTATACAATGGCTCATTGTTATATATAAAATAAAAAAATCATTTTAAAGAATGTTTTTTAGTGTGGAAAATATTTTTGTTTCTTAAGGGGAGATGCAAAAAAAGAGGTAATCTAGCTCATCATATAGTTCATCTACAGGTTCACAGTGAGGCTGAGACTAGAGCCATGATGTTGTGCTGGGATAACAGCACGGGTCCAGTTCCAGACTGACCAATCAGAGGCAAGCATTCTTTCTTGCCATTGTATAATGGGCAGTTTCTTTTCAATTGTGGTACCAATTTTGTGCAATATATGTATCTTGCCACTAGAGGAAATCATGGAGGGACTTGGTTCCTAGTAAGATTTTTATGTATCTGAAACACAGTTGTACTTCTCTTTTCAAGCTGACTCCCAGGGTCTTGCCTCAGTGCTGCTGAATGGTGCCTGTCCGAGATTGTTCTGTGACTTCCAAAGAGTTTCCTCAAGTTAAATCCTGAAAAATCTGAGCAACTGCTTGTTGGAACTAATTAAACACCTGAAATATTTTGCTAATGTTATCTAACTTCCTGTTATTGATGGGGTTGGACTTTGTTAAGTGAAAGTGGTTCACAACCTTGGTATACTTCTGGATTCTAGCCGTACGTTTGAGAATCAGATCAGGTCTGTGGCTCACATTGGCTTTTGTATTTACTTATTAAAATTGTTTTACCATGTAAACATACAGCGATTAAGAAACATATTGTTTACAGTAGCAGCTGGGTGGGGGACAAGAAACAATCAGGAAGTAGACAGGATAAATAAATTAAACATTTTAGAAACATAGAAACATAGAATCTGATGGCATATAAGGACTGCTTGGCCCACCTAGTTTGCCCATTTCCCTACCTATTGTATAAACTCCAGATCCCATATGATCTGTCACTTACCTTCTCCTTCCTACCACTAGGGTTGCCTTCTGTCTGTCCCAAGCATTCTTGAATTCAACTATTGTTTTAGCCCCTATGACATCCTCAGGGAGGCTGTTCCATACATCCACCACCTTTCTGTGTAAAAATACTTTCTCATGTTACCCCTAAGTCTTCCCCCCTCTAGCCTCATGTTGTGACCCCTTGTTCTTGCACATCTCCTTTTCTGAAAGATGCTGCCCTCCTGAACTGTGGTAATCCCCTTGAGGTACTTGAAAGTTTCTATCATACCCACCCTCTCCCTCCTTTCCTCCAGTGTATGCATACTGAGAGCCTTCAGTCTCTCCTCGTATGGTTTCTGATGCAGTCCTTGCACCATTTTGGTTGCCCTCATCTGGACTGCCTCTGCCCTGTCTATGTCCTTCTGGAGACGCAGTCTCCAGAACTGCACACAGTACTCCAGATCATTGGTGCCAGAATGGTTTGAAAAGTGGTAGGGCCAAGGATGTAAGGGGTAAAATCTCCCCTATTAAATACAGTAACAAGATTGCAAAAACTGCTAGGGCCACTTATGAAAGTGGTAGGGCCATGGCCCTAGTGCCCCCCCCCCGTTCCGGCACCTATGCTCCAGATAAGATCTCACCAACTGTCTGTACAGTGGCATCACTACCTCCTGTTTTCTACTGGTGATACCTCTTCCTATGTACCCCAACATTCATCTGGTTTTCCTCACTGCCTTCTCACATTGTTTGGCTATTTTTAGGTCATCTGTTATGGCCACCACCAGGTCCCTTTCCAGTTTGGTTGTTGCTAGTATCCCCCCCATTTAAAGTTGATATACAGAATACAGTAAACAGGTAATACCATACAAGGTACAGTATAAACCAGACACTAGTAGGCAAGGAAAGCAGTGCACAACTACATCCCCTAAAGCTGCTGTTGTTACCTGAAGGTATCAAAAAAACAAGAATAAAGAGTACTACACACTGAGGCTAAATTATAAACTGTTTAATTTATTAATTGTCAGACTGTGTGATAATGCCAGGCCCCACCATCCCTTCATATCATTTTGCAAAAAGGCTTTATCAGGGGAAGAGCCAGTGGATACAGACAACATTTAGATATACCAAGTCATTCAGTGATTACAGATAGACAGCTACAATATTATTCAATCTTAAACGTAGGTTAGAAGGTACTGTTTGCGTATAACCAGAGAGAATGGTGTTAAGTTGGACCAAGTGGGGGTATTTAATTACTATGGGGTACATTTGGATAATGGACTGAACTTAAATGAACATGTATCAAAAGTAACACAAAAAATAAACAATACATTTTTTTTAATATGTATAAAAATGTTAATTGTTTAACAGTACAGGCAAAACAGGCAGTAGTGCATCAAATACTATTACCAGCATTAGAATATAGTAGTATCTTACTAATGAATGCTTCTGATATTTTGTACCATAAATATACAGTAACTTTTAATAATATTGTGAGGTTGCAATTGGATGTTTTGACAAAAGGGAACATCACTGTAACCTATATCTCACTTTTGGGACCGTACCCCCAAGAGAGAGAACTACAAAGACAGCTTATTTGTTTTTACATAAATTAGTCCAAACATGAACTCCCTCTGCTCTGCCAGTATATTTACAATGCACAGCTTCTGTAAGAGCACTTAGGGAGTCATCAACTAAATTACTTATAGAACGAAAAATAAATACTAAAATTGCTGAGCATTCTTTAACTAATTATGGCCCAAAATTGATGAATAAATTACCTCAATTTAAATTGGACATACAAAATAAAAGAGGTGTTTTTAAAATACCTTTGGAGAATTATTTGGATAATGTCTCCAACTGTAAATGTGCCGGGGTTACATGATGCTATCTGCATTTTAGGGTGACATTGAATAAGTGTGTTATTGTACAAATTGTATGATTTTTATCATTTTATGAATGAATGAAGTTTATATTATTTTAATTGTTAGTATGCTCAAATGTAAGAAACCATATTTGTTATTATGTTTGTATCCTTTGTAATTCCCTTCCCCAGGCATGGTTGAAAAAGGATCTTCAGACCCAATCCACTTTCCTGGTAAAACTAATAAATGCAATGAAAATGATTGGACAATACATACAAGTGTTTCAACATGTTTAACATGTTGAATATACTGATGTATATGCATTTTCGGGCTACTGTTTTTTCATGTTTTTTGACAGTATAAAACAGAGACAAATCCCTCAGTGAATCAACCAGGCTAGTCAGGCCTAGGAAGGATTATAACAATCCTTTCTTCATCATAATATTATTAGACTGCATTCCTTTATTACTGCTTTTGATCTTGAATCATTGGCCTATGTGTTCTTCACTGTTAGGTTTGATTATGGTGATGCACTTTATGTGGGTCTTTCAGGCAGGCTAATCTGCTACTTACAATGAGTGCAGAATGCAGCTGCTCAAACTGTAAAGAATACTGTAGTTGCTTAAGAGAGCCAATAAACCTGTCCTGTATAAACTTCACTGGCTACTAGTGAGGTAATGGCTCATTTTTTAATTTCTGCTTTTGGCTTTTAAAGGTCAACATGGTTTCAGCCCTTGTTATCTGAAGACCTGTTGAAACATTGCACACCTTCCCACCCTTCCCAGTTATCATATGAACTACTCCTGGTTGTGCTTTCCTCTAGTGTAAGATAGAATCTATTTGTTGCTACCCCAACTAATTGAAATAGGCTCCCACAGCAGGATTTTGTAGACCTCATTTGTACACATCTTAAAAAATAACCTGAAGGCCCACCTTTTCTGGAAGACTTTTGACTGCCTTTAGCCCTGATGTGGGAAATTAATATAGCGTTTATCTGATTCATAACCTTTTTTTTTTTTTACTTCTGCTTTCCCTGTACTGCTGCTGAGATGTGAACTATGGAAGTGATATTAATAATATTTTTTGTATGATAATTCTGTTTTTATGTTTTTGTGTACTCTTTTTTATATTTAGTGTATGTCATATTTAGTGTATGTTTGTGGTTTGTTTTAATACAGTAATGTGTTGTAAGAGCTTATCTGTTAAGTCACAATAGAAATAAAGGTTTGATTGGTTGACTGATTTCTCTGTCTCACCCTTCCACCTTGGTGTAATTGGATGAAGTTTGGACAGAGTATTCTTTTTTGTCTCACCCTCCTCAGCCTGGTATTGTTGGATGAAGAAAAGGCAGAAATGCCTGCCTTCCTCCCTGACTTCCCTTCACCCTTGTGCTACTTGATTGGTCTAGGCAGACTTTTCTGTCTTTGACTGGCTCTTCCAACTATGGTTTGATTGGATGGTGCTAGGTAGAACTCCTATTCTCTGCTTCACTGTCCACAACTTGGCATAATTTGATGGGGATAGTGCATACTTCTGTTTGTATGTCCCATTCTCCCTGCTTTGGTTTGACTAGATAGGGTTATGGTAGGCCTTCTTTCTATGTTTCACCCTCCCCACCTTGGTGTAGATGAATGGGATAAAATAAAGTTCAGATTTGTTTACTGTGAAAAAAGATGAAATATAGCCCTAGTTCATTGAGAAAACAGATTAAATATAGCCATTTGATATAAGGGTCATTTACAAATGGGTCTCACAAAGTACAATATATAAATTCATATAGTATTCATTTTGCAGTAATGACATTACAATATAAAAAAAAAATCACTCAATATCAAATATTTTCCTCTTTCTTTCTTTCTTTCTTTGTCTCTCTCTCTCGCTCTGTCTTTCCTTACTGGGTAAAACCACTGGGAACAAGCCTATTCACAGAGGGTGACCTGAAACACCAAGGGAATACATACAATAAATCAGGATGAACAGATAAGCAAAACAGACTTACAGCATAATGAATTCATACAGGAAAAAGAGGCAGGGATCGGTTAACACAAGTAGATTTAAACTTCTGAAGTAGCTTATGCTTTAAGTTATGTTTGAAAGTCCAGGGCATTCCAGCTTCTTACACATGCAGTATTAGGAAGTTGCAGATCTTGGGGGCCACATAAGCAGATGAATGCTGGCTCATGTGGGTTTTGCAGAAGGGAACAGACAGCAGGCTATCTGCATTGCAACATGGTAGTAGCTGTCTATCATTTCCCTGATCAACATAGCTAAGCAGTCAGGGAAGTCAATGTTGTGGATCTTAAAGATAAAATTGCTGAGTAGGTATTCCAGTCTTTTATCCAGTGCAAGCCAGTTCAGGTTACAGTAGATTTTGAAATAGTGTTTCCTTTTGTCAGCTGGCAGTGAAACATGTCCAATTCAATTTTAAAGCACTTTGGGGCATCCCCAATTTGCCATCGGTGTGGAGAGAACCTGGACTCCCTATTCCGCATGTTGTGGGAATGTTCAAAGGCTAAAAAATTCTGGAGTTCCATTAAAGGCATTTTGGACCCAATTTTGGGCCTGGAATCTTTATTTATCCCAGAATCTTGCCTTCTGGCTTCTTTCCCACAAGGCACACCCAACATCAGGAAAGCTTATGGCCTTAGTGGCAGCAATAGCTACGTTGGTTATACTTAGGCATTGGAAGGACGATTCCCTGCCTTCGCTCATAGAATGGTACTGAGAGATGTTAATGATCATCCAACTTGACAAACACATTGCTGCCATGTGACACAGGATGGAGGCCTATCAGTCATGATGGGAACCTCTCCTGGCTTTATTATCACTCTGGAAACCTTAGTTGGACATCTTTGTGTCCCTCCCCCTTTTTTTGTGCTTCTGGCATGCAGGCTTTGGGGGGGAGGTGGGGGGTTATAAGGTGGGAGGGAGGTTTATGTGATAGGGGTGTATTAGGTATTGTAATTGTTACTTGATGCCTGTTGCATTGTTTGTTTTTTAATTTTCTTTGCAGCTATACTGAGTCACAGTGCTTTCTTATGTATCTTGCTGCCAAAAATCAATAAAGTATATTGAATTAATAAAAAGCACTTTGAGCCTTGTTATTTCTTTATAATCCAGCAAGGTTAACAGTTAGACCAGCATAACATTCTGTGGTGATTTGCATATGCAGCCCATGATGCTTTGCATTGTGGGGGCATGTGTGATTTTGTATTTTCTTGAAACTTGCCTTCCCAGCCAAATGCCCTTTGGGGTAACCCTTGCCTCAGTGTTTGCACACAGAGGTTCTTTGTCTTTTAAAAGGTTAACAGTACTGCACCATAGTCAAGCAGTGGGAGGAGGCTGTAGTTAAAAGTGGTATAGTGTGCCTCACTGGTTAGGCAGTCCTTGACTCTAAGTAATAAATCAAGTTTCCTGTTTACTTGTCCATCTAAGTAGTCAAAGACAGCCCTGCAGGTCAGAGAATGATCCAAAACTGCCCCCTATGTATTTGAAGTTATAAATTTCCTGTAAGACTGAGCCCTCCAAAGATAATTTTTCAAGGTGTTTCATTTAAGCAGATATTATGACTGCAGTAGCAAATAGCATCACCTCAGTTTTCTGCTTGTAGAGTAACAACCGGTTCTGCAAGAACCAAGTTTCATAACTCCTAAATTTGAGAGCCAGACCTTAGGTAATTGCATATATACTGTTAGCACGCTTATAAAGAACAGGGTTGTGCATGTCAAGAGTAAATTGTGAAGTACTACATTGTAATGACAGCCAGTTAATTAACGTAGAGAAAAGTAGAGGACACAGAAGGAACCCTTGCAAGAATGCAAACTGAACTTCTAGGGGTAGAGGATACAATACTGATGAGTTCTGGGACCTATTATCCAGCTAGCTCATTATCCACTTCAGGGATATGACATCTAGTCCCACTTCATCTAGTCTAAGCAGCAGTAGCTTGTGATCCACAACATCAAAGGCCCTTGTTAGGTCCATGACCCCTGCTCCCAACACCCTTCCTCTCTCTTGTGCTTGCAGGATCTCACTTGCAAACAAGGTCAGGTTTGTTGCGGTACTGCAGTTCCTCCTAAAGCCATGCTGACAACCAGTAAGTAGCTTGTGCTGCTCCATGTAGTCTATATACTGGTTGCAGACTTTTGTTTGGCTTGGATTTCTTTCACTTAGGACAGGTAGGATCAAAACAGGGTTATAATTACTAACTGAGGTTTAAGATCCACCTTTGTACACGGGAGTTACCTTAACAGTTTTTAGCTGTTGGAATGCTATTCTGTGAGAAAGGACATATTAGATAAGTAAACAACAGTGGAAGAGATATTAGAATGATGATCTTCTTCAACCTTGGCTCAAGGCCATCACAGACAGTAGTCATATCAGTTTTTATGTAAGGCAGTAATGTGAACACCTCAGACTCCATCACCATTGTGAGTTGGTAGCTAGGCACTGTAGGATTTCACTTGCCTGAGGCTACAGTAGCCAAGTCAAGAGGACAGTTAGGGAGCTCCTTTGAGCTTAAGTCAGTAAAAGATATGTTAAAGAAGCTGGCCATAGTTAATGGATCCATACACTCAGTAGATTGACAATGAAACCTGCTCCTCATTGGGGACTGTGACAACAAGGAGAATGGAACTTTAGACGATTCCAACTAACAGATATCTAGAAGTCTGGTTAGGCTTCCATCTCAAGTGGAATAAAACATAATGATAGAAAGCCAAGACAAAAACTACTTGGCTAAATAACTAAAAAAACATTGTGAAATGATATACCTTTCAGTAATAGCAAAGCCCATATTGCAAACATTGACTACTGGCCAATAGACCAATGCAAAGCCACTTTTTAACTATAACAGAGGATGCTACAGTAGCCACACATAGTAAAGAACTGCCTATCCCACCTCATTTTCAAACCAGGTACTTTAAATTCTAGGGGGATCAGGATAGGTCCTGCACTCTGTGGAGCCTGGTATGGGTGCTGCTACTGGAGTGAGTAACCACCAAGCTGACTCCAAACTTCTGGAGGACCATTTCATGGCAAGCAGTATTATCTGCCTCTGTAAGAGGTTCTAAAGGCATTCAGGATCATGTGCTTTTATACACTTGCAGATTCAGACAGTGGAGCATTCAGTGTTAAATGAAAGGGAGCCAGTAGAGGTGATGCTTAACAGTGCACCTATGGATGTCATTTGGGGTGATACAAAATAAATCTGGACATCTTATTAAATATAACCTCTACCTTGTTTAGATGTTACTTTGTTGCATTACCATAGAAATGTTCCCCATACCCATAATCAATAAGTGGCTTCAACATTGAATTCTCGTTTTATTTCACATATCATTGTTGAATGTATTTTTAACTATATAAACTGATTTTGGTTTGAAGTTTGTTTTTTTTTTTACATTTTTTGTGGCCACCCAGGGATCTGCCAGGTCATGGACCCTCGCTCACACCTCCAGATTGGATGCATTCCTACCCTGGGACTCCCTGGCTTGCCCCCCAGGGCAGGGCCGCAGCACCGCTCTCCCCTATTCGGCACTGCGGATGATGGGATAGGGCAAGGTGGGGCCATCCTGGAGGCTAATCAGAGCCAAGGGCTGGCGTCATGGAGGGCAGCTGGCAACTCGGTTTTTTTCTTCCCCTGTACGTGGGGGGTAGGAACGTGCAATGACGACCAATGTCTGTCCCGCCCCTTCAGGCTCTGTCCAAATGCCAGTAGCTGCAGTGCCTCTGGCCCTCTGCTAAGGGGTCCGCTAAGCCCGGACATTATCCCCACCTCTCGGAGAAGGAGAGCAGTCCTAAGGACACTCAATCCTTCACCCCTGCTGGTTCTCTGACGACCCGGCCGTTCAACCTAGGTCACCGTGTCACAAGCGGAATTCCAACCACTTCGCCGATGGGTCAACCAGTTCAAAGTTTTTTATGAGATCATCAATATATGCATTCCTCTTTGACAGGAGTCAAGCTAGATTCCCAGATATCTATAACTTGGAGCAATGTGAAGATCCATTCCGTTTGATATCATAATCTGCAACAATGAGCAGGTATTACCAGTTTTCCCTTTAGGACCAAAAACCACCATCATAGTTTCATAGTGGTTTACATGCTCAAAAGGCAATGCCTTTTATGTGAGCTCACCACCCTAGGGTGGTATTGTCATCTAAAGATATTTAACTTTATTAGTACCCATGTGTAAGTCTAACTGTTTTTTAAATATATCCATGGTTCTACTCTCAGCTGCTGTACATGGTAATGTATTCTATTGGTTCACTATTCGCTGTGAGAACCATTGACTCCTTTTCTTAGTTCTACAAGGTTCACCTTTTAGTTTGAGACTATGGAACCTAGTTTAAACCTTAGTAGGATTTATTTCTAAACAAAGAGTTTCCAAGAGAAATGGCTGTCTTATGGCTTTATAGGCTAGGCACAGATCACCACGTAGTTGCCTGTAATTCATTGAGTAAAGGTTAAGTTGTTGCAGTCTCTCACCATGTTCTTTATTTTCCAAACCAGAGATCTTTTTTGTTATTTTTCTTTGGACTCCCTCAATTAACTGTTTTCCTTTTACTGTACTCTGTGCACAAAGAGGTGCACAGTAATCCAAGTGTGCTCTCACTAATCCGGTGTATAAAGGTAATATAACTTTTGGCTGTCTACTTTTGATATACTTTAGTATGCACCCGGTAATATGTTGACATTTTTTGACTGTAGCTAGGGTATTATTATCAAAGTTAAGTTTGTTATCTATAATTACTCCTAAATCCCTTTCACTTGTGGTTTCTTGAAGTGTGACATTGTTAAGTTTATAATTGTATTTTAAGTTGTTATGACCTAGATGCATTACTTTACACTTGTATACACTGAATACCATTTTGCTATTATCTGCCCAGGTTTCCAATGAAAGTAATTCTTTTTGGTAATTTACAGCTGCCTCATGGGTGTTAACTATGCATCCTAATTTGCAGTCATCTGCATACTTAGCCATCCAGACATTATTTGATGACTGCATTGAGGAGATCAGTATGTTAAATGATACTGGGCCAAAAACTGAGCCCTGTGGGACCCCACTAGTCACTTCACCCCACGGTGAAGAGTGTTCTTTAATAGTAGTACACTGTCGATAGTTGTGTAGCCATGACGTGACCCATTTATTATGTATTGGGGAAATTCGAATGCAACCATATGATTTATTAGAATCCTATGAAAGACTTTATTGAACGCTTTTGCAAAATCCAGAAATATAATGTCCAATGGTAGCCCTGCATCCAGTGAGGAACTTACATTTTCAAAAAGTGCAATAAATTAGTCAGACATGACCTTCCTTGGGTGAAACCATGCTGTGTAGCATCTTGTAAGGTATTGAGATTAATGTGTTCTTCCAACCTTAGGAGAAGAAGTCTTTCTAATGTTTTCTCTATAGCAGATGTTAAGCTTATTGGCCTATAATTCGAGGCATCTTCTTGATTTCCAGATTTGTAGATAGGAATGAAAGTAGCATCATTGCAGGCACAGATTGTTTCGCCCTCAATGAATGATAACTTAAATAGTGTGCATAATGGTCCTAAGATTTCGTTAACTATTTCTTTGAAGAACCTGGGATGGATTTCATCTGGTCCAGCTGAGGAGTTGTTTTTTTAGCCTATGAAGTGCCCTCTTTACTTCTTCAATAGTAATTGGAGTTATTCTTTGCTTGTTAGCACTAAACGCTGCCCCAGTATGGTTATCCCTTGGTGTAAAAACAGTGAGAAAGTAATTATTAAATTCTCTGGCCATTTCGGTTTCATTACTGGTTAACCCTTTATCTGTTTTGATAGGACCTATTGTTGTCTGGGAACCTCTAAGTTAATGTATGTAGTTATAGAACTTCTTTTTATTGTCCAAAGTGTCAGTAGCTAACTTGTTCTCAGTGCTCGATTTTGCATTTCTGATGCATTGTTTAACTTTATTAGCTTGTTTTTTGTAGTTGTTCCAGTTAATTATTGTTGGTCTGTTTTTATATTTCCTGTATCTCTTTTTCCTTTTATCTATAGATCTTTTGATTTTGTTATTCCACCAGACAGGTGTTTTGCAACTGTTGATATATTTCCATCTGGTAGGGACTCAAGTAGCAAGACAGAATTTCAATTTTGTCCAAATTTGTCTCCATACTTGATGTACATTAAGGCCGTAAAGTTCTGTTTGCCAGTCTCAGGAAGCAAGCTGTTTTTTTATTGCACTGAAATTAACTCTAGAATAGTCTTTGACCATAGTAATACCTTTGGACCCTATAATTTTAGTTTGTATTTGAAATAAAATCACATTTTATTTTATCATTATGGTCGCTGTTTCCTAATGATTCTATTATAGTTGGCTCTAGGATTTTGTCTTCCATATTTGTGAGAATGATGTCTAAGATTTTATTGTCTCTAGTTCCTTTCTTGATGATTTGATCCAGATTATGATTTATTGTTATTTCTAGGAAGTCTCTTTCTATTCATCCACTACTTCGGGCATGTCTCCCAGTTAATGTTAAGGACATCATTATGTTGTTCTGCTGCAGCAGTGATGTCACTACTGCAGCAGAATCACTTGGAAAGCTGCCACATAGTTGCTTTCCTCTATTTAATTCTGTGGTAAGACAGTAGTCTAGAACCTCTAGAGACTTCACAAGTCAGTTTCATTATGAAAAACAGAAAAAAAACAATGCACACATTTCACATAATACTAAAATACACTGTAAAAAATACAGGATGAGCAACTTTATGCACAACCTGTGTATCACCTCAGGGTTCTGATTCCCATGGACCTCTCGAGATTCGCTCTCGAGGTCAAAGGGAATCAGAACCCCTCTGTGGCAGAACACACTGGTTGTGCATAGTATTCTCTATATTTTATTTGTTAGACTACGGACATTAAGTAACAATATGTTTATCTTATTTTTATCATTTAGAGTAGGTGTGGGGTATTGGGAAGCATTGTTATTCATATTTTGTAAGGGGGCAATAGAATGCTTGTCAACCCCATTAGTTATGTTCACAGCCTTCTCTCTCCTCTTGCCATTTAGTTTAAATGTTTGTCAATAAAGGTGGTAAAATGTTTTCCCAATAATACATTTCCCCTTTTTGTTTAAAAGTAGCCCATCCATGCAATAAAGATCATCCTGAAGGTAGAACTCTTCCCAATGCATTAGTCACTTAATATATTGTCTTAATGTCCATCTTCTTAGCCAGTCATTCATTGTCCATATTTTCTGGTTGAGGTGTGGTAGGGCCTTAGGGATAGGTAAAATTTCCGATATGGCAGGTTCACAACCTAGGTGTATCAATTTATTGGTTAGTGCTACTAGAACTTGTTTAATTTTCTCAGTGGAGTCCTGAAAAACATTATTTGCCCTAGCATGGATAACAACAAGTGGGTTACAGCCACAGTTTGTAATGATATCTTTACTCATGTATGTTATATCTGTGATTCTAGCCCCTCTGAAGGAAGACAAAGTTCTGCATGCTTCATCAGGGTTGCAAACAACCCTGTCCAAGTGCTTGATCATGGAATTGCCAATGACCAATAGGTTTCTAGGGGTCTGTTGATTAAAATTGTTAGTTTCCATGTCATCACTGTCCAGAATATTTGTAGATGCAGTGTTTATGGCTCCAGACATTGCCTGGTTGTTTGTAACAATATTGGATGGTGCTGGGTTAATAGTAGTATCAAATGAGATTAAGGACCCAGTTATACTTTGTTCTATGTTTGCATCAATAGTTACTAATGTAGTAAATCTGTTTTTAAGGGGGATGCAGAAGTCTGTGGTACGCCTACCTTTTTTAGCAGGCTTAGTGTTTTGGACATTATACCATAAGTCATCAGTTTCAGAGGGAGGATCTTCCTCTCTAGCTCTTTTCCTATTAGTCTCATTTTCTGTTACAGCAGGTAATTCAGCCTGCTGAAATATTCCATTTAAGGTAGGGGTATTTTGTCTTTCTCCCTTATTGGCAGTTACTGGACCAGAAAAGGGGGAAATAGAGGATGTACAAACCTTTAGATTTGTACTAAGCTGAAGTACCGTTTCTTTCCGGCTTGCTTCAAGTTGCAGTAAACTGTCACTAAATGCATTTAGTTCTTGGATCAGCTCCTTGTTATGAATACATTTATTACATTTAAATGTGTCTTGAGGAAGTTCCATTGTGATTAGATACATTAGGCAAGTGTTACATTTAATGCCCATGTATCCTTCAAGTGTAATAATGTTATCTGCCATTGCTAGTTATGTGTAACAAGTATGTACACTATAGAAGGGTAAACACTGCCTCCTAGATTGCCCAATTTTAACTGTATATTACAGTATTACTCCTTATAGCGTGAGCCTTACCTTATGGAGTGTTGTATACTGTAGACCTAGATATGCTTCTATGCTCTTTGAAACCCTGAGACACAAGCAGATGCATCGTGTCTTTGCACGACTGCATGCTGACGCGTGTCAGCCTCTGCTTGGGCTTGCCTTCCTCACCGCAGGCCACATTTATAAGGAGCCAGGTGACCCAGAAGTAGCTCCGGGGGTCACTGAGCAAGTATACCTCGCAAGTATTGTAAAATTGCATATTAATATTGGGCAACACCACTCCTGCACGGGTGCACCTTACAAATGATGTCCTTGGTCCCAAAACAGTAAAAACACAGTAAAATTACCAAGTTGTAGTCCTCAGTGGATCCCCAAGACCTACAACTCCTCTTCCTGCTTCAGAGCTGCAGGGCTCAACAGTTAAAAAACAATGCAAAAGGTATATTTCTGTTCAGGTTTTATATTATAGCATAGGAATCAGTTAGGTTAGGCTTCTGGCAGACTGCATGCACAACAGAGCACCAGAAAAGTGTCTAAATCACTCCTGCTCACTGCAGGCCAAGTTTATAAGGAGCCAGGTGACCCGGAAGTAGCTCCGGGAGTCACTGAGTGAGTATACCTCGCAAATATAGTAAAACTGTATATTAATACAGTGCAACACTGCTCATGCGTGGGTACCATCACTTGAGTCTTTTTCTAAATTTAGAACAAACTCATTATTATGGAACAATGTCAGAATTTCATTAAAAATCTTCTTCAAGATGGTATTGACTTCCTCTATTTTCTTATCAGCATCCTACAAACTGTGTCATCAGCATCCAGGTTGCAGCATGCCTAATGAGTATGCCAATCTAAATTATTTATACAGGGGGAGAAGAGAATAAGTCAGGACATTCTTTCCTCCCCAACCTGGTGTTCTTGGATGGGTTAAGAAAGGCCTGGACCTGAGGGTGGGAAGTAGAATCATAAGGTTGGTGAAAAATTAGCCAAGTGTCAGAAACCACAGGGTAGCCCTAAACAAGGTATACTCAGAGGTCAGAGAAGCCATCAGTGAGGTGCCACAGGGATCAGTCTGGGACCAGTCCTTTTTAACATTTTCATTTGTGATATTTGAGTAGGACTCTAATGGAAGATCAGCCTCTTTGCAGATGATACAAAGATCTTCAGAAGAGTAGAGAGTGATGAGGAGGTAATAAGCAAGAAAGAGGTTCTAGAAAGGCTGAAAAAGTGTTCAAGGGTTTGGCAGTTAAAATTCAATGCCAAAAAGTGCAAGGTCATGCACATACGAGCAAGAAGTTTAAGGACTGAGCACAGAATGGGTGGGTTGCTGTGGTGAGTATGACAGAGGAAAGGGACCTGGGAATAATAATATCAGACAATTTGAAGGAACATCACAGTGCATCAGGGCAGTGGGGGAGGGTGAACTGGATGGTGGGATGTATAGGAAGGGGAAATAGCAGCAGGATGAGTGAAGTGATTCTACCACTGTACAGGTCTCTGTTTTGTCCTCGTCAAGAGTACTGCACAATTCTGGAACTCACACTTGAAGAAAGATAGAGACAGGGTGGAAGCGGTGCAGAGGAGGGCAACCAGAATAATCCAGTGCCAGACGGGCAATCCTTACATGGAGAATTTTTCAAATCGCAATGTGTACACACTGGTGGCAAGAAGAAATGGGGGGGGGGGCATGACAGAGATTTACAAATACCTCCATGGGGAATTACAGAGTAGATAACAGAGTTGTTTACAGTGTGTGGAAACACCAGCACCAGGGAGAACTCAATAAAACTGGCAAAGAAGATTAAGGAGGGATGTCAGACAACATTTCTTCATGAAACATGTGGTGAAGGGATAGAATAGGCTGCCAAGGGAGGTTGTCTGAGTGTCTTTGATGGAAGAAATTCAAGCATGGGTAGGATAGGCATGCTGGGGCCGCTGCTGCAAAAGGGGGAGGAAGGAATGGGGGAGTGATGGATCTCAAGAGCTGTGACAAAATCAACATTAGATAGGTAGAGCTGAGCATACTCAATTGGTTGCAGGGCCTTTTTCTGCCAACAATGTCATGTCTCTGTATGTTCCTATGTAACTGTCTCACCCTCCTAAACCTGGTGTGATTGGGTTACATTAAGGCATGATTGTCTTTCTATGACTGAATCTCAAAAACCTGGTGTGATTGGATAAGGTTAAGGGAGACCTCGCCACCCTCCCCACCCTGGTTTGATTGGATGGGATTAATGTAGCATTTCTTTATGTTTTGTCTCCCTTCCCCTTACACCCCACCTTGGTGTTATGGTCTGAAGTTAAGACAAGCCTTTCTATTTCTGAACTTCCAAAACCTGATGTGATTGGATGGGGTCGAAGCAGGCCTTGCTGTACCTGTCTCACCCTCCTCAAACTGATGTAATTAGATGGAATTAAAGAATTAGTATCACCAAAAATAGCAAGTATAAAATGTTACCAGTTTTTACAAGCAGGCATAGCACATGCACTTTTTTCTTTTTCCATTTGCTCACTAGAAGGTTTGTGACCTGATAGTATTGGTTGGGGCAGTCTAAACAAAGAATAGCGGCACTCGGAATGCTGGTGCAAAATGACAATTTATTCTGCTCAAATGCAAATAAGAATAAACACAGGCACACAGAATTCAAGCAGATGTCCTGCAAACACACAAGCCAGCGCATTTGAGCAGAATAAATTGTCATTTTGCACCAGCATTCGGAATGCCGCTGTTCTTTGTTTGGACTGTTACATTTTGAGGTAGGCTGGCTCATTAGCATGCACCATCCCATTAGCTCCAGCTTGCATACTTCAGCTTTGGAACTTTAGTACTGGTTGGGACATGGACAGAAGTACTTTACTAGGAAAGTGACATGTCTAGTTCTGCTCTATTACTCTGTATACCTCATCAACATTGTGATCTCACTTACTGTGACGTTACAAGTGATCAATTTGGCAGCAAGTGATTGGCTCTTCTTGGTTAGTTGTGATATCACAGTTAATGAGGTCACAGAGCTAATTACGCTTGAAAAGGAATAGAATTGCATATGTCAGTCTCCAGAAAGAGAACTGTGCCACACAACACAGCTAGTTTTGACAGTGACTCTTTTAAATTGCAAAAGGGAAAATATACAAATACTTCAAATTTAAGAAGTATTAGTTTACTACTTTTGAAAGTTACTATTCATTGTGGGCAGTACACTAGCTCTTTGTGGCAGGCGTTTCTTTCTATGCTCCAGCTTCCCCACCTTGGTGTGATTGGATGGCATTAAGGCACACAAATTTGTCATTCACTTTAAAACTGTACTGGGTCATAACCTCAGAGTTTCTGTATTCGGATGGTGAAGGTACTAGTCACAGCACTGGTACTAAAGAGGGTTTCTTCCCTATATAAATTCCACTGCAAGATCCAGTTTAGAATTCAGTATAATATCAGATGTATGAACTTGTTTCATGAGATTGAGATGTGTAAGAACAACCGTATGTGATTAACCTTTTTCTGTCTGAGCATGTGAAGATTAACAGCTGACATAAGCCATACTGAACAGGTTGATGAAAAAATCATTACTTTTAAGAAAGTCTTATTTATGCTAGAGAGGAAGGGGTCAGGCAATAGAACCTAGATTTCTAAATCAACAAAGAAAAGCAAGCCACTAACAGGCACTCATACATATTTTAATGATCCCTCAGCATTTTCAAAGAGAAAGGCAAAATAATTGTGTTCTCATAGTCATATATGCTAACCCTTTTGGATACTAGATAAATTAATGTTTTATACCTTATTTCCTGTTTGGAGAGACACGGGGCTAGGGGTAGGATAATGAAAGCTTAGAAACAGTGTCCACTAAACCCTGGCCCCAAGGGCAAATTAGTGCCTAGAACAAACTACAGGTTTCTTGGAACATGCATGAAGCACAGTGTAACTGCTTAAGGCATGTTCAAATGTACCAGTTGATGGATGCAGGCACTAATCCATTTGCTTCTCTCTCAAACCACAAGCTCCCTACTAACCACATGAGGTATTTGTCCAATTGGGAGCAATAGGGATCCAAGGAGCAAATGAGTAGTTAGTGCCTGCAAATGTGTTGCTCTTGTGGAGCAATCTGCCATATTCGGTCATCAGCATGAAAATTACACCATGGCACAGGCAAGGCACTTTGAGTAATTTGTATCTCATTAAGGGCCAATTAAAACATCAGGAGCAAATGTTGTCCTCTGGATAGTGCCCCCCCACCACCACCACCAGCATTCGTGTTAGGACAAACTACCATACTACTTAAGCCCTCCACTCCATGCCCAGTAGTGTTATGCAATCTGCCACACTATACTGTCTGTTGGTTTGTTATTGTGAATGACATAAGGTACTGGTAGATGGTATACATGTGTTTAGATCATTGTTGATTCCCAAAGGTGTATGTTGCTGTAGTCAGTATCTGTGACCTGAGCAGGTGATGTCACCATTCTGTAATTGTAAGGAATGTGCATTCCATACGTGTGATGGACAGAGGTCAGTAAACCATTCAAAATGACAAGTCTGGTATTATAGAAGTCATTTATAGTGCTAAAATGTTATCTGCCATACCTTGTAAGTCCAGTACCCCCCTCCTCATGGCCAGTAGTGGTTATCCATCATTATAGAAAAGGCCTGGGAAATGGAGCTTTCTGTTTGGCTGTAAGCATTCTAACAGCATTATGTTAATGTTTTATTAGCATGCATGTAGAGCCTTATCATATGCCGAACATGGTGATAACACTGTTTAAAAAGCATTTTTATTATAATAGCAATAACGTACTCCTAGGGGTTATGTTAATGGTCAGTTAATCACCCTCTAGTGGCATGTGGCACTCAGCTGCACCTCATGCCACATTATACCCCTAAAGGATGATTAACAGACCATTAACATAACCCCTGGGAGTGCCTTATTGCTTAATTAGTGGTATGTAATTACTTCTGAACAGTACTTTCTACTGCTATACCCTGGTAGTCTAGTAGAACCCCATTCCCGATTCCTAAGCCCTTACAATAGTATGACTCCTCATCTCCCACAGCCCAGAGATGGTAATTGACACTTACCTACCACTCACCACCACTGTCTTGTGTTTTTCATTATATGTAGGACACACTCAGGCAAAAGGTACTAAGTAATTGATCTAGAAACATTCTTATCAGATCATGTCATACAAAAGTCACTGTCCACTTCCATAAGTATAGTTTCTAATTGTTTTAAACAATTCAAATTGCTTAAAGTCTAGGCATACAGGTGTTCACATATGCAGTATTTACATAGTTCAAACTTCATACAAAACAGTGTAGTGCATTGAAATAGGTCAAAATTACCTCCTTAGTCAGCAGGCAGCTGGGGACATTTTCCTGCCGGCTGGCTGAAGAGGTAATTTTTCAGTGCACTGCATTATTTTGCAGAAAGTTTGCACTAAGTAAGTGTTGCATTTGTGAAAAATTAGAAATCATACTTATGAACATGGACAGTGGCTTTTGTATGACATGATCTGACAAAAATGTTTCTAGGTTGATTACCAAGTACCTCTGTCTGAAAGTGCCCTATATATAAGGAAAATCATAGTTTGTTTTTAGGCTGTCCAGCCCGACATTAGCACCATCCCTGCACTATTTGCACTTACTTCAACTTTGTTTGGATGCATTGCCTTCAGCCGTACACTGCTATGATACAAACTAAGTCTGATATTGGATGCCACACGTGCACAGACTTAGGATTCTTTGCTGTACAGGTTTTTTACTAGCCATAAATTTAATATCATATGCAGGAATGTCAACTAACTTGGGGATATTCTAGATACCACCCTCCCTAATGGAAACATAGAAAACAGGATGGCAGATAGATACACAAGGACCGCCCAGTCTGTCCATGATCCCTAACTATTCTCTATTGGTCATCTTTATATTGTTAATGAATACATTGTTTTTTACTCTGTGTTCCCTCACCATTCCATTTTCTACAAACTCTCCTTCATCTCCACTCTCCCATATCTTATTCCCTAAAATAAAGGTGATTAGTCCCCTAACAAAATCTCTGCCTTTTTACTAAAAGAACCAGCTTCAAAAACCTCCCTTTGTAAGCCATCCCATTTTTCCACAACCCTTTCTATGGAATAATATTTTTTGAGATCCTTTATAAATCTCCCCATTCCAGCTTCCACCCACGACTCCTTGTAACTGTGTTATCATTCTTGGTGAAGAGAACACAACTATCAACCTTGCTTATTCCTCTTAGAAATGTGTTGCTTTTTTTTAATCCACATCCCCCCTGCCCTTCTGTCCTCCAGTTTTTACATGTTCAGATCTGCAAGTCATTCCACATTAGTTTTTCCTTGCTTCCCATGGATCATTTTTAGTTACCCTTCAATGTACCACCTCCAGTCTGTCTCCGTCCTTCTTAAAATGAGGACTCCAGAACTGGATACAGTATTCTAGATGGGGTGTAACCAGGGACTGGTATAGGGGCAATGTCACTTCATTTCAACTCTTAAACCCTCTTCCTATACAGTTTTGCATCTTAGTTGCTTTACTGTACATCTTTTTGCAGTGCCTGGATGCAATAACACCCAAGTCTCATTCCTTGATCGTCTTGGTAATCTGTATGCCTCCCATCCAGTAATCTACACTTGTATTTATTTTGCCAATATTCATTATTTTTCACTTTTTTGCATTAAATTTTAACTGCAAGACTTTAGATTACCTCTCTAGCATCTCTATGTCATTCCTCAGTTCTTTAATAAACCCCAGTGTGGCAAACATCCCTCGTCGTCTTATTAAAAAACCTGTAAATGCAAAAACGGTCCTCATGCTTCTCTTGCCCTCCCACAACTCGCTCCTCCCACTGTGCACCCTGACCCCCACACCCCCCTCACCCCATACTTACCTCCGGACCTTGGCACGATGATCTTCAGTGGACCAGGAACATGTCTGCACTCTTCAAAGCCGAATGTGAACTGAGGAAATGCCGGTAAGCTGTATAATGGGATAGATAGGGTTTTTTTCCAACTTTGCTGCATATCTCAGGCATTTTTTAGAATTTTGGCACCAAATTTTCAACATGGGGTTTTTGGGACCCCTCCTCATGAATTCTGTCACTGTCATGGCGTTACTAGGGCCTGAAGGGTGATTTCGCGGTCACTGCACAAAATCACCTTTTGGGACTGATTAACGAAACAACAGTGCAGTGTTCATAAGGTGGGCTGTCAAAAAGTCTATTTTCAACATTGCCATTTTACCACACCTCCTTATGAGCAGTACAGATGTCATTTTTCACATCACGCCCAAAATGTGTTTCCGTGCATGTAGCGAACAATGGCGCAGTTGGTGAGCAAAATCACTGTATGGGACACATTAAGAAAATCACAGTGACACTGTTCATGAGCAGAGGTCTTAAAATGGCTATGTTGAAAATTTGGTGAAAAAATTCCTAAAAATGACTGTTTAACAAGCATGCGTTGCGCAGTTCCTACGCACGCTCATAAGTTCGCTAATTTTTAATATTTTTGCTCCAAATTTTCAGCATTGCCATTTTACTACACCTCCTTATGAGCAGTACAGCTGTCATTTTTCACATGTCACCCAAAATGTGTTTGTATGCATGTAGTGCACAATGGCGCAATCAGTGTGCACAATCAATGTTTGGGACAGATTAAGAAAATCACAGTGACACTGTTCATGAGCAGAGGTCTTAAAATGGCTATGTTGAAAACTGGGTGAAAAAATTCCCCAAAATGACTGTTTTATGAGCATTTGTTGCGCTGATCCTACGCACACTCGTAAGTTCGCGAATTTTCAATATTTTCACTCCAGATTTTTAACATTGCCATTTTACCACACCTCCTTATAAGCAGTACAGCTGTCATTTTTCACATCTTGCCCAAAACATGTTTCCGCCCATGTAGCATACAATGGCGCAGTCGGTGTGTGAAATCATTGTATGGGAGACAGTAAGAAAATCACAGTGACACTGTTCATGAGCAGAGGTCTTTAAATGGCTAGTTTGAAATTTGGTGAAAAAATTCCTAAAAATGACTGTTTTACGAGCGTGCGTTGCGCAGTTCCTATGCACGCTCATAAGTTCACAAATTTTTAATATTTGCACTCCAGATTTTCAACATTGCCATTTTACCACACCTCCTTATGAGCAGTACAGCAGTCATTTTTCACGTCGCCCAAAATGTGTTTCCGTGCATGTAGAGCACAATGGCGCATTCGGTGTGCGCAGTCAATGTTTGGGACAGATTAAGAAAATCACAGTGACACTGTTCATGAGCAGAGGTCTTAAAATGGCTATGTTGAAAATTTGGTAAAAAAATTCCCTTCAGACATTCTACAATGTTACTAATGAAGACATTGAACAGGACTGGCCCCAGGACCGATCCCTGCAGCACCCCACTGGTGACCCCCTCTCCCTAGACTGCACACCATTTAGCACCACTCTCTGCCTCCTGTCTGTTAGCCAGTTTCTAACCCAGTTTACCACCCTTTCCCCCATGCCCAGCCTACCCAGCTAGTTTATTAGCCCTCTATATGGGATGGTGTCAAAGGCTTTGCTGAAATCAAGGTAAGCGTTGTCCACTGCCCCACCCTGATTCACTTCCTTTGTCACCGAGTCAAAGAAATCAACCAGATTTGTCTGACATGATGTCCCCACTGTGAATCCATATTGTCTATGGTCCTGGGCTCCGATGGCTTCTATATGCCCCACTATCCTTTCTTTAAGCAATGTCTCCATGATCTTCCCCACTGCTGAGGTGAAGCTGAACGGCCTATTGTTCCCTGCCTCCTCCCTACTGCCGGAGTTGTGTAGAGGGACCACATGTGCCCTCCTCCAATTCACTCATGTTGAATTACTCAGTGAACATGTCTGCTAGAGGTACTGCTATCTCCCTTCGCAGTTCTCTTAATATCCTTGGGCGTATGCCATCTGGTTCCATCGCTTTGTCCACCTTCAATTTAGTGAGCTCCTGCAGGACTCTTTTGCCTTTGAATGGACTATTGTCCACCTCTTCACCCCCTTGGCAACTGCTGTACTGCTGTGCCCCTTGCCCCTCCCACTCTTCTGTGAATACTGAATGGAAAGACACAGTGGATGTCTTGGGAGGAAGGCATGGAACTATCACTTCCAAATACCTAAACAGCACATACAAGCAAGCAACATTTGGCATTGACAAATGCTTGTTTGAACTGAGCATGCTTAGAAAATGTCACAGTTTTCAACTTATATTTTAAAAACTATTTAAGTTAAAAACTTCAAACTTGCAAATGCCTCTGCCTTGGACCAGACTTTATCAAACCTGTAAGTTTCAAGTTTAAAAAATCAACAGTTATTTAGTTACAGGTGAGCAAAAAAAACATCTTTATTTGGGTGAATGTTAGCATTTTTGCAGCTCTGTAGCATTGCCCCTCTAAACTGATTGACAAAAAGTTTCAGGATCTAGAGACCCTGGCCTAAACTCCATGGCTACCAAACTTTGGGCAAATTGGTTAAAATGGGGCAGAGTTATCAAAGTTAAAAATTGTGGTTTAACATAGATGTGCTTATTCAACCCCAATATATAGGCCTGTATAATATACATCTATTCTTTGCAAAAAACTGTGTTAATGAACCAGTTAGGGTTCAACTTAATGCCAAAAAAGTATGGAAATGTGGCATTAGGGTTTCCAGCCCTAACTCCCCATTGCCTCCCCCAAACAGCAAAAGGACAAGACCACACAAGAAACCACAGACAGCCATCATGTAAGACAAACAACATATAGCTATTTCCAGATGACACAGATGCAGTAGCACTGATGTGCTACATCTGTGGATTTGTATCTGTAGCTGCACAAATACAGGCCATACAAGGGCCTTTGCTTCGGCAGCCATAGCTGTGTGTGTATGTCATACAGAGCCCACGAGTGTCTCTGGGTAGAGAAGTGCAGGCCCATTAGGGCCTGCGCTTCTGCAGATGGAAGAACTGTTGCAATGTGGGTATCATGACTTCAGCTGCAGATCTAGAAATTTTTCAAGAGGGTAGCAGTTTTCAATAGGGAGTGGCAGATTCCCCCCCTCCCAAAAGTTAAATATTACCTTTTAAAGCTCAGATTAGGTTACAACAGCTGCTTTCAGCTGGCCTAAGGTGATAGCAGATGGCACCTCGTTACATAGCTGGTTCAGTACTGCATGGTTTTCTATATACAGCTGCACAAGTGTAGGCATCACATGGGCCTGCATTTCTATAGCCAGAAGTCGGTCTGTATGCCTACCATCTGTGGCTAAAGAGGCACGGACCCCTCAGGGGCCTGCACTTCTGCAGACAGAAGTGTGTGGATGTCTTACAGTGTGGATGAGTACCTGTGACTACAAAAGCACTGACTTCATAGAGGTCTGTATTTCTGAAGACAGAAGTACTATTGCAATTTTGGCATCATGGATTTCATGGCATTTTTTCATTTTACCTTTTTCTGAACCATATTCTCTTCTTGTTGTTTTAATATGATTTAATACGTCACTATCATGTATCTTACAAACAGCAAGGATGCCGAACAAAAACACAGCTATAACAGCCTCAAATTAAATCAAAACCCAATGAGTGCTAATAACTTGCTTTTCATGTCATGACATCATAACAATGAGGCTGTGAAACAGGGTGCACTGCACAGTGCAGCACTCACCACTCCAGTTTTGCATAAAGCTTACAAAAACAACATTCTCAAAATCTGCTTGCTTCCCATTTCCCATATTGCCCCCCATGTTTCACAGATACAACTGTTTTTGTTGCATTCATCATTTTGCTATCGCTTTCTTGATTGCAGTTATTTATCTCACAAATAAACAAGGCTGCTTGCTTTTATTGCTCTTTTAAAAATCATTTTATTTCATTTTCTTTTTTTGCATATCTATTTTGCTCAGCTGCCACCAGGCACCCAGCTTATGGGACACCATGCCAGTCCCCTGGGGGACACTGTCTGTGCCTCCACTTCTTAAGAGAAGAGCCATCAATGGAATGCACAGTCCTCTCTCCCTTGACTAGACCCCGAGTGACCAATGTCCATTCAGAAACTGGGTTCAGCGGTGTAGTTGGCAGTACTGATGGTACTATAGCACTACTAACCTGGCTTTTTCTTTTCATTTTAGAAATCAACATTGTTGTTGTTTTTTTTCCTGCCACTGTCCATCATGGATATACCCTGTAATCAGACAGGGAGGCACCTTCAAAACAGACAGGGATATACCTGCCCTGTAATCAGTCAGGGAATGGGATATACCTTGTTCAGGCTCTATGAGCTGTCATTGAGACAACAGGGAGTTTTTTTTTGAGGCAGGGGCCCATATACCACATAGCACCAGCCCAACTCTTCTTATCCTGAACCTGGCCCATCAGGGTGGCCACACAACCAAAACATTTTGACTGCACCATGTTGGTATCTTAGTGGGTTGTGGAATACTGCAAGAAGAAGGTCAACATGGTACTTTAAAGAAAATGTTCTGTGAGGCCTTGCCCTTGGACTGTCCTTGAAAATGAAGGGATGTAAAAAAAAAATTAAAAAACAGCCAGAAAAGTAGGCAGTGCTTTTTATTTGTGTGCTAAATGAACTATTACAAGTAAGAAAGAGATAGCAAAATGATGACAACAGTAATGCTTCCCTAAACAAGCCGTATCGGCCAGGCACTGACTGATTGCTTTTGCTTGCAGAGCAAAAACAGGCCTAGTATTTAGGGTAAACACTCCTAGCTATTCTCCTGAGAAACAGTGTAAGTTAACATACAAAAGTGTGATAACAATTATCCTCTCTAGCTTGCCCTTGGCATTTAGAGAGGGAGCAAAAACATGTCAAGATTTCTGATTTTTGTCTAGTTTTAACAAGTGGGTGGAAGTAGATGCTTTCTCTGCAGCAGCTCAAACCATCTGTCTCTCCTGCCTGAAGCTCCTGTATGTGCTAGGTCATATGTCCTGCCTTCTGTGGGCTTCCAAAGTGGCCCCTGATAGGACAGGAAATCTCAGGAGATCTTGTAGTATCACAACCAGTTCCAGGGGCCAAATAATGAATAACAAAGCACAAATAATGAATAATCATGACTCCCAACTACGAATGCTCAGTGAATATTCGAAATAAGGTATTTGCACAACCCCAGGGAGTAGTTTGGTTACCAATGCCATACTTGAATAGAGAGGCAGGGCTCAACAAAATATTTTTGCTTGAAAGGGGTCCGTAAAGTTCGGGGCACAGTTCTACATCTGATTATTCTACTCTGCATTCCCCACAGGTCACAAAGTGAGTAAATGGCAGTAGAGGGATTCAAACCTTTATCTCAAGAGTCACAGTTATGGTCTCTTAACTACTAGGCCAAACAAGCACACGCAGACACCCACCCACTAACAAAGTATTATAGTCAACTGGCTAGAGCATAGACTTGGAAGTCAGGAGACTCATAGTGAACTCACTCTAAAGCCACTTACTCACTATGTGTCCATTAGCATGTCACTTAACAATTAGTGCACCAGTTGTACAAATCGGAAAAGCAAGACCCCATTGAAAATGAGATTTTGCTAGGCTATCCTGGATAATTAACTAATAATAATAATAATAAAAATAGACACATGCATCAATACACATAAACAGCCACAGATGCACCTAGACACACATTACACTACATACAAAGATACACACTCGCACACACACACATATGCAACCCCCCTCCCCCGAAGCACATGGACATACTCCACTATCCAGGGCATAAGCTATGGATGTGCACATATCAACAGACAGAGATGTGCTCACACACCCAATTATGCACAATACACAGACCCACCTTCCCACCCACAGATGCACAATACACAGACGCACACTTCCACCCATCCACAGATGCAGAATATATGCAGATGAAGTCACACACAGCATTACCACTAAACACACATGCACACATCAGTACACACACAGACACTACCACCACACTCACAAAAGCATGTACACATACCACTACAGATATGCAGCATACACCACTAGTTTAGAAATCAGTTGGATGTAAACCAACACCAAAAGACACAGATGCACTCAAACCCTCATAGATATAGAGAATATTGGTTGGGCAACCAGGCACAACCATCCTGTTCTGCCACAGCGGGGTTCTGATTATATCAGATGGACCACAAGAGCAAAGCTCGAGAGATCTGCTGTAATTAGAAGCCTGAGGTGGCAGCACAGGTTGGTTGGGCATGTAGTTGCCCAACCAGTAGTTTTCGTAGTGTACAACTTTTTTTTTCAAAATTAGGTGAGCCCCGAGTGAGTGGTAAAAGTGAAAGCAGAATCATCCCAACACTCATGCTAAAATGTCTGTTTAACAAACAGTCTTGTTTTAAAAACAGCAAGTAAAAAGGTAAAAGTTAATGCATGACTTACTTTTTATGACTGTGGGCATAGCCCAGCAGGCATTTTTGCTTTCAGAAAAGGGCTGATGTCATTTTTGCTACCAAACAATATGATAAGAGTGTTAAAAATAGATTCCTCCATTGAAGCCTCATTACTACACTGCCTGCGTGTGTGTATGAAGCTGTAGAGCACTATTTTTCCTCTGGTTTGAGGAGTTAATTGAGCCCACAGAAAGTTAACTTATCTTCTGGCAGTCATTCTGTGTCAGATTACCAATGGATAGTACAGACATCATAGAAAGCTATTGGATGTAGAATGGGTTAAACACTTCCTGGAGCTTTCTGCATAACAAATAAACTCTGCTGTTTCCCTAAGCCCCTATGAACACCTCATTAAGCCATTTGACACCACCATTCTAAGAGCAGTCATTCTGCTATTTTTCAGGATATTTTATAGCAAGAGTCCCAGTGTTGCCTGTTTCCAAATAATACACCAACTTCATTTTCTCAGGAAGGCAGTTCTGGGCTACTGTTTATATTCTACTGAATGTTCTTAACCTGCAATTTGTGACTATAGCTGTTTACAACTGAATGATAGTAACCACATTTGCTTCACTTGCAAATAGGTAGACATGTGTGTGTCTAATTTTTGTTTGACTTAGTTTACACATAGAATCTGATCAGTTCATAACATGCTGTGTTGTGATTACATGAACTGATAAATGGAGGCTTTGGTTTCTTTTACAAATTCATTTTTCCTGATCATGGATATACTAAAACAAAAATTTCTGAACAAAACATTTAAAAATAAGGAGTTTAGCAATAATTTATTTGATGTGGCATAAAGAACTGCTCCCTGGAAAATTACCTGGTTTGGCAGTGGGGTGCCACAAGCAGAATGGGACTTCATGGATAGGGGAGCTCATGGCAGTGGAAGAGGCATGATGGCATTAAAAACTTAATGGTGTGGATGTAGAGGCACCAATATTTAAACATGCCTTTAGTAGAGGACTACATTTGACTTGGGAGTGGGGAAGTGAGTCTTGGTATTTTTAGCACAATGGTTTTCTGAAACATCAACCTTCAATGGGTTAGACTCTGCATCCATCTGTACAGTGTGTGACTAAGCCACATGCAGTGGGGTATGGGTTAAAACCAGATCACCAGACCCATACCAGAGCTGTAAAATCTGAACTGGGCACAGCTTGTGCAAATATTGCTGATCCACTCACTCCAGATAATTTGGTCTGGCTTTTACCTATCTGGTTTGGTCCTGACAGTTCCATTTTCAATTATGTCAAGGAAGGGTTGGAAAACAGACTTCGAGGAGTGGACCAGATACATAAAAGTCAGACTGAACAGTGCAACCAGAGTGACCAGGACAGCAGTATTTGTACAAGTTGTACCCACCATGGCAGGTTTGAATTTTTACAGAACTGTTGTGGTTCAGGTCTGTCAGTCCAGTTTTTAATCAGTCAATCTTTATTTTATACTGAAAGGTATGTGAGCAAAAATGCTCATTTACACTAACGTCCAGTCTGGCATAAAAAGAGAACAGAACACCAGGTCAAACAAGTACATAGTAAAACACAGTATAAACAGGTCTAGCATAAACAGATATAATACAGAGATCTTGAGGGAAATACAGAAGAAAGGGGAAGCAAATAAATAAGTGACAAATTTACAGCATGGGATATAGTTGGAGGTACAATTCAGGAACATGAACAGTTGAGTGATGCGTCAAAAAGGAAAAGTGCAAGTCCTGTGGCACCCAGATCCTACATGCTGATGAGCATTCCTGCTGCATGATCTGCCATAACCCCAAACACCGGGTCAAGGATTGTGCGCCCTGCCAATCCTTCAACCAGGCCACATGGATTAGGAACCAGAAAAAGTTTGAAGCCCACTTGCTGGAGAAGAGACTAGCTTTGATGGAAAAGGAGCTGCAGAATCTGTGGGAAAAATCTTCTTCTCCAACCCAAAAAGAAGAAAAAGGACAAGGAGAGGCACCTAGACTGGGATAGGACTCCATCCACTTGGCGGCAACCATCAGGCACCACTGACACTGGAGGGGCCTCCACTTCAGTAAGTACCCCTATTGCCAGGTCTACCACTCCAGTGGATCAGACCATGGCCTCCCTGTCTACTTTACTCACGGTGCAATCAGGGCTCTTCTTGGATGATGGAACCTCTATTGTGCTCCTTAGGCCCATATCTTCTTCAGGGTCTATTGCCAGCAGCCAGGTCAATAAGTTACTCCCCAGCCCCACTGAGGAGCCCACGGTCACAGCCAGTGAACAGGACTCCAGCTCTGTTGTCTGCATGGCTCAGGCCGATAAGTTGGATGGTAGCTCTTCTGCCGTCTGCACTGCTGTCGCGATAAGTCGCTCCCCTGTTCCTCTGGGGACCACACAGCTGGGGCTCTCCCATCGGGGTCGCAGTATACCCCAAACATCAAGTTGAGCCAGCTGCTGGATATGCAACAGCCATTTGAGGGTTTCTCACTCCCACTGACACAACCAGACCCTCTGGGCTTGCTTGAAGATCAAAAGCTGCAGCTGGGCACTAATCTGAAGGTTCACCCTCCTTCACCGGGTCAGTCTCTTCTTGATTCACCCACTGGGCCTATTGTTAATCCCTCCAGAGACCTTCTGTCAGGACCTCCTTAACCCAAGCCCCCTTGGACAACCAGGTTCCACCATCTTGGACTCCAGCTCTCCAGACAACAGCAGGTCTTCCGTCGGGTTCTACTCACACCCAGATGCCAAGTGACCCTTTGCCATGTGACCCTTCTACAGGTCAGGGTATATCTGGCACTCTGGCCATTCCTCAAATGCTGGATGGCCTTCCATCAGGCCCCCAGGCACAGAATCTTCTGATGCCTGACACTCCTGTGCCTGATCCAGTGCCAGCCCCTTAGAATATCCCTACGGGGCCGATGCCTGGTTCTTCTGGACCTCCTGCTGGGCCTTCAGCCCCACCCCTTGCTGGACCTTCAGCTCCACTTCTAGCTGGACCTATGGGCAATGCTCCAGGCTATCCACTCCCACAATACCCAATGTACCCTTCGCTGGGGTATCCAACACCTGGTCATCAACCTCATTATGTATACCAGACACTGGGCTATGTCTAATCAAGGGTATGCTCCTTCTAGCTTTCCCTACTCCTAACAGGCTCATGGATACCCTCAAAATCAGATGCCGGGCTATCCATTACACTAGCCTCCTCCTCTATCACCTCCTCCTTAGCCCCAGCCTCTGCCTCCACAGCAGCCTCAGGCTGATATCCAGGTAGTGTTTCAAACCCTGATTCAGGAGGACAGGACTCAACTAGCCTCAGAGCTTGACCATCAGAAACCAGTGGTGGCCTCTACTCCTGCCTCCTTTCTGACCCCTAGATAAGCCTCTCCTGTAGATTCCTACCTTTCTGGAGAAGGCTCCTCTAGACACCAGGTTAGGGATAAAACCCAGGACACTCCTCTAAAAAGGGTTCCAACCCCCAGCAGGCACTGTTTGAACTCTGACTCCGACTTGTCCTCCAGCTGTGGTACACATACACCTATAAAGCCTCAGCCTAAGGAGTCCCTGAAGTCTGCTCTGGAGGACCCTTCCTTTGCAGAACTCCTCATAACTACACAAAATGCCTGTGGCTGGGCTATCCAGGAACAGAATCCTAAGCAGAAAAGGCTTGCAGAGCCTCTAGACATGACTGACACAGCTCCTATGCCCATACTGCCTTGGACTGGGCCCCATGAAGACCTGACATCCGGTATCTGGCAACAACTTTCCTCCATTCTGGCTGGTTCAAAAAAGGCAGACAGGGTGTATCGCCTCCCCAGTGGGGTCACACATCTTACTGGCCATCCTAATGCAGACTTGGTTGTTATCATGGCTGCCCACGACCGGTCCTGTAAACCTAACATTTGAGCATAACTGCTCCAAATAAGGAGTCTAAGCAGCAGGGCAATTTCGATCACAAGATTCATTACTCTTCCACTTGCACCCTCAAGTCCCTTAATTATATTGCTCATATGGTTTCCTATCAGGAATCTTCCTTGGCCTCACTTGAGTCAAAGATGGAAGCTATTCAGGACCAGGAGCTTAAGGCCGAGATTGCCAAGGCAGTGAGAATGGCTAAAATCTTCTCTTATTATGCCCTCCAGGCCACTTAAGACACAGTAGACTCAGTTGCTCACACCACAGCCACTGCTGTCTGCATTAGGTGACATTCATGGCTCAGGATTGCTGGCCTGGCACAAGACGTCCAGACCTCCATCCTGGATGCCCCTTTCAGGGGATCTGTGTTATTTGGAGGTGACGCTAAGGAAGGATATTATCACTGAATTGCAGGACCAAGGTAACTCCATCCATGACGTCTGCTTCATGTACCAAGTGGGTTACAAAGGCAAACAGCCTTTTCATTGGCAACACAGATGCCAGACCAAAGAGGCCCCTGCCAAACGCCAGGCCAAATGCTGGTATCCAGCATCAGGAACCCCTACTCTCCCTGCCAAGTCCAAGAATCCCCCTGGAGGAGCTGCCAACTCTTTCCCTTGGCCTCCTGACTTGTGGGGGGACACCCCTACCTCCTTCAGATCCTCTAGGGGAACCAGTGGGGGGGAGAATTTGAACTCCACATTTCAGGGTTGCAGGACATAACCACAGACTCTTGGGTCCATCGGTTAATAGCAAGAGGTCACACCATAGAGTTCCTCAACAGGTCTCCAGACAACCCCCCAGGCATCTCCCATTAACCTCCAAGGCACCTGCCTCTGATAGGTGATGACATCCAGGCTCTTCTGCAAAGGTCAGCCATAGAGCCCGTGGCTCTGGCACAGATAAGAAGAGGGTACTACTTTCATTTCTTCCTAGTGCCCAAAAAGACAGGCAACCTAAGACCCATCTTGGACCTCAACATGCTCAACCTGTATGCCGAGTACAAGAGGTTCTGCATGCTCACTATCCAGAGACTTCTACCCCTGCTCCACAAGAGCCATTGGCATTGTATGCTAGAAATGCAGGATGCTTACCTGCACATCCCTGTCTTCCAGGCCCACCCCCACTTTCTTTGGTTTTCCTTCCAGGGGGAACATTACCAGTTCAAGGCTCTCCCTTTTGGCCTATCCTCAGCACCTCGAGTTTTTGCCAAGTGTCCAGCAGTGGTGGCTGTGGCCCTGTGCCACAGATGGATCTAATTGCAGAAGCTTGCAGAGCATAATTCCCTAAGTCCAGCCACACCTGTTCTCTCTGGCCCCCAGCAAGCACTAGGCAAGCCTCAGGTACCCCCTCCCTCTGTTTCTTCTCATGACTTGCCTCAACAATCAGTTCATGTCATGCTCCTTCAGCACCTGCCACCCCACCTTCCTCCCTCCCTCCCCATCTCCCAGTCCTGTGAGTTTCCCTAACAGCCATTACTAATGCAAACTGCCTGACCATGCCTCCTCGCACCCCACCATTTACTCTAGCATGTCTTCTCTGCTCAGCCTCCCCTTGCCCCCCCTTATTTCTCCCTATATCTTATCACCTTTCTTCCCCCACTCTTCACCTCCATTGCAGTACCTACCTCTCTCTTGTGCCTCCTTTCTTCACCCCACTGCCAGTTATCCCTGTCCCTCTGAACTACTGACAAGGCACTTTGTGGCTGCTTATTCCCCCCACCCTCATAAAGTGTTTTTCTTGTTATTTTAACTTGTACCTATATTTTGAGTTATCCTGTAAATTCTGAATCCAAGCTGTATTGTTCATTGTGATGTACCTTTGCTTTCTCCTATTGTACTTTGTTTTGCAATCTATGATGTGGAACCTTTGTAAAAGAGCTTGTGCTCAAATGTCTTTTCCGAATCACTAAATAAATAAATAAATAAATAAATAAATATAAAATTGTGCCTGTATCTGGATGATTGGCTTCTATCAGCCCCATCACAGAGCAGTCTGAGGGAGTCACTCTCCTTCACCCTGGACCCCTTTTCCAGATGTGGAATAACAGTCAACTATCCCAAGTCCCACCTCTCCCCTCCCAGTATCTACAGTTCATTTGGGGTGGTGCTGGATACGGTCCAGGGAAGGGCCTTCCTTCCATCAGACAGAGTGGAGACCCTGCAGGAACAGACCAGATTAGTGGACAACTCATGCTGGACCACAGCTTGGTCAACCCTCTGTCTTCTCAGGCTGATGGCAGCTGCAATCCCTACAGTTCCTCTAGCCAGACTACATATGAGGGTGACCCAATGGACTCTTCATGTCCATTGGGATCAGTGGCTGGATAACCTGGACCACAGGGTCCTAGTGTCTGGAAACATGAAGAAGGATCTTCTTTGGTGGCAGGAGTTGTCCAATCTCTCCATGGGTATTCCCATTTCAACCCCCTGCTCCTACCATGACCCTTACAATGGATGCTTCATGTCAAGCCTGGAGAGCCCACCTAGGAGACCATTAGACCCAGAGAACATGGTCTCAGCTGGAAGTGTCTCTACACATCAATGTGTTAGAAATAAGGGCAGTACTGTATGCCCTCCAGGCCTTCCAGCCTCTTCTATGTCTAGGAACACTCCTGATTCAATATGTCTGTGGTCTGGTACCTGATCAAACAGGGAGGCACTTGCTTGTATCCTCTATGCCGGGATGCCATGCGAGCGTGGTACTGGGCAGTTCAGCATGACCTCTGCCTGACTGCTGTCCATGTGCCAGGTGTCAGCAACATCCTGGCAGACAGTCTCAGACACACCACTGTCAGGGCTCATGAGTGGGAGCTAAATCAAGAGGTGGTTGAAAGCTTATTTGATCTGTGGGATCAGTCAGAGATAGATCTCTTCATCTCCCCATCCAATGCAAAACTAACCAATTTTTGCTCACTTGTTCCTGAGTGCGGTGTTTTCTGGTGAGATACGCTGTCTCTTTGGTGGACAGGGAGGTTTCTGTATGCCTTTTCTCCCTTCCCAGTGCTTCAGAGGGTTCTCCTGAAGTTACAGGCAGAAGGGGCTCACATGATTCTAATAGCTCCTCTTTGGCCTCATCAGATTTGGTTCCCTCTGCTTCAACAGCTATCGATGGAACACCCAGTACCTCTGCCTCTCGGCCATGATCTTCTGACTCAGGAGCAGGGCAGACGGATGCATCTGGGCCTCACATCCCTCCACCTGCATGTGTGGAACCTATGAACATATGTGGAATAACTCCCATTGTTATTATTTTTTTGCAAAAACTGTTAACTGTCCAAACGCATTTGTAAAAAATGAATTATAATAGTGAGACTTTTTGAAATGTCATTTGACTTACCATACTCATGCTTGTCTATCCACTTACTCAGTCTCCTACTTGTTTCTGTCCTTGTACTAACTAATTCCTGTTGCTTCATATCAAGGGTTTCTTAATTTTCATATTGTGTGTGCCTAGGGTGGAGCAGCAATAAAAGATAATCTATGCAATACCCTCAATAACACACCTACCCCAGTTTTTTACCTAATGCCTATTTTTAGGCCTTGTACAGTAAGATCTTCCTTCAAGAGAACAACTTGTAATGAAATGTGTAAGATTTACATTGACATTTGAGAATATGCACTTTTATATTATACTAATTGTGTGTGAACTGTATAGCAATCTCTAAACATGCATTTGTCATTGCCGAATGTTGTCTTGCTGGCATTGGCATTGGTAGTGCATGAGTTAGAGAGATGCATAATAGGAATGGCATTGAAGTATTGAACTGATACTAACCCTACCCCACCATGCAGAGAGTGACAGGCACTGAGGTGTGCCTTTGGGTCATCGGCCATAACACTCATGCCATTTCACCTCACCTTACCCTGCAGACTCCGACAATCGTCAAGTTGTGTCTTGGAATCATCAGGTCCTGTGCTCACCCCATTTGTGATGGAGTTAGGCTACACCCTCAGCTGTGACTGATGGACCGCTTTTCTATCTTCTTATTTCCTACTTACCAAAATGTCTGTTGCACAACAGTTAATGCTATTCTCTTTGCTTTTCTTCTCCCCCCCACCCTAGGTTGGTCACCTAGTGTAGCTCTTTACTGTCCGTACTAAACTTCCTACTAGTTCTCTCCTTTCATTCCTTTCACATTCTTTTTCTATTTCCATCCATCCAGTCCCTGGAATGGTGCCAAACACCCAGAAACATGTTGTGTAAAGTGCATAAGTGCATTTTGTGTACAAAAAAACATGAAGGCTATTTTAAATAGGAATGAATACAATTAATAAAACCTTTTTTTAAAGAAAAAGGATTCAAAAGTCATATAAAAAAATAATAATGTCATGATTAATATAGTTATAAGAAATCCTTAAGGTATTTTTACAAATTCACACTATAAACCTGTTTCTGTATAAGGTTCTATGTATAAAAGAGCTTAGTCACTGTGAATCAGAGATATAGAAAGTCAATATCTGTGGATTTATACACTGTACCTTTAAATGAACCAGGAAATCCCCTGACACAATTCCCTCTCCCTTGGTTTTGAAACATGTCCAGACATGTAAGGGCTTAGTCAGGTGACCCTACCAAAAAGATATAAAAACCTTTGCACAGAGTTTACTTCAGTTCAGTCTAGTAGAGTTCAGTCTTGAGAGCGAAGGAGAGAGGTGCTACTGCAGACAAGCTGTTGAATGCAGATGAGAAGGGTCTTAGGAGCTCTAGAATCCAGGACTGTATTGTCTAAGAAACTACTGATGTTAAGTAGTGATTTTCTTTGCAATTTTTTTGTTTTCATTTATTATTTTTGGAACTTTTGAAAAATAAATATCACACCAAGGTGTGTTTTAAACCTGTAAATTTGCCTCGTCTGAAGTTTATTCCCACATGCTGTGACAAACTTGGTGCCAGAAGTGGGATAGCACTGGTTGTCCAGAGAAACAAGGGGGAGACCAGTACCCAGATACCAGCCCTGGTATCCAGACATGGGGCAAAGAGCAGGATGACATACCTAGAGGATCTCATGGATGCCAAGGATCTGATGGAGAGGGGCTTACCGGTGTGCATACCAGAGCACAGATGAGGAGAACTGGAATGGAGCTATTGCCTGGATTGGAGTTTGATGGAAAATGAAGGTGGACCAGTGCCGGACAGAGGTGGAGCACTGCTGCCAGGTGCTGATGGAGGATTTCATGGTGGAGGCAGAGGATGAGGATCCATGGGTTCTAGAGGAGAAGGACCTCCTGATGGAGCCTTTGTTGCAAGTCACTTTTGAAATCTCGTTGTTGCCCATTTTCCCGGGCTGCTGCTACTTGGAGGGTAATGAGATGAAGGGCCCAGGCAAGACTGTTTCAGGACATTTGCATACTGGGGTGAAGACTACAAGCAACATTGAAGACACCATGGTGGCTGAAGGGACTTTCCCATGTTTTGAACCCCCTGTGATATGGTATGTAATGTATGAAACGTGATGTTTAAAATGAATATAGCATTAAGGCTGGTGCTGAGTATAGTCAGTTGAGGGTATCAGAATGGCGTAAGGGTTGAAAGGAACCCCCTGATATGTTAAAAATAAGAGTTGAAAGGAACTCTCAAAGGTTTTGGGTTATGAAACAGAATGTGAAAACTGTTATGTTTAGTCTTAGGATACTAGGCAGTATCTGTGTGAATTAAGCCCCAGGGTATGTATTTAAGAAGAATGTCTGTATAGTGACATGTTGTCACCCTTTGTTTGTTTATGATTAAGGGATCCTGGGGTGAAGCTCTCATAGTGGGTGAGAGAAAGTTTCAACCAATCCCCAGTGTACTATACTGTTTTGGTAGAATATTTATGACTGAGAGAGGGTTCTTAAAAAAATAATAGTTTTGAGAATAGTTTTTTCTTGAGGGAGGTGTGTGGTGGAATTAGGCTACACCCTCAGCTGTGACTGATGGACCACTTTTCTATCTCCTTATTTCCTAGCTACCAAAAATTCTGTTGCACAACAGTTAACACTTTTCTCTTTGCTTTTCTTCTCCCCCCCCCACCCTAGGTTGGACACCTAGCATAGCTCTTTACTGTCCCTACTAAAATTCCTACTAGTTCTCTCTTTTCATTCTTTTTCCATGTCCATCCTTCCAGTCCCTGGAATGGTGCCAAACACACAGAAATGTGTTGTGTAAATTTCATAAGTGCATTTTGTGTACAAAAACATGAAGGCTATTTTAAATAGAAATGAATACAATTAATAAGACCTTTTTAAAGAAAAAGGATTCAGAAGTCATATAAAACAATAATAATGTCATGATTAATACAGTTATAAGAAATCCTTAAGGTATTTTCACAGATTCACACTATAAACCTGTTACTTTGTAAGGTTCTATGTATAAAAGAGCTTTGTCACTGTGGATCAGAGATATAGAAAGTCAATATCTGTGGATATATATACTGTACCTTTAACTGAACCAGGAAATCCTGACACAATCCCCCGGTTTTGAAACATGTCCAGATATGTAAGGGCTTAGTTAGTCAACCCTACCAAAAAGACATAAAAACCTTTGCAAAGAGTTTACTTCAGTTCAGTCTAGCAGAGTTTAATCTTGGGAGTGAAGGAGAGAGGTGCTACTGCAGAAAAGCTGTTGAATGCAGATGAGAAGGGTCTTAGGAGCTCTAGAATCCAGGACTGTATTGTGTGAGAAACTACTGATGTTAAGTAGTGATTTTCTTTGAAATTTTATTGTTTTTATTTATTATTTTTCAAACTTTTGAAAAATAAATATTGCACCATGGTGTGTTTTAAACCTGTAAATTTGCCTCATCTGAAGTTTATTCCCTCACAGTGTGACACCATTCCTTAAAGAAATATACATTGAGATGTGTGCAGTATAGGAGAATGGGGTGAACTTTGGGGCCGAAGAGTCCAAGGCACACCTTGATGCCTGTCACTAGCTGCAGGTGGGGGGTAGAGGTGGGGTGGAATGACATGAACATTACAGCCGACAATCCAAAGTCACATTCCTGATGCCTGTCAGTTTCTACAGGGTGGGACATTATGGTTAGAAACCCTAATGGCCTGGTATTTGCACTCCAAATTTTAAATGTGTTTTTTGTGACCCCACCTCATGAAAGCATTTGGTACCTCTGCTCATGAACAGTGGCAGTGTGATTTTGTTAATCTGTCCTGAACATTGATTTCCATAGCGATTGCTTCATTCTGCACCAGATGTGTGAAACACATTTTGGGCAGAATGTGAAAATTACAGCTGTACTTTTCATTTTGGTGATAAAAAAATTCAAAGTGTGGTACATAGCCAGTGCTTGTGTATACTTATGAGCTGAAAGGTATATTCTTGGTGTTTATGACTTGAGTTTTGCGCTTCTCCATATCCTGCCCTCTGTAGAATACTGAGTAGGTGTAAGATTGAAGGCCCAGTGGAGAGGGTGAAACAGGAGTGCCGGAGAAGGAGGAGACAGGGGAGGATGGAGGGCACTGCTGAAACACATGAAGCAGAGTGATGGGAGTTGTGACATTTAAGTAGGGGATGTGGGAGGAGCTATCCCCCTCATTAAACATCACACTAAAAGCCTTCCAATTCAATGTGTGGTACATAGCTCAGTGCTTGTGTATACTTATAAGCTGAAAGGTAAATGCTTGGGGTTCATGACTGGAGTGTTGGCGCTCCTCTATATCCCGCTCTCCATAGAATACTGGGTAGGTGTAAGATTGAAGGCCCAAAAAAGGAAATAACAAAGTGACTACTTCCTCCAGCTCCGGAGACTGTGATGAGTTGCATGCAGGAGAGGAAACCCCCCCCTTAGGGGGAACCTCCGAGGGCCCATGGCTACTGACCTGCCCGTCCTCTGGCCATAGGAAGAGGAGAGTAATCCTAAATGTTGCTGCAGTTTGTTTCTGGCTATGTGCAAGGATGTGGTGTGATATGCTTGTGGAAGAGTCCTGAGTTCGATGAAGTTCAGGAAGTCAACATAAATGGAGGTTCCAGCAGATAAAGAACCACTATGGAAATATATCCTACTGGAGAACAATGGTTGATCTGAGTCTAAAGTAACATCAGAAGTAGAAACAGCCCTGTGATTTCGAAGGAATTGAGGTGAGTTCCACAGAGATGTCAGGCATTGAAACTTGCACTGGAACTGGAATGGAAAAGACCGTGGATTGTAGTAGAAGAAATTAATGAGTTGATGATTTAAGTAGGCCCAGAGGTAGGCTAGCTGGAGCATGAGATTCCCATGTAGGTCCGATATCTGTAGTAGTCATGTCTGAGTGACAGAAAAGTCTCAGGTGGCCAACTTGAAAGGCGAGATCTGACGAGGGTCTGCTATAGTGAAAATGGAAGTACGCTTCAGTAGGGAGGATTACTCCCTTTGTGTGGCAACATGGACTGTTGGTGAATCCCACATGGGTTCACAACGCCATAGAACAATAACTGAGGTGAGGTACAAAAAGTCCATTGAAGACTGTAATATGTTAAAGATGCAGTGGAGCAAGGAAGGCCCCACGAGAGTGCATTGTGATGGGATAGCGGGACATACCCACATGTCCTTAATCACTGATTATAACATGATCCAAGATATGTCCATAATTGCTGTCCTATTGCATAGTTCAAGGTGAAGCAAGAGAGTCACAGAAGTTGGACTAGAAGACAAGGAATATGAGTAAGGCATTCATAGGGCATGCGTAAGGGGGATGGGGGACCCCACGTTGTCCACCATTGCCATAGTATATAACAATCCAAGTATTAAGGGGGTACCCCCGTGAGGTCAATTATAGTGCTTAGGAAATAGAATCAAGGTATGATTAGGGGCCTTTCTTAGGGTGTATAAGTTTTGGGATGGTGAGACCCCCACGTGGGTTCGCCATCATGACAGAATGGTATGAATCGAAGTAGGGAGGTGAAGCCCCTGCTGGAGACTGCCTGAAGATAGCAGAAACATACATTTAAGCAATAACTGCTGTCCTTTGGCCATTGTTGATGTAACATGATCCATGATTGGAATGACAAGTTCCATGTTGGGATGGTAGGATCCCACGTGGTCCACCATTGAATGGTCTTCAATAGTTCTGTGTAGAGGATGAGACTCTCAGGTGCATAGGCCTGTAATGACTTAGAATTGCTAGTAAGCTCCCCATGGGCATGTTTTATGGCAGGATCCCACATGACCTGCCATCGCATTCGATTGAGTAGTGATGATAGGGATGGCGGGACCCATGTGGTCCGCCATTGCACCACTGAGTAATGCAAGAATTCCATTGGGTAGGGCATGATAGGAATAGCAGGACCCTGCTTGGTCACCATCACCACAGAATGGCACTAATTAAGGTAAGGATGATGGACCCTGCAGTCCGTCGACACGATATCAGTGACTGGATCTAAATAAGGTGGACAATATCCAATGAGGCCTCCTGCAGTTAACAGAATGAGACTGATCCATGAATAAATGCCTCTTGTTAGCACAGTTGGGCAGTGAGTAGAGAGGATAGGGATGGCAGGACCTCAAGTAGTCTGCCATCACTGTGTCTCTGAGTAGAACAGGAGTAGAATGGCAGACCCACATGGTCGCTTTGCGAGTTCCAATCAGTAGTGAAAGATAGGGATGGCGGGACCCCACATGGTCCAACATTGCTGTATCATGGAGTAGAGCGTAATGGGATGGCAGAACCCCATGTGGTCTGCAATCGCCATGTTATGCAGTAAATACCCCATGAAGTCCAGCATCACTATGGTATAGAGTAGAGTATGTTCAGAATGATGGGACCCCCATGACAGCTATTGAGATATTAAGCAGATAGTCCTTGTAGAAGGACAAGTCCATGTGAAGGAAATGAGGTAGATGGGCATTGCCGACTTTGAATAAATGGAGAGGGGCATAATATATGCCACTTAAGTTTCCAGACCAAGGCTGTAGCTGAGACAGGAATTGTGGACACCATGACTAGCTTATTTACAGACCCTGGCACTGTTTGTTGTCCCCTCAAATGCACTGAAGAAAGAAGTGGATGTAAACTTTGTTTCATGAGTCACATGCATACTATAGCTGCACCACATGGTCCTAGGTGGCGAAGACAATAAGAATGGCCAAGCCTTTAGGCATGAGTCATAAGAATGAAGACAGGAATCCTTGACTGAAGTTGTGCTGGTCTTGCAAGGAAATAGCGGAATGCAGCTATATTGCTGGCCCTTTAAATACCGTTATACGCTATGCAGCTGAGAGAACCAGCTATATCTCCCTTCCAGTCACTTCTGTGGAATTTCAATGACTCTATGAGTAGTAGCCGGCCAATGGAGGCATAGAAAAAAGCACTAGGGACTATACAGAGATGAGAGAGGTTGCTGCCATCCCAGGGTTTGAATAAGGTTACGTATCCATAGGCATCGATGAGCCACCGCAGTAATGCTAACTGGGTAGCAGATCAACGATGCAATGAAAAAGCCCCAAAAGAAAACAAAACACAGCAACAAGCAAGGAGCTCGGGTACAAGGGCTCCAACAGGAGCAGCAGGGGAGGAGAAAGGAATGGAGAAATCCAGGAGGAGCAAAGGACCAGCAGGCCAGGACAGCAAGAGTGCTGGCTTAGGGAAGCAGATGGTGAAGGCAGGTAGAACACAAGTGAAGGGGAACTGAGTGGTGACAGGTGGGAAGAGGCACAGAACTGGGAAAAAAAAACAACCGAGGAGGCACAAAGAAGGTATCTGGGGAGCACAAACGATAAGAGACTTAGGCAGGGCAGACAAACAGAAAACAGGCAAGGAAGGCAGAGGGAATGAAGAGGGCAGAAATGAGGAGATGGGAGAAAACAAAAGAAGAAAGCAGCATCAGCCAAACTGCTCTGGAAGCCCAGCACTGCCGAAGCGCTCGAAGCAGATAGAGTGGAGGAGTGACGTTTAAGTAGCGGATGTGGGAGGAGCTATACCCCCCTTCATTGAACATCAGGCTAAAAGCCTTCCAAATGAGAAATAGTGCCTAGACACCCTGAGGAACTGGTGGCACCCACGTAACACTGATATATAGTGTACTGTGTAAGGGCACTTAGCTACAAATCTGGAGAACAGGGTTTGAATCCCACACCCATCACTTGAATACTGTGCGACAATTGACAAGTCATTTAAGTTCCCTGTGCTCCCAGGAAACGTATCCCCAAAGTTATCATAGTTGTGTTCATTAAATATGTGCTGAGTTAAGTCTCTATAGCAAACAATTCTTAAATAGGTTGATTTTGAAGACTCTCTAGTGTTGCTTATATTTTCAGGGTTAGGAGGCCGAACTGGAGTTTTCTGCTGCTAGTGCAGATAATTCTAAAATTAGGCTAGATAGGTTTCGACTGGAGTACAATATTACTGGATATAAGATGTGAATAAGCAAGAGGAGGGAACAGACGTCAACTGAATTTTGAAACACCTAGTACTGGTTGTGACTGCCATGTGGGTAGGGGGAAATGATGGACCGTCAGTGTGATTTACTCTCCACCTAGATCTTTCATTCCTTCTGCCTCTCAGCAGAACATACAATATTAAAATATGAAAATGGGAGCACAGAGGTTAAAGAACCTGCCATCCAACTTCTGAGCCCACCGCAGTGAGGGTAACAGGTGTTTCATTAGTACTTAATCATGAGCAGGGCCCCTAGTGCTCTGTGGTACTTTGTCCTGATTTTTGTGGCCCTGCTCTCAGGCTTCTGCTGCACCATTTTCTGATTTCTGCAGCATGATTTATTCATTTGTGGCAGAATGCAGTCCTGCCATTGGCTAAAATAGGATGTGATGTCATGAAACACATAACACGAGCGCAAACAGGAGGGGCTTCAGGATAAATGAGATGGAGAAGTGAGCCAGACACTATTGAAAACTGTATATTTGAATGAAAATTCACTAAAAACAGTGAATTCTGCAGATGATGCAAATTGCAGAAAATTCCGCAGTCGAATCGAGAATTCCAGAGGCCTTGATTATGAGTTTCCAGGAAGCTTTCCTGCATGGGTAGAGGGAGAAAATAAGCAATACAGTAACACAGAAAAGGTACATCAGTCAGTCAATTGACACAGTGGTAGAGCTAAGGCTCACAATGCCAGTGACCAAAGTTCAGGAACAAGCCCAAGATACTGGAGAGCCAGAAAGTGAGGGAATTTCAACGTCTCACAGGGTGTTCACCTCTACTGGGTGGGTGACAGACCAATCCCCACTACAACAGAGCCACTTGGGGACACACAGGTGGAGCCAATTAGCAAGGACGGCAGAGTGGGAGGGGAGATGTCTGGCCGAGCTACGTGTACATCAGTTGAGTGCATGACATACCATGTTGGTACCAGCATCTTGGTGGGAGGGTAAAAAAGGAGTGAAAGCATTGCAACCTAGTCGGATAACACTCAAGCACATCCCAGCCCCGCAGCACTCAACTGCCTGGCATGGAGGATCGCCATGAAATTTGTGTTTTGGATGGGTAAATATAATCCACTGTGGGTAAGGGTAGTGTAAGCCACTGGACAGGTAAGGGGAACCCCTGGGGTTCTGGTTAGCTGTCAAGGTTGGGGAATGGCCCAGTAGATGAAGGGGGATGTAGGTGTCAGAACCAGCCAGAAAAAAAGTAATTAAAAAGAATGATACAGTAAATCATAAACTACAGTACAGGGCAGGTGAATAAACTGGAGCAGTGCAAAGCAGGTAAACAAAAAGAGGGTCTGGATCAGGTCAAAAAAAGCCCTTGACCAACAAAATAATATAGTACAGCTACATCAAGGGGGCATCCAAGGAAAAGAAATATATATATATAATATGATGGACTTAAGAATCATGACAGTTGTAGCCATGCAAAAGTTAGTTCCATTTCTCTTACAAACCAGGAGAATTTCTATTCCTTGACTCTTTTATTGACCACTGGAAGGAACTTCCTCCAACATACTCATCGGTTGATCCAGGGGCTAGACCCCCCCCCCACACACACACCTTTTTCTTAATCCCCATTTCTGCAAAATATGAGGTCCATTTCTCCATACCCCAATATAAAGGTTAAAAATCTCCTCTTTATGACATTCCTAGACCCATCACTAGTATTTTCAATGTGATCTCTCAATAACAGTAAAAAAAGCATAACTTTGTGCAACTTTTCAATTGCTCTGTCTTCTGCATAAGTCTACTAGTGCACTGGGGAGAACAGCTTCAGAGCAGGTCAAAAGGTATACACAGACGGTATCATTGTAGGCCAATCCCCCCCCCCCACAATAAATTATTTTTCATCCTTTACCCTACCCCTTAGAAGTGACGGAATGAGGCACACCTTAGCACCTTCTGCTGCAAACCGGAGTGGCGTCTTTATAATGCCAGCTACCGTTTTTGACAAGTACAGTATGTATCCTTTTAAAAAAAATGTTGAGGGACAGTGTCAAACAGTTCTATCGGGATTAATGAACTGTGCCACTAGTGCTAATACTGAGCATTATTAAATACGATCTGCAGGCCACTGGCCCACCCTGATCATTTCAAAAAATGAACCCAGTAGATGAAATAATAACTTCTACTCTACATACATAATCCACGTCAAAGTTCACCTTCCACCTTCCTCAATTAGTAGGCAAAAACATGGTGGATATATACTGTAGATAGAAATAATAATAAATTTTATTTTTTATAGCACAATTCTAAAACCAAAGCGCTTTACATTATTAAAAGACATATAAATAACTAATAAACAGTCCATAAAATACTAATGATACAAAGTGCAAATAGATCAATAAAATAATCACTGAATGCCTGCTGAAATAAATAGGTTTTCAGGGCTGCCTTGAAGCTCTCCACAGTCCTGCACTCTCAGATCTGATGAGGTAGAGAGTTCCACAAGGTAGAGGCACCATGCATAAATGCCAGTGCCCCAGACACAAACCCAGGGAACCTCTAACAACCCCTTGTCAGTTGAGCAGAGAGTGGCCAGGGCTGTAGGGAGTCAGGAGTTCTTGCAGATAGCTTGGACCCAGTCTGTGCAGGGCCTTATAAGTCAGAAGTCCGACCTTGAAGGTGATCCGCCACTGTACAGGCAGCCAGTGCAGTTCACACAGCACGGGAGTGATGTAACTTGAAAAAGAAGTCCCCGTCAACAACGACGCTGCAGCGTTCTGGACCAGCAAATTCAAAAAGTGGTGAATCATTGTAGGCAGGTCACGGATGGAACAAGGTGCTTAATTCTGGTGATGTTCCTAAGATGGTAAAGGAAGACTTGTTGACTGCCGACACCTGTGAATGCAGTGTTAGCCCATCGTCAGAACCACCCCCAGGTCACGCACCTGTTTGGAGAAAGGCAGCTGGGCACCCCCAAGCCAAAGACCTGAGGGAGACCCCACCACTGACATCTATATCCAGTGACCTGGATCCACCACCAGAACCTCAGTCTTCTCAGAGTTCAATTTCAGCCAACCAGATTTCATCCAGTCATGGATTTCCGCTAGACAGCTGTTAAAGACCGAGACCGCACTATCCTGGTCAGGTGCAAAAGACAGATAGAGCTGGGTATCTTCTGCATAGCAGTGAAACCTCAGCCCATATTGTCTTACAATGTCTCTGAGGGGCAGTATGTACACTGCAAATAACATAGGAGACAGCACTGAGCCCTGAGGGACCCCACACAGCAGAGAGAATGTGCTAGAAGAAAAAACCCAGACACCACCCTCTGAGATCTGCGAGAGAGGGAGGATTGAAACCATCAGAGGACTGGACCAGCCAGCTGCAGATAACCCTCAGGCACTCAAGCAGCACCCCATGGTCCAGAGTGTCAAATGCTTAAGAGAGATCAATAAGCACCAAGATAGAATGGCACTTCTGGTCTCTTGCCATCAGAAGATCATTGAGCACCCAAACCAGAGTTGGTACTATGTCTCTTCCGGTAACCAGACTGGATGGGATCGTGATGTCGTGGATGGTAAGGTGGCTCTCCAGTTGCAGTGCAACCACTTTCTCAATCACGTTCCCAACAAAGGGAGGTTAGAGATAGTCCTGTAGCTTGCAAAGTAGTTCAGGTCCAGAGCAGCTTTCTTAAGGAGTGGTGCCACCACCACCTCCTTCAGGGAGCTAGGAAACTCACCCGACTCTAAGAAGCACTACACAATCTTAGTTCTATGTCATAACAGTGACTGCCAAAGGGCGATCGCCATTACGGTGAAGTCAGAGTGCCAAAATAAATTTCAGAGGCTCTAACCCCGGCACACAACAAAACAGTGACCGGGACTTGCATTTGTTATGTTTAAGGGGCCAGCTCTGAAACCCCCTGAGACTTTGCCCAATGCACTCCCTACTTAAGGATTCTCAACTCCAGGGGTGCATGTAGGAGGGGGTAAAATGTAAAAATATATTTGGGCAAGGCACAACAAAAATGAACCTGCACCCAGACCTGAACACAGCACCCTACCCACCAAAGCCGTGAGCCAACCCACTACACCACAAGGCCATCTCGGCAGCCTACTGCAGCGCCACCCCTCAAATCCCCTCCCACCCCTCAATGAGTGTGTTCACTCCCACCCCACAGCATGCGTACCTGTAGTGACTTCCTGTCACTATGGACACCAACCCACCCCATCCAGTCACTGTGGCTGCCCGGTAGCCACTGTGCCATGCACCGCGATTGAGTTGCCCTTTCAGGGGTTGCTCAATCACAGGCACATACATCACGGTATACCCACAATCTTTGCAAGGACCAGGCCGATAGATTCAATACACCCCAATAACAAGCGTGTTGGGTCCAGATCCAAACTACAGCACAATGGCCGCAAATGCTGGGCAATCCACATGACATCAACATCTCCAGTCAGTCAAAAGATATCCAAGAGAACTAGACTCTCTTGATCTTCGCCTACCGCTCAGAATCCTGATAGGTCCAATATCACTAGTAGGCCATCTGGGATCACATCCCTCAAAGGGTGGTATCTGACCATCTCCACAGGGGCAGGCCTGTAGGGGGAGCCTGGAAACTGAACCTTATGGTGTGGTGATCCAACCATGCAACTGGTTCCACCACTAAGCCGCAGGTTCCCATTCCCAGGAGGAAAATCAAATCAAGTGAGTGACCGTGATTATGGGTAACAGAGGCAATGTCCTGGGTGAACCCCAAAGAATTCATGAGTTGCAGGAAGTCATGTCCAAACAGCGAGAGTTTGTCGTAGACCCAGGTGTTAAGGTTGCCCAGGACCATCAACCTGGGTGACTCAAATGCCATGTTGACGACGAAGTCTGCTACTAACTGCAGGAACAATTTCTCAACCCACCCCCGGGTGGACGGTAGGTGAGAACAATCCTGCAGCCCACACCTACTACCACGGTGAACACAAATGATCTAGTCTCCTCAACTGGCACACCAGTAAGGGTCAATTCTGACCCAAAACAAATGGCTCCACCCCCGCCCCTGCAGTCTGATCTCGAGCGGTGTATCACTGAGAACCCAGCCGGAACATATGCCTCCAAAAATGGGGCCTGCATTATCATCCAGCCAGGTCTTGGTGATGCAAGCCAGGTCTGCTGTCCCAACAAGATCAGCGATAACCCCAAAGTTAACTAAACTAAAACAACACACCCGTATCCCCCCCACTCCTGCAAGACCAATACTGACTCACAGCAAGACCCATGCTGAAGACAGCTCCCTAGGGTACCCCAAAAAATATCCCTACTCCAAATAACACTATAAACTATAACAAAACAAAAAAGAATACAATTCAAACAGACAAAGATAAGATCAGGAGAACCAGAGTGCTCTCACCTATCTGGAAAAAAGACCATAAGGATCAACCCCAGCACCTCTCACATAGTAGGGGAAGATCCAACAGAAAAATAGCAAGCTAAAAATTTAGAGCAAAAACAAAGAATAAATCAAATAGAGATAAATAAATCAAATAAAAAAATGAATATGAAACAGAACTAAAACATAAAAGTTCCGGCAGACGTAGTCACAGAAATCTAAATAAATCTGCAGCAGATCAGAAAAGCAATCTGAGCTCACAGCAACAATCTGTCCAAGGAATTTCACTATTGGTGGTGTTACAGCCATTCCACTATCACTCCATGGTCTTCAGTCCTAAGATCAGGTGCACACAGCTCCATTAATCGGTATCTAAACCCGAAAAGGAGGGAGGATGATAATAGAGGCATGGTCATGCAAACTGGAAGAGAGAGGGATCCCCAACTGCACCGCCCTGAGTGAGCTGTACTCCCACGCCCAGACGCAGAGCTACACACACCCTCGGTAGTAGTATACAGTGCACGCCCCCCGAGTGTCTTAGGAGAGTCCCATAAATACCCCTCCAGCTCCCCGAAGGCCAGGTGAGGCACCTTCCACTCAGTCATAGGCAGCACAATGGATTGACGGGCAATAACTTGAGTGCAAGGGGAGCAGAACTCCCTCACCCAGCGCAACTTACTAGCCCTTGTCAGCCCCACAGTTCAATGAGCAGCACCAACTCCAGCTCCAAGTGTGCAGAAAAACAACCACCAGCTAGTTCACAGATAATCACAGTCGACTCACGAACTCTCTACTTCTCCACCAAAGTTGGGTGTCAGGACATCCAAACAGCTAATCCACACCAGTTACAGCAACTCACAACTTCTCCAGTCAGTATCAAAATATCCAGATATCCAAACAGGGAGCTAACTAGTTCTTGTCTGTTCTGTAAGCTGCTAGAGTTCCACACCGAGGAGCCAAATCTTCCCTGAAACTGGCTCAAGATGTAATTTGGCTCCACCAGCCAAAGTAAAACTCAGCCCCACTGACTCAGAAAGATAGGAAGGTGGCATACATTACCCATGAAGTATAGCTTTAAAGGTCTATGTGTAATTTATACAGTAGAGACAGAACAACCGAGTCCTTGAATCTTTATGTAATAAAACCCATACACTTCCTATCATACTGTATAGTTTTATTCTCTGCTGAAGAGACAGGTTTAGGTGTGGCTGGCCAGCCCTGCAGTCATTGACAGACCTCCCCCTCACTTCTGAGGCACCCTAGCAAAATGCTGCTGCATGTCACAATTTAAATTTGTTTTTTACTTTTATGTCATTCACTGTGCCCAACTGAAGTGGCACATAAGGGGCACCACTGAGTTAGGGAGAGAGGTCCTATTCAGTATCACTACCTTAGTCAAGTAAGTACGGCCAAAACAATTAAATGCAGAGATACTGAGGCAAGCAGGGTGAAGATTTATCTTCAGGGGTCAATTTTAAAATTCATTTACTATTCTGATTCTGGTCCATCTGCACAGTGAGACTGCTGCCCCTTGAAACGCCAGAGACTCAGGTTCATACCTCAAGCTCAGAACACTGGGGGACTGAGACAAGGACTGAGAGTTACAGAGGACACTGCTGTTGTGGAAGGAGAAGGAGGAATGTTCAAGGCCTTGCTGCACTACCACCAACTTGGGTGACCACGGGTAACCACCAATCTGGTGACCACAGGTGACCACCAACTGGGTGACCACAGGTGTTGATGTAGCTGAAAGACTACAGATCAGTGCCAGCATTCTGTTGGGTGCACACACTGGGACCACAGATGCTGGCATCCATGGGTTGAAAAGTAAGTGGAAAATGCCTCTGGGTATTGTAAGATAAAGAACCTGTCATTTGTTCAGGCCTGCAAGGTCCCTGCTGACTTCCAGCTGATATTAGGCTCTGGTGGGAATAGCCCCTCCCCCCTTCTCCAAAGGGTGGAGCTGTGGTTGCAGCAGAACTGCAGGGATGATGGGACTGGATGAGGCAGCACCTGACAGGGTCTGAAAAGGGTCTGTCCAAGCCAAAAGAGCATAAAGGAAAACTTTCTTATAATGCATTAGTCTGCAACTACAAACTGCTCTGGACTTGTGCAGTTACTTCATACTTGCCCATGCTGCCTAGTGTGAAATATCATGCCAGTGTTGCTGATCTTTAATTTTAGGAGAGTCCGGCTCTGCAAAAAGTTCCAGTGTGACTGCATATGCTGATTTGGGGCTCACACTTAGGTTTTCCTCAAGGTTTTGACTAAGTAGGCAGAGTAAGTGAGCATGAATGGTTCTCTAACATCATCAGAGAGGTGGGGTACTCTGATTTTAACCAGGAAGGTGTGAGCCACCAGACATCTCACACACTACCTGCCAGCCAAGAAAGGCGTGATACTGTCATAGTCTATGAATGCAGCCATGCTGACCAGATGGCAGGGTGGAGGATGGAGGAAAGAAAAGTACCAAATGGGGACACCTTTTTGGACTGCTTACTTAAACTCCTTGCTCAGAATCTGTACTTTACTTAGGCTTTATTGAGTAACATGGAAAATCCCAGTTGGCTGTGATCACAGACTAGTGCAAGCATATGGGCTACTGCAATTTTCAACTAGCATGCCCTGTCCTAATCAGAAAAATTAAGGTCAACCCCTAATCTTGATGCCAGCTCTCAGCCCCAAAAAAATGAATTGGCCCAGATATTCCAAAGGGTTGCGCATGGCGTGAGCAACCCATTGATGCGCCCCAGCACGATATTCAAAAGGGAAAAGTGCGCGGCACAAATCCCGATGCTCCAGAGTGCATCAGTAATGCATGCAGGCACAAGTGGGGGGGTGTGCCAATGCATACTCTGCACAGCCCAATATTCAGCCTGGGATGTGCAGAGCCATGCATGCGCAACCCCTACCTGCGTCAGCACAAAGTTACGCCAAAAAAAAAGGAACTGATGGCCACCCACAAGTGAGCTGCCACATTGCAGGGCGCAACACGGCAGCTGCCACCTGTGGGTGGCCACCCGAGTTCCAGCTGCACCTGGCGGCACCCCCCATGCCCGATCACGGGCATTTGTAAAAAAAAAGTTAATGAAACTGTCCAACATCCCTGGTGGTCCAGTGGACCAGCTATCTGCCCGATCGCAGGCATTTGTTTTAAAAAGATCACTTCCAATATCCCTGGTGGTCCAGTGGACCAGCTATCTGCCCAATCGTGGGCATTTGTTAAAAACATATGTCCACTATCCTGGTGGTCTAGGGCGTACTTCCTCCCCACCCGCCCACTGAGCCCCACCACCCCACCTCGTCAGCCAGCGGGCGGCAGCACCCCACCCGCCTGCTGCCCTTCCGCCTCCCATTGACACATCATCGGCTGCATGCCCATTGGTTCACAGCGTGAGCCAATGGGCATGCAGCCTGTACCATACTACATTCCAGGAGAAAGTAGTTGGGGATCGGGCGACCTGCATGCAATGAAGAGATGACGGCAAATGGCCCCATGTGTGCCTTGCATACATTATGGTCCCATTTGCATGTCAACTTTTGAGTATCGATGGTTGCTGTGCATGGCGCAATGGAACTTGTGCTAGCGCATCCCATGCTCCACTCTGGCCACTTATGCTTGCACAATACCACTGCACTATGCACACTGGGTGGCTAGGTGCGACATTCAACGCCTGCTGAGCCATGGCGCAGCTCCGCTGAATATCGCCCAGTCCACACCCCCGCGCAGCTGTTGAGCTGCGCCAAGCTTGGCGCCACAGCCTGGCTAGTTTGAATATCTGGGCCAATATGTTTTACTGTTAAATGAATAAATTTGAAGTTTATCAGTAAAAAAAGACAGAGAGTTTAGGATAATGGTATACTCTACAGGCAGCATTTGGGAGGGCAGTTATTTTCACTGCAATTGGTATTCCTTGGTTCTGTCTTAGGACAATATTACTGAATCCTGAAATACTGGTGGGTTGTTATGAGCTAGAGATATCACACCTCCCTGTTTGCACTAGGGTTTGTGGTGTGGACTCTCTCCTCTCTACTGCAAAGGGTTTCCCACTTTCTCCTGCCATGATGCAAAGCAGAGGAGTGTAACAGCATTCAATCAGCAGTAACAGAGTAACACTGTAACCGAGAGAGAGAGAGAGAGAGAGAGAGAGACTTTTTCAAATTTCCTGCAGTATTGAAGCGCCTGATAACAAAGTATAAGAAAGCACACGCCAAATGCTGAAACCTAAGGTGCATGGTGAGGCACAAAATGCTTGTACTGAGTGCCTTCCACACCTGGGGAGTGCTTATCCGACACTCAACCCACACCCCATCATGGCATATTGCTTCCTTATACTTTGTCTCCATATACTTATGCACCCCATATCTTTTTTTCACCCTCAGTTCCCTCCTCATCTCACATTGTTTTGTTACTCACTGAGCGATGGCGGATTTCCATGACAGAGCAATACTGAAAGCTGCCAGCAATTAATGACCAAGCAGGTGATGGAATAAAGAAGAGTGTCGGGGAGTAAGCATGTTTGGCAGCCATAATTTGGTTCCATATAGGAGTAGAAGTGTCAAATGCATCAGGCACTGTATAAGTAGTTTCCATTACAAAAAACAGAAACAAAAGCAATGCAGTACCTGCATGTCCTGTTGTGTCAGCGATAGGATGTAATGGTGGTAGCAGCAGTGTGGGTGGGGCAGGTGGGTGTGCCATCCAGCTGGGGGACAGAATGAGTGAAAGTAAAATGCCTGCTGTAACTCGGTGCCATGGATTACGGGCCTGTAAAAAGAAACTGTCTACAAATGTTTTGGACAGGTCAGTTTTTAAATGTTTTTCCCCACTGGCATATTTTTTTTTTTTTTTGAGGTTGGGTAGGCTTTGAGTATTTTGGGTGTAAATTATAAAATAAGTAGGTTAGGGCAAGTAATGAGTGCTGTATAGTGTTTAGCAAAAGTAACATAGCTAGCAGAAAATGTTTTAGAAAACTTTCTGGAAGGCATGGATTTGTAGAAAGTGCGGCATCATTTATGCCTAAAAAGTGCCACCTGCAGGGTTGTTGCTTTATAAATGCACACTTGGGGGGGGTGGCTGCTGACCAATCAGGGTGCTGCACTTTCCTGAGCCATTTTATGAGCTCTCTTATCTGGAATTATCAGACCCTCATAAAACCACGATGTGAGATGGGGTATGACCCTTGCCTCAACCAAGCACTTAAAACAATTTTTATTCACTTTTATTCTGTCCAAGGAAACCGCATATACATGTGCAGGAAAAACCTAATTTCATTAGGAGCTGCATTTAAAACTTTGATTTTATTGCAGTGTGCTGACTGCAACACCATGGCTGGCCCAGGCCGGTTAAGTTTCACCTTTGAGACAGACACTTTTCAAACATAATAAGCTGTCTGTCTTGAGTTACCTCCTCTTGCACAAAATGTTCTCTCTGTACTGACAAAAATAGAATGCAGTTTCTGAAACAGTTCAAGGACAATTATAACATTTTGATAGCAGGTAAGAAACAAAAAGACAATGTTTCTGCTGGGTAAAGAAGTAATACCTTTACTAGGCCAACGAAAAGCCAAAGACAAAAGCCTTCAAGGCCTAAAGTACACCCTCCTCTTCAGGTACAGAAGAGGCTTGCTTTGTTGTGGCTCAGGTACAGAAGAGGCTGTACTTCAGGCCCAGAAAGTTTATATCTACACCCCTCGCAGTCTACTAAAGGTATTAACATTATGCAACGAGTCTCTTTTGTGTCTCACATTTTTGTGGCTACCACAGTACAACTCTAACCTTGAACATTTTGAAAGAGGCTGATGTATACAAGCAGTTGGCTCTTTAAGAGGAAGCAATGCTATCTACCAACTACAACTCACTGGAAACAGTCTAGGTAGCTAAACCGTGCACACTGAAAGCCCAGCCCAGCAACAAGTGGTATCAATATTCTCGGTGACTCCGATTGGTAAAAGGAAACAGTTACCACACCCAATTTGGAAAGTACATTCTGTCCAGTGAGACAAGGTGAGCAACTTTGTTGCTATGTGGAAACCATATGTCACCAGCTGGGAATGGATGCATAGATTCAGTCATTGTGTGGAGTCATGGAAAGGGTGTAAGGCAGGAAAGTGGAGCAGTTTTCTTTATAGCATTTCTTACAAGCACTGCTTAAAATATAATTTTAATGTCTTGTTGTTCACTGACCTATGCAGCCAGTATAGTGTTATGCTTGTGTAACTGTGTTAGTTTTGGTTGTGGCCGTTCGCACTCTCTATTCCAGTGAAATTACCACCCTGTAGGGGTACGAAGCAAGGAACTCTCGGAGAGGGTTCTGCTCCTAGAGGTGCCACAGGATGGTTCCCGTGGCTAAAGGTACCTTAGGAATCCCCCAAGGAGAGAGCACTGCCGCTGGAGGAGGAGGGGAGGATGGTGGGGGCAAAGACAAAATGCTTCACAGTGAAGCTGAGAGGAACTGCTTATATAGCTCAGGAAGTGGGAGTGGCTGGCTGCTTGGCCACTGAATTACAGGCAAGCCTTTCAATTCACTGACCTATGCAGCCAGTATAGTGTTATGCTTGTGGAACTGTGTTAGTTTTGGTTGTGGCCTGTTCGCACACTCTATTCCAGAGGAATTACCACCCTGTAGGGGTACGAAGCAAGGAACTCTCAGAGAGGGTTCTGCCCCTAGAGGTGCCACAGGATGGTTCCCATGGCTAAAGGTACCTTAGGAATCCCCCAAAGAAATGCATTATCATCCCCAAAGGAGGCAACATGATGCGTATGAGCAAGCAGTAACAGTGACGTAGAAGCAGTACCTGGAACATAGTAGAGAAGAATAGTGATGGCTTGCATTGAGAGAAGGGGATCCCCTAAGGAGAGCGGGAATGACAGGACATCCTCCACCTCCATCCAACAACGGAACCTACCTAAGGAAACTAGGGGAAACTATGCTAAGTGTTATGACCTGAGGCAACGGAGGAGAGAAAAAAAAAACCCTATGAGGAGGAAATCTCTGGGGATCCAAGGCCTAGCTGGCTGCCGGGGAGCAGGGTGGGGGTCATGGTGGGTGGGGTGGGGAACACTAGATCACCAGGGATATGGTCTTGGGGGTCGCCACATATGCAGCCCGTGATCAGGCTTAGCAGTCCACTGACCACCAGGGCTACGCTCAGGGGTTGTTTTAAACTTCTTAGCCCGCAATCAGGCTTAGCGTCCACTGGACCACCAGGATATGTCTCGGGGTTATTTTAAATCTCTTCAGCCCGCATCGGGCTTAATGGTCCACTGGACCACCAGGATATGTTCGGGGTTGTTTTAAAGTCTTCAGCCGTGAGATTGAGCTTAGCGCCCACTGGACCACCAGGATATCTCGGGGGTGTTTAAATGTCTTCAGCCCACGATCGGGCTTAGTGGTCCACTGAACCACCAGGGCTATGTTCCGGGGACACTTTGCTGCCTGTGATTGGGCTGGTGGGGGGTTATTTAGCTTTCACCGCGCGATCGGGACCAGTGAGGAGGGGGATTGTTCTCTTTGCCCACGATTGGGCCAGTTGGGGAGGGGTTTTTACACTTTTCCGTGATCGGGCTGTGGGGGGCACAGGGAGTAGGTTGAGGGCCAGCCACAGGTGGCAGCTGCTGTGTCGTGCCCTGCAATGTGGCAGCTCACCTGTGGGTGGCCCTTGACTTACTCCTTTTTTTTTGGCTCAAAGTTGTGCAGGCACAGGTTGGGGGTTGCGCCTGCACAACTCTGCACAGCCCGGCTGAATATCGGGCTGTGCAGTTTATGCATGGTTCCTCCCCCTCCAGTTCAGCATGCATTCATTAGCATTGCGCTGTTGCTCAGCATGTTTTCAGTGGCGCAACTGCCTCCTGCTGAATATCGCAGAATGGCGCAATTTCGGACTTGCGCATGGCACAACCCTTTTGAATATCCCACCGTGTATATTCCTGGACTTCACAAAAGGTTTTGATACTGTCCCACATTGGGAAATAATTGAAAGAATAACAAACATTGGTCTTGTTACACGAGGTCCCTGCACCCTAACTGGTACCCTCAGAAGTACACCGTAGACAGCTAGCACTTAAGTATATGTTATACTAATATATAGGGCTAAGGGCATCTACCGTACAAGAGTAGATGTCAGGATATGAATGCATATTGTTGTAATACACTTTTCTTGCTAATACATATATTCTGCTATGTATTTTCTGTGTATTTCTTACTTGTAAGATGCCAGGACATCTGTGTCCTTGGAGTAATTATAATATGTAATACGGCATTGCCACCTTTTGGTGATTTGTACCACTACACTGAGTTATGTAAGACTTTGTATAAAAACTCTTTTGTTCTCAAACTGATGACTTTACAGAATTGTATAAATGTTATCTTGGACCGTGGAGCCACCTCTAATTTAGCCAATAGGGCTCATCTCTGTAACTAGAAATGTTTCTATCTTTTGGTAACCCTAGTAATTATCATAGGTATATAATGTAATGCACAAGCCTTATACCCCGGAGACCTGAGAGACCCCAAGAGACACAGAGAAACCTCAGGTGTAGGGAACGTTTAGCACTGGCTCCCAGTTCGTATTGGTAAGAACTGCTTAGGGCAACTGTGATTTATCCCTTTGGTAGTAATAAACTTGTTTATTACTCTAATGCAATGTGTCTGTAATTACTTGTATTCCCAATATCGTCAAGAATCTGAAAATGAGGTTTAAATCTCCTAACAAATTGGCGACCGTGTGCAGGCAATATTTGGTGTTTGTAAGTTTTCACTTGTTGCTTAAACTTTTCCCTTTCCCATGGGGACAGTAGTTGTACATTCCCATATCACCTCTCCCATTTTAGAACCAGTTTGTAGTCACTTGCAAAGTCTGGCTGTTTTTCCGGGAGTGGTCGATGCCATCTCAACTCACTCCATAACAGCTTTGAATTGCAAGCCTACAACTAATACAGTAGCCTGGCTGTGTATAAAGTGCTTGTGCTGTGGATCGATAAGCAGCACAGGGCCTTTTTCACTGTTTGAATTTTCATTCCCTCCCACACAATGGCCACTGTATCAAATATCTGCGCAGAACTGAGACTCGATGTCTCAAACTTCCTTGCCTCCCATGGAGGATGGGCTGACTTCACGCCGGATGAAAGTCAATCCGAAAACCCTATACTGGGGATTTCAACCCAGTATACAGAGATGAGACAATCAGCCAATAAGCGTCATGCTAAAGGGTTGATGGTCGCGGCTCTCTACACTGCTTAGGAAGCCTCCGGAGCGAGGTTTCGAACCCCTGATCTGCAGATTTCATCTCTTAAGCAACAGATGGGTTTGCAGGAAACAGAGTGTATAAGACTGCAGCAGAACTTGGAGTCTGAACTCCAAACTCTGCGAAATGAAAAGGATTCACTATTGCATCATTCAGCTCAAGCTGGAGAACAGGAACTGTGTATGTTGAAGCAGGAGTGTGAAAGTTTGAGACAGGATAAGAGTCAGGCACTGCAAATGAATGATTTGCTGAGTGCTGCGAATGCTCAGTTGATTGATGGAATGGGTGAGCTACAGGATGAGATAAACCAGGTACGTAATGATTTAGGTGTGTCTTACAGGGACAATCATGAATTGAGTGCCGCATATAGTGTTGCAAAAGCAAAAGCAAGATGAGGTTGATATGGATGTTGCAAGTGTGAGTCACGATGAATGTAGAACTAAGATGGAGAAACTGCACCATCAGCGAGAGGTTCTGGCTGGACATGTTAAGGCAATGGGAGGTGTAGCCCCTGCCTTTCATTCATCATCAGAAGGGGAGTTATCTGATGATGACATTTCACAGTACAACGCCCAGTCACACCCCTATTATGGCCCAGAAACCACACCCAGCCATCCACCACATGGCGGGTCCCCACCCCCAACTCCCCATGTCATACGTCATCGACGTCATGACGCTCATCATGGGAGATGCCAACATGGCGGCCCCCATAATGGGGGGGAGCAGGCCCAAGCCTGGTCCTGATGGCACCTCTGGTAGCCGTTATTAATGTGGAAGACAGGCAGGAGATAGAAACCATGATTGAAACTGCGATAGGCAATGTACCTCTTCCTGAAAGGAGTAAACGGGCTATTAAAAACCCAGATTAGGCAGCTTCTGCAAGAGGCTGTCACTCAGGAAGGTATTGTCCACACTGTGGCTGAAGCTGCAGCTCGGGCTGCCCTGGATGGCGCTCGAGACAATCTACCTTTGCCTGATCGACCCACTAATCCCCTACAAATGGCCTACTCTGTTCAGCAAATTGCTGACAGCATCGGTCGGATGAATCCGTCTGACAACCTCAGCTGTCACTTTGAAAACGTGTGTTCTTAATGCGAGATGCTTAGTCTCGCTGCAGAATATCAGGTCCAAATACTGCGTCAGACCATCGATCCTGGTTTGTGGGCCAAACTCCCTGATGCTGTTAGCCAGGATGGGAACTCTACCTTTGACAAGGTCACAGCTGAGCTCATTTCTGCTCACAGCCCAGGTTTAGTAGGAGTGATGCTTGCATAACCTGTGAAGCAGAATGCAAAGGAAAGCCCAGTGACTTACCACCAGAGACTCTGGATGGCCTACCGAGCAGGAAAGCACTTGGCACAAGAAGCTGCGGATGTAGATCTTATCGAATGTAAGACCCTCTTCCTTAGGAACATGATTCCAGCAGTAAGAGAAAAGGTAGAGCCAACTACCTACCCCAATACGGATAGGTTTGCCGACATCCTTCGGAAAACCAAGAGAGTGTATCAACTCTATATCCATGATCTGGGCTCCGGTTCCAAAAAGGTAGCTGCTGTGGAGTCCGCTCCGGAGGCCATGACACACTACACAGTGGAAGGGCAGGCCCAAAGCCAACAGGTCCAACATCAACAAGCCCCTCCAGCTGATAATCAACACCCCCAACAGGCCACAACAACAACAATAATGGGGTGGGAACCGGAATTGGCATAAGAACAGGAAGCATAAGGATAGAGGTTAACCACAACAGCAAAGAACAGGCCCTACATATAGGGAGATAGCTGAAGAGAATCGGAAATTCTGAGAGCTCCTGGGACAAGTACGCTCTGTGGCGGATGCTGTCATCACACAGGCTCTTGCAGCGGTACATCTGGCAACCCAGGCCCCAGCCGGCCATGGGGACACCGGCGGTACAGGCCCTCAGGCCCATTCAGGCCTGAACCCAGAAGCTCCTCCGTATATAGCATCAGTGCAACATGGTGAAGCGATTCACATGAGCCAGGCCCAACCTCTACATGCTTCCGGCAGTACGGATTGACAATTACAGGCCCCAGTCCGGATTGTAAACAAGCTAGTCTTGGATACAAACGGAAGGCCCTGCACCAAGGCCAAGGTCGGGGGCCACCTACTAGTAGTTTTGTTAGATACAGGTGCAGCTGTATCTCTGCTACATGATGAACACCCGGACACATTCCCTTGGTCCACCGGATGGAGGACCAACATGTCAGGAGTTGATGGTACTAAGCTACCTGCATACCGTTCTCTACCCTTACCGGTAGAGCAAGGCCATCTAAAGGCCTCACATACTTTCCAACTAATGGTACTGCATGATCATCCTAGTATCGTAGGGATTGACTTCCTTACACCACATGGCTGTGTGGTGGACCTAACTAACATGCTACTGATACAGATTCAGGGTCAATATAATACCATTTTGATTTCTGAGTCTCACGTTGTGGCAACGATGTCTGCCAATGATAAAGAGTATGATGTCATAGATTTGTTCAAGAACCATGAACTTTTCCCAAAGCTCCTCCCTATTTTGCAACAACATTTGGATGCATTTGCAATTAACAAGCATGACTGTGGCAGAATGCACACCGTCATCGAAGTGCCAGGCCCAGCATACAAGAGGCAAAGGCAATATCCTTTCCCAGCTGAGGCCTTGCCTTCCCTTCCCTTAGAGAAACAATCAAGTCACTCCTCAAGCAAGGAGTAATCAGAACTTGTGTTTCCACTGCCAACTCCCCAGTGTGGCCCGTGAAGAAATCCACAGGTGCCTGGAGACTTACTATTGACTACAGGAAACTGAATCAGGTCACCCCCAATTGTTCTCCAACTGTGGCATCAGCACCAGATGTGCTACGACTTCTGACCCCTGATTTGAAATGGTTCAGTGCCCTGGACATCTCCAATGGTTTCTGGTCATTGCCATTGGCCCTTAAGAGTCAATATAAGTTTGCCTTCACCTTTGAAGGAAGACAGTACATGTGGACTTGCTTGCCACAAGGATTCCATAACAGTCCATCCCTGTTCCATCTCCACATGATGGACGTCCTTGAGAGTTTCTATACTCCCCAATGTCTCTTACAATACGTGGATGACCTGTTGTTAGCAACAGCCACACAGGAACAACATTTGGAGCTCTTGGATGAACTACTGACTCTCATTCAGAGAGCAGGCCTGAAATGTAACCCAGCAAAAGCACAATTATGTCAGAAAGAGGTACTCTTTCTGGGTCTAAAAATAACTGACCAGGGTTGAAGCCCTACCTGGAAGAAGGTACAGGGATTGCACGACTTGCCATTACCTACCAGTGTGGCAACTCTTCGAAGGTTTCTAGGTATGGTGAACTAATCGAGGGATTTTATTTGTGATTTTGCTCAGAAAGCTGCTCCTCTGTATGAGTTACTCAAAAAGGATGTACCCTGGACTTGGGGCTCTGTACACACCCAGGCTGTGACATCATTGAAACAGGCCTTGGCCTCCACCCCAGCTCTGGTCAACCCTAATCCAGCACTACCATTCCATTTGGAATGTGCCACCTCTGACATTGCCATGTCCGCAGTACTGGCTCAGAAGGTGCATGGCACCTTGAGACCCATTGCATATGCCTCACAGCTCTTGACCCCAGTGGAACAGAAGTGCGGCCTTTGTGAAAGGAATCTTCTGGCCACCTACTGGGCTGTCAAGCACTTCCTATATCATTAGTACTACCACTGATCATTAACACCAACCACACCCCAACCACCTTTCTGCTCTCAGATAGAGTAAGGATGGGTCAGTCTCTAACACCAGACTGACACACTGGTCACTTTTTCTCCAAGACAGAGACATACAGGTACAACTGACTAAAGTTCCATCTATGTTAGCTCATGGCCTCCTTTTCCAGGGAGAACCCCATGACTGTACACTACAGTCACCTGATCTTTCAGATCCAGGTCCTTTCCTCCCTGCCACACCACAAATACTTGACAACACTTCTTTGTGCCGTGTCTTTACTGATGGTTCAGCATCTTACTGTCAAGGAGAACAAATTGCAGGGATGGGAATTCTAGTGAACTACCCTTATGGGAACACTGTCAAAATATCTAAGCGTTATAGTGTAGCATCATCACAATATGCAGAGATGGCAGCGGTGGCCTGTGCCCTCGAGTTCATCCAGCATGGAACCGAGGACACCATCATCTTTACAGACTCTAACTAGGTTTGTTGTTCTCTTACAGAATTTCTTCCCTTCTGGCAGAAGAACTCCTTCCTATCCTCTGATGGCAGCCCAGTGAAATACAAGGACCTGGTAATATACATACATTCACTGGCACACAAATTTGCACACAAACTCTATGTACACAAAGTCAAAGCTCATTCTCTCCATGACCCCTGTCATGCCTTCAATGACACAGCAGACACCCTTGCTAAGGAAGGGACCCGAGGGGGGGACATCTGGATGATGGACCATCCAGAGGTTAATGCAGCTGTACACATTGCAGCACTCAGGAAGAAACCTAAACCTTTTCCCCCCTTGGACCTCTCTGCAGCCCAGCATCTTGACACTGAACTTAAAGAGGTGTTCAGATTCCTTGACAAAGGTACTGAAGAGAAACTTCCCACACATAACCCCTATCAGAGGCATGAAGGTAAGTTATTCTTGTCACCAGATGACAAGCTCAACTGGTTCCAACCAGATGACTCCACCACCAAGTTGTGGGTGGTCCCCAGACATTTAAGGTCTGAATTATTGCACCAAGTGCATGACACCCCCACTGGTGGACACCAGGGAGCTGAAAATACCCTCCAATGACTTAAGACCACTGCCTGGTGGCCTGGTATCACCAAAGATGTTAAACAATACATAGACAACTGTCTCGTTTGTGCACAAAACAATCCCATTCCTACCAAACGAAATGCCAAACTCTTACCACAACAACATTCTGGCCTTTGGCATGCCATACAAATTGATTTAATTGGCCCTCTGCCCAATACCAGCAGAAATAACAACTATGCTCTTGTGGTAACTGACCTTTTCTCTAAGGGGGTAGAAGCTTTCCCCACTAAGACATGTACAGTGAAAACTACTGCCAAAATCCTGGTGGAACAGATTTTCTCCAGGTGGGCTCTACCCCTCAAGGTAGACTCTGACAAAGGAACCAGTTTTACAGGTGAGCTGATGAAAGAATCCCTTGAACTCCTTGGAGTTCAACAGAAGTTCTACATACCCTACCACCCTCAATCCTCAGGTCAAGTAGAGAGAGCCAACAGGCAGATTAAGCAAATGCTTTCCAAATTCATTGAGGACAATCCCAAAACTTGGGATTCCCTATTGCCATTACTCCTTATGGCAATCAGAGGTACACCCTCAGCCACCACCCAGCCCACACCCTTTGAGGTTATGACTGGCAAACAGATGAGATTACCTGAACACCTGTTGTTTGACCTGCATACCCCCACTGCAGACCATGTGTCTGTGGATCAATATGTGGAAAAACTAAGAAAAGACCTCATATACACACACACTTGTATGCTGCCAACTGCATGAGCAAAGCCCAGCAACAATCCAAAATACAGTTTGACAAACATGCACAAGAAGTGGATTGGCAAGTTGGAGATCAAGTAATGGTACTTCGATTTGCACATCCTCCCCACTCCTTCTCCAACAAGTGGGAAGGTCCATACCCCATTGTCAACAAGATCAGTCCGGCAGTCTATCAAGTTAGACTCCTCCACAACAACAAGTTGACTGACAAATGGTTACATGCAAACCAGCTGAAACTGTATAAAGGAGCTTAAATTACCTTTCCTCACCCCATTGGGTGGAATAGTACTAACATACTAATCTTTGATCTTCCTTTTCAGATACACTGACAAGATGGCTATCTTGTTGCATTATCTCCTCCTCTCAGGAGTTATCCCCTGCATCCAAGGCACGGTACCAGACCTCCTACGACACCTCAATCCTCTAGCACCTCCTCCAGAGGGAGTTTCCATCAATATACCAGATAGTATGATCACTGTCCAGGAAGGTTTCAATGCTTACCTCACTGCCTCAGTTGTTGCTCCTGATAAATCTACCCTTCAAATTGAGTGGCAAACCACATCACAAAGACAAATTCTTCCTGTGGCCAAACTCTCCAAAGGAACTTTCCAAGGTTGGCCCAATGCTAAATTATCCCCAAATGGTTCATTGTCCTTGTTACAAACTGCATTAAGACATTCTGGTTTGTACAACATAACTGCCTTAATTGATCCTTTGTACTGTAATTCTTTGTCCAGAGATTCTGCACAAAAATTGTGTGCTGTACACCACATGGCTTCTGCAGCCATGTACCTCTCTGTGTTACCATCCACTGACAAGCAGCTTTTGGAATGTCCAAATCATACCCCGGTCCCTGTAGTGGTCTAACAACCACTGCCCTGGGTAGCTTGGCAGAAGACACCAGGAGAGAGTAGCTTGGCAGAAGACACCAGGAGAAAGGACTGCTGTGTGACTGGACTTCTCTACTGGGACTAAAGAAGTAGAACTCTTGTACTTGGAACTTTAATTTAGGTTAAAAAAAAAACTAACAAACAAAACAAAAAAAGTGTGTGTTTGTCTGAGTTAACTGAACTGAATGGTTATCTGAACAGTTATCTGGGTGTAAATCTCAAGTGAATGAAAGGATTTGATAGCTGTGAGGTTTAAATTACTTATAGAAAGATCTAGTAAGTAGGGGAAGTGGCACAGCTAGAAGGAAGCTACATTTAAAGACTACCTTAGAAAGATTTTGCAAGTAGCTTGGCAGAAGACACCAAGAGAAAGGACTGCTGTGTGACTGGACTTCTGTACTGGGACTATATTGCCCTCCTTTCCTCCCCTCCACCCTCCCACCCAAAGCTAGTTCTACTTTTATAGGCACAGAATTTGACTGACAACAGGAACTTCCTGTTTGGGAGCAGGAAGTGAGTGATCACAGAGCCACCAAAGACCCACCATTCTAGAAGGGCAAGAGTAGTTCTCTGGCCCCCTCTAGCTCCTGGAGGTCTGCCTCTGAGCAGGTAAGGGGTCTACTGAGAAATATAGGATATTCTTGTCTCAGAACAGGACAATCAGGAGCTTAAAGGGCACACAGGCAGAAAGTAAGGAGAGAGAGAAAAAAACAGAGGAATAAGTAAGGATTGCAAACAGTTAAGGGGCCAGAAGTAAGACATGATGGGAGTGGTGCAGTGCAGTGGCTGTGGAGCAGCAGTCTTCCGGGAGACGTTCTGGAGGATGCAGTGTTGTCCCATCTGCAGGCACCTCTCTGGGCTGAGGGAGAAGGTTGCTCATCTCCAGGCTGAGTTGGCCAGGATTTGTGGGACCTCCTCTTCCATCCAGGGACCACAAGTGCCACTGCCGTTGCCTCAGAGGTTGCTAAGAAAGAGGAGTGGCTGGACCACAGTGGGCTCAGAGAGGGTGAGGGTGGTGGAACAGAGGTGCATCCCTCCAGTTGTACCTCTCCACAATTCCTATGCCATTCTGGCAAAGTGTGGTTCCTCTATGGAAGCACTTGCAGTGGAGACCAAGGAGGATGCTGGGAACCTCCACAGAGGAGACCCACAGGAGGGTGTCCAGGGACCCCACAGGGGAAGGAAACAACTCCTGGTGGGGGACTCCATTGTTAGGAAGGTAGAACTGGGGGAGGAAGGGGAGAGGGAGGTAAGGTGCCTGCCTGGCACCATGGCTTGGAGGGACAGGGAGCGAATCCTCAGGATTGCCGGAGCAGCTGCGCAGGGGAGGGAGCTGGATGTCATTGTCCACCTAGGGACAAATGACCTGGCTAAGAAAGGGATTAGAGAAGTGCAGGAAGAGTTTGTGGAATTGGGGAGGGGCCTTAGACAAATAGCATGCACGGTAACCTTCTCGGAGGTGCTGCCCATCTATGGCATAGGAGAGGCTAAGGTGTTCCGCACCATGGGATTCAATCAGTGGTTGAAAAACTGGTGTGGAGCTCAGGGATTTGGCATTATTGGAGACTGGGGGTCCACCTGGAGTGATGCAAGCCTATACTGGCATGATGGGCTGCATCTGTCTAGGAGGGGAACCAGGATCCTAGGTGATAGGTTTAAATACTTCATTGGCAAGCATTTAAACTAGCCAAGGGGGGAGGCACTGGAAAGGAGCAGGGAAATCCTAGCCCCCAAAAAATCACGGTAGTAAGTGTGGTAAACACCAACATAGAGGTGTCGATAGGGAGAAGGGCAGGGGTAAATGGAGAAAGTGACAAAGGCAAGAAGGACAGGGATGGGGCAAAAAGGAGTAAGGCCATAAGGAAATGGAGGGTAATGAGTACCAATGCCCGTAGTCTGGGCAACAAGCTCCCTGAGCTGGTAGCCTTGATGAAAGAGGGATGCCTGGATATCGTAGCCATCACAGAAACATGGTACACAGAGAACCATGACTCAGATGTTAACATACCACGGTACATAATCTACAGGAGAGACAGGCAGGGGAGAAGAGGGGGAGGAGAAGCTCTCTATGTAAAGGAAGGGATAAAAGCAACTGACCAAAAGAGTAAACAGGGAGGAGAGGAGGCACTGTGGGTCACCTTGGAGACTGGAAAGGGCACCACAATCTGCACAGGGGTTGTGTACAGACCCCCATGTCATGGGGAGGGAATGGACAAGGATATGATAGAAGGCATTCTTGGAATGGCAGAGAAAGGGGAGATACTGTTGATGGGAGACCTGAATATGCCAGATGTTATCTGGAGCACATTTGCTGCAGCCACATCCAAGGACAGGGCCATTCTTGATGCCCTACAGGTGGCAGGCCTCAGACAGCTAGTTTTGGAACCCACTTGAGGGGAGCAATCTTAGACCTCATGATCTCAAACGGGGCAGTGAGAGGATCTCAGATCTAGAAGTGGGTTGCCATCTGGGAACAAGTGACCATCAAACAGTGTGGTTCACGTTAAACTCAGCTACACAGTCAAGCCATACAAAAGTGAGGGTACTGGACTTCAGGAGAGCTGACTTTGGCAAGATGGGAGAGTGCCTCAGAAAAGCACTAGCAAACAGGCTAGAAGGAGGTGTAGAGCAACAATGGGGAATCATCAAAACAGTCATCACAGAGGCAACAAGCCTTTGTGTGAAGCAAATAAACAAATCAAAATGAAAGAAAAAGCCACTATGGTTCTCAAAAGAGGTGGCTGTGAAAGTCAGGAAGAAAAAGATAGCATTCCAGAAGTATAAGGAAACACAGAAGGAGCAGGACAGAGAGCTGTACCAGTTAAGGCAGAAGAAAGCAGGGAGGGAAGTCAGAATAGCAAAGGCCCAAACTGAGGAAAAGATAGCCAACTCGGTTAAGAAGGGGGATAAAACCTTTTATAGGTATATCAGTGAGCGTAGAAAGACAAAGGGAGGGATAGTGAGGCTGAATAGAATGAAAGGTGGGTGGGCAGAGGGGGACAGTGAAAAAGCAGGGATACTGAATGAATATTTCTGCTCAGTATTCACAAAAGAGGAGGGGGAAGTGCCTAATCCAATTAACAGAAGCACTCTTGATGGGGGGGTCAATCCCAGTCCTTTCACAGAAGAAAGGGTTCTGCAAGAAATCCTAAAACTGATGGTGGACAAAGCAATGAGGCCTGATAGAATTCACCCCAGAATTCTAAAAGAATTAAGGGGGGAACTAGTGAAACCACCGGCTACTCTTTTTAATAAATCATGGGAGGATGGTGTGGTACCCAAGGACTGGAGGAAGGTGGATGTGATTCCCTTCACAAAAGTGGGACCAAGACAGAGGCAGAAAACTACAGACCTGTCAGTCTAACCTCTGTGGTAGGGAAAGTGATGGAGTCACTTCTGAAGGAAAGAGTAGTTGAGTACCTAGAGGCCAGTGGGGCACAGGACCCAAGGCAGCATGGGTTCACAGCGGGAAGGTCATGTCAGATGAATCTAATAGATTTCTTTGACTGGGTGACCAAAGTAGTAGACCAGGGAGGGGCTGTGGACATGTTCTACCTTGACTTTAGCAAGGCATTTGACACAGTCCAACACAAAAGATTAATAGTTAAATTAACCAGCCTGGGAGTGGGTCCCAGCATGGTAGCCTGGGTAAAACATTGGCTGGACAACAGGACACAGAAGGTACTTGCAAATGGAGTCCACTCTGAAGAAAGAGGGGTTACTAGTGGGGTACTGCAGGGTTCAGTATTGGGTCCAGTCTTTTTTAATGTCTTCATAAGTGACATTACAGAGGGACTGGAAGGAAAAGTATGCCTCTTTGCAGATGACACAAAAATCTGCAACAGGGTTGATACACAAGGAGGCATGGAAAGGATAAGAAGGGACTTGGCAAGGTTGGAGGAATGATCAGAAGTATGGCAGCTAGGATTCAATGCAAAGAAGTGCAGAATAATGCACCTGGGAAACAAGAACCCAGGGGAAGAATACACAATGGGGGGGGGAGGTAGTAACAACAACAAAAAAGGAAAGGGACCTGTGGATAATCATATCAGATGAACTTAAGGTTAGCAAGCAATGTGAGAAGGCAGTAGGGAGGGCTGGGGGTATACTGGGATGCATAGGGAGATGCATCAGCAGCAGAAAACAGGAAGTTGTTATCCCTCTGTACAGACAGTTGGTGAGACCCCATCTGGAGTACTGTGTCCAGTTCTGGCGATCCCATCTCTGCAAGGACATAGACAGGATAGAGGCAGTCCAGAGGAGGGCAACTATAATGGTGCAGGGTCTGCAAGAGAAGCCGTATGAGAACAGACTAAAGGAGCTTAATATGTATACCCTTGAGGAAAGAAGGGAGAGGGGGGACAAGATAGAAACTTTTAAGTACCTCAGTGGAATCAACAAAGTCCAAGAGGGTAGCATCTTTCAGAAAAAGAGATGTGCAAGAACAAGGGGACACAATTTAAAGATGGGGGGGGTTCAGGGGCAATGTGAGGAAGTATTATTTCACAGAGAAGGTAGTGGATGCATGGAACAGCCTTTCTGAGGCGGTTGTGGGGTCTAAAACTGTGGGAGAATTCAAGAATGCATGGGACAGACATAAGGCAATTCTTGTGAGGGGTAGGAAGAAATAGGCTGTTGGTTAACTAGGATCTGCGGCCTACCCTGTAGGTAGGGAAATGGGCAGACTAGATTGGCCAAGCGGTCCTTATCTGCTGTCAAAGTCTATGTTTCTGTGTTTCTATGTTGCCCTCCCAGGTTCTTTGATTAATAACTTACAGTTTATGCATATACCTGTTTTGTTGAATCTAACTTACTGAAATATGAAAGAATTTGGTATGTGTCACAATACGAACACATCAGCATTTTATAGTACATTATTGCTTGATAGTTTAGCTGCATTTCAGATTTGTACGCAAGACCCTATTGCCGGGGTCCATTCTACTGAACATAGAGGCAACTTCAGGAGGAAGCCCTCTCTGATAATCTAACTCATAAACATAAAACAGGTGAAGTTGACAGTTCTGATGTCACAGGTGCTACGGGCACTGTCACAGGCCTTTTTGGTTCTGCTATGTCTATCTGGAACAAAGCAGACATTGCTGCTATCAAAAGTCATTCTGCCAAATTCTCCACTGGTTTGGTCAACAACGTACTATCCCCATTATTGCATGGTGTGGATGGCCTCCCCATTATAGCATGGTGTGGATGGCCTTAGTCAGGAAGAAAGATACACTGTATACAACATGCACAACATTGCTAAGGCATTCACTGATTCTAAAGATAAGATTAACACACTCATACAACAGAACAACAAAGAAGCAGATAAACAATATATTGCTAGGAGATACTTTGCTCTGCTTATGGCTCCTACATCATCACTACCATCAATAACCTCTTCCGTGATCTAGAATCTGGAAGAATACCTGACATTGTACATGATAGACCTATCTCCAAATGGTATTGTCCACGATGTAAAACCACTATCTGTGTTTCCATGTGTATGCAACAGACTTTAACTAGACCTCTTTCTACAGCTAGGAATTTGGGGTTTGTGACCAGACACCCTAATACTGGTCCTTGTTTCACTGCTAAGAAGTGTTCCATAACAGATACCATGTTTGTTTCCTTTACTGTATCCTTACCACGCTTTGATCCCACTACAGCCTTGTTCGACAAGCTTGCACTGGTCCACTCAATTGGGCATTTGGATGAAGACATCTACAAAGAACGCCTGGATCTACCACCTCTGCTGGTTTACCACCCTTTCCTGGATGCCTGGGTGGCTCCACACACAGACTGCTGTGCGAAAAAGCAATATATTTACTTCTGCCGATGTGATGTATTTGATGTTATTCAACATGTTTGTGGTTACTCTCCAGACAGCATTGATTGGACTTTCACCATGGATGATGACATCACAGCAAATGGCACCGACTCCTTTGACTTGACTCTGGCTCCGGATAAGCTCTACCAATCCTATCTTGAGGAGGTTCATCGCCTTTCAACACGGATTTCGAAGATGACCTACACCTGCCCTGTCCAGTTGCAGAAGTGGAGACTGCCTACTGTGCGCTCACAGTATAATTCCGATGGCCAATACTGCATGGTCACTAATTACAAGTCTTACACCTATGGATCTGTTACATGTGCTGTCGATTACCCCAATTTCTGTTTTGTTTCCCACCAGAAGACTGTTATTGGACATACTGTTATAACCCCCGTCTCCCATCTCAATGCAGACATTATTGATGGTAACCCCGATTATCTGCTCACACTGTCAGAATATTTGCCATACTTTAATGTACTCATAGACCCACTCACACTTACATTAAAATCACTTTTAGACAGGAAAGACACACAACTCATCCACATCAGCAATAATATGACCAAAGCCAATGAAGCTGTTCTCGCCTTGATCAACAATGGTGATATGAGTAACGCATTAACTAACACCTGGTTAGAGATTACTTTTAAAGGTTTTGTTATTATACAAGCATTTTTAATTTTCATTTTGATTATTATGCTCTGCTGCCTACAGCGTACACTGTGCCAACACCGTGAGCAGCATGAGTTCCTTTACAAAGCTTGTGCGTCGGGTTTGTAAATGACCACTGCTCCTGTCCTTTCCCAAGACATCTGCCTGTGTTGCCCTAGAAGGCAACAAGGGGGGGAATGTTACATGAGGTCCCTGCCCCCTAATTGGTACCTTCAGAGGTACACCGTAGACAGCTAGCACTTAAGTATATGTTATACTAACATATAGGGCTAAGGGCATCTACCGTACAAGAGTAGATGTCAGGATATGAATGCATATTGTTGTAATACACTTTGCTTACTAATACATATATTCTGCTATGTATTTTCTGTGTATTTCTTACTTGTAAGATGCCAGGACATCTGTGTCCTTGGAGTAATTATAATATGTAATACGGCATTGCCACCTTTTGGTGATTTGTACCACTACACTGAGTTATGTAAGACTCTGTATAAGAACTCTTTTGTTCTCAAACTGATGACTTTACAGAATTGTATAATGTTATCTTGGACCATGGAGCCACCTCTAATTTAGCCAATAGGGCTCATCTCTGTAACTAGAAATGTTTCTATCTTTTGGTAACCCTAGTAATTATCAAAGGTATATAATGTAATGCACAAGCCTTATATCTCGGAGACCTGAGAGACCCCAAGAGACACCGAGAAACCTCAAGGTGTAGGGAACGCTTAGCACTGGCTCCCAGTTTGTATTGGTAAGAACTGCTTAGGGCAACTGTGATTTATCCCTTTGGTAGTAATAAACTTGTTTATTACTCTAATGCAACATGTCTGTGACTACTTGCATTCCCAATATCGTCAAGAATCTGAAAATGAGGTTTAGACCTCCTAACAGTCTAAACAAATGCATTGTTAACTGGTTAAGGTCACGGCTTCTGGGTAGAACCCATAGAGTTTGTATTCAGTGATATTTTTCAGAAATTGGGCGTATGATGAGCGATGTTCCACAGGGGTCCGTGTTGGGTCCTATCTTTTTTCTGATCTTTGCCTTGGATATGTTTAGTAATAACATGAATTGGGCCATTAAATATGCAGATGTTACTAAGTTAAGTGGGACTATTGGTAGCATGACTGAGATAAAATCAATGCAATATAACTTAGATAAAATTACCAGATGGGATTTAAGATGGGGGGTGCACTGTAATATGGACAAGTGTTGTGTGATACAATCCATCCCTCACTTTTACACATTATATAACACAGTATAGAAGAGTGTTGCTAATGAAAAGGATCTAGGTGTTCTAGTCATTAGTAATCTGGACTTTAAAGACAAGGGTACATCAGTCATTGCAAAGGCAAACAGGGTTCTAGGGACTATAAGGAAACACTTTAATAGTAGAAATAAACAGGTGATTATGCCACTTTATAGGGCTTATGTATGACTGTGTTAGATTATGGAAGTCACCTATGGTGTCGCAACAAAAAAAGAGATGTTCAAAAAGTAGAAAATGTACTGCATCATGCCACAAGATGGGTTTATGGAGAACTAAACAACACCTATGAGATTTATCTTAAAGATCATATGCAATGGGGTTTGTATATTGTTAATACATTTTGAATTCAATTCCCTGTGTCATGATTAATGTTTCCTGAAAATTTCATGCTGTTTGGTTTTGCGGTATTCTTTAAATCAGCATATGTTTACTTGCCCTACGTTTGCTCACCAGGTTTTTACAAACTCAGTCTGCAGTTTGTGTCTAGATAGATTAGCTTAAAATCTATCATACTCCTCTTATAAAAAATTGCTCATTTGGTTTCAATGCTGAATTGAAGTACTGGAAAGCTTTGTTTCTGCGAGATCAGCTTGTCTGTATCACAGCTCTCAGTTCTTTCTCATCAAAACTCTGATTTTTTTCTAACTGTATAACACAGGGTTGTATAAAATAGATCTAAATTGTGTTCATTCATAGAAATAGTGTGTCTTTGATGTAGCCTTCATAAATACATTCTTGTAAGAACATTTTTTTATACCAGATTGTCATTCTGTACTATTTCAAACCCATGTACTGACTGAACTCACAAATTTCAGTTCTTTGGTGGTTTCTGTGTGAAAATACATCATGTACAGTATGTGTATAAATATAAACACTATATGGCATCCTGATGCACTGTGTCTCTTCCCCACAGCTGAGGCAGCTGCACTCTGCTGCCACCTGTCCCCTACCCCACAGCCCCCTGCTGTCCGCTCCACATTTGAGGCTGCTGCACCATGCTGCCCACTGTCTTCTCCCACACAATTGGGGATTGTGCACCCTGCTTCCTCCATCCCCTGCCTAAAGAAACAGGGCTGTGCACCCTGCTCAAACAGTTGTGGTTGCTGCTCCCTCCTGCCCCCCCACAGTCAGGGACACTGCACCTGTTGCCCCCTGTTCGTGTCTCCACAGTCAGGGCTGCTGTGCTCTGCTAAGTCATGGAGTCTTAGGTCCCCTGCCTCCACAGTGGAGGCATGCAGCAGGGTGCAGAAAATTCCCTGACTCTTGTGGCAAGTGGCAAGATGGTGCAGCAGCCCTTACTGCAGAAGCAGGGGGCTCTAGGGCACAGCAGGCCACAGCAATCCCAACTGTGTGCAGCAACAGGGTGCAGCAGCTCTGGCTGTGGTGACGGGGACAGAGAACAGCATGTTGCAGAAGCTTCAACTGTGGTATGGACACATGGGGGCATCAGGGTACAGCAGCCTTGACTGTAACACAGGGTGTGCATGGTGCAGCAGTCCTGCCCATTTGGAGTAATGGAAGTGGGTAGCAGTGTACAGCAAAAGTCCCACATCAGGTGGCTGAGGGTAGCATGGTGCAGCAGCCCCAACTGTGGAAGCAGGGGGACCTGGAACTCTAGGGCTTAGCTGAGCACAGCAACCCTGATTGTGGAGACAGGAACACTGTGGAACAGGTGCAGTGTCCCTGACTGTGGTAGTGGGGGAGAGAGAGAGAGTAGCAGGGTGCAGCAACCCCAACTATTTTGGCAGGTGGCACCAGGGTGCAGCAACCATGATTCTTTAGGCAGGGGATGGATGCAAGCAGGGTACACAATCCCTGACTCTGTGGGAGAAGACAGTGGGCAGCAGGGTGCAGCAGCCTCAAATGTGGAACAGAAGGCAGGTGGTTTGTGGGGCAGGGGACAGGTCGCAGCAGAGTTCAGTTGTCTCAGCTGTGGGGAAGAGACAAGGTGCATCGGGATGCCATATAGTTTTTCTGTTTATACACATACCTGATGTCTTTTCACTCAGAAACCAGCAAAGAACTGAAATTTGTAAGTTCAGACAGTACATGCGCTTGAAATAGTACAGTGTGACAGGCATCTATCTGTCAATCTGACATGAAAAAAATGCTCTTACATGAATGTATTTATGATGGCTACATCAAAGACAAATTACTTCTATGAATGAACGAAATTTAGATTTATTTTATATTCATTAAACAATCCTGTGTTATATAGTTAGAAAAAAATCAGAGTTTTGAGAGAAAGAACTGAGATCTGTGATACAGACAAGCTGATCTCTCACAGAGAAAGATTCCCACTACTTCAATTCAACATTAATACTGAAATGATCAATGTTTTATAAGAAGAGCATGATAGATTTTAAGCTGATCTAACCACAAACCACAGACTGAGTTTGTAAGAAACCTGGTGAGCAAACCATTAACTCTACAGCCTGCCGTGATTAGGAATCTGAAGCAACAAGCTACAGTACTACAAGATGATGTCATCACTCTCTAAGCCTGACTGAGAGAGAGAGAAATAACTCCACTGTTTTCTGCTACTGTAGAGCAAGTTAACAAATGCTGATTTAAAGAAAACCACAAAACCAAACAGCAAGAAATTTTCAGGAAACTCTAATCATGACACAGGGACTTGAATTCAAGCTTTATTAACAATATGCAAAAAAACATTGCACACGATCTTTAAAAATTTAAAATTAATGTCACTAGAAAGTAGAAGACTAAGGGGCAATTTAATGCTAATTTATGATATCTGCAAAGATCCTTTTTTGTTAAATACATTGCAGTTGGAGTTTAAAAATAATAAAATAGGAACTAGAGGTCATCCCCACAGCTACAAAAAAGGAGGTTCTTTACAAACAGCAAGATGTTTTACTATATACAGTGGGTTATTAACCCATGGAATAAATTACCTCTGGACATTATACTGAGTAAAAACAAGACTGCGTTTAAAAATAGCTTAGATAAATACATTTGTAATGGGGCTCAGTTACAGCATTATGGGTGATGTACAGGAGCTCAATATGGGCTAATGCATTCTTTACTACTTATTACTTAGTATTAACCTTAGTAGTATGAACCTTAGTATGCATCCTTCATGTACAATGAACAAAGTCTGTCCCCCATTTGTAGTATGGGAATCAAGGCTTGCAGGGGTACCATTCAAAATGATTTGCATTTGATGTACATTGCACAGGCTGAAATCCCTGAGACCTCATACAGGACATAGCTCTCCCTTCCATTTTGGGACAGAGAAGTATCTGGAATGAAACCCTTTGTTCCTGTTCTAATGAGGAACTGGTTCTATGGCACACTTCTGAAATAGGGTCTGAATCTCCTCCTTTAGAAGGGATAGGTGGCCCGGAGGATAAAAGGAAGGAAGGGGGGATGATCTGAAGGGATTTCTATCAAGTCTAGAGCATGCCCTATTGCAATTATCTCCAGAACCCACTCATCTTAGGTGATCTCCTGACATTATTTTAAATGCAGAGAGATCCTGTCTTCCACACTCACCCATAGAGACAATAGCTGAGGGAGAGATGGAAGAGAGTGAGGTGGAACCGGGGGCAGTAGGGTCATTGGAACTGATCAATTCTGGGGCTTTGTCATGGGCACTAGGGTGTAGGGGACCTGGAAGGGGACCACCACCTCTGCCACAGCCTTACTGGTGGTATGGACAGTTACCCCGGCAGCAGACCTATGAAAAGAGTCTCTGCAACATCTCCTGCCAGGAGTGGGGTAGAGGGACTTAACAGACCTTAAAGTCATCAAAGAAGTCTGAAGGCCACATAGGGCATCTTTAACATCATAACCAAATAGATTAGAACTATTCAAGGGAGCATCTGAAACTGCCTACTGCAAGGCAAAACCAGCCACTCTGATCCAAGAATATATTCTCAACTTCAGTGCCAGCATATAGAGGTTTAATCAAATCATTTGGGAAGAACCATCAGGCAAAGCTTGGTCAGCAGTGTGAACAGTTTTCCACAGGATGTTCTGGTACTTAATCATATGGGGCTGGTGATTTGCAATCCTAAGGACCAAGGATGCTGAGGCATAAGTACGCTTGCCCCTAACAGCCAGTCTCCTAGATTCTTTACTGGAAGGCAAAGCACGAATGTGTCTAGGTACCTTAGAATGATCATGAGCAGCCATAATGACCACAGAGTCAGTTTCAGGCTGGTTTGCATAATAAGGCTTAGTAGACAGAACAGGGTACTATTTAGCAGCCTTCCTTGGATTAAAGACAGGAGTTAGACCATGCAGCAAAGATAGCATCCTCTAAAGCAGGATATGCAGTAGGAATAATAATGGAGGGAGTGCAAGGCATCTCCAAAAATTCCACTAAACTTCTCTTAGTGGAATCATCCTCTTTGACAATAAAACCCATGGCAGATTGCATTTGCTGAATCACAGTCTGAAAAGGGGACTCCTCAGAAGGAGGAGACTGTGGAGTATATAGCAGAGAGTCCTCACTGCAGAACAAGAGAGTGGAGCTTGAGGGCAGGTTCCCTTCTTTGAACTTCCCTTAACCTTCATATGCCTCCTCTAAATCCTCCTCAACATCCATGAGATCAAGATTGTACTCCATTTTGTCATGGTCATCATGAAAAACAATGGAAACCAAAGATGAAGCCAGCGATGCCAGCGGCAGTTGAGAGGCAGGAATTTGTGGCATGCTTATAGAAGCCATCAATGAAGGCCATAGACCTGATGGCCATAATGGCAGGAAATAGGGATGGTTGAAATTAGCAAATTCCGATTTTGTGGAATTGTAACGATATTCAGAGAATTTTGCAAAATTTTGCAACAATTTGCAGAATTTTCTGAAACTCATTAACTGGTTATAACTCTGTCAGTCTTATATTTCGAGAGCTGATGTTTGGCAGGAATACTGTTTAGAAGAGGCCCTAAAATGATATTAGGTTTACTTGCATTTGCATAAGGGTCAATGAAGTTATAGAGGCTCAACATCTTACAATTTATTATTCATGTGAATGTTTTTGAAAATATTTCTATGCTTACAACTTAGCCACCTTTGGAGCTAAATAATTGAACATTTATATTCATACTTTCTTAGAAGGTTCCTAGAAACTGCTAAATATACAGGTAGTTGGTCATGTAAATTTTAAATTACAGGAGTTCAAGATTTCACAATTTATTTGTTAAATTGTGTGAACATTTTCAAAAATTGGATGTTTATAGTGCCACTGCTATTGCAGGTATACACTCAAGATTTAGCATCCATACCAAAATAAATATGTCCTGGAATCTAATTAAGCTGGATAAATGTAGTATAGTAAGTTAAAATTTATTGTGGATACTTTAGAAATTACGAATTGGCAAAATGTGCTCATAAATTCATGGAAGCATGACAGGTAATGCCACTAGAATTCTACTTTTGCAATTTCACTTTCATGTTGCACTTATCACTACTGTATCATCTTACCTGCACTAGCATCATGGCCCTGCAATGCCCTTCCAACACTCCTGCAACAGTGATGCCCAGCATCATGCTGTATCATGACTAAAGATATCCAGATACTTTTGTCACAATGGCTGAAGACATAACTAGTTGTAAGGTTTGGAGTCACTTGGTGCCACTGATTTTAAACAGTAAAAATATACATTGTTATGTAAAGGGTTGTTAAAGTATCAGCACATGGCATCAAACAGAAACAATGCTGCATGAGCGCATGCTTCCACAAGTCATTAAGTCAGTGAAATCTAGTGCTTAGCTGGTATATTACAAGAAGACATGATAGTGCACAGTGATTTCCATGACTAATCTTCATGGTTCATCTCTCAAGTTAGTGACCTGATATTTGACACCACTATATTTTTACTATGGATCCTCCTTATTGCCACTTTACCCAGCCTTTACCTTCCTCCACAGTGACAACTCAGGCTTATGACTGTGCAAAATGTATGACATTGCTCTGACAAAGGCATCACAACATTCCAGAATTTCACAAAAGCTCTTGAATTGCAACTTTAATTACAGCTGTTATTTTGGAATATTTGGCTGCTTGTAATTTGGCCAGCCTTTTAGCAAGATATTAAAGAGCTGACACATACAGACTCTTTTTTCCATATAGGCTTTTCTCCTGACCAGCAGCTCATCTGTCAGGGATAAACCCTGTTCACAGGGATATATAATGATCAGGCTGAAGCCAGTTGCCATTTATTTAGCTACAAGGATTTTTTCCCACATTTTATTCTTTCCCACCTCCCCTTGTGGGGACTGTGCCTCTGTCAGACTCTAACAACTACAGCTTCTCCTGTGTCAGAAACAAGCTCCCTGGCCCAGCCACAGGGGTCACTGTGTTGGTGGAAATCACTGCCAACCGTCCCCGACTGAGATGCACTACCGAGCAGCAGCTGTCTCACCCATGGTCTGCTTCCTGACATGACTTCCTGGGCTCACTTCTGAACTTGGGTCATCAGCATGGCAGCTCAACACTCTTTCACTGGGCCATGGAGGTGACCTCACAGCCTAAAATATAGGGTCAATGAATCTAACAAATTTGGTGATATTCCGTTCCCTAGTTTTAATGTTATAGGGGCTTAAAATTCTGCAGTTTACATAATTGTGAAACATAATTTTAAAATTTCTGAAAGTTTTAAGGCTTACAGTATATCTCAGTCACTTTTTTGATGCTTTGTACACCTCTGTAAGGACCATGGTAGAGTCAACATACCAAATTTGGCGCAACATGGACAAATACTGTTTAAATTAGATGGAAATAATTAAAATCACAATTCTGGCAAAATTTCATGACATTTTCAAAGACATTTTACAATAATTCATGGAAGTGAAATCTTAATTTAACCAGAATTTTACAAATAGAAGATAAATTTCACCCAGCCCTAGTGGCAAAGCTATCTGCTGTGGCAATGCTGCTAGCAGGTGATGACACCAGCACAGCCTGGGAATCAACAGTGCCATTTAAAGGGTCCAGGACTGCCTACATCGAAAGGCCTGATGCTGACAATGATGGCAATGTACTGTGCAAGGTAGGTATGGCAGTGACTGAGTCAAACCCTGACCTTGGTGCCTCAATAACATTTGGGGGGGGGCTTTTGTTGATACCACCAAAGTGGATATTGACAAGGACATACCTGTTTTCAACAGTGACTGGGACCTCACTGGTGAAGCAGCTTCCTCTTTGCCTTTATGTTTGTGCTTATGGACAGACAATGAGAAAGCCCAAGACAATACTCTTTTCTTGTCCTTTTCTTTCTATTTTGATGACCATTTGTCAGGTAGCAGTGATAGAGAAGTAGATCTGGAGCCCTTTTCCTTCTCCATGGCTTTTAATGCCTTTTGAACAAGGAAGATGTCTTGAGCATTCTGACAGTGTCGGCTTGTAGTCCTAATGAGAAAGGACCTAAATATGCTTGAGGAGTGGTCAAGAGTGTGGCAGCTAAGATTCAATGCAAAGAAGTGCAAAATCATCCATTTGGAGCACAGAAATCCAAGGGAGGTGTACAAGATGGGCGGAGGGTACTGATGGCCACAATCAAGAAAGGGACCTGGGATAATTATATCTGATGACCTAAAGGTAACCAAACAATGTGAGAAGGTGCCGGCTCCATGGGGCTGAGTGAAGGGGTTCACTCAGCATGCTGGTGACCCGGGTTTGTGCCCTGATCCAAGGTGCCAGGAGCAGAGACCAGCAGGGAGGGGTTCCATAAGCATCTGCCTCAACACGCCCCCTCATGTGACCCCATCCAAGGACACCCTGTGCTCATGCAAGGCCGAGAACTACAGTGTTTGGGGCACAGAACATGGAAAATGCCCCCACGAACTGACCCGATGATGAGCACCCTGGCCCCTGCCACCCAAAGCCCTGGAGCCAGCCCAGATCTGGCTCCATGGCACCTGAGATGCATAGTCGAGCCATAGAGGCTAATTCTTCCCAGAGGAGCAGGACTCTCCCAGCACAAGAATATGATGGGCTGCTCAGGTAGGCTGCAAATGGTGAGCTGGTAGAAGGTGGCAGGAGGTTGGCGGGTGGTGGGTCGGCCCTGGTGCTCTGAAGGAGTGGCCGATCGGGGGGGACGTGAGAGGCGCAAAAAAAAAGCAATGTGAAAAGGCCATGGGGAGGTCTAGTGGGATGCTAGGGTGCATAGGGAGAGGTATCACCAGCAGAAAAAAGGAGGTGGTTATTCCACTGTACAGATTACTCGTGAGACCTCATCTAGAGTACTGTGTCCAGTTCTGGAGGCTACATCTCTGAAAGGACATAAACAAAATAGAGGCAGCCCAGAGAAGGGCAACAGAAATGGTGCAAAGACTGCACCAAAAGTTATATGAAGAAAGACTAGTGGACCTCAATATGTATTCCCTGGAGAAGAGGAGAGGGGGAATATGATAGAGACATTCAAGTTCCTCAGGAGTATAAGCAAGGTACAGGAGGGTAGCATCTTTTAGAAAAGAAGGTATACAAGAACAAGGGGGCATGATATGAGGCTAAAGTGGGGTAGATTCACGGGCAACGTGAAGAAGTACTTTTACGCAGAAAGAATAGTGAATGCTTGGAACAGACTCCCTGCAGAGGTGGTGGGGGCAAAAATGGTAGGGGAATTCAAGTATGCATGGGGTAGACATAGGAGTACTCTTGCAATGGGGAAGAGAGGTTAAACCACAGATCAACTAGGGTCTGCGGTATTGCATTAGGTAGGGAAAAGGGGCAGACTAGGTGGGCCACATGGTCCTTATCTGCCGTCACCTTCTATCTTTCTGTGTTTCTATGTAGTCGGATTGAAACACCGGCAGATCTCACAGGCCCACACATTGTGAGTTTCCCAAACAGCACACACAAGTGGTGGGAGTGTTGTCTTTGTAAATTTCAAAAAACCACAGGCACAATTTCTAAATAAATGTTTTTTAGACTTTGGCGGCATGCAGAGATGACGATAAATATATTTAGAATAAATAGCAAATAACAGAAACAAGGCAATGGCTTTGTCAACATTGCTTCCTTCAGCAGATTCACGGAGGATGATTGATGGATGGAGAAAGAACTAAGGAGTATAGAGGCTGTTTGTGTTATTCACAGAATGATGCTGCATGTCATGGTGGGTGGCCCCCATTTGTAAAATGATTCTATTTGGTCCTGACCCTGATGGCTTACAGTTCCAAAGGTGTGTCCTAATGGAAGAGATTTCCTTAATGAAGATCTCTCACTTTCAAAATGCTTATAAGTTTTTCTTTTACTTACCAAGACAGCGTGCTGTGCAGAAAAAATATCATTCACCCAGTTTCATACAGAAACGTTTACAAAAATGTTTTATATCTGGCACGCACTATCCCAGTTTATAAATGTTGTCCCCATTTCTAAAACAAAAACAGTTTTTTCTATTTCAGGTTACTAGCACTATATGTTTTGTACTCAGTATTACTCTAGACAGCTTCCCCAGCTCACCCTAAATCCACACCCACTCGACCCAGAGTAAAGGAAAAGTAACTACTTTTTCTTAAAAAAAAAACATGAAAATCACCTTCTGTAACTGTCCAACTTGATTGCACTCCATCTGTCAGCCACCATGTAAGCTGCAGTCAGCTCCCATCTCTGACTATGTTCCTGTCCAAAGCCTCCCAAATGAAACAAACAGGAAAAAAATTGGGGTATGATGATGGTCGACAGAAACAAAGGAGCTCTGGTGAGGTGGTGTAGGAGAATGACAGCTGAGCAAGGCGGGGGGGGCCTGGGTTAAACTTACATACAGCAAGGAAGGTCTGTGGAAGGAAGGAACTCTGGAACACTGCAGTGCCCTCTGCTGGCAAGTATACCAGTACAGGGACTTCTTTAAAAAAATAATTTGTACTCATTGTATGTTTTTATTTTATTTTTTAACTCATACTAAAAATGCCACATGTAACTCATTTTCTAAATGCAGTAGTACCCTCCAGGGTGGGCAGTATTGGGCTATACTGGACATTTCAGGGGCTATAAAGCACTCTACCAGCAGCATTGGGCCTCATTACACCGCTGGCCAGTCCAGTATATTAATAAACCAAACCACCCTCATCAGCTGGCAAATCTGCCGTCTCCTACCGTCTCCCCTACCTGTGGAACCAGCTTCCCCAGCCACTCAGAGAGTCACCCTCGCACAACTCCATTAAATCTAAACTTCATCGACTCTTCTTTCCCACCTGTAACTGCAACTAGTCTGCCTTTAACTAAATGAACACGGTTTAAACTTCAAAACCTCTGTACTGTACTGTATATTATTGTATTCATGCAACTGATTGTGAATAATTGCATATATGCAACTGAGTGTAAATAACTCCTTTGTACAAAATTATGTGATTCTATATAATATTCTCATGTATCTTCTCTATGTATGTATACTGTTGTAACTCCCTCACACTCACCCCCCGGGTCACACCTGGAAACAAGTCTTAGTTCAGTGTGCTTTTTCTGATTATTAAATACTTAAATAAATACCACCCACCCTGTTGGGTATTAATGCTTACTCAAGTCCTTGTCTGGCTCTGTCACAACTAGTACTGTACCATTTAGTTTGTCAACCTATTTCCAGTTTCTAATAGCAGGGTGCATTACTTGTTTTTAAGTGTCCCAAACTGAACTGCAACCTGCCATCTGTCTAACTAACAACTCATTTTAGACGGTCTGAATGACTTTTGGGACCCTGCAAAAATTAGCCTTCATCCACACTCCTCTTGTCTTTTACACACTCGACGGTGCCCCTTGGAGTCAGTAACCACTTTTAAATACCTAGCAGTTTGGTTAGACCAGCATCTATCCTTTTCATTTCATATCGATGCTCTATGTGTTAAATTGTTCCCCAAATTAGGTTTCTTGTACAGGTATAAGGACTCCCTCTCCCCTCCAGTGCATAACCAGCTACTTACCAAACTACAGTAATTCAGCCTTTTTTTGACTATGCTGATATTGTCTTCACTGCTGCCCCTGCAACTACCTTATCTAGGTTGGACACTGTTTACAATGCTTTTTGCCACTTTGCCTCTAACTCCACCCCTTTCACCCATCACTGCTCTCTCTACTCTTCCCTATCCCTCTCTTCCTTCACTCTTAAGTGTAACCTACACTCTCACTTTCCTAGCCAAATACTGGTTAGGAAATCTCTCAACATACATCAAAGACCTCTTTTTCTCTGCTTTCCTCTCCTTGTACAGCTTAAGATCCAGGGATCTGCGCACCTTCAAACTGCCCCATCCCAGCTCTTCTACGGGTTCCTAGACTTTCTCCTATCACCTCCCTAACCCATGGACTCAGCAATCTGCCTCCCTACATAACTCCTCCTCCCTAAATGTCTTAAAGCAACTGATCCTATGGTTAGACACTAGACCATGTTCTTGTACTATCCGTATGCCTTCAGGCAAACCTGCCTGATCTCTTCACTCCAACATCCTGTTCATTCCAACTACTATTTCTTGTACACTGTTTATGTACTGCCCTATTCTCCTGGCAGGCATCTGCCTCAACAGCGCAGTTCTCTGTTTTTATAAATATTTGTTTATTCTTTCACACTGTCCTCTATTATGTTTACTACATCATTACCGTTCACTGCATTATCTTTTGATAGTGTCTGTAAATATTTTAAACATGTCATTTAAATGTAATGTAAACCCCTCCTTTCTCTTTTCCCTAGGTCACACCTGGAAATGAACTTCAGCTCAGTGTGCCTTTCCTGGTTACCAAAATTTAAAATAAATAAAATTAAAATAAACATCCAGGTAATGCTGCACAATAATTTTCAACACTCAGCTTTGGTGTTGGCCACCCTTAATACCTTCTGATCATTTGCAAACTGGATCATAGGCTAGAGACATTCAGTTTGTGCACCAGTATTGTGAACACTTTTCCACAGGAGGTTAGAAGTGCCTCCTTGGAGGCCTCATTTGAGACCAGAATCCAGTGGTTTCTCTGGTATCAAGTATTTCTCTGACCTTCAGTATCTTCCTGAACATTGCACTTTATTGCATTCTCCTGCATCTGTACGTTTTATATACACTGATGCCTTTGTGCAGCCATGTTTTATAATTGCACTTTGGTTTTTATGTATGTTCATTTTGCACATTTGTAAAGCGTTTTGAGCCTAGAAAAGGTGTTATATATAATAATGGACTTCTGTTACTACAAATGGCTACTAGCCCTCCTCAATTTTCTTTTTTCCTTAATTCAGTAGTGGCCCATTTATCCTAATTTAACTCCTTCCCCCAGCGCCATCACCTGACCTTCCAGGGACGTAGCTCAACCTGCTTCATTCCTCCATGGCCCCCTTCCCACCATGGTGGAATGTTGTGTGTCAACCTCCCTTAGAGTTCCTTGTAAAAGTGGTTTGGCTATGAATCAGAAAGATTTTGTCCACCCTATGTAAACCAGACACCACTGGTACTGTAGTAGCCCATGCACCTGATGAAGTGCCAGAGACACAGCTGTGTTACCAGCAGAGGAGGCAGACATGATAGCAGTCTGGCAGTAGGAGGTTCAAGTGACTGAGATGATCAAACTGCAGTGACAGAAGAAGAAATAGTTGTAGGCATGAGCAAAACAAAAGGAAAACAGCTGTCAATAGTGACTGGCCACACAGGCATATCATGCCCATCAGGATATATTATTTTAATAAAAAAAAAACTGTTCTGTTATATTTGTCATCATTGTTATATATTAGTTTATTTAAATATATTATTTTGTGAGGTTCAAGCGATGACGATATGATAACAGTGTTGGACAGGAGTAATGAAGGCAAAATAGCAGCAGTTGCAGTTACCAGCAGGGTGAAAATCAACTGATGAGAGTGGAGTGAGAAGGAAAAGACAGCAGTAGCAAGAGACTCAAAGGATGAACAGCAGCAGTGACAGTTGTAAAATAAAGATCCTGGGGATGGCCAAAGTTGAAAAGTAGGGTTGCGAAGAATGCAGAATTAAAAACATAGAATGTGTTGGTAGATAAGAAATTCTAGGGCCCATCAAGTCTGTGTATGTTGCCCCTGCCTATGTTGTCACTACAGACACTACCTGATCTCTGGCTGCCTTCACTTCAGCCCCTCCCTCAGCTTTTCTACCAAGGTTCCCTTTTGCCTGTCTCATGCATGTTAGAAGCCCACTACTATTTTCACCACCACCACCACCTCTACTGAAAGAATGTCCAAGGTATCCACTACTCCTTCAGTGAAGACATACTTCCTAAATTTCCCCCCCCTTCCAGCATCACTGCATGCCTCCTTGTTCTCATGTACCTTCTCTTTTGAAAAATACTCCCCTCCTGTACCTTATTCACCCATATGAGGTACTTGCAGGTTTCTATCATGTGTCCCCCTCTCTTGTCTCTTCCAGGGTGTACACATTGAGATCCCTCAGTCTCTCCTTGTAGAGCTTATGATGCAATTCCACCATCAGAATGACAAGGAATGGAAATTCTGCTTCTGAAATGCTTCTGGAATTCCTTTGGTAGTTCTGTGGAATTTTGAACAGCATTTCCATGTAAACTACAAAATAATTGACTGTGGATCACATAAACTGCAGAACATATTTCCATGGATTGCAGAAAAAGAATCTACAGTTTATATAGACTGGAATACTACTCCATGAAAACCACATTTTTTTATAGTATTTTTTGATTTTATAGAATAAATTATGCATCCCTACAACATACTAAAAGACAAATTCTAATCCATGAAAATCATATTGTTTGTATAATATTTTTGGGATTTTTCAGAACAAATTCTGTTTCCATACATCATACTAAAAGGAAAATTACATAATATTTATACCAAGAATATCAGAAGAAAAACAAAATAAAAACAAAGCACATTAGAAATTTAGTATGGCTATATTATATGTCAAAATAATAATAAATTTGATACAAGTCCAACTCCTCATTGGTGGGGGTGAGCCTCTATTTTTATGTTTGCTTGCATGTATGTGCAAGAAACATAGTGCCACCATACGAGAATTCATAAGTATGCCTCCCCCACTTCCAGTGCCCTGCTGCCTCTTGCAGGTGCAGCAGCACCCCGCCAATGAATGTCAGAGCTGTCTGTGACAGCCCTTCAGATGCAGTGGTATACAGCTGAAGGCAAAAAAAACGCTGCAAGCAGCGGTGGTAACATGCAGGCAATTTGCCTACACATTGGCACTGCACTGAATCAGCTATCATAGACATCTCTGTCCCCCATAACAAGTAGCATGCTGGGAGCCTACCCCAGTGAGCTCATGCGTTCCCCCCCCCACACACACACACACACTGTATGGCCGACGGCGGTGCCCAATCTCCCGTCAGCTCCACTCCCCCACAACAGAATTCCAGATGCCATGCTGGGAGCCCACCCCAGTGTGGCAACAGTTTCAGAAGGCCAACGGGGGTGCCCAGTCCCCATCAGCTCTACTGCATCCCCCCAACAGACTTCCAGGTGCTACGCTGGGAGCCCACCCCAGCGTGGCAACAGTCCGTATGGCCAACAGGGGTGCCCAATCCCCCATCGGCTCTGCTGCCCCCCCAAACAGCCTTCTAGCAGCCACGCTGGGAGCCCACCCCATTGTGGCAAAAGTCCCATGTCATCTTTAAAAAAAAACATGCCCTGTAAGAAAAAATGGTCCCTCGCTGACTGTTTTGACACCCCACCCATGCCCACCCTCTGCGCACCCTGCCTCCCCACACCCCCACCTCACCCCATTCTTACCTCTGGAGGCTGGTGCGACAATCTTCAGTGGACTGGGAACACGTCTGCACTCTTCAAAGCTGACCGTGAACTGAGGAAATGCCGGTAAGCTGTATAATGGAATAAATAGTTTTTTTTTCAACTTTGCTGCATATCTCAGGTGTTTTGGGGAATTTTTTTCACCAAATTTTCTACATGGGACTTGGGACCCCATCTCTGAATTCTGGTACTATAATTTTGTTATTCGGTCCCAAAAAGTGATTTCACGGTCACTGCGCGGAACCACCTTTTGGGACCAATTTACAAAACAACAGTGTCACAGTTCATGAGGTAGGCCCTCAAAAACCCTATGTTGAAAATTTGGTGAAATAATTCCCAAAAATTACTGTTTCACAAGTGTGCATTGCACAGTTCCTACGCACGCTCGTAAGTTTGTGAATTTTTAATATTTTTACTCCAGATTTTCAACATTGCCATTTTACCACAGCTCCTTATGAGCAGTGCAGCTGTCATTTTTCACATCTTGCCCAAAATGTGTTTCCATGCATGTAGCGCACAATGGCACAGTCGGTGTGCGAAATCAATGTTCGGGACAGATTAAGAAAATCACAGTGACACCGTTCATGAGCAGAGGTCTTAAAATGGCTATATTAAAAATCTGGTGACAAAAGTCCAAAAAATGACTGTGTTATGAGCTAGCATCGCACAGTTTCCATGCACCCTCGTAAGTTCATGAATCTGTAATATTTTCAGTCCAGATTTTCACCACTGGCATTGTTCTACACTTTCTTATGAACAGTACAGCTGTCATTTTTCACACCATGGCCAAAATGTGTTTTTGCACTTCGATTGCAGAAATGCGTGATTGCTGTGGGAAATCACTGTTCAGGACAGATTAAGAAAATCCCAGTGACACTGTTCATGAGAAGAGCTCCCAAAATGCCTGTGTTGACAATCTGCTGTAAAAATTCCCCAAACTAATTACATTATGGGTGTGTGTTGTGCAGTTTCTACGGACGCTCGTGACTTCACCATTTTGTTTTATATTTTCACTGCAGATTTTCAACATTGCCATTTTTTACACCTCCCCATGAACACTACAGCTGTTATTTTTCACATCCTGTTCGAAATGTGTTTTTGCACCTGTAGTGCCAAATGGTGTAGCCGCTGTGCAAAATCAGCTTCCGGCTAATGAACTGATATTGCCACTGTTCATAAGGTGGGATCACAAAAAAAACATGTTGAAAATTTGGAGTGAAAATACCAACGAACGCCTGAGGTGTTAGGGTTTCCGACCATAAAGCTCCACCCTGTAGAGACTGACAGGCATCGGGGTGTGTCTTGGGATTGTCCCCTTTAATGCTTATACCATTCCACCCCCACCCACACCCTGTAACCAGTGAGAGGCATTGAGGTGTGCCTTGGACTCTTAGGCCCCAAAGTTTACCCCATTCTCCTATACTGTACCCATCTCACTGTATTTCCTGATGGAATGGGGTGAACATAAGGGCCAAAGACCCCAAGGCACACTGACACTTGTCAGTGTCTGCAGGGTAGGGTGTGGTGAAAGGGCATGGCAGTTATGCCTGACAACCCAAAGGCACACCCCAATGCCTGTCACTATCTCCAGGGTGGTGGTGGGGTTGGTTTCAGTTCAATACTTCACTGCCATTCCTATTATGCAGCTCTGTAACCCCTACACTACCAATGCCAATGCCAGCAAGCAAACATTTGACATTGACAAATGCTTCTTATATAGAGAATAAAGGATGGGGAAGGGTGTGCTATAAGAATTTAATGCATACACGAGTTGTGGGATGCTACATAAACCCCGAGGGTGAAGGTTTATGTAGCATCCCACAACTCGGGTATGCATTAAATTCTCATAGCATACCTTTCCCCATCTTTTATTTTTTATAGTATATTGGGCAGCAATTTATTTCCAGCCTGATTTGTATCTGTCTGTCACATCTCTCTCATACACACATACACACAAACTCTCTCTCTCTCTCTCTCCCCCCCGACCACTCCCTCTGTTCATTTATATAGTTGTTTTGTTTTCTTTTGCCAGTTTTTCTGTTGTTTTTTTTTTTCCTTACAGTTTGCCCTGGGAGAGATTGCACTTTCCGTGCTTCTTGGGACCGTTAGTGCAGCTGTGTTCCGAAATGCACGAATGGTAGGATCAACCAGATATAACTTTGCGAGAAGGAAAAGCATTTTGAAAAGACAAAAAAAATAAAATGAAGAAAAGTATTGTTCCTTTTTGTTGTAGCGGCTCCATCTCAGCAGTTTCTTGCATAGCGAGAGATGGAGCCATCATGTTGGTGATAGCATTCTGCTCTCCCACACAGAACTTAAGCCAATAAGGGAGTGTCCAGTTTTACTGACAGGGAACGTGAATGTCATATCAACCAGCCAGTTGTTAGGGAAAATATCTACCTGGTCAGTACATTGAGAAAAATTGCTGACCAGTTATTATAACAAGTTATACTTTAGAGTTATACAGGAACTATTGGCAGCAGAAAAATAATTTATCAGTTGATTCATACAAATAAACAGACCCCTACCCTGCTAGATCCAAACTTTAAAGAAAAGAAAAGTAGGGAAAATATGGTATCATGACATACGGGTGAAGCAAACTGAGCGACTGAAATATAAGCGATTCAGTTTCCACACCCAACTGGATAGCGAGTGTGGAGATATAGTGATGGTAGGGGATAGTGACTGTGGAGGGTTTCAATGGTGAGGGCGAATGACAGGGGAGCTGTAGAGTGATGCCAGTCAAGTACTGTAATGAAGCCTGCTGCTGCCAAGCTGTCCACTTTGCGTGACATATATGGTCACCGAATAGTCAATCAATCAATCAATCAATCAAAGTCTTTATTTAACCAGGCAATCACCGTTAAGCAAGCTAATTTTCAAGGTGGACCTGGGTTTGTCAACAAGGAACAAGTGACAATATACATGGGATGCAACACACAAAAAAATAATAATAATAAAAATAAAGTGAGATACAATAATACAGTATATACAAAGTATCAGCAGGTAGCATTAACAGTAGTATATGTTTGGAACAGAACATACAGCTAGTTTTGGGTAGGACACAATTTTTCATATAAGTAAAGAAATATACATATCAGGTGCACCGAACACAAATAAAACCAAATATAAAAAGATATATTGTGATACGGTATGGAGAATTTAAAGCTGGAACCAGAATCAAAGAAATGTGAAAGGGACAGATATGGGGGGCAGAAAAAGGGGAGAGGGAAAAGTCGATTATAGATGTGATCAGTCTTTTAACAGTAGTAATTAGAGTGTACTTGGACTTATAGGAGTCACTATTTAGGGTAGAGAGGCACAGGACTCCTTATTATGATGTAGATATAGAGATTTAAAAGCTGCTAGACTGATGGGGTGAGTTAATTTCAAAGTTTGTTGCAGCTTGTTCCACAGTTGAGGTAGCACAAAGCTGACGGCTGCTCTACCAACGCGAGATTTTGCTTTGTAAACATAAAGGTAGATATATGAGGTGCTTCTCAGGTCATACTTCCCCAGAGTGCAAAAAAGTAAACAGACAGAGATATACTGGAGCAGTTTATTTGAGATAGCTTTGTATGTCCAAACCACAGCATTTTTTTCCATCTGTAAGCAAGGGATGACCATCCTACTGCCGTGTACAATGCACAGTGGTGGGTTGAATAAGGAAGACCCGTGATGAATCTTATGGCTCTGTGATAAAGCGTATCGAGTTTGGCTAGGGCACCTGCAGGTCCCTGACTATATAGAAAATCTGTGTAATCCAATAGGGAAAGAAAGGTAGTTTGAACCAGTTTCAGTTTAGCATCTCTTGTGAGGAGATTATTAATCCTAAAGAACAGACCAAGTCTTTGTCTAAGTTTCTTTGCCAGTTCTTCTAAGTGATCTGCGAAAATAAGTCTATGGTCTAACCAGACCCCCAGGTACTTGAACTTTGGTATGTAGTCCAACCGCTCACCTAGAATGGTAGTGATCTGCGTGACTGTCCCAGCAATTGTAGAATTTATTGCATTGTGAAGGGGCAAGAGGAACATTGCTTTTGTTTTGTTTTGCATTTAAGAGCAGTTTCTGGTTTATAAGATGATGTTGCAGCAGATTAAATTCATTTTGAAGGGCCTTACAGGCCGCATCAGGGATGGGGCTACTAACATAGTGTACCGTATCATCCGTGAATAGATGTATCTGTGCTTCTTTGATGGGACCATCTACATTGTTAATATAAATGGGACCAAGAATGGAGCCTTGCGGTACACCCCTCAATAGGGGTTTTGGTGGAGAAACTTCCCCTTCTGCCTTTACATGTTGAAGTCTTCTCGAGAGGTAGTTGGAGAACCATTTAAGGGATAGGGAATCCAAACCAATGTTCTGGAGGGATGACAGAAGCAGTCTGTGATCAATGGTATCAAATGCATTGCTTAGGTCCAAGAAAACTGGGCAAACTTTTTTTTGGCTGATTCAAGCATGCCAGTCGTTTGTCTCCTTGGCTAGGGCAGAGATTGTACTGTGCTGTGCTCTAAAACCGGATTGTAATGGGTTGAGCAATTTTTCTGATTCTAGGTACTTCTGAAGCTGGGAGTTCACTATTTTCTCCAGCATCTTTGACAGGATTGGAAATAGGGAGATTGGCCTGTAGCAATTGAGGTCACTAGGATCTCTAGACTTAAACAAAGGGACAAGTGTATTTTTCCAAATGGGTGGTAGGTCCCCTGGGACAAGGATTAGTTGAAGAGATGAGTAATTGGGACTGCAAGGATGTGGTAGCCGACCTTTAAGAAATACGGGTCAATGAGGTCAGCCGCAGCACTTTTCCTAGTGTCCAACTGAAGGAGAAGATCTTTGACTTCTTTCAGGGAGGTAGGCTGCAGAGAGAAGGATGGACTGGGGATAGGTTTTTCTTGTGTATCCAATCCAAGTTGTTGGCTGAGGATATTTGCGGGAGAGGAGTCAAAGGCTAGCCCTGCAGTGGCAAAAAGATTATTGAGAGTGTCGAGGATAGACGGTCTGTCGGAGATGACAGTATCGTCTATAAATAATTTAGTAGGTAGGGAATTAACAGTGGTGTGACCTTCAATGTCTTTGATCGTCCTCCAGAATTTGGAGGCATTTCTTGAGGAGCTCTCCAGCTGTGAGTGGTAGAAATTAGCTTTGGCTTCTCTGACCATTTTGGTGCAGAGGTTCCTCACCCTCCGGAAAGAATTCCGGTCATTTATTAAATTAGTTTTCCTAGCAGTTCTCCAGAGTACATCCCTACTCTACAAAGCATCTTTCAGGTCTTCCTTAAACCACCAACAGGATTTGTTTCTGGCATAAAATTTTACTATGGGAGCATACTTGTTCAGAGCCCCAGCACAATTTCTGAGAAGATATTATAAGCCATAGTCAGGGACTTGGCTAGATAGAAGTCCTGCCATCGCATGGAGTTTCTTAGCTCTGATATATACCAATGGAGATCAAAGTTACGTATGCACCTTTTAAAGGAGAATTTTGGTGCAGTTGTGGATTTAAGAGTGGATCTTACACACGCGATGAAGCAATGGTCACTAATATCAGAGAAAAAGATGCCAGCATGGGAGAATAAATGGGGTTTTAACTAAAATGATATCCAAGAGAGTACTGTTATTAGGATTGAGCTTGTTAGGGTGAGTAGATTAGTTTATTAGCTGTGACAACCCAAGGGAATCACAGAACATTTTAAGTGGGGCAGATGCACTGGAGAGCCAGTCTAAGTTGAAGTCCCCTAGTATGATATACTCTGAAGATACCAAACCCAGGATGTTTCCGAGATGTTTTAACAACTGTAGTCCAGCTGATGGGGGTCTGTAGCATCCTATTATACATAATGAGACACCGGTAGCAATTCAATCTTTAATGACAAGCTTTCAAATTCTTTTGGGACAGAGGTTGAGTCAGTTATGGAGGCAGGGAATTTATCCTTGACGTAAATAGCTACCCCGCCACCTCTAGTTTGCCTGTCGGCTAGGAACAAAGAGTAGGAGGGGATGTTAACTTTGTTGTTACTGGTCGCCGGTCAGAGCCAGGACTCCATAATCACCAGAACATCTGGATCAGTATGACATATCCAGGCCTGAACTGAAGTGATTTTTTTTAATAGGCTGCATACATTAATATGCAAGAATCTAAGCCCCTTGAGGCTTTGTAGCTCTGCTGGGGATTCCATGGGCGCTAGAGGGCCTGGATTAAGCTCAACATTTCCTGAGCATAGTAAAAGCAGGAACAAGAGTTTCCTGCAGAGTCCTAGGAGAAGTGTGGGTGGCTGAGTCTTCTTTCAGTTACGTGATTTGTCTGCAACAGTATAGGGAGTTCTGAGGCTAGTTCCCAGTTTGTCTGATGCTGCATACAATAATACCCTGACCGAGAGAGTCAATGGGAGTAGAGGGGAGTATGCAGATGGTGGTGTACCCCTGTGGGCAAGCTGTAAGAGAGTTCCTGTATGCCGGTGCAGGTGAAGGACCAGCAGTGGGCATGGAGAAGTTAGAGCACATACAATTTCTTCTACTTGATAGGAAAAGTCCCGGTCGGACAATGTAAAAAGAGAGCCATTCTCCACTCTAGGCATTATTTTTGGATTCACATTCAGGTCCAATACATATGAGATGAACAAAGACAAGCATAAAAGCAGGTAATATGCCTCATTATGAGACTATCACCCAATAGGCACTACAAGTGCTGGCAATAGAAGGGATTCTCAATGGAGGAGAATTTCTTAATCCCTGCAGAATAGTACTATAGGCAGTGGAGCCTGAAGCAGTAATCCTTAAGTACTGCTCCATGTCAGGCTAAATAAGAAAAGCATTTACCTGACTATAGAGTAGTACTAGGGGCAGAGAGGCTTTGAAGCAAATTTCTTAGCTACTACTCTGGAGCAGACTAAGTACTAGAGAGATCACCTGACCAAAATCAACTGCCATAGCAAGACAGGATATGATAGTGAGCAATAAGCAAGCATAAAATATCAAAATGGGATACCTCAGCAAGACAGGATAGGATAGCGAACAAAAAGCAAACCTAAAGTACCAAACGGGTATGCCTCAGCAAGACAGAATAAGATAAAGCTGCTAGCAGGCTTAGTTGCAAAAGGGGATGGGAGGAATGGCAGTTGTAACCAATAAATGAAGCATCAGATAGGAGTGGGCAGAGACTGTGTGCATTTAAAGGAGACTGGGGGGGGACAAAAAATCAAGGGGAAGTTTGCAGAGCAAGCACTGAATCAATGCACATTCAGTTGGAGAGAAACTGCAGTGGGGAGGAATGGTTGGTTAATTTACACAGGCCGAGCAGAACAGGCTAAATTAAAATATATAAATTAGCAGCTGAGTACAGGGATGCGGGCTTACATTAAGCCACACATCTCAGGGGCTCCGGTCTCGGGCAAGTGAGACCAGCCAAGCAGGGAGCTCTACACAGGCATGGAATGAATAGCGCTACCCGAGAAGGTGCCGAAATTGAAAAGAGCAAATTGCAAGTGATGATCCGGTTCAGCGTTCACACAGCCCAGTGAAACCATGGCAATTTTTTCAAGCGTCGTACCTTATCTATCTCTTTGGGGTTGGGTGGATCAGGCTCCTTGCACCATAGAGGTGCTATGGCTGGATCATGACCACTGCCCATGGGGGCAAGTGGCACCTGTAAGGAAGGAGACAGCAGATTAATAGGAGCAGTTGTGGGGGTGTCTAAACAGAGACACACAAAGACAGCTAAGCACCAAGTTGAAAGACAAAGTCAGAGGGTGGTCTCAGACAGAGACAAGGTGCCAGCTAACTCAATAATCCAAAACAAGCACAAAAGAACAGAGAGATGGAGGTAACCAGGAGGGACAGGACAGAACAGTGACAGAGGAGGACTGGGGGACAAAGGAAGATGATTAAGAATGAAAGTCAAGGGCAGGAGCTGTAGGCTCAAGACAGAGGCTACACAGATTTTACAATTCACTGAATTTTCTAAGTCCATAGCAGTAAACATGCAAACCCAGTACAGTCTCAAATAATATTAAAAAATATATTAACAAAGTCAGTACAAGTTTTTTACAAACTCAGTTCAAGGCAGTGTACAGAGTGAAAGCTTAATTGGGGAAAAATCAAGGAGAAGTTTGCAGAGCCAGCACTGAATCAGTGCACATACAGTTGGAGAGAATTGCAGCGGGGGGGGAAATAAGTTAATTTACACAGGCTAAGCTGAACAGGCTAAATTAAAATATAAATTAGGAGCTGAGTACAGGGATGCAGGCTTACGTTAATCCACATGTCTCGGGGGCTCCGGTGTCAGGCAAGTGAGACCAGCCAATCAGGGAGCTCTACACAGGCATGGAGCGAATAGCGCTACCCCAAAAAGGCAACAGAATTGAAAAGAGCAAATTGCAAGTGATGATCTGGTTCAGCGTTCACACAGCCGAGAGAAAACGTGGCAATTTTTTCAAGTGTCATACCTTATCTATCTCTTTGGGGGGCGGGTAGATCAGGCTCCTTGCACCGTAGAGGTGCTATGGCTGGATCGTGACTGATGCCCATTCTGATAGTTCCAGGTTCAGGACTGCCTGTAGGCAAAAAGTTTTTCTTACAATTTTGGCTGTTAGAATTTTTTTTTCTCCTGGTGTTCCCCGGACAGATGGTGCCCCAGCTGTGGTATCCCGCCTGCATACTGTCCCCCCCGTGTATTCCCTATTTCCCCAGTGTCTGCCCCCGTGGAGTGGATTACATTATTTTGGGGGGTGCATGGGACACAACCCCCACCCACATTAAATGTTAATTTTAATGCAAAGCCAATGTTGTCGTTATTGTTGATTTCACTGCTGTGATTGTGTCAGGATATTTTTTTATAGATACAGAACACTCTACCAAGTAATGGAGGTTTGTCAGGGAGAAGATCAAATGTAGAAATGAACTCATCTTTAACTAAATCTCTAACAGTAAGAAAATCTTTGTTGATAGTTTCCGGTAGCCCAACAAACCGAATTTTCCAAAATCTTAGCTGATTCTCAACATTTTCCAGTTTCTGTGGAATGTTAAATTATTTTTTTTATTATACCAGGTATAATGTATATTAGCTACTAAAGCCTGAGTTTTCAAGTCACTTTTTTCCAACTTTACTTCAGAATCCTTAACTTTTTTCAGACTCTAGTCCCTTTTCCTTAGCTATTTTCAGTTCATGCTGAGTGAATTCAGTTTTTTCATGAGAGTACTTCATATCTTCTATCATAGTGCTCAATCCGTTTGAGCACTTTGGGTCTAAGTCAAAAGAGCAGTGAAAAAGTAGCACAGTGAAAAACCACACAAGTACAATAGCGTTAATAAAGAAAACACAGAGGAAAAACAGCTGCAGACAAACCGAATGCTATTAGCACACGGCAGGACAACACAAAGCAGCACAAAAGAAATGATATTTGGGCAGGCTGAAAGTTTGGGGACTGGAAACACTCACTAATGGAAATCAGGGGAGGAGAGCAGCATGGAGGGGAGAACTCAGGTGGGTGGGCAGATTTAATAATATAACTCCAAAGAGGACACAACTAGGGAGGGGGAACTGAGGGGGCAGATTTAACAATAGAATTCCACAGAGGACGCAGCTCAGGGGGTGGGGGGAGAAGTTGGGGACAGCAACAAAACCAAAAAAAAGTAGTACATTAATATCGAATCTGGCATCTTGATGTAGCAACCTGATTCACAGCTTGTGACTCTAATCACTATGCTATGCTACAGTGGCAGGATGGTCAGGCAGCACACACTCGCGGACTTACAGTCATTGGCATGAGTGAAAACACCTACTGGTATATCGCTGTAATGTCAGCTGTATAATTTCACTGTAGCTACTTTCACTCATGCTATTTTGTCCATGTGGATTTTACCACACTATCATCCCCACATGATCATAACCGGGTACTGTGTATTTTACATAGTGACCTACTCAAAGTCTCCATAGTATACTACTTCCTCCTGTCTTTCTCCAGCCTCTTAGGAGATGTTTCAGCCAGCAATGTTTGAGGCTTCAGGGACTGAGAAATGTCCACTGAGTCAGACAGGTTTGATCTAGCACCTGGGGTCTGATAGGCTGTGAGCTGCAGGGTAGCAAATGCATCTGGGCCCTCTCCCCTAATGCCATTCATAAGGCTAGAAAAGATGGGATCGTACCATTGATCTAACAGTGAAGATTTCAGAGATACAGATTACTCCACCAGACTCCTTGGAGTTCTGTGTTCTGATGCCATCAGAATAACGCCTTCTGGTCAAAAACTACTCCACAAGATAACACTCTGAAATCTTTTTTGCAGCTCAGGTAACTCACACTGCTAACAGTCCACCATCTTGCTTAACCACCCCCCCGTCAACAATTTTGCATGCAAAACGTCAGAATTCTACTATCAAAGAAATTCCATGGAACTGTTTGAAATTCCATGGAGTTCCGTTATGTCAGAATTTGAACATTTCATACAGCTCTATTGAAAAGTATCTCTGATGTGGCAAGTTATGTTTGAGCTGTGCATAGGATAACCCTATGCAAAATGCATCAATCTCCACAAAACTGTATTTGTATTGTATTTTGTTTGATCAAGAGAAAGCTCGATTGAGCAATGCTCATTTATAAGGAGGTCCTGGATAGGACAAACAAGTGAAACAGAAATCAAATGAATGCAAATCTTGAAGATACAGTAGGTAGCATTTCCACTGTAGTTGTATGTCCATTTTACAGAAAATATCAAGGCAATTACAAGACAATTCAATGTCAGCAGTGATAAATTAGCTAATTACAATGCAAATTTCCCAAAAGATATAAAGGCAATTGCAAACAATCCAAGCTCAGCTGGTATGGTACATAGTAGAAGCTCTTGAGACAGCTGTTGTGCTATTAAATCTATCTGATCCACTACCTTACTATGGTTTAGGTTACTTTTTGAACAGGTTCCCATTATATAATATGCCAGAAGGCTCCTTTGAAATTTTTTTCATTGGATTAGCTGCTGTTTTCTGAAATTGTTGCTCATGGCCTATGTCACATGTCACTTCCAATGGAGATTTTGAGAAAAGAAGGTGACTGTTGAATAATATACAGTATTGGTTGATGCTGCTGTATACTTGTGCAACATGCTATACTCATCTTTTCTTAAAACAGTCAGAGATCATTGGAAGCCTGAGGATTTCTCAGATCTGTCCAAGGTTACAACTACTGAAAAACATAGACTTATTCAAAGCATAATAATCCTTGGACTCTTGTGGCCAGATATTCAAAAGTTTGCCTCTGTGCAAAACTCAGTTAGCCCATGCTAAGTCCCATATTCAAAAGCCTAGTTTGCATGAGCATAGTGGGACTGAACTGGGGCAACCAGTGGAGGGGTGTGCAAGGCAAAACTACGCAGATCTGGGGCAGGGACCCAAATATCAGCATAGTCAGATATTCAGAGCATGTTCCCCTTGCTGGGAGAAAATACCACTGACCAAAACCAACTCTTAATCCAACACATCCCTAGTGGTTGCCGGAGGTTGTGCATCAGCACCCCCCACCTCAACACAATACTCCCTGGTGACAAGCGGTGCCCCCACCCCCCGATCCTAATCCTGGTAGTTTCATACTAGGTTCCTGGTGTCTAGTGTTACCCCTTCCCTCCAGTCCTAATCCCAGTACTGTAATTATAAGTTCCTGGTATCCAGTGGTCCTGCCTTCATCCTGACACCCATCCCTGTATTGGTAAAATACATCCCTGGTGTCCAGTGGTCCCTCCCCCGACACCTGTTTCCATAATGTTACATTAATTCGCGTGACCAATGGTCCCTTCCCCCAGTCAATGCCTGTCCCTGTACATACATAAGCCCCTCACCCTGGTGTGTAATAACGCCCCCTACATGGCAATTGCTGGCCTGCCACAGCCATGAACTTCTGTTGTTAATTAGCCTCCCCCAACAACAAAGCCTTGGCCCCATTTCTATGACTTAATGGTGTCCGCAGCCCCAACCAACCCCACATCGGTGGTAGTTGTGCCCCCCCCACCCACAGCACTGATGACCCATCCCTGGTCCCCCTTACCACAAGTCAATGCCACACTGAAACAATGGCGGGTGGCACAACCCCACCACACACCTCCTTGGCCACCCACTGTCTGACAGTAGCAGGGAGAATGCTGCTTATTTATAGGGCGATGCACCTACATTTAGATATAACAGAATTCAATGGAATTTCAGACAGGTACACCCCATGCCTGATTTATGAAGAATTAAGAGAGGTGAAACCATAATGGTTTTTCCTGTTGCTGCCTGCAGGGTGGGGTTGGGGCATTAGGGTTGGAAACCATAAGATCACATTTCCCTACTTTTGTTGCTTTACCCCTAACTAGCGCATAAACAAAGTTTTTTTGCAATGAATATATAATACATAATAGGGTTGAGTAGGTACTTCAATGTTAAATCCCACATTTTGCAGTTTAATAACTTTGCAACTGTTCAATGGATTTGCATGAAACTTTACATGTACCATTGCCTATGGCATATCTCTGGATGTGCCATGTTACGTTCTAGTCAGATGTGTGGTTTCCAAGTTTTGGAGAGGGGAAAAACTGACTTTTGCTCATTGACTTTGCTTGGATTTTTCTTTGAACTTGCCTACAGCTTAGACAGTTTGGAATCTTGGTCTGAAATTTTCAGAGCAGAAAGTGACTAACCCATAGATGTGCCTTTTGCTACTCTGGTGAAAAAAGATATGCTGTTTTGAAGTTATTTGATTTTTGAATTTTGGAAAGACTGTTTCTGAGCATGCTCAGTAAGTACTTCAGGATAGCTGTATGAAATGAAAAAGGAGTGCTGTTTCATATTGGAATATTCCTTTTTCATTTGCCACCATCTTGTTTCCATTTTTTCTAAAAAAAAAACAAATTCAAAAGCTACAAACTGACATCCTTGAGAGACAACCATACATCTGTCTGGGTGATTGGGACCTCTTTAGGCATAATCTGCACTTCACAGTGCAGACATGCCCTAAAAATATATATTTTTTAATATTAGGAATCCATTTTCATGACTGCATGATACGAAAAAAGAATCATTTTTGTATCATGAATCACAAAAAAGGATTTTTATTCATGAAGGGAGAATCTTTTCCCATGATTCTGATTGTCGTCCCCCATAGTGTAACCTATTTCACTAGTGTCTAGTGGCACCCCCACCCTCTGATCACCATACCTCTACATTACTTGTATTTCCCTTGTGTCTAGTCTCAACCCCACCCTCTAGTCTCCATCTCCAGCTTTTGTTTCCCTGGTGTTTAGTGGCACCCCCCCCACCCACCGATCATCATCCCCATTATAAAAAAAAATTCCCTGGTGTCTAGTGGTACCCCCTACCCATCAATCACTGTCTCCCTTACAAAAAAATATTTCCCTGGTTTCTAGTGGCACCCCCAGCTGCCAATTGTCATTCCCCTTACAAATAAAAGTCCCTGGTGTCACCCCCCACCCACCTATCATCATCCCCATTATAAAAAAAAAATCCCTGGTGTCTAGTGGTACCCCATACCCATCAATCGCTGTCCCCCTTAAAAAAATATTTCCCTGGTTTCTAGTGGCACCCCCAGCTGCCAATTGTCATTCCCCTTACAAAAAAAAATGTCCCTGGTGTCTAGTGGCACCCCCCACCCACCGATTGCTGTCCCACTTGTATACAGTTATATTCCCTAGTGTCTAGTGGCACCCCCACACTCCAGTCCCCATACTTTTTATATTTCGTAACCCCATTCATGGTTAGTGGCACCCCCCACCCTCCCATGTCTATGTCACCCTGCAGATAAGAAAACCGTCCCTAGATGCCCTATGTTTTGTAAAGAAAAATCCCTTTTCACAAATTGTGAAACAGAATCCTGTTTAGTGTTCTTTTTTCACAATTTTCAAAAAAAGAAAAGTCCTTTATTGCAAATTGCAAACCGGGATCCTGTTTCATGATTCTTTTTTCCAAAATTTGTGAAAAAGGATTTCAGCATGTTAAAAAAAAAACATTTCCAGGTGATTTAGGTAAAAACTAACACGATAGAATGGTTCCCAATTAGCAGAACACATGTGTTGGTTACTTCAAAAAACATTTTTTTTCTGTTTTTTAACTTTGTTTGCCTCATTAAAAAAACCAAGATGCCAGCAGCACAAAAAAAGATTCCCCACTTGCAACAAAGGATTACTCATTTGTGACACAGGATTGCCCATTTGCAAAACAGAATCCTGTTTTGAGGCTCACACCTAACTTTCCCCCTTAGAAAATAATGGGGAATTTTAAAATGTAACAACTTTTGATTGGATTAATATTTTTCATCAAATCTTCAAAAAGGACATCTGTGACACAAGTCCTTTCTACTCTAAAAATTTCAGGCCAATATCCAAAGCTGTATTTGTGCAGAGGTTTGACAATGAATTTTACAAAAAAACTGTAATTTTCGCATTTTGTGTAACTCCTTATTTCCACACCCACAAATCTGATCGAAATGAAACTTGGCACATCAGGAGAACATTGGTCCCCAATGGAGCATGCAACATTTAATGCAAATCAGTTCAATGGTTGTGAAGATATTAAAGTGCGCAATTTTGAGTTTAACATAGAAGTGAAGATTGAACCCTAACTATAGGGTCATGAAAGTTAACACTCCATATCTCCGTATGCACACATCTGACCAGAATTAAACTTAGTACATCTAAAGATCTTCAGTCCCTAATGCTGCATGCAAAATGTCATGCAAATTTGTTGAACGGTTGAGAAGTTATTAAAGTGCAAAAAGCATGAAAAAAGATTTCCTGTTTGTGACAAAGGATTACCCATTTGCAACAAACAATTGCCCGTTTGCAACAAAGAATCCTTTTTCGAGGTGAACATCTAACTTTTCCCATTGAAAATAGTGGAAGATTTCAAACTGTAATAACTTTTGAACAGATTAGTATTTTTTCACCAAATCTTCAACAGGCACAACTGTGACCCAAGACCTATACACCCTAAACATTTCAGACCACAATTTCACACCGTTTTTGTGCAGCAGCATGACAAAGAATTCAACAAAAATGTTAATATATCCTTCATATGGTGTACATGTCATCGCCACGCTGTAACGCTCGAATATGTTCCCCAACCCTCAGTCTGAGATGACAAGTTGTGCAGCCCACATAAAAAGAGCCACAGCTGCAGGTTAGTAAGTAAACTACCCCATGGGTGTTACAATTAATACATTTCTGAATCTCAACTTCTCTGTTAGTTCTGGAGTGTTTAAAAGTCTTACAAGGCTTAATATATTTGCAGTACATGCACCAGCCACATTTGAAAGTGCCAGGGGGTGGGGCAAAGACATAGGACTATCAACCTCTGGTGCCAGAATGATATTGTTTGCCACCATGTCATGAATCATCCTATTGCATCTGAATACCACATCTGGTTAATGGTTCACAATATTTTGCAACCTGGGTTCAAGTTTCAAAATTGACCAGTTACTAGTGATTATTTCTCTAATTTTGTCAGCTCTTACACAGTAAGCTGTAACAAAATAACATTTCCTATAGGGTTCACTAGGGGTCTCAATGTAAGTTGGTGTGTTCACCCTGTTCATGTTTTCCATGGACCTAACCACTGTAACTATGCAGTGGTTGCTGTTCCCACTTTCCCTGGATCTCCCAGCTCCAATTGCGTGCCTGAAATGCTGAGGTAATTATGTGAGGATTGGTTTATTAAATAAAATGCAAATGTTAACCTTTTGCGTATATAGATGCTATTTATTGCTTCTCTAATTTGCTAGTTTCACACGGAATCCCTCAGACTTTTCCATGGCAGGCAGACTCTTGAATGAATGATGATGTAATTTAAACAAAAATGACATATTTTTCACAATGTCTTTGTCAGATCAGTAAACCACACAGTAACAGTACATTAGATCATAAAATGGCAAAACTGGCCTATTTTTCACAGCTGTTGCCTATGGAATTATACCAGAAAAACATCCTGGGCCAGATTATCAAAGCTAATACCCAATGCTGTGTCCATACCTCTCAACCTAATCCTGCCTCATTAATCAGGGACAAAGCCGAAAAATAAGGACAAATGACCAAAAGGGACACATCTTCAAAATTGATGATATCGACTCAGGAACCTGGTAAAATAAGGGGTTTAGAGTAAAAGATATTTTCTGAAGAAGAACAAGTCTGTAACTTTAATGTTTGACATTATTTTGTGCTTACAATCCCCACTGTTCCATCACAGAAACACAAATTGTAGGAGGGAAAAAGTATTTTTAGGCAAAATCAGGGACTTACCTGTAAATCAGAGATACTGGAGCTGGCCTGGTGGTGCTGGAGGTTGAGGCACTGGACACCACACCTCACACCATGCCCGTGGCCTGGGTTCAGAATTGAGCCCGGGCTGCTGGGGGTCAGCAAGGGCTAGGGAGGATCGAGCATCCAGAGAACTGCTCTTCTCTCTCAGGGAGGGAGGGATTGCCATCTTGCCTAATGACTGCCATCTGGTGGGGGCTGGGGGTGATGCAGGACAAAAAGGCACACAGCTGGCAGGTGTGGTGTGTGGATGCCCCCACTCCTGAATGCTAATGATGTACGTCAGGGGAGGTTGGAGAAGAAAAGAGAAAAATGGCGGCCAGGGGCTCCATGAAGCCACAACCCTCATATCACACCGGTCCTCTGCTTCTGCCTTTCCCAGATTTGGATTGTGCTCTGGGAGGTTGGGAGCTCCCTTCCCAGCCCCACCGTGGGATGTAATCTCTGGGGGACTTGGGGTTGGTAAGGTGTTGGTCGGGCTCATGGGCCAGTGGTACAGGGTGGAGTTACTGCCCCTGATATGCCCAGAGGAGAATAAAATGTGGATTGAAAAGAAAAAGAAATCAGAGACACTTGAGAGGTATGGCTGTGCACACTGACAACTGTCTAATGGGTTGCATTCATTGCTTGTCCATGGATGCAGATGGATACTTGGAGCTTGCAGCAAATAGATTTGCATCCATTGTTGGAGAGGAGTGGCTCAGAGACAAAGTTCATCAAGACCATTTTTGATTGGTATATGTGGCTTGGGAGAAATCAGCTGCTGTATCTGCAGTTTGCTACGTGATACTGGTCACTGTAGCTGATGTGATTTGTTCATGGTGTCAAAAATAGCATCAACAGCATCTAAGCTGGATTGACATATAGGGTGCTGTTGGGTACATCCACAATTCAGAAAATCTGGCCACAAAGATAAATACTTATCTAACAAGTTTCCAAGGCTTATCATTATCATTCTGGGGACAATATAAAGCTTCTACCAAACCTGTTACACCTTTAAAATGTAAATGTTGTTATCCTTAAACACCATATGCAGCTCAGTGCAGTTGTTGTTTTCTTTAGTCTACTTAGAGTTATCTGCTTTGTTGAGGTAACACAGTATTACAAAATGAATACTCCTATCACTGTATTGTTGTCCCCAACTATGCAATTTCCCCTCAAGTTGGGCAGTTTTGAAATCCAGTTTAAAAAGTGTCAGTTTCAAACATTTATGCCAAATATTTTGTATGCTAAAGTTTTCCATTTTGGTCAGATTTGTGCATTAAATAAAGGGGTTCAAAATCTGCAACTTGGAATTTGGAATTTCTAGGTGCAAAGTACATCAAAGCGCATAGTTTCATGTACCAAATGTGCTTTTTGTGCTATTGCATACATTTTATACTGCAATAATGGATGCCCCATGTGGTCATGCACTTGATTATTCCTTGTGTCTTCAACCAGCCATGTTTGGTAATGAAGCATGCATCCCCACTCAAATAGTATGAATGCCCAACTGTTGGCTTATGATTCTTTTTAAAGAAAAAAAACATTAACCCTGTGTACAATTTAGAAACAAAATAACACAGTGATATTCAGCATGCAGGGCCAAGTTATGCTAATATCAGGTCTCCAGTGGGCACCAATGGATGCACTACCTAAGACATGAAGCTTGTACTCCCCCACTGGCCCAGGTCCCTTGCAGATGTGCATCCAGTAGATAGTGGAGTGGGACAGAGGAATAGCCATGTGTCAGCTGGATTTGAGCATGTGTGAAGCCTTGTGTGGCAGGCTTTACATGCATGTTGAGATGGACAGTTATATCTCCTTTCTGACTCATTTGTTGGCACCATCGAGGCCACCTGCCAGAGAGGATGACCCATGTCCAGCTCCCCTCCTTAACATGGATAACACAGTCAGTTCTGCATAACATTGCCTTTATTCATCAAGAGATGGTCAGTGCTGAGTGTTCTTTTTTGTTTATCTTTAAATATCAGTTTTTATCCTACAATAAGATTTAATATCTTGCCCAATACTTAATCTATAACTTTTAGACTTACTATTGCATTTTATTTCTGGTTTTATAATATTATTATACAATTTATATCCTTAGTTTAAATGAAACTCAAATTCTGAAGACAAAAAATATTTTAAGAAATTGTATGAAGATCTTTTTCTTGCTAATAATATTGGACTGTATGGTCCTCATGGGGTCCTATGCATTAAGTGTATCCTTACATCCATGCCTTTTTTGCAGTGCGTAGGGCCACAACAATTGTAGATGCACTAATATCACACCCCTGCATTACACCTGTACCAAAGACCAAGCAACAAGAATCCCATGCAACTACACCACCCGCTTTGGGCAGGGAGTGGAAATGTGGGATGCCCATAGTGGCCCGGTGGAGCATGACATGCATGATGCTGTTTGCTTTCCACCAGGTCAGTATCCTTGGAACTTACCATTGCACCAGCCAGAGGGCTGCAATAACAGCTATGCACTCCTCTAACTAAGACTCCAAAGGCACCACAGTGCCCTGCAACCATGGACCCCCCACCTCAATGATACAGAGGGTTAGGGAGTGGTACCCAGTAAAGGGACACTGACTTTGACATTTGAAATAGCAGGGAAGGAGCAATATGTTAAAAAGGGTACCAGGCAGTGTAGCTGCAGGACAGGAGATGATGATGATAAGGAATTGTGTGTGCTGAGACTCGGGAGGCACCACCAGTCAATGGCATAGTCTCACTGTTCACAGATGCTCCAGTGATGCTGCATTGGGCTGCACTCAAACTAGCAATCACTTGCATTTAAGGTAGTCTAGTCACCCAGGGGTAGGTAATCATATTACCACCCACTTCAGACTTTACACACAAAATCTGAGTCTAATTTGTGAACTAAAATATGAGATCAGATATCATTTCACCTTGTTTTAATCTGCTAAAACCACATTTCTTCACTCCAGAGCTGATCTGACTTTTGTTTTGTGATATATTTAGCAACTAAGAATGAAGAAAGTGTCTACTGCCCCAGCTGCTGTTGAGACACTACCTGCTGGAAAGACAGACACTACTGTTTTATGAGATGCCGGGACACTTGCCTTTGCTGGCATTAGTGTCCCAGTAGGTGCTGTCAGAGTTGTTACCACACCCCACCATACCTCTCAACCTCCTGCCTTGCAAATCAGGGATGGATCTTAAAAAAACAAATCAGAGACAAAAGCGATACATGTTAAATAAATAGTGGTATTAGCTCAACAAACTTGCAATAATGAGTTGCTTAGTGTATAAAGCTTAAAGACAATAATACTAAAGTCTGGCATTATTTATGTGTTGAACACCTACTCGTCAGCAATAGAAATGCCAAATTAAGGAATAACTTGGGGAAATTTCTGAAGTCTCTCAAAATCTGGGACAGCTAAAAGGTATCCACCCACACTTTTGTTCCAGCAGTTTCCCAGGGTACTGCTGAAATTCGGACCGGACCTAAAATGGGGAAAAAGTATATTTTGCACATGCAGCTGCATAACATTGGAACATTTTTTTAACAAGCTGCAAGGCTTTGTTGCACTGAAGTTCCCTTATGATTGCCTGCTATCAGTTTACAAAGATTCTTGTTGCCAAAAGGAACAGACTCGATCGAAACAGCTGGTTATATTAGCATAGTACATCTGGCTACAGTATTTCACTTGATTAAGATTTACAAGGCTTTGGCTAAAAGTGTTCCTGGTTCTTTGTTTACCAGCTTACATAAATCCTTCAAAACAGGTGAAGTACAGCATTTGTTAACCAGTGGATTCTTGCATGCCCTGATCATGGTATTAAGTGTCTGCTATTGTACATCACTGTGGATTAACTTCATACAGGTTTTGTGACAGTAGTGACAGTTAGACTCATATATCCACGCAGGATGGGATGTAGTATCCCCTATCTCCTATAGTGCACTACTTGGCAGTTGGTTACTGCTTTGCTCCCTTCCATTGATGGCACCTGTTTTCCCATTCAGACAGAGGCATGTCTAGAATTTATTTTTTTCCCCTTGGAGTCATGGGTGGGGGGAGACCTTACAGAACTTTGTTTTATCTTCAATGTAATCCTTAAAATACACCACAGAGCACCTAAAACCCCAGAGCTTTTGGGGACATAGTGTCCCCCAAACACCCAGCTTATTACAAAAATTTTTGTGCTCTATGCATGCAACACATCCCTACTTCTCACTAAAAGACCCCCCGCCCCGCAAAAATCAATGGCCCTGGTTCATGCTGTGTCATTTTGCAGCCAACCCTATTATTAAGCCACACTGAAGGATAGGAATTGTTGTAATTTCGTGCAAGCAAGTTCAAAACAAAACTAAAAAAATGTGAAACTGAGATAATTAAATAACTTACTAAGTAGAGTCAGTGTGGTCTAATGGTTGGAACAGCAGCTGGGGAACCACAAAATCACATGTTCAAATCTCTACAGCCAGATACTCACTGTGTAACCTTGGGTAAGTCAATTAACCTCCCACAGTAAAAAAAACATATTAACAATGTAAAAGACAAAGAACCTCTGTGCACAAGCACTGAGGCAATGATTACCCCAAACGGCATTTGGCTGGGAAGCCAAGTTTCAAAGAAATACAAAATCACACATTCCCCCACAATGCAAAGCATCATGGGCTGCATATGCAAATCACCACAGAATATTATGCTGGTTCAACTTTAAGCAGAAATGCATGGTGCCGAAAGGCCTCTCACATATTTTGCAAAGGGTGCCAACAGAAAACATAGACACATGTTTTGCCCTACTAGGACTCATCAGTATGCCTTGTCTGTTTGACACTCCAGTGGAATGAACCAGCTACCCAAAGATGGTCTATCTGGGTGATGTAGTGGTGAACCCAATTAAAACAAAAAACAATTTAAAAGACAAAGAACCTCTGTGTGCAAGCACTGAGGCAATGGTTACCCCAAAGGTCATTTGGCCGGGAAGCCAAGTTTAAAAAAAAATACAAAATCACACATGCCCCCACAATGCAAAGCATCATGGGCTGCATTTACAAATCACCACAGAATATTATGCTGGTTCAACTTTAAGCAGAAATGCACCCTTTGCAAACTGTGTGAGAGGCCTTTCGGCACCATGCGTTTCTGCTTAAAGTTGAACCAGCATAATATTCTGTGGTGATTTACCTATTAACAATGTGATATGTTACTATGAGAGAACTTATTAACAATGTAATATAACATTGGAAGGAATAGCTTCACAATCAGGGATGAAGTATGCATGCTGTACAAACATGGACACATTTTTTGAGATCCCCTACCTACTCTGTTATCCAGGGTACTTAGTGATTCCTTTGGTAAGCAGAAATGTGTCCAAGCTCACCTTCATGGCCTGTGCAGCCTTCATGTCCACTGTCTCCCATGGTAGATGGTTCCATAGGTTCACCACCCTCTGAGAGACAAGTGCTTTGCAATATTACCAATATTACAATATTATTATATTTTTACAATGGGTCTGACAGTATAGCCTAGACAATAGAGTAATGAGCTGTGACTGAGATTGGTGCATCCAGCAGACCTAGGTTTCATTCCCACAACCTCCTCTTGCATACTGTGTGACTCTGGGCAATTCAGCCTTATCCAGTTACTAAAAAATAAAATAAAAAATCCCAGTGATTTTAGCACCACTGAGCTTTAGGGCCTGTGCTCAAGTCCTGTTGAAGAACACCAGATGAAACATCTCTGACTATTTGATCATATATACACCCTTGAGTATGTATGTCATGATCTCTCAGTCTTCTTTACTACAAAGTGAACATGTTAATAGAAACATAGAAAATGATGACAGAAGGAGACCAAAGGTCCATCTCGTCTGCCCAAGAGTTTCTGAGACCTACTACAGGTCCCAGGATCTAGCCCCTCCCACCCAGCATTTGTCTCTTCCTGTGGTTTCTACTTGAGCCCTGCTCTATCCCACCCACACTTAAATGCTGCCATGGTCCTTGCACCTACCACTTTGTCAGGCAACTATTAAATGGTTCCACGACTCTTTCCATAAAATAATACTTGCTTAGATCCCTCCTAAAGCAGCAACCTCCCTGTAGCTTCCACTTGTGCCCTCTAGTGGTTGAGCTGGCTACCGTATTGAATAATTCTGAGCAGGGCACCTTATTTATGCCTCTCAAGAACCTAAACCTCTCGATCATATTCCCTCTCTTTCTCCTAGTCTCCAGTGAGTACATGTGTAGTGCCTTTAGACGTTCCTCATATGAGAGTCCTTGGAGACCCTGTATCATCTTGGTCACCCTTCTCTACATGGTCTCCAGCCTATCCCTTTCCTTCCTAAGATGTGGACTCCAAAACTGGATACAGTGCTCCAGGTGAGGCCTCACCAAGGACCTACAGAGTGGGAGGATTACTTCCTCATTCCTACTGTCAAATCCTCTCCCTATACACTCAAGCATTTTATTTGCTTTGCTATAAGTTTTGATGCATTGAGTCAATCTCTTCAGAGTGGTGCTTATGATGACCCCTAGGTATTTTTCTTCCTGGGAGGTATTGAGTTTGACCCCACTGAGCCAGTAATCTGTCCTAGGATTTCCTTTACCAGATGCAATACCTTGCACTTCTTTGCATTGAACCTCAGCTGCCATACATTAGATCACCTGTCAAGCCTTTGCAAGTCTTTTTGGAGGTCCCTGATCACCTCCACGCTGTCAACTCTACCACCTACTTTAGTGTCATCTGTGAAGAGTTCAAGTCTACCCTGGATGCCTACGCTGATGTCACTAATAAACATGTTAAACAGGACCAGGCTAAAGACCAAGCCCTGGGGCATGACATTAGTGACACTTCCCTCATTTAACCTCATCCCCATTGACTACCACTTTCTGACTCCTATCACTGAGCCAATTTCTCACCAAACTGACTATGGTCTTGACAGTGCCTAAGTCCTCCAACCTTTTCAATAGCAGTGAGATGAAGGCCTTGCTGAAGTCGAAGTAGAGGATGTCCACTTTGTGGCTCCTGTCCAATTCCCTAGTCACCCTATCAAAGAATGCAATGATGTTCATCTGGTATGACCTGCACTCCACAAACCCATGTTGTCTGTCATCCTGAAGATCATTTCTTTCTAGGTATTCTACTAGATCCTGTTTAATTAAGGTTTCCATTAGTTTCCCCATGATAGATGTGAGGCTAACCATTCTGTAGTTGCCAGCCTCCTCTCTACTCCCTTCTTTGTGGAGGTACCACATCAGCTCTTCTCCAGTCCCTTGGCACAACACCTGTTAGAAGCGACTGGTTGAACAAATGTACCAAGGGGTCTGCTAGTTCCTCAGCCAGCTCCTTCAGCGCCCTTGGGTGCAACCTGTCGGGTCCCGGTGCTCTGTCTGTCTTTAGGTGCAGCAGTGCCTCTCTAACTCTGTTGGTGGTAATTGACAAGAGTTTCCATTCGCAGTTTCCCTTTAGCATCTGCTTTAAGTAAGCAATAATAACCAACAGGTTGGGCATTATTGGCAAATACCGAACTGCCCTGGGGTGTAATGAGGCCTGACATCGCAGGTGGAGGGTCTTATAGCCCCTGGAAGGTCCGGTATACCCCAATAATGCCCACCCTGGAGGGTATTATTGCACTTAGAAAATGGCTATCTTAGTAAGTTTTAATCAAGTGGTAAAAGACAAGAGGAAATGAGTATAAAAATTTAATAGAATTAGTAGAAAGAAAAACTCCTGTTGCTCCTCCCCACAAAGCCATTCTGATCGCTTGCCCCCCCCCACACACACACACATATCCACCTGAACAAGAAAATTAGTGTGTAGAAAAAAATCTCCCTAGCAGTCTCTGGACATCTCTTTTAAGTTCTGTCCCCTTTTTCGCAAGATCTTTTTTTTTTTTACATTTGGTTACGGTTGGAAGTTGCGTCTGGTAAGCGCATGGCCTTGCGTGACCTCAAAGAAAGTGGATAAGAAGTGTGTCTGGCATGAGGGACAACTCCGAGGTAAATGATTTCTTTATTTTATTTATTTATTTATTCAATTTTGATGACCTGCTAAGCCCACTGAACCCCGAAGGTCCCTTTTTCAGTGGGGACCCGTAATTAGTTACAGAGATAAGGCATGCATAGTGCTATACAAAGAATGTCAAACAATAATTATTAACAGGGATACAGTATGTTTGATCAATGTACAAGGCATAAATGCACCATGAGTTGACAGTAGGCGTGCAGTAGGCTGATCAAGTGCAGTAGCAGGAGCAGGCACTGGCACTGAGCAAGTGGGCCTTGAGCCTGGATCTGAAAGTTACAAGGAAGGGGGCTTCCTGTACAAGGGGAGGGAGTTTATTCCACAGCAAAGGGGCAGAGGAAACAAAGGATTTACCACTCACCTTGGTATGCACCCTAGGTTCTTCCAGGAGGATTTGTCCTGTTGTACGGAGATTTTAGCTGGAGTACTTGGGGACCAAGAGCCCTGCAAGGCTGGCCGGGGGGAGGAGCGGAAGAACTTATAAGCATTGCAGAGCAGGGGGTACTGAAGGCATGAGTCTAGAGATGATTAATTTAGGGAAGCCAAGGCTTCACAGTGGTGGCATCTAGCATGAGACTGAGAGGCAAAGTGAGCCACCTTGTTGTACAGCACTTGCAGTCTGTTAGACTCCTGTTTTTCCATGCCCTCCATAATGGGTGGCATAAGTCAGGGTGGGGAGGAGGACACTAGTAACAATGGTTATCCTGGCCTCAGGGATCAATTGGTCCTTTAGGTGGTAGAGCATCCCTAGTTTGCAGTGGATAGTTTTTGTTACATGGTTGACATGATTCTTTAGGGTAAAGCCCTGATCCAGCATTAGACCCAAGTGTCTAAGTGAGCCCACCACCTCAGTGCTATTGCCAGATGAGGAGGTACGCTGGAGTGATGGGGTTCTGTCTTGGCCCAGGGGTCTAGGTCAGAATAACATAGCCTTGGTTTTGCTTGTGTTGAGGACCAGCCTGTTCTTTGTTAGCCAGGCATCCAACTTAACAAAGTCAGCCTATAGCTGAGGGCCAAGGTCAGCTAGGTTGTCCAGGTATCTGTATATGACAGCATCATCTGCATACTGGACCACTGAGCTACCCATGCAATGACTACTTAGGTCACTGACGAACAGGGAAATAGAACGGGGCCCAGTATGGAACCTTGTGGTACTCCCACCACATGCTGAGATTACAGGGTTAGACAAAATTCAATAGGAATAGACAGGCTTATCATCATAGGAGCTAGGTGTAGTCACAGAGAGCTGTTGAGTTATCAGCAGTAGAGGTTATTGGCACAAGAAGTGGGTCAGATGTTTTACTTTTCCACTTAACTCTCTGAGTTCAGCCAGAGAGGTAGCTGTCAAATCAGGTAATAGAGTGATGTCTAGACCAATCCTGCCCAATTTAGACAGCAGGAGTTGGTGGTTGACAAGGTCAAAGTCCTTGGACAAGTCAATAAAGACATCCCCTGCAGGGGTTCCTTTGTCCATTGCTTCAAGTACATCAACTGAGAATTTTATCAGGTCAGAGTCAGTACCATGGTTTTGCCTGAAGCCATGTTGGGAGCGTGCTAGCAGCTGGTGTGTTTACAGCTAGTCACAGAGTTGCCCATAGGCTAGCCTTTCCTGAATCTTTGCTAAGGTGCAGCTCAGGGAGATTGGCCTGCAGTTGCCAATAGGTTCCCTGGGGCCCCCCCTTGTGGATGGGAACCACATAGGCCTGCTTCCTAATGTCAGGCACAGCTCCTTCAAGTAGAGATCTGTTGAGGAGCCATGTTAGGGGTTGAGTGATGGCTGGAGCCTCAGCCCTTAGCAGCCTTGGGATGATTCCATCGGAACCACCAGTGCCTTTGATTTTAAGGGACTTAAGGAGAGGGAGAACCTCCTTTGCCTTGACCAGCCTCAAATGGAAAGGAAGCACAGGGGGCAAGTAGTCTTGGAGCTCCTGGGCTCGGATTTTGTGGATGGGTAGACCAGCCTTATAGGCATTGAGATTAGTGAAGTGTTGATTAAGGAAGGAGGCAATTTGATGGCTATCACTTAGCGTTTGTCCACTGACCTCAATGAGGCCTGGTGGAGATTTACCATTGCCTTTGAGAAGTTTGCTGATATGGGCCCAGAACATCCTAGGGTTGCCTAGGTTGGTTTGCTGGAGATGTTTGACATACTCCCTTTTAGCAAGCTTGGTGGCTCACTTGCACTGGTTCCTGAGGGTCCTGTAAGACACAAGATCAGCTGACAGTGCTGTAAGCTTGTGCTTCTTCCAGGCTTTGTCATGACTCACCATCAGAGATTTTAGTTCTGGGGTGATTCATTTGTAGGAGCTGCCTTTAGCTCGTAGCTTTTTTGAGGGGCAAAGAGATTAGCTACTGATATGAAGGAATTCTAGAAGTAGTCCAGCGCTTCATCCAGTGTTGAAAGGAGCCTTATGGGGCTCCAGTCAAGGTTGCTAAGATACTCATTAAAGGAGTCAGCAGAGAATTTGGAATAACCATGAGTTGTGAGTATTCTGTGAGGAACCTTGGGTGACCTATTACTCCAGGTGCAAAAAAGTGGTGAGTGATCTCTCAGAGCATCAGCCATGGTGCCAGCCATCTGGATGTTAGATGGGTTTGACATCAGAACCCAGTCTAGGGTGGTGTGGTTCCCAATTTTGTGATTAAGCCTAGTTGTATCAGTGATGACTTGCTCAAGGTTGGTGTCCAGAAGCAGGGCCTTGAGGGCCAGCTCTGTGTCCTGAGCCCAGCTAAGGTTGCAGTCCCTAAGGATCTGGAGTTTGGATGAAACCTTGTCCTCTAGGACTTTGGTGAGGGACTCAAGGGATTGAAGGGCAACCTTGGAAGGGTTGTAGATACACCCTATGGTAGGGTGCTTCGAGAGGCCGAGGGTGATGCAGATGAATAGTGATTCCCCACCAATGTGATCACTGCACTGCAGAGGTGATAGACACATCAAGTGCATCCTTAGCATAAATAAGTACCCCTCCCCTCTTTTACAATCCCTGTCTTTGCGAAAGGTGTTATACCCAGACTGCAACCTCATGCGTCAGGGTATGTGCCTTCAACCAGGTCTCGGAGACTGCAAGAATGTCTAGTTTGTAGAGATCTAGCCATTCTTGGACTTCATGGATTTTGGGGTGTAGGCTGCAGACATTCATGTGTGCTATCTTTAGGCCAATGATGGAGGCCCAGTGGGGATCATGGGGGGAGCCAATTGTAAGACTGGGAACAGGGGGACCTAGATTTGGCTCAATGTCACTTGCTAGGAGAAGCAGCGCTGCCAGTGGGCAAAGTACTTTGGGATTAGGGGAGAGCAGGTCATGGAGGCGTAGCCTTCACAAGCAGTGAAGTACTCCAAAGCATATACCCTTTTTAGACAGCCCATGGGCAATCAGGAGTGACTCAACCCCCTGGGAGGTAGGATAGTCATTTGGGGTGGAAGAGCACCTAGAGTCAGTGTTTTCAGTGTCACAGGATCACATAAGTCAGTCTACCCACATGAGGGACAGGATATATACGGTAGCCAGGAGAAGACCACTGTTGGGTGCTCCAAGAGGGAATTTGCCAGAGAGAGTAGGGGGGTGGATAGGTGGGCAGAAGAGGGGGCCATGCCTCTTGGAAGCCACATCAAGGGAGGCGGTAGCCTGAGTTAGGTGCAGTGGTAATACCTAACAGTGCAAATACCATGGCTAGCCAGTAGAAAAGTTAGTATAGGAGTCAAATAAGTACCAATGCGGTAACACCCAGGAGGCGGGTGGTGGGGGGGAGCGGAGTCCTTCACTACCCACAGCTAGAAGAGGTTACAGTGATTGAGAGGGGGAAGTTGGAAGGGAGTTAGGATTAGACAAGCAGGAAATTGAAATATGAGCAGTAGGGATCAAGATTCTTCCTCAGCACAGGTTCATGAGAGCTAACACCAAATAATCATTGAAAATATTACAGCAGCTGAACGAATCACATTAGCACAAGTTCATGTAGCATTAACAATTCATGTAGCAATTAACATGCAACCCCATCAAGACCCCCACCAGCGTAAGTAGTAAATTCAGGCAATATTCATTGAGATAAATATTAGGAGTGACCAATAATTAGAATACGAAGCACTCCCAGCAAGGGATCATGTGGGAAGTATCTCAATGGTAATTAAAGTAAATGATAACATAAATAAAATAATATGTAGTAAAAAGGTAAGTGGAGTGTCCAACAGTTAGTAAAGCAGCTCCCGATCAAGTTCATGTGAGCACAATCCAAGGACCCACCACAGGCTGAGATTATAGGGTTAGACAAAGTTCAATAGGAATAGACAGGCTTGTCATCATAGGAGCTAGATGTAGTCACAGAGGGCTGTTGAGTTATCATCAGCAGAGGTAATTCCCACAAGACTGGAGAATAGCTATCATTAAAGGGTAAGTAGAAGTGAGGGAGGGCTTGTTAAGCATTTAACAGGAGGAGGAACGGGGTGGGTGGGCGGGAAAAGCAAGCTTCAAATGGTTCCAATCCTGGTGCTTTGGGGGCAGTCTCCCTAGCTGCGATTCAGCTCACAGGTGCCTCGACCCTGAAGTGGATGCAATTCTTCATTCAGTCCAGCGCAGGGGGAGGGAACCCATGACTAGAGGTCTCCCTTACAACCTGTGGGTTTGCAGCTTTCAGAAGTTCAGCAGTGGAGTGCACTGTGGAGGCTCAGCTCAGCTTTTATGCAAGCCGATTGAGCAACACAGCAACAGAGGCCAATCAAATTGTTGCCATTATTTGAAGTTTGGTGCCCTTTCTGAGCCCTGGCACAGTCAGTTGAGGTGAAGTCCTGCAGCAGTAAATTAAAACAAGTTTCACATGGTTCCAGTCTGGGTGCTTTGGGGTAGGTCCACCTAGCTGCGCTTCAGCTCACAGGTGCCTCGACCCCAAGGTGGATGTGATTCTTCATTCAGTGCAGTGCAGGGGAAGGGAACTCACAACTAGAGGTCTCCCTCACAACCCCTGGGTTTGCAGCTTTCAGTGATTCAGCAGTGGAGTGGTAGATTGATTAACTGTGGGTGCATTGTGCTGTGAGGGAGATCCTCTGTACGGTTTTTAAAATCGTGCTTTCCACTAAGAAGCTGTTTGGAGCAATGGCTTTTTTTTACTTTCTGTTCAGCACGGTACTGCGAGAGCACAGTTGGGAGAGTATGGCTGTGAAAAAAAGCCTATTTTGTCACTCTTCCTGACCGTGGAATAACTGGAGTGTGTGTTTTTATTTTTTATTAAGAGGCAGCTGATACTGAAGTAACAAGTGTTGGGTTGGGGGGGAGACCAGTAGCTCTCACTAAGTGAGAGAAAAACATGGCAGGGATTTAAAATTTAATCGAGTGCTTTCAGCCAATGACAAACCAGGCTGGGCACCCCTGTACAAAGGTATGTGGTGTGGTGGCACTTGGGCTGATGCTTATTTTTTGCTGGGCAACTATTAAAAAATAAATGCCCAGCTTGGAGGCCGTGTCAGCCAATCAGGATTGAGAATTCATTCTTGCCAACAGATACACTCCATATAGTCTATCAAGTCTACTCGAGTGTACAGCCAGCAATCCCTTATACTGCAGCTGCCCCTCCTGCAGCTGTCAATGCTCTAGTTCTTTTAATGTTTGTGGAAAGCTTCCCTTTTGACTCTAATTACTTTCTTGACCTGGTCAAAGAACCATATTGGTCTTTTGTGTTTATTTCTTTTTGTCACTGACCTGACACAAAGTTTTGTAGCCTCTGTTATGGCTTGTTTAACTAGCCCCCAGATATCTTCCACCTCCAATGTTTCCTGAACACTGGACAGTTTGTCCCTAATTATCAGCTTATTTTTTTCAAACTTTGCTCCCCTAAAAGTCAAGACCTCCTCCCAGGATTGAGATTTTACATCCTCTGGGGACAACTCAAACCAAACCGAGTGGTGGTCGTTATTTGCAAGTGGTTCTAACACCTTAACAGCTCCAACTTCCTCTGAATTTGTGAGGACTACATTAAGGATGGCATCCAACCTAGTCAGAATGCTGATCAGTTGGGTGAGTAGAGAGTCTTGTAAGGCATCTACCACAGTTTGACTTCTCAATGTTTCCTGCAATTGGGATACCCCAGTCAATGTGTGGCCTCCAAACTCTACTCAAAGCATCTGTTTGTCATATGGCTGATCATTTTGGTGGCCCTGCATTGCACCCTCTTGACCTCCTTGAATTTCTTTTTTGTATTGAAGAGACCAAAACTGCATGTAGTATTCCTGATGGGGCCAAGTAAGGGCCTTGTCAAGTGGCAGGATAACTTCCTCTTCTCTACTGGTCACCCTCCTATTGACAGTAGGTTCAAACTGCTTGCCAGTTTCAGCCCCTGGTGCTTTTCCTCCTGCACTGTAGCAAGAGGAACCCCACACAATGTGTAGGTCCTACCTTTGTTTTCCCTAACCACTTGTAGCACTTTGCCCTTCGCTACATTGACTCTGAGGCTTCAGGAATCAGAACACACATTCAACTTGTTCAGGTCCTCCAGACATTTGTTCCAGTCCACAAGGGAGTCCACTGCCCTGGCTAGCTTAGTGTCAGTCATAAACTGAAGCAGCCTGCTAAATACCCCAGCTTCCGGTGTTGTTCAATGTCTTCATCAATGACATTGGGGATGGCATTAAGGGCAAAATGTGCCTATTCGAGGATGACACCAAGGAGAGTGGACTCAGCTGAAGGGATACAGAACCTACAGGAAGATCTGGAAAAGCTGGGGAGGTGGTCCAGGATCTGACAGCTTGGCTTCAATGTCAAGAAATGCAGAGTAATGCATATTGGAGCCAAGAATCCCACTACAGAGTACTACCCGGGTGGAGTCCGAGTATCTGCATCAGAGGAGGAGAAGGACCTAGGCTTGATGGTCACTAGTGACCTGAAGCACTCCATGCAGAGCAAGAAAGCAGCAGCAAAGGCAAATAAGATGCTGTGATGCATATCTAGGGGGATTGGTAGTAGGAGAGAGGAGGTTATACTACTCTTGTACAGGTCACTGGTAAGGCCTCATCTAGAGTATGGAGTTCAGTACTGGTGCCTACACCTCAAAAAGGACATTAACCTGCTGGAGAAGGTCTAGAGGAGGGCTACAAGGATGATAGTGGGTCAGCAGGGTAAGGCATGCAAGGAGAGGTTGAGGGCACTGAACGTGTACTCCCTGGAAGACAGGAGAGAGAGAGAGAGAGAGAGAGAGAGAGAGGACATGATTGGGACCTACAAGAACTTGAAAGGGATAAATAAGGTTGATAAGGAGAGTCTCTTTAAGCTGAGTGGCAACCATAACACTATGGGGCACAGTCTTAAGCTGGAGGGTGGGAGGTTTAGGAGGGAGATCATGAAGCACTTCTTCACAGAGAGGGTGGTGGACTTGGAGTGTGCTGCCAGAAGAGGTCATCTCATTGAAGACAGTGGGCAGCTTCATGAGAGGTTGGGATAGGCATAGAGGGAAGGTAAGGATCATGGGTAGGGAGGATGGGAGGAGTGGGGAAGGAGGGCAGAGAAATTAGCTCAAGCTGTGGACCCTGCATTACGAGCAGACCTAATAGTCCATATAGCCTTCTTCTGCTGGCTTCTTCATATGTTCGTATGTTCATATGTTCCAGATCATTGAAGAAGATGGTGAAGAACAGTGTTCAGTGCTCTCAGTACACCACTCCACCCAGCTATGGTGATGGGTAGAAACAGGACCCCGCTGGAAAAGACATGTTGCATCTCAGGCCATCCTGAGTAAATAAATTGTAAAATTAACAAAATAAAACAAATGGAGCTTAATTTCAATATGATTGCATAACATTTTTAATGTTTATTATTCTATCTTAATATTTGTTATTCTACCTACTCTTTATCAAGTTGTTTTTAGATTCCCGAGCTCTGATCATCCAAAATCAATAAAAACAGAATGAAAAAAATCAATCTACATGTTTCGATATGATAGATCTTCATCTACTATCTTAAAACTACCAAGGGACTATAACATTTTTGCTTGAGTGGATAAAATAGTAATAGGCACTTTCCAATTTGAGCAGACCTCAAGCTAGTGTGATTAATTTACTTCACATAATGCTAAGCACTACTCTAGCTTTTAGGTGAGCAATCCACAGATAATTGCAATGATTGAAGTCAATTGTTTTCTAAAAGAATGTTAATGCAGCATTTAAGTGCAGCTTTAATTCAAGCTAGTTTCACTGAAAAAGTTCCAAATGACAAAGCTTAAAAGTAAAACTTATTTAAACTATACTGTAATTGCTTTCAAACTTTTGAGAGTAGGAGAAACAGGCAACTCACTGGTATAGGAATGCAGTCACTATGTTTGCAGTGGAATACAAATGTATTATTGAGGTTACCATTTTTCCATACCCTCTGATGTTATGATCAGAGTTTTGTGCTCTGTTGGACAAAAATGCATTATGTACTGCTACAGAATTTGTTTCATATGTCATACATCACTAAGCATATAGCTAAATCGCAACAGTTATGGCTTTGAGATGCACACATTTTATTTCTAAACTACTATATCCCTTAAAAGGCTAACAGTTCTCACTGCACATCATGAGATATGCAACTACAATGAATTTCACACTTCTGGGGGGTGTTGTACTGTTGAGGTGTGCCATCCTCTGGATGGGAGTTTAAACATAGAATCATATCATAGAAACATAGAAATCTGATGGCAGAAAAGGACCATATCAACCAATCTCGTTTGCCTTTTTTTTCCCCCTACACCTCCCCCTCCCTGCCAGCCCCACTCTCCCCCCAACACTAAGCCCCATATGCTGATCGCATGCCCTCCTGAATTCTTCCACTGATTTAGCCCCCTCCACTCCATCCGGTAGTCAGTTCCAGGGCTCCACCATCCTCTCCATGAAGAAACACCCTCTCACATTGCCTCTGTATCTTTTTCTTTGCAGTCTGAGGCTGTGCCCTCTAGTTTTGACCCCTTCCTTCCTCTTAAGCAAATCCTCTTCTCCCACTTTGAGTCCCTTTACATATTTAAAAGTTTCAATCATGTCTCCCCTTTTCCTCCTTGTCTCTAGCATGTACAGATCCAGCTCCTTACACCTCTGCTCGTATGACTTTCCCTGTCTACCCTGCACCATCTTGTTTGCCCTTCTCTGAACCCTCTCCAACGCATCTATATCATTGCGGAGATGTGGCCTCCAGAACTGAACCCCATACTCCAGGTGTGGCCTCACCATGGCTTTGTAAAGGGGCATTATTACCTCCCTCGTTCTGCTAGTAATGCCCCTGCCTATGTATGCCAACATTCCTTTGGCCTTTCCTGCCGCCTTGTTAAATTGGATTCCTACCTTAAGGTTCGAGGAGACTATGATCCCCTGATCCCTCTCCTGTTCTGGTACTTTAATTCCCCCCCCCCCACCTAGGGTGTACCCTGCTCTTCTGTTCCTACTCCCCAAGTGCATCACAACTCACTTCTTGGTATTAAATTTCAGCTGCCACATCCCAGACCATTTTTCAAGCATCTTTAAGTCCTTCCTCATGTTCTCCAACCCCCTGGGGTGTCTACCCTATTGCATATTTTCATATCATCAGCAAATAGGCACACCTTCCCCCTCAAACCCACAGCAATATCACAGATGTAGATGCTGAAGAGAAGCAGACCCAAAACCGACCCCTGTGGCACTCCATGCTTCACCCTCACTATCCCGGAGTGCACAACGTTTAGTACCACACTCTGAGTTCTTCCTGACAGCCAAGCCTCCACCCAGATTGTTATTCTCCCACCCAACTCCAAGCTTTCCATCTTGCTGACAGCCTCCTATGGGGGATGGTGTCAAAAGCCTTACTGCATTCCAGACAGGCCATGTCCACCGACCCACCCAGGTCAATTACCTTAGTTACCCAATTAAAGAACTGAATTTGATTTGTCTGGCAAGACTTCCCCTTCGCGAAGCCATGCTGTCTGCTGTCCTTCAAACCACTCTCCTCCAGGAAATCCCCCACCCTCACCTTGATTAATGCCTCCATTACCTTCCCCACCACTGACGTGAGGCTGACAGGTCAGTGTTCCCTTTCACTTCCTTACTACCTCCCTTGTGTAAAGACACCACATCTGCCTTCTTCCAGTCCTCCGGCACTCTCCCCATATCTAGGGACAAGTTGAAGAGCCTTGTCAAGGGTGCAACCAACTCCTCCTTCAATTCTCTGATCACCTTGGGGTGTAACCAGTCAGGCCTCATTGCCTAGTCCACCCTCAATCTATCTAGCTCTGCCCATAACCCTACACACAGTGAATGGGCTCAGATCCACCCATTTGCCTTCTTTCCCATTTAACTTTAGCTCAGGTCCCCTATCATCCTCCTCCTCCTCCATGAATACCGAGCTAAAGTAACTCTCCTTTTTCATAGTCCCTTTCCAATTTTATTTCTCCCTCTCCCCTCAGCCAAGTAATTCTCTGCCTTGCCCTTCTCTTCTCTCTCACATATCTGAAAAAGGTTTTATCCCCCCCCCCCGGCCTTTTTTGCTATTTTCTCCTCAGTATCTGCTTTTGCCCTTCTGATCTTCTTTCCTGCCATACTCCTCTTTTCCCTATGCTCTTCCTTATCTTCCTCGCTGAGTGTACTCTTAAATTTTCTGAAAGCCTTTCTCCTTTCCCAGCCTGCCACTGCAACCTCCTTTGTAAACCAAAGTGGTCTCCTCCCCCCTTTTGCTCTGCCTAACCTTTTTTATGCACATTTCCACAGCTTTCAGTACCCATCCCTTGATAGTTTGCCATAACTCCTCCACTGCCCCTATATTCTCTCTACCCTCCATTGTCTCCCTTACTATCCTTCTCATCTTGTCAAAGTCTGTGCATCTGAAGTCCATGACTGTAGTACTGGTTTTACTTGTCTCCCTCCCTGCCCTGACCCTGAACATTACTGTGCTGTGGTCGCTGTTGCCCAAGACTTCTCCCACCTGCACCTCCTCCGCACTCTCCCCATTTGTCAGGATCACATCCAGCAGGTTGTTGTCCCTTGTCAGCTCCCTGACTTGCTGCTGAAGGAATACCCGCTGAAGCACAGCTAGTATCTCCCTGCTCCTTGACGATGTTGCATCCGGGATTTCCCAGTCTACATCTGGGAGATTTAGGTCCCCTACCAGCAGTAGCTCTCCTTTTAGGGCCAGCCTTGTGACTGCCTGAATTAACTGTTGATCACCCTCCTCCCCTTGTATAGGTGGCCTGTATACCACCCCCAGTTGCAAGGATTCTTCTGTCCTCCTGCCTAGCATTACCCACAGTAGTTCAGTTTCCCCATCCTCCTCATGTCCTTCAGTTACACTTATGCCTTCCCTGATGTATAAAGCAACTGATGCCCCCTTCTTACCCTCCCTATCCCTTCTGAACAGTCTGTAACCTGGGATAGTCATTTCCCAGGTGTGCATCTCAGTCCACCAGGTCTTACTTATAGCTACTATATATAGTCCTTTGTCCCCCATGATGACCTCCAAGTCCACCATCTTATTTGCAAAGCTCCTGGCATTGGCTGCTCAGCCCTTCCACCAGGTTCCCTGTCCATCCTCTCCTTCTCTATTCTCCCACATGCCCAGTATTTTAGCACTATCATGGGGGAAGGCTGGTAGTCCCCCATTTCTCCTGCCCTGTGGTGTGGATTTTTCCACCCCTCCCCCCAATCTATTTTAAATTGTAGGTTTCTTCTATGAACTCTCCTAATTTGCTTTTTAGCACTGCCACACCCTCCCAATCCAGGTGCAGTCTGTCTAGAGTAAATAGGATCTCATCCCCCTATGTGTATCTCCAGTCCCCTACTAACCCATACCCCATTTGCTTGCACCACCCTACCAGCCACTCATTGAACTCCCTAATCCTCAGCATCCTATCAGTACTTGCCTTTGTTACTGGTAACACCTCAGAGAAAGCCACTAATTTTGAAGCCCAGACTGCTGCAGTATCTAGCAAGTGCTCTAAATCTTGCCTGCACCTCCAACAGGCTTTTTCCTGCAAGGACATTTGTTCCCAGGTGGAACATCAGGTGTGTTTTCTCATCTTGCTGTTTCCCCCTTGTGGGGATATAGTGAACGACCTTCGCTGCCGTCATGCCTGGCAGACACTCAACCCATACTGCGCTACTCTTGCCCCCCTGCCCCCCATCTAATTCCTTCTATTATAGAGTCCCCAACAAGGATGACCCTGTTCTCCATCACCTTCTGTTTGCATTTCCCTTCTATTCTACTCCCAACCCCTTCCATTTCATTTCCCACCCTATTCTCACTAGCCCCTTTGCCCGTTTCATCTCCCGGTGTACTGTCTTCCCCCTGCGCTCCCCTAGCTCAATGCTCCCTGCAAATGTTTACTGCTAGACTAACCCGCCTCTGCCCCGCCATCTGTAAGCTTTTTCCTTCCACTTTGATTTGCCCTTAGCAATGTCTTCTGCCCACATCTGGTGCATGCTTTGGTGGGTGTCCAGGTGGAAGACAAAGAACATATGAACCTTTTTTGCAGGAGTAGTAGAGGATCCTACTTAGTGTCCGGATCACTATTCTCTTCATAATCAGTCTGGTTCAGGCAATTGCCTACAGCTGTGCATGGTAGCTGATAAGGGGAATGGCTGCTACAACACATTTGTATTCCACTGCACTATTAGTCTCACTGCTTGTAAGGCACTTTGGGATATAGTGTATATAAAAAGGGTTTTCATAATACAAATGTTTATTCTTCATGAACGTGTGGTGAAATCTGCCTATTAAAGACTCTGCATACTAACAGAAGCATGTATTAAGAAAATCTGCTGTGGCCTAGACTGCAATTTTATAAGAACTGTACAACCTGCATATAAAGAACCTTATTCAGGACTGATTGTTTATCCCTGTTAGGATCCCTAGTCTTTACATATATATACAAGTTGCACTGTATTTATTGTGTACTACGTGGATACTTTTTGTTTCTTCTTTATTTCCTCTTGTCTTTGTTGTCTGTTTTATAATGTAACTAACCCCCTTCAGCAAAGTAATGGTTAAATAAGACAGGAGATATAGTTTTTAATTTGTGACTGTTTGCAATATTCCAATTCACTGAAAATGATATTCCTACTGAAATGAACAATATTTACCTATACCTAAATAAATGCTGATGTGAAAAACTGCATTTTGTATTGTTCTGATCTAAAGTACAATATTCTGTACAGTTCCCTTCATGGAACTGGCAATTTGAGATTTAGCTATGTCATGGTTTGTGTATAAACTCTAAACACTGCTCTGGTAGGTCAACACCTCATACTCGAGATTGTGTAAATAAGCCATGACATAGTCAAAACTAGAAATTACTGATTCCTTGAAGAGAACTGTAGTGAATGTTGTCCATAAAAAGAAAACAATACAAAACACAACTTGTCAAACAAACATTATTCATATAAGAAAAAATAATGAGCGTTTGGAGATAAGACTATCAAGTATGTAAAGATGAACATTATGAGTAGTTGTTAATAACCATACATTTTCTGTCCCCTTTAACAAATTTGCACAAAAACCCCAGTCTCTTCAAACTAAAGGCATAATTGTCAAGTCTCAGGTCTTGGGTTACCTGAAAAACTGCAATGGAGAGAGAGGTATGGTGATGAACCTGTACTTAAGGTTGCCCCTCAAGGGGTTCCTCCATATTGTTTCACTGTTGATCCGGATTATGAATCTCATGGCACTGAAAGGTCAGAGGCTTCAACCAGGTGGATGCCATTGGCCATAATTTAGGAGCTTAAGTCTCTCTCTCCAAATCCCAGGGGACTGGTGATTCGGTTCTAAATGAACAGTGATTTGATTGCTGGGTCTGGGACTGTAAGCAGGATATTCTTGAAGAGACCCTGTGTGATGTGTAGGTTTGCCTGCGGGTAAAAAGCATGAGACAGAGACTGTATTAAAGACAGTTGACATATACCAAGGGAGTGAGTAACAGTGGAAGCATGAAAGAAGCAGATACTGGGTGCTGTTAATGACACATAAAGCATGCTCCAGAGGAGAAGAGTTCATGCAATTACCCACCTGTGGGAGGTGTATTTGGAAGCAGAAGTTAAAGAGGAGCCCTGTAAATTTAGGGATGTTCTCCACATTCAAAAGATCCTCAAGATCTCTAAAGGTCTCAAAGAACCAAAACAATAGATGTGTTTAGAAATGTTCCAAGCAGTTAATAACATGATTTTCAGTCTCTCCCTCCCTCCAGAGAAGCAGAAGGCTGCAACCTCACCAGATGCAAGAATTATTTGACAGTGTCTTAACTCAATTTGATTCCCACAATGGATGACTGTGCATTTGAAATTTATATGGTCAGCAAAACCCTTTAAAGGAATGGTGATCCTCTAGGGTTCAAATATGAATGGAGGTTCCAACAGAGAACTTGAGAGATGCCACTGGGTGTCTAAAAAAACAATACTGCACAACAGGGCACATGTTCTAAGAGAATTAATGCATGCCCCAGGTGAATTGGAAGGCACATGACCAACACTTCAGTGACTTTTAAAAAGGCAGTCTAGCTAAATACGCTACATTGCAGAATTAGAAAAAGCATACACAAAATAAATCTCGTATCAAAAATTAGATTTTTTCATAACTTCATTTTTAAGTTATAAGCAATTTTGTAACACTAATTTCATTTTCTGTTCAAAAAAGCCAGTTTCAGTGAAGAGCCACTGTTAATATCATAACCAGAACTCACAGCCTAGTTCTCCCCATCAGCAACCTTATAGGAATTATTTCCCCAAAGTTTAAGAAACTGTAGCTGAAGTAATCATTAAAAAAAAACACTGACATAGGGTTGGATACATTGCTTGCATTTCTAGAATGTTCAGGTTCATGGTACACTATTTAGAATGTGTCAGGAGGTGATTTTGGAATGCAGTACTGAATCAAGGTATAGAATATCAAGGTGTTACACAATTCTAAAATGTTAGGAGAGGACATGAAATCTTGGAATGTGACATGGATGTGCCATCTCAAATTGTGGTGGGACATTCAATCATGGAACACAACAGGAACACACATAATTTGGCAGGGACTAGGATCTTAGTAATATAATAGGGATGCATGCAGTCATAATGTGACAGGACAGACCATTTTATTCTAAAATTTTTGTCCCTGCCACATTCCAGAATTGTATGCACCCACCACATTTCAAAATTGTGCATCACATCCCCACCATGTTCTGACATTGTGCTTCCCAGCCACATTCTAAAATGATGCATACCAGTCACATTCCAAAATTATATATCCTTGTCACATTCCAAAGTTTTGTTTCAGTGCCACATTCTGAAATTGTGTTACTGCCACATACCAGAACTGTGTGTCACTGCCACATATTGTAATGTTATGTCACCGCCACATTCCAAAACTGTGCATCACTACCACATAGTGTAATTTTATGTCACCACCACATTCCAAAACCGTGCATCACCACCACATCCTGCAATCGTGCATCACCAACATGTTCCAAAACCATGTGTCACCACCACGTTCCAAAATTGTGTCACTGCTGTGTTCCAAAACCGTTTATCATCACATTCCAAGACCATGAATCACTGCCTTGTTCCAAAACTGTGCATCACCACCATGCTCTGAAACTGTGCATCATCACCACCACATTCTGAAACTGTGCATCACCACCACGTTCCAAAAATGTGTGCCACTGCCACATTCCAAAATTGTGCATCACTGTCACGTTATGAAATTCTGTATCCCCACCCTGTTCTGAACCTGCATCACCACAACATTCTGCAACCATACGTCACTGCCACATTCCAAAAACATGCATCACTGCCACATTCTGAAACCATCGGTCACCACCACGTTCTGAAACCATGTGTTACTGACACTTTCTGAAGCCATGCATCACCACCAGGTTCCAAAACTGTGTGGCATTGCCACATTCTGAAATTATTCATCACCACTGCATTCCAAAATTGTGCATCACCACCACATTCCCAAATTGTGCATCACCACTGCATTCTGCAACCATGAATCACTGCCACATTCTGCAACCATGCGTTACAGCCATATTCTGCAACCATACATCACCACTACATTCCGAAACTCTGCATCACTGCCACATTCCAAAACTGTGTGTCACCACCACATTCCAAAACTGTGTGTAACCACCACATTCCACAAACATGTGTCACCGCCAGATTCTGCAACCGTGTGTCACTGCCACATTTGAAAACTGTGTGTCACCATCATATTCTGATACCATGCATCACTGCCACATCCTAAAACCATCCATTACCACCACATTCTGAAACTGTGTGTCACCACCACATTCCAAAACCATGCATCACTGCCACATTCTGAAACCATGCAGCACTACAACATTACCAAACTCCGGCATCACCATGTTCGGAAATTGTGAGTTACCACCACATTCTGAAATTGTGTCACCACCACATTCTGAAACTGTTCGTCACCACCACTTTCTGAAACTGTTTCACCACCACATTCCAAAACTGTGTGTCACCACCACATTCTGAAACCATGAATCACTGCCACATTCTGCACTACAGAAATGCATTAAAGGAGCAGTACTGAATTTGTTAGTTGGCAAAAAATTTCATCATACAGTTCTTTAAGAAAAATGTATTTCTGACATTCTAAGATTCTTGCTCAGTGTATTTAAAATTTTCTTGGATATTGTTAAAACAGCTTTTACTGCTAAGTTAATGACCCAGGTCAGTAAAGATGACTGCCATTCATAATTTAAAAAAAAATCTCTTCCACTGAGGGGTGTTGCTTGACCACCATGCAGATGGCAGCTTGAGTCATTTTCTCTGATATGCCCTGACCATAATCCTTAGTTTTCCTGTCACCACGGATGTGCTAGCCTGTCCCTTTTGCAGTTGTTAGATAGCCACTTGCCACCGGGTGTCATAGTGTCTCACCAGTTCTCCAATTTCAGTCCTATGTTGAGCTCTGAGCTGCTGTTGTTTTTTGGTCTCGGACTCCGCGGGCAGGAAGTGCTGCAACCATGGCAACCACTGCCTCCTCATTGGCAGATGAAAACCTGAGAGAAATAAATGAAATATTCAGTCAAATGATGGCACAAATGAGTAAATTAGAGATCACTGCTCAAAATATGGCTTCCAACATCATCGCTCTCTCACACTGGACCAATATCACTGAACAATAGAGCACTGATGCAGACACCCACACCGAATGAATTTTAGCTTACTTGAGTGAACAGGATCCCATTATTTGCCTGTTGTGTAACATAGCTGAGGATTTGGAAAATCATAGATGGAGGAATAACTTCCACTTTGTGAGCTTTTCTGAAGGCTGTGAGAGTCAGGACCCTAGCCACTTCCTTCAGAAAGTGCTCCCAGAGCTGCTGGACTGTAAGTGGGCAGACTCATCGAAATTGATAGAGCCCACCGTTCCCTTGCTCCCAAGCCACCTCAAGGCCCCAAACCATGGCCTATTATTGCCCGTTTCCTCTGATTCATGGATTGAGAAGATTTTCTATCTGTGGCCAGAAAAAAATAGCATCTTTCTTGGCAGCAGCACAGAATTCAAATATTCACAGACTTCACCACCGAACTGTCCCAAAGGCTCCACATCTTCATGGTAGCTCAGCAGTCCTGTTTGAACCTTGGTCTACAATATTCCCTGAGATATCATGCTACCCTTTGACTCTCCTTCAGAGGTGTCTTGTGCTTCTTCGATACCCCAGAGGCAGCTGACAAATTTCTACTTAAACATTTTCCCCAAAGCAACCTTGGAAAATATAAACAGACTGGCCATAGACAAAGAGACTGGGAGAGCCAGCAACAGATGGAAACTATGCCACTGACTGGACTAGGCCACATGGTCACCCACCACCAAGGCCCTCCTCTCCCTTTACCTCTTCATAAAGAAGATCCCTGGATCCCACCACCAAAAAACACAGAGGAAAAATAAGATAAGGAAATCAGAGGGTGGCAAAAGATGTGACTGCCTTCACCAATTTCAGTCCCATAGCCAGAGCCACACTTACAGCCCTGAACCCAAAGACTCTTCCAATTCTGTGGGTGCTGACAATGGGACTGCCTCTTTCTCTCTCCAAATCCAAGGACTTACTGGAAGACTTTCCTTCTATGATGCTGATCACCATCCCTGCATTTTCTGCCTCATCGGTTTCTTTGTTGGTCCTCCCTGCCTCCTCTTGGGCTGTAGCAGCTGTTCATGTGGTTCCCCCCCAGCTGCTCCTCCTCCTCCTCCAGGATTGAGGATCCATTGAGCTGGCCGCAAGATCAAAAGACCACAAGTATCCACATCATCGGACTGGTACATGTGGGTCTGCTGGACTCCCCTTTTATTTCCCTGATGGTGCATGATTGCATAATTGAGGGGGGGGCCCTTCTCATTAAGCCCACTTTACTCTATTGAGGTGGACAGACCGACAGTTCTACTCCTCTGTTTTGCTATCTTATAATATATGTTACTGTCTTGAATGTGTTGTGCTAAATATATAACTGCTGGCTGTTTCCCTTTTTTTATTATTCTGTGCCTATGGTCTGATAATGGAGAAAGATGGTTGGTGTCCTACTCTCAAAATGTTTTAATTTCACCTGCCTTCCTCAGTCTCTAAGTCTGGGTAGACCATGATGCTCAGCTAGGCTATTGCCTGCTGTTACTGCTATGCAATGACATGGGGTCTTACTTTACTCTCCCCGTTTGCACAATAGCAGTCTGTCATTTTAAGATGCCTTTTCTACTATAGGACTGCTCTGTAGTTCCCCATGTCCATTATCCTTAGTGTATTTGACTGCTTTCCCCACTGTGCTGCACTGCCTATCTGTGACCATTTTTTCTATGGCATTCATTCTGCGTGATGTACTGGGGAGCCACTTTATGCATGACACAAACAGATCCCCTTGCTCAGGCTAATTGTTTCTTTCTTCACGCTTGCTGTGAATATGTTTCCCTAGAGGACCCTCTCCACAGCTCTTGCTGCTCTCAGTAGCTTTCTCCCTGCACTCAATCATCATGTGGAGAATAGGCAGTCCCTCTTTGCTGTATGACTGTTGTTATCTCCAGACCTCAGCTTTTGCCCTGATGGTCTATGACAACATTAAGTTCTACCTCTTGGGTCCTGGGGCTAAAATGCACTACCCACATGTTCCACCACCTCTAACTTACACCTGCAGGATAGCTTTGCCAGACATTGAGCCCCTGCACCTTTGTTATCTAGACCAGGGGGTGTTTTCTAGAACTGCTGATTAAGAATGCATTTAGTGGTTATCTCTGTTCCCTAGAAATGCTGTGTACTCTTTGGACAGGCTCAGTCACCTATGACTATATAATGAGAGGGATCAAGATGATCATGCCTAGGTGAAACTTTTTTGTCCTCTGCTAGCCTTCCAGAGAGTGCAACTGGCATATTGGCCTATTTCAGGCCTATGCTTATGGATGCATCATCTCAGTATATCTCTTGGGGTGGGGGCTACTCACTAGTTATATGCATAATTACTTGCTACATTCTGTATGTAGTTTTCCTGTTTGGATATGTTTGCTAACAGTTTTGTCTGGTCATAGTCAGGCTGATGCATATACCTTACAGAGGTTTCTGTCTTCTTACAAGGGTGTGCTGGAATTGGCTTGGGAGGTTATGCAATTGACTCCTGTGGGCTTTCAGTATTCTTGATGTTATTCTTGATGGGGTGGTTAAGGCTGCAGGATGGAGATCAAACTGATTACTTGGAATGTCTGTTGCCTTAACTCCCCTGTCAATTACAAAAAGGTGTTGGCTCACCTCCATAAATTTAAACCACATATAGCCTTTCTGCAAGAAACCAAGCTCACAAGTTCAGAAGCCATGAAGTTGAAATGGGGATGAGAGGGGAGGAAGTGCACAGTACCACTCCCTCTAAGAAAAGAGGGGTGTCAGTACTACTGCCCAGGGATCTGGGGTTGTCCATCTGTAATTATAAAGCAGATAGAGATGGACCATGGGTTATCGCCCTGGTCTCTACCCCTCAGGAAGAGACCATCTTAGGGAACCTCTATTCCTGTAATGTGGATAACCCTGCTTTCTTCCATGTGATTAACCAGAAGCTTTTTGACCTGAATCCCAACCAGTCACCCATCTTTTGGGGGGGTAGATTTTAACCTGACACTGGACCCATCTGTTGATGGTAGCGGCAATACCCTAAACTGCACTACAAAGTTGCACAGGCTCTTACCACTCTAATGAAAGAACATCTCTTGGTCAATGCATGGAGATTGCATTGTCCCCGGGTCAGAGACTATGCCTACTTTTCTGCCCCTCATAGCACATCCAGCAAGATTGACTTATGGCTAATATCACAGAACATGCTCCAGTATCAAACACAGGCAAATATTTATCCTATCATAACATCAAACCATGCACCTTTAGAGATTATACTTCTCTGTGTCCCCCTCATATCAAATCCTCCTCCTGGAGATCATCCCTTATTACTGGAAGACAAGGGGTTTGTCAAGTGATGTAAACAGACTGTGGCAGAGTATTGGGAGTTTAATGATAATGGTGAATTCCTTGATTCAGCACTCTGGGAGGCCTTCAAGGCATCCATGAGAGGAAAAATAATAACATATGCTGACCACAGGTGCAGACAACAGGAGACTAAGCAAGATCAACTGGAGTCTGAGCTAAATAAATTGGGAGCACAATATAAGCAGACAAGCCTCACGACCCCTCCGGCTGACTTATTTGCTCACCAGAATAGTATCTGGTCCAAACTTAATTAGATCTGCCCTAGGAAAGCTGAGCTGGTGCTGTGAAGGCTCTGCCACTCCATCTGGGAGGGAGGAAGGGGAGAAATCTAGTAAGTTGCTCGCATATAGACTTAAATGTCATCAGGTTGCCAGGGTAATTTCTGCTTTAAAGGACTCCTCTGACTCCCTTAAATTAACCCTATGGATGTCAATGGGGTTATGAAAGATTTTTATGAGAAGTTATATGCCTCCCCTTCACCACCAACATCAGAGGCCATCAGAACCTTTCTGTCATACCTCCCAGTTCCTACCTTCTCTCCCATACAGGCAGCAAGCTTGGAGGCACCAATCTCCCTAGAAGAAGTCCTTGCTGCCATTAAAGCACTGAACCCCCATAAGGCTCCAGGTAGAGATGCATTTCCCATTGACATCTATCAGGCACTACAATAGCTTGTGATGTGGGTATGTACCTCCTCCATGTGTTTCAGGACTCCCCTGGGAAAGGGGTCATACCACAGACAATGAGAGATGCAGTTATTACAGTTGTCCCCAAAAAGGGCAAAGACCCCACATCTCCAGCTAGCTATTGTCCCATATCTCCCATTAATGCTGATGCCAAGATCCTGACTAAGGTATTAGCAACCCAACTAGAGCCCATTCTTCCAGGTCTGATCTGCCTCTCTCAGGTTGGCTTTGTCAAGGGGTGGACCAGTTCAGACCACTTGAGGAAGCTGATCTCACTCATGCACTATGTTAATACCCACCCATCCCCAGCGGCTGCCCTTGCAGTCGATTTCAAGAAAGCATTTGATTCTGTCGAATGGCCCTATCTCCTCCAAACCCTGGACCACATGGGTCTGCTTTTAGAGCATGGGTATACCTCCTTTATTCATTGCACCACTTGCTGAGGTACTCACCAGTGGGCTTAAATTCTCCCCCTTTGTTCTTCAGAAGGGTACTCAGCAAGGTTGTCCCCTCTACCCTCTCCTCTTCCTCCTGGCCATTGAACCCTTGGCTATTGCTATACGACAGGACTCTGTCATATTAGGGGTGAAAGTAGGTCCAGAAATGTTTAAAATCTTTCTGTATGCTGATGACCTGCTCATCATGATGGACAATGCTCCCCTGTCTGTGCTGCACATCCTATCTCTCCTCCAAAAATGCTCACTTGTCTCTGACCTATGAATTAACCATTCTAAAATGGAAGTCTTTCCCCTTTCCAAACAATGTCCCGTGGACCCCTTTATGTTTAAGGGTCTAAAATGGGCACCTGATGGCAATACTTAACTGGGGGGGTCAAGCTTCATCCCAACCTTTTCAAGCTTGCCCCTCTTAACCTAGACCCACTGATCGCCTCTACTAAACATGACTTTGACAGATGGAAATCACTAAATCTTTCTTCAGATGGCAAAATTGAGACTATCAAGCTCATTGTGGCCCCTAAATTTCTGCATGTACTGGCCCATCTTCCACTTTCAATTCCCGACAAGTAGTTTCATAAAACTGATACACTTATAGGTCAGTTCATTTGAGAGGGCAAACCCCCCAGATATAGTCACCTGAAACTTCATCACCATTGGTCATGCGAGGGGTGGGACCTACCTTGGTTTTAAGGATACCATTTGGCTTTTGTCATTACTCACACTACAAAGTTGTTTTCCCCTCTTAATACTCAATCCCAAGCCTGGCTATGACTTGAATCTGGTCTTCTTGGTGGATCATCCCCTGTCACTCTCCTCTATGCAAGCCTCAAATTTCGACAGGATTTACCACCCTCTATGTGTGTCTTTGTTTTCAACTGGCTAAGAACCCAAAATGTCTAGAGGAAACTCCAAACCCATGGCAATTCCTTCTGCTCTGGCAGAACCCCTAGATTAAAATAGGGGGGAACACAATCTACCAAAAACTCTGGGACTCACAGGGTGTCCACCTAATTCAGGATCTCTTGATGACTGGGTCTCCTGTTATGAACTCTTTTTCTTCCCTTCAGGAGAGGTATCACTAGCGCATGCCGGTGCTTGACGAAGATGGTCGGAAGTCAGTAAGCTCCTTGGTGATCCTGACAGTTTCTGTAATTTTTGCCATCATTTAAATGCTCAAATATTAATAAGCACTACTGGACAGTACCACTCAGTTATAGAGTTGCCTCATGATCATTCTTCATTTTTATTTTAAACTATTTTAAACTTTCTCACACACGCGTATATTTCTTTTCGACTATACTTCCGACATGACAAGTGAAAGGCCCCGTTCGACCTGCTGTCCCAGGCTTGTATGCTGCAACAAGGACATCTTATACAACCCCACGGAGAACTGTGCCACCAAGGAGGATATTAATCAACTTAAAGACATTCTGGCTGAAATTAAGATTGGTCTAACTGATGTTATGCAATCCAGCACAGCACTCTCAAAACAAAATGTGGAGATGGGCACACATACTGGTATGAACAGTAAAAAAATCACTGAGTTAACTTCATCTGTCTGTTATTTAGAGCAGATAACACAACGTCAATCTGAGCAAATCTCTTTTCTAACCCCAAAAATTGATGACCTTGAAAATAGGGGACGTAGAAATAATATAAGAATATTAGGTGTCCCTGAGGGTGCTGAGGGAAGAAATGTCATTGCTTTCATTCAGGACTTTCTCTCTGAGCTATTATGTGTTAAATGGTCTAAACACCTTGACATTCAAAGAGCTCATCGAGCTTTAGGTCCCAAGCTATAGAACCATTGACCCAGACCCATCATTGTTTACTTCCTAAAATTCACTGACAGAAAGGAAGTAATGTGGATTGCTAGGGAGAGAGGTATGTTGAAAAGGAGAGGCGAACATATTCTTTTAGTTCAAGACTTTTCAGCAGGGGTAGTGTCTAAAAGGAAGGAATTCTATGAAGTCAAACAGCACCTGAGAGATTTGGGCTTACAGTACCATTTTAAATTCCCTGCAATATTAATTGTACAAGATTTGAGAGGGAATTTGATTAAATGCTCCTCAGTAAAAAGTATGGGGGTTTATTCAGGCCTACAAGGATTCTTACTTATCCAACTCTACAGTTAATTCACACAACCTTCAGCTTTTGAATGAAGCACGAGGACCTCACAGATCAGAAGACTTGTGACATAGGTTTTTAGATAGATTCCAGAAATGCCAGGTCTCGGGACCTACTCGGAGTTGATGGGCTGAATAAACCTCCCTCCTCTGACCTCCATAAATCTACAACCCCTCACCTGTTCTCTGAGGTTGTTCACAATGTGAGTTCTCCTGTCAAATCTCAAGAGATCCAAAGAAAAGCCAGGTCCTCAACTCGTTCCTCCAATATTCTCAGGCTCGCCAACTCGCACAACAATCCAAAAAAATGTTCTCGCAGCAGGGAGAGCAATCACTTCTCAGCCAGGAACTCACCAGAATTAACTGTGTACCAGGAAATGGACATGCAGTGCTTTGGTGTAACAAGATCATTTACTCCCCCTACATGATTTTACTTCTACAGGACATATGGGAGCAATTTAAAGCTACACCTGAAGTTTTTATTTTTTTTGGAAAGCAAGGATTTGGTGTTTTGTTAAATATCTTATGGACTACCACCATCATCCCAATTTGCTAATTTCCATCCAAGCTCTATTTGCTGAAGGTTCGTTTATGGATCCTATTAAAGCTGGATGACTTAAAAATGCTAAAGGAGCTGTAATCGCTTGTAATATTAACCATGTGGTCCTTTTTTTTTTACAAAGCTTGATCTCAGGTATGGTTACTGTACTTAATTGCAATGAGAATGGATACAGACTTATCTTAAGTAATGCTAGAATAACTACAAGCACTTAGATAGAAATGTGTACAATGTTTATTTAGTCTTCCATGTTTTTGTTTGTGTGTGGGCCTAACTCCCCCCCATTTTTTTGTTGTTGTGTCTGATTCTATCAAAACATGTCTATGCTCCCGGATTATCTGAATTTCCTATGTAAGCTGTTGTCTATTAAATATGCACAGGCTGCAAAGAAGGCTCTTGTTTATCAGCTTATGATACCTCTGCTACTAAGATTGCTTAATAGACTAATATTCATCCATGAATGGTCTGAACACAGCATGTCAATATAACAGGATATATTTGGGTTGATATGTGCTAGGATTTGTTTACATGACCATTTTATTGTGGTGTGAATGAGGCAATCTAGACACTGATGTGTCATTATGGAGCCATGGACAATATTACTTCTTCTTGTAGACCTAGTTAAGTAGGATTCCAGATAACTCTGCAGGGATTACTGTTATTGTGTTGTGAGAAATGTTCTCCCTATTTCTTTTGATTTTTGTCTAAGTGCTTTACTTTTTTCCTTTTATTGATGACTGCTGGATTGCAACAATATGCAGCAAAACTTTTACTGCAGATAGTCCCTCTCATTGCAATTTAATCTTTTTTTTTTAATTTATTAATGAAGAGCATCATCTCCTGATATAAATTCTTGGGAAGGATCACTCCTACTTATAGACAAGATCAAATACCTCTTTGATCTATCTGAGCCAGCTCTGCCTTGGACAGTTGTTCAGTGGACCTATCTGGCCAAACAGTAGTTTACACCCTACTGTTCTCCTGTGCAAATCGAACTTTTGTTAGTGCTGTTAATCTACTTACTTTTTAGATCTGTTCAGTTTTGGATTTATCTGACTTTTTATTCGGCTACTAGTTTTTTTTAGCTTTGTCTTGTAGCAGTTTTATACTGTAGGTAAAGTGTGTGCTATTTACTGTACTATTGTATAGTATTGTTCTATTTAATTACTTTTCTTCCTTTCACTTTACATATTCTAATATTTGATATTCTGCTGTTATTTTGTTGTTACCCACACTAAAAGATTAAGTATGCACCCTTATAAAATTATTTCATTGAATGTTAATGGCTTAGGGACCCCTATAAAAAGGAAAAAAAAATGATAACCTATCTTAACAAAAAAAAAAGCTGATATTGTTATGTTACAGGAGACTCATCTAGATGCTGCTGAGTCGATTAAGCTCAACAGATCCTGGGTCTCCCAAGTTGAATTTAGTTCTTATAACTGTAAAAAAAGAGGTACCACTATCCTTATAAGAAAAGGATTACATTTTGTTAAAACCTCTCATATTGCTGATCCTGAAGGCAGATTTCTGATCCTGTTGGGTTTGCTAGATGGAACACAGATAGCATTATGTAACATTTATGCACCAAATTCAAGACAAAGTGAGTTTTTTGATTTTATTTCTAAAATACTTTTTAACATATCTAACCACAACTTAATTTTGTGAGGTGATTTTAATGAAGTTATGGGTCCTCTATTAGATAGGAACCCTCCTAAATCTTCTTTAACACTCTCTAAAGCAAGTCAGGCTCTGCATAATTTGTTGAACCATCTATCCCTATCTGATATTTTGAGGTTGGTTCCCCCCAGGATAAAGATTTTACCTTTTTTTTCTAATCGTCATTCTTCTTATAGTCGCTTAGATTTTTTTTGTGTGTCAGCTGATATAATCAATTAAATCCTAGATAATGAAATTGATAATAATATCATTTCAGATCAGGCCCTGATTTCCATTAATTTAGTTTTAGGTTCAGGTTGACCAAAGGAGTGTAGATGGAGAATGACTACCTCCCTTTTACACGACAAGAAGTTTTCTGATTGGCTTATTAATTAAACAAATGAATATTTTTTAGTAAATGACAATGGAAAGGTTAGTTACTCCTGCTTCTGGGAAGCCTACAAAGCATTATTAAGGGGTAGAATTATTAGCTTCTCTGCTTCTCGGAAAAAAGAGAAGGCTAAACTGTTAGAGGCTAAGCAAACCGAACTCAAAAAGTGTGAATGCCATGCATCTGTGACTGGCTTACTTGATAAATCTCTTTTATATGAAATTGCACTGGTCAAATATGATATTAACAAGATGCTTTCAGCACAGGCCAAATATGCATTGTTTGGTATTAAACAAGGATATTGGGAGTCAGGAGTGAAGGCAGGGAAATTGCTTGCATACCGACTTAAAAAGTTGCAAAATCAAAATTTCATCCCAGGCGTTCGAGACTCAATTGGGAAAGTGGTGAACAAATGTATTGAAATAAACTGGGTGTTTAGAGATTTCTGTTCAATCGTCTATACCCAGAAGTATGTTAACACTGAGAAATTATCCAATTTTCTTGCAGATATAAATACCCTCAAGCTATCAGAAGATATACAAAAACTGCTGGATAAAGAGTTATCCCTGAATGAAATTTCTCAGGCCATTGACTCCCTTCCTAAGAATAAAACACCAGGTTTGGATGGGCTTCCAGGGGAATTCTATAAATTATTAAATCAAAAACTATTGAAACACTTGCTTAATATGTATTTAGAAGCGTTTGAACAAAAAAACCTTCCTAAAACTCTTTCTCAGGCCCTGGTCACCCCTATTCATAAAAAGAACAAAGACCCCTTGCTATGTGATAGTTATTGCCCCATTTCACTAATGAATTCTGACTATAAAATGTTGGCTAAAATATTGACTGCTAGAATTCAAGTATTATTTGTGAAATCATCAGGAGAGAACAGGTTGGTTTTATTCATGGTAGATCAGGAGCTGACTGTGTGAGAAGGTTAACAAATGTGATGTGGCTGGCTAACAAATCTAAAGAACCCTACTTAATTTTCTCTGTAGATCTGTTCAAAGTTTTTGATTCATTATCTTGGGACTATATGTTTCTAGCTCAGCAACATTTTGGATGTGGCAGTATCTTCCAATCTTGGGTATCATTATTATATAAGAATTCTTCAGCTCAAATTCTCTCGAATGGAATAACATCTGGAACAATCCATTTGGCCTGTGGAACCAGACAGGGATGTCCCCTATCCCCTTACCTCTTTATTTTGGCTATTGAACCCCTGATCAGAGTTATTGCAGACCATCCTGGAATATCTGGTTTTAAAGTAAACAAATTTACACATAAATCCTTCGCGTTTGCGGATGATCTGCTGCTAACTCTTTCTAAACCTATGCAGTTGTATAATGCTCTCAAACTTCTGCTCACAGAATTCAACTCCTTGTCAGGTCTGGAAGTTAACTGGGACAAATCTCAGGCTTTATTTCCGAATCCTACACCTTTCATTCTAAAAAAATCTTAAGGAAATCTTTCATAACAAATGGGTACAAAACCAGATAACAAACTTAGGCTCACAAATAGTGACAAATTTGGACTCTCTGATTGATATAAATTACCTTCCTCTATTCTAAAATATTGAGCAGGACCCAAAAAGATGGGAGAATCTTAACCTTTCTCTTTGGGGTAAAGTAAATTCAATCAAAATGATTATTACCCCTAAAATCTTCTACCTTTTCTAGAATATATCTGTTTTGCTACCTAAAAAAATTATAGATAAATTGAATTCATTGATAAGAGCCTTCTTATGGGGTGCTAAGCCTCCCAGACTGAGTGGGGGCAAACTCTGAGCTCCTTATCAACTGGGCAGATGGGGCCTTCCACACTGGGATTGGTACCAATGGGCTTTTATGTTTAAACAATCCTCTGCCCTCCTATTTTCGGAGCTCAGGAACACTTCACAGCTCCCTTTATGGATGTTATTGGAAGTTGAGCTGATTAAACCTCAGAAATTTACTGACTTCGTATACCTGCCAATTCCAATGGCTCTCAAGGGTAATCCCTGCCTATATAACAACTTTTGTGTTATTAAAAAAGTTAATAAAGCAGTAAATCCTTCTTCTATATCATTAATATTGATGCCTCTTTGGTCCAATCCCTCTCTGACACGTGGTGGTGTACCTCTGTCCAATATTATTTGGTCACAAAAGGGCAGCAATTGTATTGGGGATCTTTTACATAATGGATCTGATACACTTATGTCCTTCTCCGAACTTAAAGAGAAATTTAGCCTTCCATGGTTTCATTTTCATTACTATCTACAGTTAAGACATGCTCTAATAGACCTTCTTTCTGGAGATAATCTTTCATTACCCAACAATAAGGAGTGGGATCAATTGGTTAAAATAGGCCCACTTAGAAAGGGCACTAGTTTAATCTATAAACCTCTTTCACTTTCTCTCACGTCACCATCTCTTACTTACTCTGCTAAACAGAAGTGGGAAGAGGAGTTGGGATTCGAACTTGATGACCAGGATTGGAGCTCCACCTGGGAATATGCATACCATGGTTGTAAGGACGTACAAGATAAGCTCACTCAATATAAAGTTTTGCATCATTTTTATAGAGCTCCAGTTAAATTTTTTGAAATGGGGCTCTCTTCTAATGCATGCTGCTGGAAATGTAACCCCCTTAATGCTAACATGCTACATATGTTGTGGGAATGCCCTAAACTTAAACATTTCTGGCAGGAAATAAAAGTGAAATGTGAAACCTCCCTTTCCATGGTTCTACCACACTCTCCACTTATATTTATTTTTGGAATTTTCACATTTAAGATGGACATTACATATAATCAGAAGTTATGGATCTCGGTGGCCTCTACGTGTGCTAAAAGATTAATTCTTAAATACTGGAGAACCCCACAGTCACCTTCCGTAGCCGAATGGTTAAATATGATAAACTATACTGCTAACAATGAAAGAATCTCATATTTAATTTCTGATAGCTTGAATAGATTTGTTGATATCTGGGGACCCTTTCTCCAATTAATTTAATTTGCAATGGTCTCTTTTAAATATGTAGGTATAATTTGTCTAGGTCAGGTTATTTGTACAATATCCATCTACTGTTGATATGCTAAATCTCATTTATGTTTTGGTTTAGAGTTATGGTTTTTAATTATTGTTATGTTTTATTCTCTTATTTTCCATTTAAACTGAGGTATGAAAACAATAGTACTAATCTTCTGTTTATTAGTTGGAATTTATGGTTATTGATTTGCTAATTGATATAATGCTGTCATATGTTATATGGTGTTAAAACTAATTGTTAATTTGAATGTATTTTATTTTACTCTTTTAAAACTCAATAAAATTAATTATGGAAAAAAAGGAGAGGTATCACATTCCACAGAGAGACTTCTGGTGATACTTACAGATTAGAGACATAATCCAAAAGCTCAATGAGGAGCTCCTCCCCAGTCCCATGGATCCTTTATCGCCCCATCTCTAAGTAGATTGTGTACCATTTACAGGGGCAGGGCCAGTTGCATCTATAAGGCATTAAGAGACAGGCTACCTAACCTCTTTTTGCAGGCCAAACAACAATGGAAGTGTGAGCTGCATTGAGTCATCTCAGACAAGCTATAGGGTCACTGCTGGTTTAGGATACATAAGGCCTGTAGAGATGGCCAGAGAAGATTGATTAAGAATCAAACCCTTGTAAGATGGTACAGAACCCCCCCCATGCATTTTATCAGATGGGCCTACTGAATCATGACTGCTGCTGGCACTTCTGAGCAATCTGGTGCCCAATTATATCACATTTTCTGGCAGTGCTCCTCCGTTCACCCTTTTGGCAGGGTGTTATAGACATATTTCAAGAGGTTCTGGGGAATGCAACTCAAGTGGATGTATCTCTTTTGCTACTGGGATGTGCACCCTCCCCCCAGCAGTTCCACCATGCTGCAGTGACACAGAGCACAGTGACCGTCAGTACAGAGATGGCACAACACCACCAATTGGTGTTGTGCCATCGCTGGAGTAAACTGTATTTTCTGTGGGGGCCCTGCCCCCACACCCCAAGACTTAAAATAATCAACTGTGAGTCAGAGTTGGTTTGGGGAGCGGGCAAACACCCTGGAGGCAGCAGTGTCAGGAACCCAGCGGACCATCACAGCGCACTGTAGAAAATGTTGCTGTGATGGTTTTCGCTGCATTTCCATCACTCTTGCGACATGATACCCCCCCCCAGCTACACCCAAACAACACCCAGGGGCTCTTTGGCTTACTGCAGTGGGGACAGCTGCTGTCATACTTCTATTGAGAAATTGTAGATCTGACAAGTGCCCCTCTGTCTCTGAATGGATATAAGCAGTTGGGCAACTAGCCACCTTTGAGAAAATGTCTAATTTTACATCAAACATTTTGGATGACTTTTACAGGTGGTGGTCTCCTTTATTGAACTCTATGTGGTGTTACAATGCACTTGTGAAGTCACAGTCTGATAGGCCTGATCTTTAGTCCCCTTTGCTTGGCCCTCTTAGGCAATGTTCCTTTTTTTTAACCTCAGCCTGACTGCTGTTGGTGCTGTTTTACTTTACTAGGATGTTGCTCATATCCATTTACACTTGGGTCAGTATCTCATATATGTTTCATATTATCTGCTCCCTGCACTGCCAGCTTGGAATCATTAACTACTTGCCTTTGTTCTGTTTTCTTTGAAATACTCCCTTTCTGGCTTATTGCTGTTTAATTGCAAGATTTAATGCATCATGTCATATGACTGTATTTTGTTGTTTTTTATGGATGCACCTTGTCTCACCTGTTGCTATCTGTATGATCCATTTCCATATTTTGTACCACATTAAGTGTTATATAGAGAATAATAGATGTGGAAGGGTTTAATATGAGAATTTAATGCACACCTGAGTTGTGGGATGCTACATAAACTCCGAGGGCGAAGCCCGAGGAGTTTATCAAAGCATCCCACAACAAGGGTGTGCATTACATTCTCATATGAAACACCCTCCCTATCTTTTATTTTTTATAATAACAGACCAGCAATTTTTCTCCAGCAGTTTGTGAGACTGTTTGGCCCCGCCCACATACAGAATGTTGGCCAGTGAGGCAGCAGCATAGTTTGACTGGCATGGCTCATGAATGTCATAACAACCAGCTGGTTGTTATGGAAAATATTAACCTGGTCAGTACATTGAGAGGAATTGCTGACCAGTTATTATTGTTACATTTTGCTATGTTCTGGTTTTGGAAACTTTAATAAAAAGTTTAACTACAAAAAAAATCTCTTCTGCTTAGGTTGCTTGCTGAATATATCTTCTAGATTCATACCGTAGATGTATTAGGGTGGTTCTACCACATGTTTCTAATGGTAAACAGAGCAATGCTGTACTAAGATATTTAATTATTTATGTATTCTAAATGTTGGGCATGGCATGGGAGTTGAAACTTTTAAAAAAACTTCAAAATTCTGTATCATGGTTCAGGAATAAAAGAAAACAAAAAGAAAAAATATGTATCTTCATATTTTTGCCAGACAAACATTTTTGCCCCCAAAATATGTGGTTACTAAAAAATACTGCTGCTTTAATTTTCAAGAAACAAAACCCCTGAAGACCTGCATTTATCCAAGGTTCTATGTCAGAAAGGTGATCGCCATTTGGCGATCACCATTTGGGCAAGTGTACATCACCAAAAATAAATAACGGTGATGTACAGTCATGGTGACCAAAAAACCAGCAACGGGATTCTATGATATGTGGGGGGCTGCACCCCCCCGCACCCCTTTACTTAAGGATTCTCAACTCTGGGGGACGTGTGCATGTCATATGTGTGTGTGTGTATATGTGTGTGTGTGTGTGTGTGTGTGTGTGTGTGTGTGTGTGTGTGTGTGTAACACTTAATAAAAAAAAAATGTCCCGAGGCAAAAAAAGAAACCAGCCCCAGAACCAAACCTGGCACCCTCCCAACCCCAGCCTGCCACCCTATCCACCATGCCACATGGCCAGCTTGGCAGCCTACCACTGCACTACACCCCACATACCTTCCCTCCTCTTCCACCGGTCGGGTGGCGTGGTCCCTACCCCCCACGCACATGTATATACACGTACATCATGTTGCTGTAGTCACCTATCCCCATATCCCAATGCTACCCTGCCAGGTAGCCCAGAACACAGGCACTGTGACTGAGTCACCCTTTTTGCAGTCGCTCAATCATGGTCACCGTGTTCACTGGATACCTCTATCCAGGAGGTGAACCGTGATCCTCAGTGAACTGTTTCAGTGCAACACTGTCAAGCATTTAAAGTAGCCAAGAGGAACGCAGAATGTGGTAGGGTCACATAAACTACTCCCCCCCCACCAGGCTTACAAGGTCAGTATTGAGAATCCCAAATGGAACCAATTAACATAAGAGAGGGTAGAAGGAAAGCAAGATAGAAAGAAGAATAGTGGAGGAAATAAGGAAGGACAAATGGTAAAATGGAGGGGGTAGCAGTACAATCTGGAAAACCAAGCATGCAAATGTACAAAGTCTGGGCAATAAGATTACAGACCTATAGGCCACCATGGCAGAAGCGGACCTGGACATAGTCGCAATTACCAAGTCCTGGCACAATGAAAACCAGGGCTGGCATGTAGCCATACCATGTAATACTCTGTTCAGAAGGGACAGGGTATGTAAAAAGGGGGGAGGAGTCACTCTTTATGTGAGGAGAAAAGAAAAAAGCTACAGAAATACAGGGGGATCAGGGAGGAGCAGAGGTATGGTTGGTCACCCTGGAGACATTGAAGGGGGCCGCTAGTCACACAGGAGTGATCTACAGATCTGCTCCAGCACATAGGGAAGCAGTGGCTAAGGATATGTTTGAAGCAATCCAAAGGATGGCAGTATTGCTGGTGAGGGACTTCAGTCTACTGGATGTGGATTGGAGCCTCCCAACTGTGGCAACAGTTAGAAGTATGGACATCCTGGACTCCCTGCAGGGAGCATTCCTCAGACAACTTGTTAAGGAACCCACTCATGGGGGGGACAATACTGGACCTGGTGCTGACAAATGGGGACACTGTTGCTGACATCATGGTGGGGAGCTACCTGGGGACCAGTGATCATCATACGGTGTGGTTCAATATAAGAACTGGGACAGTATCAAAACACACTAAAATGATGGTCCTGGACTTCAGAAGGGCTAATTTTAAGAAAATGGGAGAATGCCTCAGGGACACCTTAGGAAGGATTGGGAAACCAGCTGGAGTCTAGGAACAGTGGGCAAAAATAAAGGAGGGCATTGAGAAGGCAACAAACCTCTGTGTCAGGCAGGTTAACAAGGGCAAGAGAAAAAAGAGACTGCTATGGTTCTCTGAAGAAGCAGCAGAGAAAGTAAGGGCAAGAAAAGGTAGAATTTAGAAAGTACAACATGACACTGAAGTAGGAGGATAAGGAAATATATCAGGAGAAATAAAGGGAGGCAGGGAATGCAGTTAGAAGCGCAAAGGTACAAATGGAGGAGAATATTGCCAAGTCAGTAAAAAAGGAGGCTAAAACATTCTTTACATAGAAACACAGAAGTTGACAGCAGATAAGGACTGCAAGGCCCATCCAGTCTGCTCATTTCCTTTTCTAACTTATAAATGTGCTATCGGCCTTTGCTCTGTCAGTGGCCTATCTATTCATACTCATCTGTATTGCTTCCTTATGCCTATCCCATGCCTGTTTGAAGCCCTGCACTGTATTCATAGCCACCTCTTCCTGAGGTAGACCGTTCCATGCATCCACCACCTTTTCTGTGAAAAAGAATTTCCTCACATTCCCCCTTAATTGGCCTCCCTCTAATCTCATGCTGTGTCCTCTTGTCCTGCTATTTTTCTTGTATTTAAACATGTTAGACTCTTTCACCTTGTTAATTCCCTTAAGGTGTTTGAATGTTTCGATCATATCACCTCTCTCCCTCCTTTGCTCAAGGGTATACATATTGAGCTCCATTAATCTGTCCTCGTATGTCTTCTGATGCAGTCCCTGCACCATTTTGGTTGCCCTTCTCTGGACTGTCTTCAACTGAAAAAATCTTTTTCAATCACTTCATGCAATGAGTTTGCTCAGTTTCTTCTCTGACAGAGTGCACTCTATGCAGTCAGAGACCTTGCCAGTGAAGCAAGTTTTGCATCACAGTGACCAGTCTGGTAGGAGCAGAGGCGCTCCTATTGTCTGGGAGGAGTTTAGACCAGTGGAGGTGGCTGAGGTTATAGATGTGATCCCAAAGCTGAGTCACACTTATTGTGAACTGGACCCAGCCCAGACCAGTTTCTTGCTGAGATGCGTCAAGACCATTGGTCCAGTGTTCGCTGGGATTATCCAGTACTCATTGTCAGAGGGAGTGTTTCCTGATGCCTTGAAGGAGGCACTGGTGAGACCCCTCTTGAAAAAGTCATCACTCAACCCTGATGTCCTAGCAAATTATCGACCAATCCAACATTCCATTTTTAGGAAAGGTTGTAGAGAAAATAGTGGCACAGCAGCTTGAGGAGCACTTTATGACCTTTGATATCTGTGAGCCATTTCAGTCATGTTTTAGGGCTAGGCACAGCACTGAAATGGCATTGGTTAGGGTGCAAAATTACCTCCTCAAGGCAAGAGATAGAGGGGACAGGTCAATTCTTGTTCTTCTAGATCTCACTTCAGCTTTCAACACCGTGGATCACATTGTGCTACTAAACCACCTAAGAGAATACTGTGGACTGATTGGTACTGTCATCAACTGGTTTGAGTTCTATCTCTCAGGCAGGATGCAATGGGTGGTGAAAGGGAATTTCTTCTCCTCCCCGAAGTCCCTGCCATGTGGAATGCCTCAGGGCTTGATCTTGTCGTCAATGTTATTGGAAGTGTACATGCTACCCCTGGGTGAGATCATTAGATGTTGCAGTTTGGGGTTTCACTTCTGTGCAGATGATACCCAACTCTATATGTCCTTGTCCCTGGAACACATGACACTGTGGAAGTGCTTAACAACTGCCTGATGGAGATCACTGACTGGATGCCCTCCAACTGGTTGAGACTGAACCCAGATAAGACAGAGGTTCTAGTGATTCAGCCTGGTCACGGGTGTGATGAGGGTGCCTCTGGAGTGGTCTCCGGATTGGTCCTGGGGACCACTCCATTGACGTCTTCCCCTAGGGTGAGAAATCTTGGCGTCATCCTGAATGACAGATTGACACTTGATGTCCAGTTGTCATCTGTTGTCCAAAGTGATTTTTACCACTTAAGGAATGTCACCAGGATTAAACCCCTAATTCTGCACGAAGATTTGCCATCACTGGTTCATGCCTTTGTTACGTCTAGGCTTGATTACTGTAACACTCTGTACTTTGGGGTCAGTGGAGAGACCCTTAACCTGCTGAAGCTGGTGCAGACTGCAGCGGCCAGGTTACTGACGGGCCTGCACTGGCTGCCTGTCAGGTGGAGGATCATCTTCAAAGTGGGCTTGCTCAACTATAAGGCCCTATACGGACTGGGCCCTGGCTACCTGGCTGATCTCCTGACACCTGCCTCCTCAGTCCATTCCCTCCACTTCTCCACCAGAGGCTTCCTTACAATTCTGAAAGCCAGGGTAAAAACGTCCGGCACCCGAGCCTTTGAAGTCACTGGTCTGGCTCTCTGGAACTCGTTTCCCATCTCTGTTTGGGAGGCCGTAATGGTGGAGACTTTTAAAAGGGATCTAAAGACTCACCTCTTCCTTCTGGCCTTCCCAGATTAATTGGAGCTATTATATTTTAAGACTATTTGTATTGACTTTAATACTGTATTTCATATTAAATATTGCATTTGTGTGTATTTTATCCTGTGTGCAGCTCTCTCCCTGTCTTTCTTTTATGTAAGGCACCCAGAGCCTTAAAGACTAGGCGCTAGATAAATAAACGTGCCTTGCCTTGCCTTTGAATTCACCTGGAAACTGCTAGGTTGCTAGGTAGATTAGGGCAGGTTAGTCATGAACTGTGTAGTTTCTAGGTAAATAATCAATGGTCAGGTGCTGAGTTTTAACCATTGAGATTTGGTCAGTTTTATATAACCCATTTTATAAAATGATTCAAAGTCCACAAGACTTCTGTCATTCATAAGTGAAGCTGCAGTTCATATAGTAGGCCATAGAGGTAGTAAAGAATGGCCATCTTCCATAACAACCTAGGCCTCCAAAAGGGAGAGATGGTGCAAAGAATGATATCTGAAGGTATGCCGCCATGACAGCAACACCTGCACAGCACACCCCCCACAGTGAAATCCCCACCGCGCCTATATCGGCAATGACGGGGGGGGGTTTGATCAAGACACTTTAGGGTGACGGGAGGGTAAATATCGGACTCCACTGTCTGTGAGATATGGAGATAGATATCTATAGTGGGGGGTGCAGGGGGTGCAGCCCCCGCGCACTGTGCATTGCGCTGTTGCTCGTCGGTTCAGGGTCACTTCGGGGGTGTTGACAGGTTCCTGGTGCTGTAGAGGATGTCGCATCTGGGGCTGTTGTGCAAGTGTCATGGATCCACATCTGAAAAACAGCACCAAGTTTAACATTTGCCATGCTTGAGTTTTCATTCAAATGTCTTTATAAACAACTTGTTAATTAACTTAGAAACATAGAAATTGACTGCAGATAAGGACCACCAGGCCCATCCAGTCTGCCCATGTACCCTATGTTTAATTAATTGCCACTAATCCTACTTGGTCACTGTCTACTGCCTCTCCTTCCCCCCTCTAAGTTTCCCTTATGTTAAACCCATACATGTTTAAATCCCCCCACTGTGCTTTCCAGCACCAACCCCTGGGGCAGGCCATTCCAAGCATCCACCACCCTTTCCGTGAAAAAGTACTTTGTCACATTGCCCCTTAGTCTACCCCCTTCCAGTCTCATGTCATGCCTTCTTGTTTTTTTAAAGCAGCTTCTCTTCTGAAAGATGCTGCCCTCCTGTACCTTATTAATTCCCCTGAGATACTTGAAGTTGGTATCCTGTGATAATAGTGACTAAAGAATCACGACTAAATAATAGCGAGTAAAGAAAAGCGAATTAAATAACGAGAATCATTCAATAGCGAACCCCCTTAAAAGCGACTTTTGTATGTCAAAATAGTGAATGACTTTTGCATGCAGCGATCGACCACGGAATAGAATAGCAGCAACCTCACACAGGAACCTTCCTGATCACCATTCGCTCTACCATTCAGAATCAGAACATTATTAGTAACAAAATCACTTCTCACTCGAGTCCCATACCACATTGAGCAACGCAAAGCCTGACTCAAGTCCTACTACCGCTGAGAGCTTCTGAATAGCAGAAAATCACTCTCCCACTACTGAATAGCATATAGAAATTAAGGAACTTGCATCTGTAAAAGATAAAAGATACAAAATACAGAGACCATTCTGACTTGTGTCAAAATAACTAAAAAAAGCTTTTTAAAAAAAACTGGCAATTGCCAGACAGCCTTTATTGAATACACGTTGATCGCTTTCCTCTGATTCTTCAAAGTCAAGTTAAATCTTATATTGGAAGTTGTATGCAAGACCTTTTAAGTAGTCATAGGTAGATCTCTCACCGTATTGACGCACAATCTTCTCAATGCGCTCATTTTGGTCTCTGTATTTTCTCTTTGTCCCTCCCGGAGTTCTACCAGCAAGTAACTGCTCCAGCTTAATTTCAATAAGCCTTTGTTCTTCTATCAAACACTCTATGAGCTTCCATATACTAGGATGGCAGGATCCGAGGCGGGAGCTGAAACCTGTATGCCACCCCTCGACAGCATTGTTAGTGTGTGATAGTCCCAGTATAGTAGCTGCATTACAGTTCCAGTTCTCAACTGGGAACATAGCACATCTTCTCTTTGAACGTCCTTTTGGCCTTCCAAGCCAAGTGTCCTCGAAGTAATCGAGGATTGGTTGCAATAGCTCTTCATTTGATGTGAAGAACTCATTCTCTCTGAGCTCCTCGAATGAACTCACAACATCATCTGGCGGGACAAAAGCCAGAGACAGTAGCATTCTTAGATGTAGCACAAAGTTGGAGTCGCTACAGTATCTTTTTTCTACTTCATGGCACTGTTGTGTTTTACACCACACAGCTTGTGCAAAGTGAAAAAAACAACACGGACAGATGTGCTTGTGAAAACAGTAGTGAACCCTTTCCATGCAGCTCTTTCATAGTCCATAATTGCTGTAGAGGGGCTGTTATCGCCACACATAGCCTTAATTTACCTAAAGACACGCTCATATGAAATTGCAGTGCGTGAGCACATAAGGATGAAAACCGCAGATATAACCTGTCCAGAATGCATTGCATGTATACTGTACAACTGTGAAAATAGTGATTAGCATGACTTAAAGGTACCATCCAGCATCCAGTCTGGACTGTCCTTCAGCAATCTAATGTTACCCTCAGTGCCAAATACAAGAATTCTGTCAGTTTCTAATCCACTATCATAAAGCATGAATTTTTCACCTGATCCAAGCACAGCAAACTCATTAGGAATTACAAGTGTCTCCACACATGTAGGAGTTACTGGGCCAGCATGCTCTTGTTGCCTAATTCTTTGAATTGTACACTTCATTAATCGAATTTCAGGCCGGCGTCCACTTACAGAATCAGGCACAGTGGCAGTAGATGTCACAAGTACTTGTGACGTGCTCTCGACTGTAGTTCATGCTCTGGCACTAATATCTGCCATAACCTGACGCACTGCAACATCTCCAGAATCAGCAACATGGTTATGCTGTTTAATAACAGCTAAAACAGTGTCTGCAACTGTGTGAAGCCTGGCCACACATTTGAATTTATGAGCATCCTAACACCTCAAATACACCTTACTTGCAGTTTCTTTATACAAGCGATACAAGTAGCCCTCATGAAGAACTAGTGGCTTACCCTTTTGACTGGTGATAAATTCAACACACATCTCTCTCGCCTGAATCAATGTAATTTCAGTTGAAACCCAGCACAAGAAACAGCGACGCAAGGTAGGGGGGGCCATTGATGCAAAGGAACTTATACATTGGAGAGGACTATGGGTGGACTATGGTCTGGTTACCTGGCAACAATTGCTATGCGGAAACAGGAAACTAATTCAACAGATTGATAAATAAACAGAGTGGATACAGCGAGAGTAAACAAAGAATGAGAGGCAACAGGTATAGAAAACAATTCGCTGTACTTGCTGTTCAGTTATTATGATGCTCGCTATACTTTAACTCGCTATTCTTGGTATCGCTATTTTGCACTCGCTGTTTTTGAACTCGCGATTTTGTTTTCGTGATTTTTACATAGAACCCTTGAAGTTCTTTATCATGTCTCCCCTCTCCTTCCTCTCCTCCAGCATGTACATATTGAGTTCCGCTAATCTCTCATCATATGACATGTGGTGCAGGCCCTGCACCATTTTTGTTGCCCTTCGTTGAACTGCCTCCACCCTGGCTATGTCTTCCCAGAGATGTGGCTTCCAGAACTGGATGCAGTATTCCAAATAAGGTCTCACCAATGACCTGTTCAGTGGCATTATGACCTCTTTTCTTCTGCTGGTAATACTTCACCCTATGCACCCCAGCATCCCACTGACTCTACCCCCCTGCCTTGGCACATTGTTTAGCCACTGATCTCTTTCCTGTTTTGTGGTTGCTAATATCTCCCCCCCCCCCATCACGTAATCCTCCCCTGGGTTTCTGCACCCTAAGTGCATAATTTTGCACTTCTTCGCATTGAATCCTAGTTGCCACATTCTGGACCATTCTTAGAAACATAGACTTTGACTGCAGATAAGGACCGCATGGTCCACCTAGTCTGCCCATTTCCCTACCTATTGGATAAGCTGTAGATCCTAGTTAACAAGCAGACTATTTCTTCCTACCCTTCACAAGAATTGCTTTATGTCTGTCCCATGCATTCTTGAATTCTCCCACAGTTTTAGACCCCACAACCTCCTCAGAAAGGCGGTTCCATGCATCCACCACCCTCTCTGTGAAAAAATACTTCCTCACATTGCCCCTGAGCCACCCTCCCTCTATCTTCAAATTGTGTCCCCTTGTTCTTGCACATCTCTTTTTTCTGAAAGATGCTGTACTCTTGGACTTTGTTGATCACACTGAGGTACTTAAAAGTTTCTATCATGGAGTCAAAAACAGTGGTAGAATTCAAGCATGCATGGGATAGTCATAAGGCAATTCCAGGGGGTGGGGGTAGGAAGAAGTAGACTGCTGGTTAACTAAGATCTGCAGCTTATCCATTAGGTAGGGAAATGGGCAGATTGGGTGCGCCAAGCGGTCATTATTTGCCATCAAATTCTATGTTTCTATGTTTCTTTGTCCCTCCACCCCCTCCTTTCTTCAAGGGTATATATATTAAGTTCCTTTAGTCTCTCCTCGTATGGTTTCTCTTGCAGACCCTGCACCATTTTAGTTGCCCTCCTCTGGACTGCCTCCATCCTGTCTATGTCCTTGCAGAGATGGAGTCTCCAGAACTGGATGCAGTACCAACTGTCTGTACAGAGGGATAACAACTTCCTGTTTTCTGCTGGTGGTGCCTCTCCCTATACATCCCAGTATCCCCAGCCCTCCCTACTTCTTCCATTTTAGCTAGATCCCTCTTCATTCTCTCCACCCCTCCTGGACTGTCCACCCTATTGCAGATCTTTGTGTCACCTGCAAAGAGGCACATCTTCCCCTCCAGTCTCCCTGCAATGTCACTGATGTAGATGTTAAACAGTACTGGTCAAAGAACTGAACCCTGTTGCACCCTGCTGGTCACCCTCCCTACTTCAGATTTAGCCCCATTTACCACCACCCTCTGCATTCTATTCTTCAACCAATTTCCAACCCAATTCACACCCTTTTGACCCAGTCACAGTCTGCCCAGCTTGTTCACAAGCCTCCTATGTGGAATGGTGTCGAATGCCATGCTGAAGTCAAAGTAGGCCACATCCACCCTTTCCTCCGATCTACCTCCCTAGTGGTCCAGTCAAAGAAATCAGTTTCTTCCTCACACCACTACACATTCATTCTTGTTTGCTTGACACCTAAATTATGTGTGCCCTGATTCAACAAGCCTAATGCCAGGATCAGTTACTTGATAATGCTAAGGGTTTTTTCTCATATTGCAGTTGCCAGTTACAGCCACATGACATGTTTTCATCAGAGCATAGCTCTTCATCCTGGGACATGTTCATCTGAGAGAGGGTGTGTAGTAGTGAGTGGGGTGGTGGGTGCTGAGTAGGAGGATCGAAGGTCTGATCAGTGAAGGACTGTATTCTTTTTTTTTACAGGTTCATAAAAAAATATAATGAGGAACTGTTTTTTTTCTCCCTCTGGTATAGTACATTACTTTACCGGATCCAATACAGGGGATTGGTCACCCCAGTGTTGCTTTCACTATGCAGCAGTACCAGGCATGGGCATCCCAGTGTTATCATCTATTCATTTGGGGGAAGGGCTGGTGGCCTGGAGAGGAGAAAGTTGGGCAAGTTGCGCCAGAGGTGGGCACCCCACTCAACTTTTGTACAAGTAAGTCTATCAGGGAACGATAAGGGAGGGCTAGCTGAGCTGGTAAGGGGATGGAATTAAATAATTAAAAATTAATTAGATAGATAGATAGATAGACAGACAGACAGACAGATAGATCGGTCCTGTGTGGTTTCTGCAAGTACCACTCTACCACCACCTCACCTTATACATTTCACTGAATTCATACTCACTAATATGGACCAGGGTCATGTTATCTCTGCCATATTTGTCCACCTGGCTAAAGCCTTCAATCCTATATCTCACTCCCATCTTCTCCAAAAAACTCATGGCTTCTGGGCTAACTTCCTCTGCCACAGCTTGGTTCCATTCCTACCTAACAGGCAGACCTGGCTTGCATCACAGAGACTTGGCTGGATGAAAATGCTGCACTTATTTTGGAGGCAGCAGTGCCGGCTGAGTAAGGATCGCAGAGGTGGGGCTGTGGGCATTTGCTTTAGAGCCAGCCTGGGCCTCACGGTGTTGCCAGTGGGTTCTACTGGGTCATTTGAGTCTGTTGCTGCTTGGGAGAGTCCTGGCATGGGATACAGGGTCCTTCTGGTTTACAGCCCCCCCCAGTGGTGGAGGGGAGTTTCTGCGGGAGTTCAGAGATTTCGTCACCGGCCTGGTGTTGGAGTCCCCCAGATGGCTAATTCTGGGGGATTTTAATGCCTGGGTTGGTGATGGGTTCTCACCATTTGGCTGCAACCTCCTGCAGATTATGGAGGCCATGGGCCTGTCACAAATTGTCACCTCAGTGACCCACTTGCCCGGCCACACTCTGGACCTGGTGTTCACTCTGGGTCTTGGGGTGGATGACCTCAAGATTGACCTTGTCATTTAGTTGGATCATAGCACTGTGGGGTTCCCATTTGGGGCCCCCCAAAAGATCCTGCCTCTGTGGAGATGATCTGGTATCACCCTTTAAGAGATTTGACACCAGCAGGACTTCAGGCAATGCTGGACCTATCGAGTGTGGAAACTGGGTGAGTGATCAGGCCAGAGGAAGCTGTGGTGGCTTATAATGGGGTCATCGAGGTGGCCTTCTACTCGATCACATCTGTCTGTGTCTGACCTCTGTCTACTCACCAAAGGTCCCCCTGGTTTGAAATGTAGCTTAGGGAATTAAAGACTAAGGGTCAGAGGTTAGAGAAATGCTGGAGGAGTTCCAGCCTGATTGAGGACAAATTTGCCCTAAGGACACATTACGTTGTCTATCAGGGGGCAATCTCCCAAAAAAGGCTGATTTTTTGTCTAAGGAGATTGCTGCAGTGGGGAAAAGACCAACTCAGCTCTTCTGTATGGTTGATAGGCTATTACATCTGGCTTGTCTCCATGCGGGAGGAGCATGTTCAAGCACAAAGTGCAATGAGTTTGCTCTGTTCTTCACTGACAAGGTGTCCTCTATCAGGGTTGAGGTCTTTTCCAGTGTTTCCCAAAGGGATTGTGGGGTTTGCCCTGGGCCATGTCAGGGCATCCTTCTTGTCTGGGCTGAGTTTGATCTGGTTGGAGTGGAGGAGGTGGCAAACATAATCCTGATGCTGTGGCCAACATATTGTGACCTTGATCAAGGTCCAACCTGTCTTTTGGTCGGATGTGTGGACCTGATAGGGCCTGTGGTTGCTGGGATTGTCCAGAGTTCACTGGAGAGTGGAGTCTTTCCTGGAGCCTTGAAAGAGGCATTGGTTAGACCTCTACTGAAAAAAACTTTGATGGACCCTCTGCAACTACAGATCAGTCTCGAATCTCCCATTCTTAGGTAAGGTTCAAGAGAAAATGGTGGCCATTTACCTAGGGCTACATCTCGCCTCTTCCTCCACTTATGAATGTGTCCAGTCTGGGTTTAGATCTGGGCATAGCACAGAGACCACACTGGTGAGAGTGCTAAATTATCTTCTAATGGTGAGGGATAGGGGAGAGTGTACTATCTTAGTCCTCCTTGATCTCTTGGCAGCATTTGACACTGTTGATCATGAGGTGTTGCTGGACCACCTGTGGAACTGGGTTGGACTAACCGGAACAGTTATCAACTGATTTAGGTCCTTCCTCATGGACAGGGTGCAAAGGGTGAAGATGGGGTTAGCCTCATCTAGCCTGATGCCACTGTCCTGTGGTGTTCCGCCATGGTCGGTCCTGGCACCCTTGCTATTCACAGTGTACATGCTTCCATTGGGAGACATTATCAGGCAGTATGGGCTGTGTTTTAATTATTATGCTGATGATACCCAGCTATGCCTGTCCTGCACACCCGGAAACCAGATGGCAAACTTGGTGATTAACAACTGCCTGGAGAAGATGCAGAACTGGATGACACACAGCTGGCTTTCACTCAGCCCGGACAAGACGGAGGTACTAATGGTGGAGGCTGGCTATCTTTGTGATGGAGGGGGACTTGGGGATCCTCCTGGGTTAGTCCTAGGCGAGTATCCCCCTGGCTCCCTCCAATCGGGTGAAGGATCTGGGCGTGGTCCTTGACGATGGCCTGACACTGGAAGCTCAGTTGTTGGCCATCGTAAAGAGTGGTTTATACCACTTGAGGAACATCTCCTGGATCTGAGCCTTGATACCATCTGATGACCTGCCCACCCTGGTGCATGCCTTCATCATATCCAGGTTGGATTACTACAATGCTCTATACCTGGGGCCATCTGGAGGCAACGTTCACCTGCTGCAGCTGGTGCAGAATGTGGTGGCAAGGTTGTTGACTGGTATTTCAAAATTTGACCATGTCACATCTGTCCTCTGTAAGCTGCATTGGTTGCTAGTGAGGTGGAGGATTGCCTTCAATGTTGGGTTGCTGACCTATAAAGCCCTGTATGGGGGTGCAAGCCTACCTGCATCATCAGCCATCTCAGGCTCTCCCCTGCTGTGAGGGTGGCCTCCTGTTGGTTCCAAGAGCTATGTTGTAGCAATCCGAGGACAGGGCATTCTCGGTTGCATTGCCAACCCTGTGGAACTCTACTTCTCTGGGAGCCACCCTTTGTGGAGGCCTTTAAAAGGAGCCTAAAAACACGTCTCTTTGAGCAGGCGTTTAATTTGATTGATTGAATTCTGAATACTTTCCTATGCTTACTACAGCTGTTGTTTTATTAACCTGTTTTTACTGAAATGTTGTGTAAATTATTGTAGGATAGGTAGAACTGTATTAATGTTAGTATCTGCTTTATATGCTAATTTTAAGTATCTATGTATGTATGTTGTTACTTTTGTTAAGCGAGCCAAGCCTCTAGGGAGGAGTGCTATATAAATAAAGTTCCTATCCTATCCTAATTGGTTAAGATTGCCTCCTCCCTCTCACCTCCACTCCCTAACAACACTGGAGTCCCACAGGCTCAGTACTCAGCCCTCTTCTATTTTCATTTTTTTAATGATCTCCCTTCTGTCTGTTCCTCATTGCAAATCCACATGTATGCAGATGACACCGTCCTATACACATCTAATACAGTACCTCATATGCTGATGTGGAGGCTAGACTACAACTTGATTTCAACATGGTCCAGCTATGGTTCCAGACCAACCAGCTGTTCCTAAATGCCAAAAAGACAGTCTCAGTGTCCTTTGGCACTAGACAAAGACTAGCTAAACTCCAATCCCCCCCTCCCCACTTTTCACACCCTGGATAGCACATCGATTGAAAATGCCACTGCATTTAGATACCTTGGTGCACATGACTGCTGTCCAAAAAAAATCTTCACTCCAAGCTTGGTGCCTTATACAGGAGCAAGGATTGTATTCCTCAAGCTGCACACCATGAACATGTGTAGAAAATGATCCTTCCCACCTTTGACCATACTGATGTAGTCTACAGTGCTGCTCCTAAAACCACCTTGTCTAGACTGGACACCCTCGTCAACTTCTTTTGTCATGTTGCCCTATCCTGTCTTCCCTGCACTCATCATTGTGACCTTTATAAAGCTCTGTCACTTCTGTCCTTGGAGTTCAGACGTCTGTCTAACACTGCCTCTTTTATGGCCAAATTCTTGACTGGTAACCTCCCCTCCTATCTTTCTTTCTCCATCTGTGCTTCCTCCCAATGCCCTTATTCCCTCTGAAATTCTGATCTAAAATCCTTCTCAATCCCCCACCGCTGGTCACTCAGCATTCTCTTTCCACTGTCCTAAACTGTGGAACATGCTCCCCCCTCCTAGCCATAATGTAACCTTATGCAACTCTCTCTCCAACCTCTTTTTGTGAATGCATATCCCCCACCTGTTCTTGCCAAAACCCATCATCCTCTCTCCTTGCACTACCACTCCTTCTTCACTCCTGACCCATAGTCCCAGGATATGGCCTCTATTGGGTATGCCTCTGGATGGGTGGCAGCCTAATGCCTCACCAACCACCTGCTATCCTGTGGTCTTGGACCTTTATTTAGCCTCTCCTTTCTAGCCTAATTCTACTGCTGTCCTATGTTTTGTTTTACTTGACAAACTGCCCTTCTATTTGATGCACTTACTGCCTTGTTTACATTCTACCAGTGTATCTAAAATGCAAATGTTTTGCAAATTGTATGTACATTTGGTTGGTATGTAATTATGCCTAATGTGTACTTTTGACTTTCATTTATCCTCAGTTTTATGCCTGTGATTTTATACTTCATCTGTACTGTACTTTGTACAATCCCATTTCCCCTTCCCCCAGAATAGATCTGGAAATAAGTAATTCTACTTAGCATGCCATACTGGTGAAACACTTGAATAAATAAAATAGATAGATAGATAGATAGATAGATAGGTAGGTAGACAGACAGATAAACACACAGACAGATAGCAGTGGGTACAGGAATGGGCACCCTGGTCAACTTTTGTGCAAGTAAATGTACTGATGAAGGACGAGGGAGGGCTAGCTGAGCTGGGAGGGAGAGAGAATTATACTAGATGGATAGATAGATAGATAGATAGATAGATAGATAGATAGATAGATAGATAGATAGATAGATAGATACAGATAGATCAGGAGAGAGAAAGATCACTGGCTCACTGCTGGCCCATAGGCCTGCAGCACATCTTCATCTGCAGATGAATATGTCAAGAAACTCCCGCTGTTGTCACACTGAGAGTATGGATGAACAGCTCTTCTCACTAAGCTGGGCACCCTGGATATAGGGAAGACCAGAAAAGGTATTTCTGGCTATTTTTTTTTTAATCTAGCTAACCAGGTTCCATTTAGCTAGGTGCAAGTGTTTGCATTTTAAAAATACATAGTTTTCAGGTATTTTCCATATGTTTTACTTCAGAAGAGAAAAACAAAGTGATGGCCACCCCAACCTGAAAAAACATTTCTTGGGATGTGGGAAGCAATTGGTGCAAAACCAAAAAGCTTGTATGCCAGGGAATTTTTGAGATCATATCACAGGTTATCCAAAAACCCTACTGAGCATGGTTAGATAAAAACCTTTAAACCTTATAAATCTGGACATTTAACATTGTTTCAAAAAACCTGTATGGCACACAGTGTGGATAAGTACCTGTGGCTACAGACACACTGACCCCAAAGGGCTCTGTGCTTCAGCAGCCTACTGGGTCACTATCTCATATGCTCTACAGTGCACATCAAAACTGGGCAACAGGAATAGCATGGTAGAGAAGGGCGAGAGGGTGCAAAACCATGAAAGGGTGTATGCATGGTAGTGCACCCTCACAGTCTTCCCAGGCAGAGGATCAGACCTATGTTGGGACAGGGGGCCATTGAGCAGCTGCTGTGGCTCAACAGGATGAGCCACAGTCAGCAAGGGAAGCAGTGCATCTGTGGACCGGGTTTCGATTTCCAGATGCATGGAATTGTTTTATTTTTCACACTTTGTGTGAATTTAAATGTTAACCCCTCCCCCCGAGTTTGTTATTTTAGTTGGGGGGGTGGAGCCCCCTGCAAAACACAGATATATGCCACTGACACTATATCGCACTGCATTGGCAGTGCGGTATAGTGCTGCAGCATGATGTCTTGTGATATTGTGACCCTGTGCCCTTCAGCAGACATAAGAACTCTTGTAATTTTGGTATCATGAATTTGTTTCTATGGCTGCAGGGGCCTGGCCTTCTGCACAAAGAAGTAGTTTTGTGATCTGAGCATTCTGAATTTCTACCTGCAGCCAGAAGTGAGTTAGTATGTGTTAACATGTGCATACCATAGATACAAATACACAAAGGTAGCACATCAGTGCTACTGCATTTGTATCATCTGGAAACAGTTGTATATTGTTAGTCTTACCTGAAATGGCTGTCTGTAGTTGCTTGTGTGGCCTTGTCCTTTTGCTGCTGAGGGGTGCAGAGTTAAGGGTGGAAACCTAGGGGCCTGATTCCAAGATGGCTTATGAATGGTGCAAGCCAATGTACGCCAAACCCTATGGCATAAATCGCAACTTGCACCATGCTTTATGCTGTTCCCTATTTCAAGAGGTGCCTTGTGCCATGCCATATGTGGGTTGCACCAAATATGGGTTATGCCACCCACTACACCGCAGCCTGCAATGGCATGGTGCAAGGGTGGGTTATGGCAGCAACTGCACCCTATTCCAAAAGGACAGCTGCTGTAACCCACTTACGCTATTCTAAGAGCCGCAGTGGTGCAGCAGAGTTAGACCATCATGGAGATGGTCTAAGGGACATCCATCTGTGCCAGTTGACAGACGTCCACTCCACAGCACCGTGGCAAAGTTCCTGCAATCAGTGGATGGAGGGCAGCACTAGTCACCACTAGTCACCATGGAATCATGAAATAATTAGGAGTACGGTGATCAGAGAGTGGAAGGTGCCTCTAGACACCCGTGAAAAATTAACTAAATATGGGGATGGCTATCAAAGGGTGGGGAGCACCACTAGACACCAGTGACACCAGTGAAAAAAGGATTCACTAATGGACTGAAAACAAAGTGTTTCTCCCATTAAATTTCACTCCAATACCTGGGTGCCAGTAGGCTCCTTGAGAGGAATTCCAAGTCCCAGGGAAAGTTCAGACCCTATGGTCCCCACCTACTATGCTCAGCACCCACATTTTTAAAGTATTGTCCATCACTGGACAAGAGACACAATCATTGATATGCCACTGCTGGGGGCTCATTTGATGAAGAAGACAGGAATCCCGTCCTCTCTCAAAAGTCGACTTGCATGGTCACACCTGAAGAACTGAAAGACTCTGTCCATCCTTGCATGAAGCCCGATGATCACCAGAACCGGAACCAGAACTCCAAGGTTTAGCCAACCGGTGCACTTCTCCGGCTTCTTCTTGACTTCACCACCACTTTGTTAACATAAAAGTTCTGCCACACTCCACCACGAATATCCCCCCACCTGCAGCACTATAAGGTCCACATAATACGGTTTTAAATTCCCTTCTTGTTGCACACATATGGTACATACATTTAAAAATTAAAATTGTACAGTAAATTAGCTGACAGAGGATAGCTTTCATTCTGGTCAGCATTGCTGCATGTCTAAACATAGATCACGTCAACAAATGGAAAGGCTAAAGTTTGTTTTGAAATTCCAGACTTCAACATTATATCAACAGGATTAAAGGAACATATTAAGAGCCCCATGTACACTATAATAAGGTGTGTACTTCATTGTGTTAAAATTGTATTATCAGCCAGTTCAGCTGGTATATTTAACATCGCCTGTTTGAACTGTGCCCGCATTTCTAAAAAGAAACATGTCTAAGTACAGTACAGTACATAGCAGTAGAGCTAAATGGTGAGCCAAAGCTGCAGTGTCTCTAAAAACATTAATGCAAAAGATTCTTGTGTAAATGGACATTGTCCATTCTTAAAGTGACAGTTCTACTGTATCATTTATAGTAATAATTCCAAGCACTGTTACACATACATTAGTGTTGTCTCCAGTAAGAGATAGTTGTGTGACATGTTAAATAATGACAGTGGCAACAACTGAAAAGCACATGTTAAACACCTCAAGTTTCTCTTCTAGGAGGGACGTGCTCCTTTTGGAACTCAAAAAGAGAAACAAATACAGCAATACAGCCTTGTTGTTTGGCACAATTTGCAAATGCAAAGACTGAGCTTAGACTTACTACACCTGACATGGAATTACCTTAAAATAATCATCCCCTAACTGATGTGGTCATGACAGTGATGCTTAGACTGGAAGCGAGCTGCTCAGCAACCTTGCATAAGCAGCAACCAGACGTCTCTCAGTTATGGTACTTATCATAGTTATGGCAAAGTAGAAGGATACGGGTCCCAGAGAATATCCACTGCCTATCTGCCCAGTGGGGCTCAGACAGCACCACCCTGGTAACTGTAGCCTTCTCTTCAGTGATTAAAATACAGTTCTTGTTAGTTATAAATTGGTTAGCTGTACCTTAAAGGATTCAATCACAGACCATGAAATAGAAAAATAATAATTTTTATATTTCAAGATAACTACACAGATTCTACAATAATAATAATCAGTAAGGTAAAGGTGTACATACCTTTAAGTATTGTCTTTCTTTTTTATTTACACTCTTGTACAGTAGAACCTTCTTTCTCCACACCTAAAGGGACACTGTCAACCCTATTTGGCCTCAAAGCGTCCCTAGTTTAAAATACACATTTTTTGATTGTTCACATTCTATAGAGACTGCTGATGTAGCTGGTTGTTTGATTCAGACTCATTTTTCCTTTTTAAAAGTAAAACACTGAGTGTCAGCTATACTGGTGTTACCACACCAAAACATGTTTGTTTATATTTCTTGACCAACTACACTTGCATCTTTCCTGGACTCAGGAACACTCCCAACATTATCTAGCTACTCATTATGTAGTGGGAGTAGATGAGACTATTGTATCACAAGTGGTTGCACTGTTTGAGGGTGTTTCTAATGTTCATGAAGAATGCAATAAGCTTAGGTAAACAATTTGAAGCAAAACAAGGCTGTGTGTAGCCATACATTCCCATGCATTGCAGTTCTAATAAGCAAGGAGGCAAATCAAATAACCAGCAACATCAATGAATTCTAGAGAAGGTAAGCAATCATAAAATGTGGGTTTTACCTAGAAACAACATGATGCAAAAAAGGTTGACAGTGTCCCTTTAAACCTGCTGCTGCCTGCCTCAGTAACCAAGCCAAATTGTTTCTACCCCTCATTGCCAACATCTGTGATGCCCTATACTTGTCTCCTAAGTAGTGCATCCATGGAACGGTCATGCCCACTGTGGAAACAGAGTTGAGGAGAGAAAGGGAGAGAGAGAGAGAGAGAGATATGGGCTGACCATTGGAATCACAGCAGTGGAGCAGGTTTCATCCATTTGCTTAGAGCCCAGTACATTTTTCCTCTTAATCTTTCTCCCTGTTGTTAGAAATACACTGTTACATCATAGAAACATAGAAATATAGAATTTGACGGCAGAGAAGGACTGCTTGGCCCACCCAGTCTGCCCATTTCCCTACCTAATGGATAAGCTGCAGATCCTAGTTAACCAGCAGCTTACTTCTTCCTACCCCCACCCCCTAGAATTGCCTTATGACTGTCCCATGCATGCTTGAATTCCACCACTGTTTTTGACTCCACAACCTCCTCCGGAAGGCCGTTCCATGCATCCACAACCCTCTCTGTGAAAAAATACTTCCTTAAATTACCTCTGAGCTGCCTGCCCCTCTATCTTCAAATTGTGCCCCCTTGTTCTTGCACACCTCCTTTTTTGAAAGATGCTACCCTCTTGGACTTTGTTGATTCCCTTGAGGTACTTGAAATTGTCAATCACATCCCCCCTCTCCCTCCTTTCCTCGAGGCTATACATATTAAGCTCCTTAAGTCTCTCTTCATATGTCTTCCGGTGCAGACCCTGCACCATTTTAGTTGCCCTCCTCTAAACAGCTTCCATCCTGTCTATGTCTTTGCCAAGATTGGGTCTCCAGAACTGCACGCTGTACTCCAGATGGGGTCTCACCAGCTGTCTGTACAGAGGGATAATAACTTCCTGTTTTCTACTGGTGATGCCTCTCCCTATGCATCCCAGTATCCCCCCAGCCCTCCTTGCTGCCCTCTCACATTGCTTGCCCATCTTTAGGTCATCTGATATGACTACCCCCAGGTCCCTTTCCATTTTTATTGTTGTTAGTATCTCATCCCCATTGTGTACTCTTCCCTGGTTTTTATTTCCCAGGTGCATTACCTTGCACTTCTTAGCATTGAATCTAAGCTGCCATACATTTGACCATTCCTCTAACCTTGCCACGTCCCTCTCATCCTTTCTCACCCCACCTTGTGCATCAACTCTGTTGCAGATCTTTGTGTCATCTGCAAAGAGACATACTTTTCCTTCCAGTCCCTCTGCAATGTCGCTTATAAAGACATTGAAGAGGACCAGTCCTAATACTGAACCCTGTTGTACCCCACATTGCTAACTTGGTGTCTAGATGGCACACCATCCCAGCATTGCATGCAACTAATAAGCAAGTGATGGTGCACACACTGAGGCTTAGGGTGTAAAACTGTGAACCTGGAACACCCCTATATATTGTTGGTTAGGGCTTCCTCAGGGGCAGTGCTCCATTGCTACTGGTGAGTTCAAATAATGTTCCCTAATAAATATTCATGATTTTGCCATGGCCCATGACCTCATCATCTCAGTTTGCACAATACTTCAGACAGTGTAAACAACAGTTTATATAAAGAATAAGTTGCAAAAAACTTCATTAATGCTCTAGAGTTAAAGACACAAAAGTAGGGAAATTTGGCGTTAGCGTTTCCAAACCTAACACCCCACCCTCATGCTGCACACCACAACAGGCATCGGGTGTGTGCCTTGGGGTCATCAGCCCTAATGCCCAAACCATTCCATAATTAAATAAGCTGAGATGGGTACAGTATAGGAGAATGGGGGTGAGCATTAGGGCTGACAAGCCCAAGGTACAGTACACCCCCGATGCCTGTTGGTGTGTGCAACGTGGGGTTGGGGTGTTAGGTTTGGAAATCCTAACACCACATTTCCTTATTTTTCAGGCTTTAACCCTAAGTAGAGTATTAACAAAGTTCTTCGCAATTTATTTTTTTACTTTTGAGATAGTATAATTGTATCCTTATTTGCCTGTGGGAGCGCAGCGCCCTCTTAGCCCTGCACTCCCATCCCTCCATTGATGCATATATGTATGTAGCTGTGGAAGCATAGGGCCCTCTGGATCCTGCACATCCATTTATAGGAAAACAGTGACCAATTTCTCAGCACAAACGTCTTATTATCCCACCTCAGGTACCCAATACAGAACATTTTCAAATCCCCACCAAAACCTAATTTTGCGCAACTGCAATGTCATTCCACACCACGGGTGTGAAAACACCTTTTGCCAAAAAATGGCATCTGTGACATACATGAGGTGGGGTAATAAGAAGGCTATGTTGAAAATCTGGATCAAAATATTTAAAATTTCCAAAGTTATGAGCGTGTGTAATGATATTGCAACAAATGGTCATAACTTTGACATGTCTGCTTATTTTGACCCAACCTTTTTAACATAGCCTTCTTATGACCCCACCTCATGAACATTATAACTGTCATTATGCAAATCCCACCTGAAAGGCGAATTCACCAAGTGACTGCGAAATTACCTTTCCAGTGGGAGTTGTGTAATGACAATCCTATTGTTCATGAGGGTGGTCCCAAATGGCTATGTTGAAAACTTGGTGCAAAAATGTAAATAAATGGCTGAGTTATGTATAAAAGTTGATACACTCACTGAAATACATTGAACCGCATTTACCTTAGTTTCTCATATTGCAGTTGCTGGTTCCATCTGTAAGACGTGTCTTCGATCGGGATAGTGGATCTAGAACCTAGGCTCTGTTCAGGTGAGTGAGGGTGTGTGCAGGTGTACTGGGGGTGTGAGGTGGTGGGTGCTGAGTGGGAGGTTGGGGTGGGTGGCTGATTGATGAGGGACTGTTGTTTTTACAGGTTTCAAGAAAAAAATTCAAGTAGGTAGGTAAGTAAATGCTTTACCGCTGAACCCGTCACCTGTCATAAAGTATGCTGGTGTTTTCTGAACTGTTTATTTTTATTATACATTTGATATTTTCTAGTCTAGATGGAGTTCAGAAATGCAGAAAATGTTCTTCCATTCCTTTTGATTTCCTCCTGAAAGTCTGCATTTTACGTTTTGTATCACTGATAACCTGGCTGCAGACTTTCAAGTTGATACATCAGCATATTTAGTCTAGTACAAAATGTGCAGTGCCGATTCATTTAGAAAGAGAATAAAGTGGTTTAGATTTAGAAAAAAGTGCTATAGAAACATATATAGAAACATAGAATTTGACAGCAGATAAGGACCGCTTGGCCCACCCAGTCTGTTCATTTCCCTACCTAATGGATAAGCTGCAGATCCTAGTTAACCAGCAGCCTACTTCTTTCTACCCCCACCATCTAGAATTGCCTTATGGCTGTCCCATGCATGCTTGAATTCAACCACTATTTTTGACTCCACAACCTCCTCTGGAAGGCTGTTCCATGCATCCACAACCCTCTCTATGAAGAAAAATACTTCCTCACATTACCTCTGAGCCGTCTCCCCATATTCAAATTGTGCCCCCTTGTTCTTGCACACCTCTTTTTTTGAAAGATGCTACCCTCTTGGACTTTGTTGATTCCCTTGAGGTACTTGAAAGTTTCTGTCATGTCCCCCCTCTCCCTCCTTTCCTCGAGGCTATACATATTAAGCTGCTTTAGTCTCTCTTCATATGTCTTCCAGTGCAGACCCTGCACCATTTTAGTTGCCCTCCTCCGGACAGCTTCCATCTTGTCTATGTCCTTGCGGAGACTGGGTGTCCAGAACTGAACACAGTACTCCAGATGGGGTCTCACCAGCTGTCTGTACAGAGGGATAACAACTTCTTGTTTTCTACTGGTGATGCCTCTCCCTATGCATCCCAGTATCCCCCCAGCCCTCCTTATTGCCCTCTCACATTGCTTGCCCACCTTTAAGTCATCTGATATGACTACCCCCTGGTCCCTTTCCATTTTTGTTGTTGTTAGTATCTCACCCCCCATTGTGTACTCTTCACCCGGGTTTTTGTTTCCCAGGTGCATTACCATGCACTTCTTAGCATTACATGTAAACTGCCATACATTTGACCATTCCTCTAACCTTGCCAAGTCCCTTTTCCTATTCAGAAGGGAGTTAAGAAGACAAGTGCAGCATAGACTGGTGCAATTTTACAGTGTGAAGAAACCTTCTGAATTTGTGTACTGTAAGAATACAGAGCCTGTCAGACCCACAGCCTCTGAAACGTGACTGTGAAAACAGGGATGCCTACAGCAGTAGGTATCTTACAGTGCTGTCTGGCTGTAAGGAACACTAACTACAGTATTTTCCCTCGAGAGAGAAAACTTCATGTTGGATAGTTATAGTTCGCAAATATTGACTGACGTTAAGGGATACAGTGGGAAACTGTTGACCCAGAGGGAAGAACTGTTGATTGACAATAGTTACATTGACCACTGAACCACCAGAGAGTAAAGATTTCCCAGCAGTGTCCTTATTAAACAAATAGTAAATATTTGTGTTATTTTCTTTTAAACATATATTTTGTTGTTTTCAGACAAGCCAGGGACTTCGATTGGTTGATGGGAAGTGCCACTAGACACCAGAGAAAAGGACTGCTCACAGTTCACTCTGCAGCCAGCAGCATGAGTTCAGCAGTGACTGCAGAAGTGAATAAATTCTCACTGTTCTCATACAGAGAATGCGGGGAAGTGCTCCTCTCACTAAACTGGGTGATCAGGATCTTGGGTGTCCAGAAAACATACTTGTGGACAACATATTAAAATTCAAACATCAGAATCTAGCTATATGGCTTCCATTTACCTAGGTTCTGATAGTTGTTTTTAAAAATTCCAGCACTTTTATGCATTTTCCATGTTTGTCAGTTCATGGAAAAATTAACAAGATGGTGGTTGGCATGACACCAATAATGTTTAATGCCCAGGTAATCTCTAGTGGTGCAAAACCAAAAACCAGCATTCGTGGCCTCAAATTTTATTTTCACCACAGCACGTTATCTGAAAACCCCTACTTCGCATGCACAGGTCAGAAAACATTAACTGTGAAAGTCTTATACTGTATCTCTGGAACCCTTAAAGATTATGTCACCAGACCTGTCAAAGGCACTACCTTAGGACCTGAGACATTTTCCCTGCAAGTCTGGGGCAGAAATTCCTTTCCATGTAGACTGTAGGAGAGAGCCCCCCCAAAAAAAACAATCTTATGTACAGGAAGAAATTATACATTTACAAAAAGTGACACATCTGGATCTCAGAAACTGCACAAGCTGCCATCACAAAAATCAATATCACATATCAGGACCTTGCCTCCTAGACGAAAAATACAAAATGTCAGTTAATTTCATCAAAGGGAGCCGAAGATATTAATGTGCAAAGTTAAGGGTTTGCAGGGCCACGGACTGGTATATCAGTCCATAATTCCTATACATTCTAATTCTTTTGGCAGCCTAAGTGTTAACACTGAACAACCTACTCAACCCTAACTATAGTGGTACTACTGCCCCCCATGATAATGCATAGGTGACTGTGTTATGAAGTTTTTTTTTACACACACAAGGTGTGTGATGACCCATAAACCTCATGAGTGAAGCTTGAGAGATTTATGTAAATATCAGACACTAAGCATAAAAATTTTATAAGCACACAGTCACCCACATTTTTCTTTTTTTTATAATAACTGGTACTTTGTGTTAAAAACAAAACAATAACTTTGCCTCTCCTGGGCACTCTCCATGATTGTGAGGAGCTTGTATAATTAAAAAAATAAGTTCAACTGAGCTTTTCATTTAGCTCTCTACGTGCAGGTAACATTAAAATGTTATTAATCCCTAGACCAGGTCTTTGGACACCTAGCTAAAAGCCACATATGTTGTGAGCTTACATAAAAATGCAGGTAGGCATGGCACTAACCCCCTATTCTGCTCATGAAGGACCCTTTACTTTGGCCCATTTGTTTTGTGTTTTTCTTCCCAAAGATGTTATACTGGTGCCACAGCATGGATAGTTACCTGGAGCTTGGAAAGAGGGCTGTGTGGCAGTTAAGGTTAATGAAACAGGACATGGTTCTTGGTGCTAATGGGGCTGTTTGAATATATTAGATTGAAACACCATAATAACCGAATATGACATCATACCCTAGTATTATGGCATTTGATTGACACCATTATTGGTGTGATAAAGGGGGTCACCAATAATTATAATAAAGTAACAGACAGTGACCAAGTGGTGAGAAGTGAACAGTGCTAAATTGTTTTGTTAAAAAAAAAAACTACTTTAGCAGACTAGAAATGGCAGTTCTGCAAAGGAACCATGATGGTTTTGTAATTAGTCTACACACACAGTGAGCATTTAAAGAGACTCAAATATGGATACAAAAGTCACTATCTAAACTTTCAAAAAATAGAAGCAATAAATATGCATAACCTCATTTGGTTAAACGTGCTCCAAAGTGTGTCGACTCTCACCATGGCCACTTGAACACACCGGAAACAATACATTTTTCACATCATTCCTAATTCTGAATGATTAGAATACATACATCTCCCCTGGAGATGAAAAGTGAAATGGATGACAATATTAACCAAAGCTGCAACTATACACAACCACTTATTAGCAATAGCTAATTGGCCCATTGTGTATTAGCTCAGCAAACCACTGTATAAGTAAAAATCTAAAAATTCACAGTTTTACACCTAAGTCTCTGTGTGTGTACCATCACTTGCTTTATTTTCTCCAGTGTTTGGTTTGTCGGTAATACCTTTGGGGCTGGGAATGCACTTCACCAATTTATTGCCTTGCATACAACTAAACTCTGTGCTATCCTTATAAAACAACTGTGTATCACCAATAGCAAATTGACTCATGGTGTATAAACTCAGCAAACCACCGTATAAAAAAGTTAAATTCACAGTTTTACAGAGCTCCAGTTAGAAGGTCACCTGGGGCCAGTGACCATCACATGGTATGGTTCAGTTTGGCCACTACAACTAAATCATCCCATTCCAAGGCAAAAATATGGGACTTCAGAGGACCTGACTTTGATGAGATGGCCAACAGAGTTAAGCTAGCCCTGGCAAAAGAGAAATACAGGTGAGGGAGTACAGGCAAAGTGGGCAAGCATTAAGGATGCAATACTTGAAGCAACAACCCATTGTGTTAGAGAGAAAAGGAAGTCCAAAAGAAGAAGGAAATCACTTTGGTTCTCAAAAACAGTAGCAGAAATGGTCAGAGCCAAAAGGCAGGCCTTCAGAAAATATAAGTGAATGCAGCGGGATGAAGATAGAGAGGCATATCAAATTTCCGTAAGGGAAGCAGGGAAGGCAGTAAGGGCAGGCAAAGGCCCAAACCAAAGAAACACTAGCACAGACAGTAAAAGAAGGTGATGAGACTTTCTATAGATACATTAGTGAAAGGAGAATGTCCAAAGGGGAGCTAAAGGGGGGTGTGAGGAGGAGGACCATGTAAAAGCATCTATCCTAAATAGATACTTCTGCTCAGTATTTACTGAAGAGAAGGTAGGGCAGGGCCCACAGCTCAGCACCATGGACACAGGTGGGTGGGAGGTGAGCACTAGTCCCTTCACAAAAGAAAGAGTCCTACAAGAGCTTGATAATCTCAGGGTGGATAAGGCAATGGGACCTGATGGCATACATCCCAGGGTACTAAAGGAGCTAGGGGTGGAACTAGCAGAGCCATTATCAGAACTGTTAAGTGCATCTCTGAGCATAGGAGAGGTCCCAGAAGACTGGCGAAGGGCTCATGTGATCCCGCTCTACAAGAGTGGCAGCAGGGAGGAGGCAGGGAAATACAGACCAGTCAGTCTTACCTCAGTAGTGGGCAAGATTATGGAGGCACTCCTTAAGGAAAGGATAGTGCAACACCTGGAATCCATAGGAGCACAGGATCCAAGACAGCCTGGGTTTACAAAAGGAAGGTCCTGTTAAACAAATCTCATAGATTTTTTTGACTGGGTAACCACAGTGGTGGACCAAGGTGGAGCAGCTGATGTAGCCTACCTTGACTTTAGCAAAGCTTTCCATACTGTTCCACATAGAAGATTGATTAATAAGTTGAGAAAGCTCTGGTGGGTCAGAAGTTGGTCAACTGGGTGGAAAACTGATTGATGGGCAAAAAACAGAGAGTGGTGGTAAATGGTATACAGTCAGAAGAGATGCAAGTCACAAGTGGGGTACCTCATGGATCAGTCTTGAGGCCAGTACTCTTCAATATCTTCATCAGTGACATTACAGATGGACTGGAGGATAAGGTTTGTCTGTTTGCAGATGACACGAAGATCTGCAACAGAGCAGATGATCCAGATGGGGTGGGCAGAATGAGAACAGATCTGGATAAACTAGCAAAATGGTCAGAAGAGTGGCAACTGGGTTTAATACAAAGAAGTGCAAAATCATGCACATAGGGGAGAGAAACCCTGAAGTCACCTATAGGCTAGGAGGAAAGTTGCTGGCAGCCACAAGGGAAGAAAGAGACTTGGGCATCATCATCCCCGATGACCTGAAATCATCCAAGCAGACCACTAAAGCAGTAGGTAAGGCTAGGGGGATGTTAGGGTGTGTTAGTAGGGGTATCACAAGTCGGAAGAGGGAGGTAATAATCCATCTTTACGAGACACTGGTTAGGCCCCATCTGGAGTACTGCGTGCAGTACTGGAGGCCACACCTTCACAAGGACATTAACCAAATTGAGGCAGTCCAGAGAAGGGCAACCAAAATGGTACAGGGACTGCATCAGAAAACATATGAGGGCAGATTAATGAAGCTGAATATGTATACCCTAGAGCAAAGGAGGGAAAGAGGTGATATGATCGAAACATTCAAATACCTTAAGGATATTAACAAGGTGAAAGAGTCTAACATGTTTAAATATAAGAGAAATAGCAGGACAAGAGGAAACAGCATGAAATTAAAGGGTGGCTGATTAAGGGGTAATGTGAGGAAGTTCTTTTTCACAGAAAGGGTGGCGGATGCATGGAATGACCTACCTCAGGAAGTGGTGGATATGAATACAGTGCAGGGCTTCAAAAAGGCATGGGATAGGCATAAGGGAGCAATACAGATAAGTATAATTAGATAGGCCATTGACAGAGCAAAGGCCGATGGCACATTTATAAGGTAGAAAAAGAAATGGGCAGACTGGATGGGCCTTGCGATTCTTATCTGCCATCACCTTCTATGTATCTATGTTTCTATGTTTACACCCTAAGCCTCAGAGTATGTGCCATTCACTTGCTTTGTTATTTTCTCCAGTGTTCAGTTTTTTGGCAGCACCTTTGGGGCCTGGGAATGCACTCCACCAATTTGCAGCCTTGCATACAACTAAACCCTGAAAGCTCCCAGTAATCCTCCTCAGTGAAACTGCTACCCACTACAGTGTACAGACCTCGGGGATCACAGCTTCCAGGAACATTGTTCCCTAAGGAAGCGGTGGTCCCCAAGCTTTGCATACTGTAGTGGGTAGAAAGCACTGACTCTAGTGAATATACTCATAAGTAATGCCTCAAATTAGCCACACATTGTCTCACCTTGAATTGCCCATTTTTTCTAACTTTATTTCAACTGATTAGGTAAGCATTACCACAAATGTTCTCAATCATTTCTATCACTAGGCAAGAATCAATCCCAATAAAATGGTGATTGTTCTTTAAAAATCAGCTTGAGCCCTCAACTGTGTTACACTTTCTGTACTGTTTGCAATAACATATAATTCATCCCATAAACCAACCCCTCATTTAAAAACATCTTGCAAATAAAATCAAATTAAAAACAAGTACATGTAATAATTAGTTGAGCTTCGTAGGTACATACGTGAGGGCTTAAAAACACAAGTGCATGTAATTCATCTTACAACTGATGTTACACTAGATAGTTCTACATTTCGTCAAAGCTTCCACTGTCAAACCTTAATATTTGTAAAAACATAATAATGGTGATGGTATTACTGGCAACATGTATTAATGGTGATCACCAATAAAGATGTCAGTCTTATATACAAACATGAACACTTCATGAATATTGCCATGTTCTCAATAAGCTAGCTCCATACTAAAACAAAGTCTTAACTAAATGTTTCTTAAGGTTCGAGTATTTAATTAAGTTTTAGCCTACTTTAAGTGTGATCTCTCTTAATGAGGGGCATATATGACAAACTCAAACTATTGACTGATTGATCTTAATCGTTATGATCTACATTGAGGAAAGGCACCAAAGTGTGCGTATTTGTTATTATTACTACTACAGGTCTATTATAAGATCAACACTGTACTATAGTATATGGTTAGGGTTTATTCTGGATGGAAAACAGTGGCTTCCCAAATGTTGTTGTAGGACAGTTCAAAGGTCAAAAAAGTTGTACTATCGTTCTGACATCAGATCGATAGTACAACAACTTTCCAGCCTTGAACTGCTACATGATTGGCTGAAAACAGAGTTGATCAAAAAATGCACTTTAAAATGGTGGAGGTGTGTAACGATCAGGGTGTAGTGCCATTCAATCAAATAGTTGGGAAACAGACTGCCATACTCGGCTCCGTGTTCCCAAAGTATCAGTTTGCTAGTTTTTTTTATTTCTTTTACTGAGAGCAGGACTGCAGGAAGCAGTGAAGCACCAATATATTCGGTGTCAGAACTGGATGGTGACTGCAGCAAGGACTGGGAGGAAGTGACTGAGCAAGCGAGCGGGACAATATTCACAAGGTATGAACCTTGTCAAAAGTCAAACCTCCTTCAGTTTGGGGAACCATATACTATATAAAATAATATATGGTTGCTTAAACACATCAAGGCATTGTTGCCATCTCAGGGAAGTGATTCCATCACATGGCCCTCTCCAGCTTCGCTCTCAAGGTCTGTGTGACGTCATCACATCCCCTCGATGGCAACATAGCCTTGTTGTGTATGAGGAACCATACACTATTCTATATGTGTATGGACTAAAACCTAATTGCCTCTAATACTCCTATGGAGACCATCTCAAGCCTTAATTTAGAATTTATGGAGCTCTGGACACACTATGTGTGCTCTCTTATTGCAATTTAGTCAAATTTATTCACAGTCTTGCACAACATGCAACTATCAGTGTACAGAGGGGATCACTCATTTATGACATAGGCTGCCAAAACCACTCCACAATCTTGTGAGGAACTATACCACTGCATCCACAGAGGCCATGATACTTTAAAAAAACTATTTTGTATTTTTACCAATGTTAAGGACACACATAACGTATGTTCATAAAAATCGTCCTGTGGGTGCTCTACACTACCAGAAGCAAAGCTGACTGTTTGATGGTTTAGCAGTGATCACGGCACACTATTTATGTGTTCCTAGCCATTTTAAACCAATTAGAGTCCGTAGGGTGAATTATATGGTCCCCCCCCGCAAGCTAATAGTGGTGTGCCAAAAGGTTATTTTTATTAACCACTTACATAGGCAGTGGTGGTACTTACCAACATAAAAACTAGCTGACCAAAATACCAGTGTCAGATACTATACTCCTTGGTTACCAGGCTTCAAACCAAAACACCCAATAATGTCCAACCAAACAATAATGTATGACTGAATTAAAACTAAAATCTACCTCTAAAACATGTTCATAAACACTGAAAACAAGGATTTAATTTAAAAGGATTCACTCTTATTTTCATTTCTTGAAAAGAAAATTTCCATATATTTCTGTTCATATGAACATTTTTGTTCCAACTCCAAATGAAAAAAGTGGAAGTGAGTCACAAAAAAAGGATTTAAAATATAAAAAAAAATAAACATTAAGGGGCACTTGGGTTAATATCCCAGTACTGACACTGTAGTGCAGCATGAGAAGGGTGCTGTACTTCTGAGGTGCCGTCTTTCTGATGAGACGTTAAAACTGAGGTCTCATCTGCCTGGATTGGTGGTAGTTCAGGTGGATGTTAAAGATCCCATGGCACTTATCAAAAAGAGTAGGGGAATTTTTTATTGAAACAAATAATAAGAAAAAAAACAGTATTACATCATACAACTGATAAGAAACAAAACTGAAACAAATATTACAGCAAACAATCTTGTTAAAAAGAAAACAACCCCTCTCCCACCCAGTAAAAGAGCAAGTACACTTTGGAAAAAATAACAGGTAAACTTCCTTAAATGAACAACAAAAGCAAAAAAAAATTGTAATAAAGTCGGTACAAAATACCTAAAGGGTGAAAAAGCAATCCATAAAAGGAAAAAAGAAAACATGTCAATTCAGAAAAGATACACTAGGCTGTATACATGACATACTCTGTGACGTCTCTAAAGTAACTCCCTCAAAAAGAATCAAGGGGACGGCTCTCCACCAAAATGCGATTAAGGATGGAGGCATAGTTCATTTTTCAGAAACGTACAATGCAGATATTTCTTTAGTGATTTGTTCCATTAAACCAGCCAACAATGTCTGTTTTTGTTGGAGAACAAACAGGCACCTGTTTTGCCAGATGCACCACTTGAAAATGGCACAAAGAACCCTAAGAGTGCCAGGATAAAACATCCCCCATTCAACACCATATTTCCCATAAACCAGTTCAGTGTAAGACATGTTAGCTAGCACAGGTAAGGACCACTGTTGAGCTAACTGAGTCCATAATTGAGTAATATAAGGACAATCAAAAAATAAATGGTGCATGGTTTCTACCTTACAAATACAGGAGTCCCTAATGCAAAATCTCTCTTCCAATCTTTTGTGAGCATGATTCCTTCTGACATTCAGTCTATCATGACAGCACATCCATAAAGTATCCCACATTTTCTGTGGAATTCTACTATCCAACAATTGTTTCATGAAATGCTGTTCTTCAATACCAGATGGACACTTAAAACAGGGTTCTGTCAAAAAATTCTGATTTAATACCGAAGAATAGTTTTCTATTTTGTAAAAAGGAAAAGTGAGAAGACACATTCCATTGTTTTATGTTTTTATAACACTCAATGATATACCCAGGAGTCCCTGGAGGGATGTTAGAAAAGGGTTTCCAATTTGTCGCCCTCCATTTATCTGTAAAATACTTGGTCCTAGAGGAAAAACTCTGAATCCAAGCATCTGTATGACCAGCCAAACTAGGGTAAATGTCAGCATGAAGAAACAAGGAAAATAAAAATAAAACAGGATTTAATATATTTAATCCCCCTTTTTTAAATGGCCAGTAGGTAACACATCTTTTAACCGGGTTTAGGTGACTACCGCACAAAAGCTGAAAACTTAAATTGTACATACATACTTTAAATCTAAGGGGGAAATGGAAGATGTAACACAACAGTAAAAAAAACAGGGACAATAAAGGTTTTAAATGTATGAACCCTCTTCTGCTGTGACATAGGATAAGATTTCCATTTTTGCACCTTTTCCTCAGCAATGGAAAGGCATTCTGACCAATTTTTTTCTGCTGCCTGTAAACCACCAAAATAGAGGCCAAGAACCTGAAAATTGTGGGGCTGAATATGAATGCCAGCTATGTCTTCCTGTCCAAGTTGTAGAGTGTCATGCACATGTGTACCTACACTTTTGTGAGTGCTCAAAACTGACCCTGAAATTGAAGAAAAGGATTGAACAATAGAAAGGGTTTGCACCCCAGACTCATGATCCATAACCAATAGACAAAGATCATCCACATATGCCATAGCACTGGGGAACTCCCTTGCTGTAGTGTCTTTCATATGTCTAATAGTGACATCACAATTTAATCTTCTAAGAAGAGGATCAATAGAAAAAACATATAAGAGGGGGCTCAGGGGGCAGCCTTGTCGTACCCCCCTTTTGATTTGAATGTGAGAACCTTTAGTTCCATTAACAATAGGGGTCATCGAGGCATACTTATAAGGGATTTTAATCGACAAAATAAATTCCTGTGGAATGCCATACTGCAGTAGGACTGCAAAAAGGTAAGCATGAGACACCCGGTCAAAGGCTTTAGAATGATCCAGGGTAATAACATAGCCACCTGTACTATGTCCATCAAAGACTTCCGGTATTAGTTTGACATTATTCAACGTAGATCTATGTGGAATTGCACAGGTTTAAGTATGGAAGATTAGAGATTGGGCTACTTTAGACAGTCTATTATTTATAACTTTACATAAAATTTTCCAATCAGAGTTCATGAGACTGATAGGCCGCCAGTTATCCAGATTTTCTTTATCATTCACTTTATATAAATAAATCAGGTTACTATCGGCAAGAAAAACAGGTACTGGTAATAAACCTTGAACAATGACATTAAAGACTGTAGTTAAATAAGGCAACAGCACTATTTGAGCCTTTTTATAAAATTCATTAGGAATGCCGTCTGGTCCCGGAGTAACATTACCTCGTAAATGACCAATAGCAGCACTAACTGCATCTACTGTAACAGGATGTACCAAATCAGGAATGTGATCAGCCAATAACTGTGGGAAATCTATAAGTTTAAAGAATTTCTCCCAGTCACATGGTGGAAAATCTTGACCATATAGGTGTTTAGTGTGAGTGGAGACTAATTGCAAAATACCATGATTATCAAAAATTCTAATACCGCCATGTATAACCAGAGAAGGCATATATTTTGTATGTACTTGTTGGTTACAACTATCATAAGGGTAACAACCTTGGCTGACCCCTTGCAGCCATATTTTTGTTCTAGAAATAACGAAGTGGACCTGTTGTACTGACAAGCATACATTTCTTGTTTTAACAGATGGATCTGTGAGGAATAATCTAAACGAAATTCTGTTTGCCAGGAAAGCAACCTTTGCAGGTGTCTTCTTTTATCCAAATATGTCAAGTATTGTGTTTTAGAGCAGGATTTCGCCATTCTCTGACAAAAGCATTGGATTTCCACTTTTGTCTCCTGCCACCAAAAAGTAGGGTTGTCAAATAAGTCAAACACAGACACTTTATCCAGTAAAACTGTATACAATTCCTGCCAACCAGAATCATTACCCAGAACTGTAATATTCATTTTCCAGGAATTATAAAATTCTGGTTCGTTAAGGGGGTGCCCTATAGACAGAGCAACCAGGCTATGATCTAAAGCTTCACAAGGGATTACAGTGTAGTGTAGACCTGGTAACCATTTGGAAATAAAAAAATAATCAATTCTAGTGGAAAACCTTCCACTGTGAAATGTGTGCTTGGGAGGATGAGGCCCAAATGTAGCCCCATCTATTAAATTAGCTATTGTATACAGGGAATTTAGAAAATTGGAGTCATTATACAATTTTTGAGTTGATCCAGTTTTGCCTGAGAGGGTAAGGATACAATTAAAGTCTCCACCAAAAACTATAGATTTGAAGGAATGCAGAAATAGTTGAATAGCCTTCAAGGTGGCTATCCACTGGGTTTTGACTTGAGGATTATAAACATTAATTAATCTCCATTCCTGAGCCTGTATAACAACATCTAAGATGAGAACCCAGCCTTGAATCAAATCCACAAGCCTAAGAATCCAAACCTCCAAGTTATGGAAAAGAATCGCAACCCCAGCACATACATCTTCAGAAAGGGACCAATAGGATAAACCACCCCTCCAATCAGATGCAGCCTGACCAGCCTCTCTAAGAGAGTGAAGTCTAGTATCCTGTATAAAAATAATGTGAACAGTAGAGGCAGATAACATAGAAAAAATGGTGTGTCGTCTTTTGGGGTTTCTCAAACTATTCGCATTTAAAGAGCCAAAAGACAACCCATCAACCATTTATCAAACAGAGATTTAAAAAAAATCAAGACTTCTTTTTTCCTTTTCTCGGAGACTTCATTTTACACCTTTTTTTCCTAGAGGTTCTAGAATCACTAGACAATTGGTCAGTATCAGTAAACAGGTCAAGCTGAGAGGAAGCCAAGGAGGAAGCATCAGAATCCTCCTCCATCTTGGTGACCTGTTTTTGCTTATGCAAAGGTGTAAATCTATTCCTAGAGAAAAAATCAGATTCTCCTGGAACTTGGGTGGTCTTAGCCCCTTTAGTAGTCTTACTCCGGGTTTGCTTCCAAGTATCAATCTGTACCCAGTCCGAGTCATCAGGTGAGGGCATTACATCCCTCTGGGCAAACTCATCAGTCAGGGTAGAAGTACTAGGTACCAGATCTGGAGCTACAGATGCCATAGGGGTCACCAAATCAACATGTGGAGATGAATCCACCTCCTTATGAGATGCATCCACAGTGGGCTGGGACCCAGAGGGTTCTAAATGGAAAACATCAGGAACAGGGACTGAGGACTCAGAGGAAAGCAAACCAGGAGATTGAACAGGTTGTTGTTCAGAAGGAGTTCTTAACTGAGGCCTGGCCTGCGCATTCTGTTGTGCTTTGGAAACCGTGTCATCCTGATCCTCCTGAGATGTCCCAGAGGCATTATGAGAGGCCCAAGGGCAGCCATAGTAGGAATGGGATGCATCCTCACATAAATTACAATAAATAGACCAAGGTCAATTAATACTAACATGCCAGAAGCCATACACAGTGAGCATTTCAGCCTATCACAAACATTACTCAGATGTGTCTGTGCTCCACAACGAAAACAGGACTTAGGTTGGCCAGGATAAAAAATGAAACCTCTATCCCTGCCCAGATAAAAGCAGCTAGGCAAATGCTGAATGGACCCATAAATCAGTGGGAGCTTCACCTGTATTTTTCAGCCTCCCATCCAGAGCTGCTCAGAATCAATAATAGGTTCAGGCAAACCCAGAACCATACATTTAGAGGATAACCATCTAGTAATATCAGTTACTGCAGCCCCTTCATTTTTGAACAAAACAGTAATAGTTTTAATTGCAGATTTTGTGAGGGGGGTGGCAAGAAAGGGGGACCACAATGGGGTATGTTTAACCTACTGATACCTATGCCAGAAAGATTCTAAACCTGCAGATGTTTTGAAACTTAAATCAAAATTATTATCCCCAGAAGTATGAATTAGGGCATATATTTCAGAAGGCAAAAACTGTAAACTGGATTTTATCAATGTATTTCCGACATAAATCCGGTCAGGAAAAATGTCAAGTCCACCCCTGTATCTTAAACGTACAGCATTCTTTCATTTGGCCTGTTCCAGGGGGGGTATGGAATAGGCCAGCATAAGTCCATCCACCCTGGTGTCAGTCAGGTACTGCATCTTTTTACCTGAGAAACTGCACTTTATCTTCAGCAAGTCCTGTAATACAGGGAAGAACTCTGGACTTCAGTCAAGTAAATTGAGTGATTGAGTGCACGTAGAAGTGGCAGGGTCTACTGTATTTAAAGTTACGTGCCCTACTGGTGTGAGCACTGTGGCGTGATGGTACTGAGTGGCGCGAGCGCCACTCGGAGAGGAAAAACGTTAGTAGTTTGCTAAATTACTAAGGTTTTAAAAGCCCTTGCCTTAAAATGGGTTATTTGTTAAGAGTTTTAATAGTAGGGTACATGATGTGGGGGGTTTGAATATTAAGTAAATGTGAACAACCAGAGGTTAGTACTATAAAACAGGATGCAAATAAATAAATTATATGGATCTCATACTATCTAAAGCAACATCAATTGATAAAAGACGTAATCATTTTACAAATGTATGGAAACAAGCTCAGAGACAGTTTTCCCCGGGGCATTTAGCATGTAAATTGAGTTCAAATAGAAGTCATCTACTCTGTGTATTATTACTAATACAGAGTGGAGACATTGAACAAAATCCAGGACCAAATGGAAATAAAGGAATTTCTATGGTACATGAAAATGTTAGAAGTTTGATAAATAAAATTGATGAGTACCGGGTTTGGGTTACAGAATTCGAATATGATATAATAGCACTTTCTGAAACATGGCTTCATGACGGTATACAGGATAATGATATTAGATTAATGGATTATAAAATAATTAGAAACAATAGGGAAAAGAAGGGTGGTGGGGTTTTACTTTATATAAAAAATAATCTTGGCCCCTATCAGATCATATTAACAATTAATCATGAGGGGGTAGATGGCCTGATGATAAAAATTTGTTCTTTGAAGTTAATTGTAGGGGAGTTTTATGCCCCACTTAAGACAAAAACAAAGACATTTGACTCTTTGGCAGAGATTATGCTGGGCAAGATAGGAAATCATCATGTTTTAATAACAGGAGATTTTAACTCAAATTGGTTACAATCTAAAGGGGAAAGGTTAAGGAATAATTTTACAACATTGGGATTGGAGCAAATGATAAAAAGTCCAACTAGAACTACGAACAATCAAGCAACAGGTTCTATATTAGATTTAGTATTTGTTTTGCAAGATTTAGAGGTCTAGAGCCAGGGGACATTACCATTAAACTCAAGTGATCACAATCCAATAACATGTGTGATTAACCTAAATACTAGTACAAAAACAAATGAAACATCGTACTGGACAAAAGATGATACTAGGCTTAATGAGATAAATTTTAGGAATACTTTAATAAAACAAAATCGGAAAAGGGTTTTTCTCATTCTGGATATAGAATTGGTGGTTCAAGAATTTAATGAGATAATGTCATCATGTATTCAGCAGCATGCCCCCAAAGTAAAAAGGATAGTTAAAAATAGGCAATTACCCTGGATAACAGATAAACTAAAAAAAAATAAGAATAATGGATAGGGTATGGAAAAAAGTAAGAAAATACAAAGAATTTGTGATCTGAGAAAAATTTAAATACCAGAGAGATAAATGTAAGAAAGATATTTAAAAAGTGAAAGCCCAGTATTAACTGGTTAAATTAAATAAGACACAAGATCCAAAAAAATTTTGGAGGCAAATCTCAGACTTAAAGGACCCTATAAGACCAATTCAAATGATTAATTTAAGTGAGGGGGAAAATTAATAAAAGATCAAGAAGAGGTAGCAAATTATTTTAATACATGTTTTTTGGACTTGCCTGATTTAAATATTCCTAGATCAAATAAAAAGACATCAGAAATCTCATTAAACAAAATTAAAAGAAATATGGAAACAACTAATAAGATCGACTCTGGACCTAAATTTAGATTTAGATATATAATGGTAAAGAAAGTTGAAAGGAACTTAAACATCTGAATGTGTCAAAATCTGGAGGTTTGGATGACTTTGAAGCCAGATTTTTGAGTTGTGGGGCAGAGATTATTGCTCCTATTGTGACATATCTCTTTAATTGGAGTATACAATGCTCCACAGTCCCAGGGGTCAGGAAGATGAGTAAAATCATACCTATTTTTAAGGGAGGTGATAGGGTAGCTGTTTCGAATTACAGACCAATAGCTCTATTACCAATGGTATCCAAGATACTGGAAAAGTTAGTCCTTGCACAATTAAGTCAATATTTGGAAAATAATCAGTTACTGACAAAATATCAATATGGATTCCAGAAAGGTAAATCAACAAGCACCGCCTTATTGGATTTTAACAATCTAATAGCGACATCATTAAATCAAGGTAGAAGTACAGGGGCAGTGTTTGTTGATTTAAGTAAAGCATTTGATCTTGTCCAGCATGAAGCTCTGTTAGAGAGACTATGTGAATTGGGTATTCAGGATGGATCATTAAGGTGGATGAAATCATATCTATCTGATCGGAGACAATGTGTGGTTTTGGGTGATATTATTTCAGGCCAGGGAGAAGTTTTTCAAGGAGTCCCACAAGGAACCATTTTGGGCCCCCCCCCCATGTTTAATGTTTATGTGAATAATCTCCCAAAGCAAATAAAATACTGTGATGTTAGAATGTATGCAGGTGATACAGTAATTGTGGCATCTGCAGATAGTATGAAACAATTGACTTATAAACTGCAACAAGATATAATTTCATTACAGATTTGGTTTAACAATTTAGGTTTATTATTAAACTCAAAAAAAACACAAAGTATGTTTTTAAGGGGAAATAGAACAAAAGGGGAATTAAAATTATAAATAAAACTTGTTGGGAATATTCAGATTGAAACCGTTGACACTTATAGATACTTAGGTATACAAGTTAATTCTGGTTTAAAGTATACAGAACATGTACTTATACAAGTTAAAACAGTAACTCAAAAATTAGGGATGTTAAGAAGGGTAGCAGGAAGTTTGTCTAGGAAAGTAAGGGGAAAAAGTGGTAGGACAGTTGTTATTTCCAGTTTTGGAATACGGATCAATACTATACATGCATTCTAACATCACAGTGTTAAATAAAGTAAATCAGGTTTATTACAAAATGAGCACATTTATAACAAGAAGTAAGCATGGGGTACATCTCTGTGATTTGTATAAAAAGTTAGACTGGTTAAATCCCAAAGAGAAAAGGGTTTACATTTGGTATACATATTGTCACCAAATAATAAAAGGTGAACCAAAGCACTGTTTATTTGATCATATTAAAATTAAAGGTGATAGAGCATTAACTATCCATACAAGATCTTTTGGTTATGAGATTCCTATGTTTAGATCATATAATAAATATGGTGATATTATGCTTCAGAATACCATTGCTCATTATTGGAATAAAATGCCTCAAAGATTGAAAGTTATTGAAAACTTACCCACTTTTAAGTGTACAATAAGAGAATATTTGAAATCAACATGTACCTGTTTTAAATAATTGTGATTGTGTATTGTAAATGTTTTGTATTTTGTATTGTTTGTTATTTTTTATGACAGGACTTTGTTGAAAATGGGACTGTTGTCCCAACAAATGTATTTCCTGTATAAAAATAAATTTTAAAGAAGAAAGAAGTGTTGCATCCTGCAATCAATCTTGATAGATATTTTCAGAGATAGCAATCAGGGGAACAGAGTTTATAATAGGAAGGGAATTAGTGGACACATTGCCCTGCATAGCAGAAGATATAGACTTCATGGTTGCAGCAGTCTGTGTAGATGAAAGTATGTTGTTCCCCCAGTCTGTAATCCAAGTTCAGTAGGTTTAGTGCTGACAGTAGGCCACACAGGATTTAGTGTGAGGCGAAGTTCAGAAGGGATCTCAAGAGGATCTGAAATATCAGTTACGGTACCCCGAGACCCAATACCAGTATGAGTCGGGGAAGACCAAGTGTTAGTAGCAGTAGATTTCTCCCATCCAGCCCCTTTTAGGGCTTCAGCAATGGTAATACCGGTAGCCGAGACATGGTTATCAAAATCATGGTAGCCGTGTTGTGACCCAGAAGCCCAACTAGCCATACGAGTCCCAGGGTTTATAATAACAGATGGGGATGGGGCCAAGACTGATGTAGCAAAAACAGGGTTAGCTTTGGAAGTAGTAGAATTGACCACAGGAGGAGTAAACACAGTAGACCGTAACAAACATGGCAAGTCTGAATTCAAAATAAAAGCAGTACCTGCAGTAGAGCTAGCAGCTGGAGGGAGATACAAAACTGCAGACGCCCTGTCTTGCGACTGAGTCAGGTGAACCACCTCCTCCGGCGGTTGTAAAGGAAAAGTTGAAACTGGTTCTTCTCCCTGATGCCAGACCACAGGCACAGGTAGGATGTCTGAAGAACAGACATTCAAAATATCAACACCATCTCGAGACTCTAGGCATGCACCGCTTGGTGCTCTAAAACTGCCAGTCTCCATAGAGACCGCTGCAGGCAGACTTCCAGAGGGTGACATACATTCAGCGAAAGCCTTTGATGAGTCTGCATCGTCTCGCAGCTGTTCCATGTCAGAAGTCAGCAGCTCTCCACTGACAGAAGAAGCTGAAGCTACAGAAAAACATACCTTGGGCTGAGTTGGGGAATCATTCAGTGTAGACACAACAGTAGAACAATGAGCTGAAAGGTTCACAGTATGGTTCATTTGTAAAGCGATATCAAAAGAAATTTCCAGAGCTGTGCCATGTCCTGAAGCAAGACCGGCTGAAGACTGAACACTTGCAAAAACACTTTCGGCCATGTTGGCCCCTTGTAGAAGGAAAGTAGAGGAGGAAACCGACTCCCCCACCTCTGCACCATCCGATGCCGAACTCCGAGTGGCCATTACAGAGAACAGCCAAGCCCCCTACCTACAGAGTAGGGGAATGTTTTATTTGAAAACTCAAAACAAACCATACAAAATTGTATTTACATCATACAAATCATAAAAATAAAAATAAAACAATCAACAGAAATAAATATTTCATCATACATAAAACCCAACCATAAATAATCCATAATTGTACAAAACCCCCATTCCATCCCCACTAAAAGAGTAGGGGGGGAATGTCTTAAATATTTTATACAGAAAAATTGTATTATGTCATACCAATCTTAAAAGGAAAAAAATGTTACAGGATACAAAAATTTAACAAACAGATACAAAAGTATGAACAGACACAATATAATTTCTTATTTTTACAACCTAATAAATTTTATAGGTGATTGTTCACCTAAAGAAAAATTAATTTCTGTTTTACTTGAAGAAATCATCTAATACAGAGATAAAGCTATACTTTACTCATAACAAACTCACCATAACCCCTCCACCACCAAAAAGTACACAATATATATAGTCATAACTTAATTTGGAATAACATCACATAATGATCTGAAAACAAAAAAAAAAACTCATAATGTAAATCTAGTATCTAGCCAATACATAGCTTTCCATTTCTTACCAAAATTGTGTGATGACAATGTATGAGTATCCTGTTTCCATAATACTAGCAGCCATTCATGTATTCTCCGAAACAATTGTTCTGGAGAAATAAATAGTGATCTTAATGATCAGATACATTTTATTTGCCAAATTTGATATTTGATACCCCCAAAACCGATCGTATAGTATCTGAATTAAATGTATCCCAACTATGAGACAAAATACCAAAAAACAAACTTTGTGCAACTATAACTGGAAAATTAGCCCTAGCCCATTTTGTATATAAAATAGACCAGAACTGTAAAATGTATGGACATTCAAAGTAAAGGTGTGTCATGGTTTCAATACAATTTGCACATATTGTGCTTCTTGGACAATATCTCTCCTCTTTATCCTTATGTTTCAGGTTTCCCTTAACATTTAACCTACCATGGGCTACAAGCCAAGTAACGTCCCACATATAGTCTGGTATACTATGAGAAGTAAGCATAGATTGAATTTGAATCAAATCATTCTCTAATCTATCACCAAACACAGGGTTTTCCAGAAAATACTGTTCTAGAAGAAGATTATACACTTTTTTCCTAGAATTTTGTGTAATCAATGTATATGGGATTTTCAAAAATTTTAATTTACTGAAGCAAGAATGAAAATGTATAGGTAAACTACTGATAGGTTTTTGTTTAGGAATAACCACTTCTTTAATCCAAAAGTCCAACCAATGTAAAATATGATCAGACATCCATGGGGTCCATAGTTTAGATTTTCCCAGTAATATTAAAGAGATATTCATGTAAAGAAAAATACAGAAAAAAAATGAAATAGGATTAATCATATTAATCCCTCCTTTATTTACTGGCTGATATAATATACTCCTTTTTATGGGGTTCAGCCTACTACCCCATATTGCCTGAAAGAAAACACTAAACAATGCTGTTTCTCTAGAAGGTGGCAACGCATAAATTGAACTTAAATGTAAAAAAAATCCAGTGTGAAATGTTCAAACCATATAAATCCTTTTCTTTTTTGACATCTTCCACCTATTCCAGGATGCTACTTTCAGTTTAGCACATTGAATAAGTTTATCCCAATTATAAGTTGCTATATCCATCCCACAAAAAAAATAGATTCCCAAAATTTTACAAACCTGTGATGAAACAGGAATCCCCATAATTGTAGAATGTGTAGAATTATGTGTACCAAAAAAACAACACTTACTTTTATTCAAATTAATAGTAGCTCCAGTTCCCCTCATATAGGCTACAGTCTTAGCTTCTGTAGCATCACAAGATGGAACATCCACTAAAAAGAAACATAAGTCATCAGCATAAGCTACTACTTTAATTTCTTTATCATCACACCCTAGAGAAAGACCTCTAATATCCACTGCATGGTAAATAACTGACAGTAAAGGTTCCAAGGAAAGAATATACAAAAAAGGGCTTAATGGGCACCCCGTCTCACTCCCCTAGCACATTTCTGCTTACAACCTAACCATCCATTTACATATGGTACCACCTCTGCCTGTAAATAATATTGTTTTAACCAAAAAAACAAAAGGGGAAGGAAAACCCATTTTTTCCATACAGTTCCATAGACAAAGGTGGGGACACACTGTCAAAAGCCTTAGCCTGATCCAAAGTAATACAAATGCTTGCGAGTTCCTCTATAAAACCTCGTTCTAAAATCTCCCGAATAAGCAATAGAGCATCTGTAATATGACGACCAGGCACAGAGCAAAACTGAGTAGGATGGATAATATGATCTAAAAAACATAGAATCTAAGAACTAAGAATTTTGGTGAGAATTTTACAATCTGAATTTAAAAATGTAATCAGGCACCAATTGTGAAGACATTCCCTATCTCCCGTTTTATAGAGAAAAATGAGAAGACCCACATTCATACTATTTGGAAACTAACCTTGTGTTAAACAACTATTAAACATAGTAACTAGTTGATGGTCCAAAACTGTACTAATAAAGCCATAAATCTCATTTGGAAGACCATCCCTCCCAGGGGCCTTTCCCTTCCTAAGGCTGGAAATTACAGCACGCAATTCAACCAAAGAAATAGGAGCTAATAAAGATATTAAAAAGTTATCCGCTACTTTTGGTAACATACTTAATGCCAGACACTCATTCACCTTCTCTTGTGTAACATGTTTATCTTCCTGAAATAAGGATGAAACATGTGCATCCAATATTTTAAAAAGATCTTGTCGAGTACTCACTCGATTACACTCTGAATCTTTTAAACTGTTAACATCTTTCTTTTTCCTTTGAACTACTTTATTTTCAAATTGATTAGTGCACGCTGAAGTACCTTGGGTACCATATTTTTGTTCTTTTTCCAATTGTTGTCATTTAGTATTCTGTAAATGTGCCAGTTGTTTCTTAACATTTGTAATGTCTTGTGTATCTACTGCAACTCCCATATTTATTTGGGAATAAAACATTTTTAAAGTATTCTGAAGATGTTGTTTATTAAATCTTTGTGATGCACCTAATATTCATCCTATGTGTGTAAAATACTCCTGAATATCACTTTTGGAGTCTTCCCACCACTCTTGGTGACTATCATATAAAAAAAATACAGATTTACGTGCTTTCAAAACATTCATAAAACCCGCTATTACTTCCGGGATATCTAATAGGAATAAATTCAGTCTCCAGTACCCTGGCCCTTTAGAAGTATTTCCGTAATTTGAAATCAATAAGCTCAAAATTCCATGATCTGAGGTGTCGACCAACCGAACTTGTGGAGAGAAATATTGAAGGGCAGGAAAAATGAACCAATAATCTATTCGGGATTTCTGAATACCTTGTAAATAAGTAAAGGAAGGAATGTTTTCAAAAACATCACGTAACCCTGATACCTTTAATAGTTCATTTAAACAGTGGGTGTCACAATAAACTTTAGAGGGAACCGATTTAGTAGTTTGGGGAATATTAATGTTCCTTCCAAAGAAAATATTCCTACTAGTGAATAAATATGGCTGAACTAGTTGTAACAACTGAATTCATGCCCATTTGCTTTGGGGAGCATAGATATTAATCAGAATGGGATAACATCTATAATAACATCCAACAATAATGCCCTACCAGAGGCAATATCAATAACATCTATCATTTTAATCTTCTGTGAAGTGAAATAAATTCCAACTCCTGAACGTAATTTATCTCCCCCAGACCAATGACATGGACCCCTCCCCACGAGTCTGTCACAATGGCAAAGTCAAGAATTGTGTATAATCTAGTATCCTGAAAAAAATATCATGTTTTAAATCCGAAAATATTTCAAAAGTGGCCCATCTTATATATGCAGATCTAATACTGTTAGTATTAAGACTAGCAAGTGAAATATCATATCCCATGTTGTATTGTAATGAGTAGGTTAAGTATTAGAAGGCAATTTTCTGTTGCTTTTTCATATACCTATCCTACTTACTTTTTTTGTTTTACCTTTACTTCCTACCCTAGGATCCATGATAATCTCTTGGTTTGAACAACCCTCAACATGAGAGGGATTTTGAGAAGCTGTATCAGAATCTAGTTCATCTAGGCCTGCAGAAGTCAAGGCCCCATATTTGTTAGAAACTGGTAAAGGTTCTGAAGACTGAGCCCAATCCATTAATGGAGCTTGTGTAGTTCCTTTTTTAACAGGGAGAAATGAAATATCCATTTCTATAAGTTCCGTGGAAGTAGAAGGTTGTACTTCTGATTTATCAGTGGCTCCTAAAGGGTTCGTAGCAATTTTATGAGATGCGGAACTCTGGGCCTGGTTTTCAACAGAGATGTTAAGTTGAGGGGAAGTTTGTAACAGAGGTTTAGATTGTAGATGAACTACAGGTAGTCTTAATGCTAAAGCTGCAGAATACGATCTAGGGCCTAAAGGAGTGCTCAACCTAGCACCATCCAAAGCACTTCTAGCTGCCTTAAAAATAATCAAATCCTGCATAGCATAATCCGATTCTTCTGTGTCTTGAGCTGCCCATGGACAATCAGGAAACAAATGTCCTAGTTCATCACAAAAGTTACATTTGACAGAATTTTCACACTGATAACCAGAATGTCCTATTTCCCCACATTGAAAACACTGAATTTTTTCACAGGTAGTGCTAATGTGTCTTGGAGATCTGCATTTATAGCATCTCCGTGGTTGTCCAGGATAAAATAAAAAAACCCTTGCCACGTCCAATAAAAAAACAGTTGGGAAGATGAACATATTCATTTTGGGTACTATGAAGTTTGATTTTAATTCTCCACCCCTCGTTCCAAAACCCTTCCCCATCCAAAATTGGATCCGGTGTACCCTGAACCTCAAATCTTTTGTCTAACCAATAAAGAATGTCAGCAAGATTTACACTTTCATTCCAAAACAGAATTGTTACCACTCTAAAAGGTTGTTTCATCAACGGAATTACCTGGAAATGAGACCAAAAAGGATTAGTTTTAAGTGAAGCATACTTTAACCAAAAAGTTTCTAAAATAGCAGGAGTTCTAAAACTGATATCAAAAGACTGTTCTCCAAGGGCATGTATAAGTGCATAAATGTCAGTGGGTGTGAAGCACAGGGATTGTTTAATTAAAACTTTGCCCACATAGAATCTATCTGGGAGTTCTTCCATTCCTCCCAGATATCTCAGTCTAATGGTGTTCCTGCATTTGGCCCGTTCCAAAGGTTTTGCAAATAAATCTGCATATTTGGTTTTAGGTAAATCATTTGAGAGGCTGATGGATACATCAGGAGCCTCTGCATCTGTTGTAATACTTGTATTTGCAGTGTTTAAATGGCTCATAGCACAATTCGGAAGATAAAACAGTACATGTATCAATATTTAGAGCCACATCTGGGACCTCATTTGTAATAGGAAAAGGTGTCGCCAACTCTGTGGAATCAACTGTCTCTCTTGACGGGTTTTTTGAATAAGCAAGAACATCATCCGGTTTGGAAGGATCTACCACCCATATTCCATTCTCCGACTGTTTCCATCCTGCTGTAGAAAGAGCTCTTTCAGGTGACCAAGACTCCTCTGTTAACTGTGCCGGTGTCTCCCTTGCTGGAGTAGTATCCTGTGTGAATTCCGGCGCGGTAGCCAATACATCATCACTAACTCCAGGACCCAGCTTAAAGGCTCTTTGGGTAGTGTTAGGAGATAATCCTAGTAGCCGTTTCTTTTTTTTTCCAGTAATTCAGCCTGTGCTGAAGTAATAGCAATTTCTGTTTGCAATAGTTGAGCCTTCAAAATCTCCCGTTGTTTTGCCACCTCGATAACTGTACCATCTTCAATAACATCCATTGCTAGCTCCAATGCTTCAGAAGAATCTGGTAAGTTTTTTACCGAAACTGACTGCTGCTGCTGTACATTCTTTGTGGTAGCTTCCTCCGCCATAATAGCTTGCAGTATACGTCCATTCTCCTCTACAACCTGCTGCAGACTGACCTCCTCCATCTCTGCAACGTTCGGGATAACGCCCCCTCACACAGAGTAGGGCAATTTCCCCGGTGTTCTGGCCAAATTTCTCTTATTCACTAAAAATACCACCAACAGCTTAATCTGGTTCAAGGTCAGTTGGCATTCATCTGCATACCCTTCCCCTGGGTAGTGCCTGAAAATACGCAGGATTTGTCTAGTGCACTTACCCGGTCAACACAAACTAAATAAAATAAATAAATAAATAAATTGTCCAACAGTTAAGTGCAGCATCCACCTAAAGGAGTCCCAATGAGCAACATAGATATCTTGCTTTCTCTGCAACATGTCATTTTTGTGGGTTTTAAAAACAGAAAGAAAAATAAAAGGAAAACAAAATTTCAGCAAATGAAGAAGGATTTTTCCCCTTCACAAAAAAAGGATTGGGCCCATATGAAAAAGGATTCTTTTTTCATTTCATACAGCTGTCTTGAAGTTCATACTGAGCATACTCACAACTGAAATGTTTTTGTTGTTTAACATTTTATTATTATTATTATTGGACAGAACACACACATAGAGGCAGAGTATTGCACATACAGATCTGACTCATACCGCAACATTTGGTACGGCCAGCGAATAAAATTAACAAATATTCACTCCATTGGCTGCAAACTTTAAAAAAAATATGATTTAAGATAATGTCCATATTACAGTCCTTGGATCCAGGGATTAACAAGCTGATGTAGGTTTGCTCCCCCCCAGTAGAAGGGAGCCTGGTGTGAAAGAAAACACATACATTGCAGAGAAGAGAAAGCACAACCGAAATTTTAAAATGAAATAACTTTGGAAGGGATTAATATTTTTACACCAAACCAGCACAAGGCATATCCATGAGCCATCCCTTTTCAACCCTGAAACATTGAGACCAACATTCCAAAACATCTGGTTGCTACAGGTGTCACAAAAAAAGTACTTAAATAGCAAAAAGAAAACCCTGAAAGGTTCACTTTTTGCACAGTCTGGCTCTCAGAATCTACACATCCAACCAGAATGAAACTTGGCACATCTGGAGATCTACTATGAGACCATACATACAACATTTATTGCTAAGCCATTGAATGGTTGCAAAGTTATTGAAGAGCAAAACTGGGGTTTAAATTAAACCCCCTACTCAACCCTAATAGTGGTGTGACCACACAACTATAATATAAATATTCTTTGCAAAACAAACTTTGTTAATGTACCAGATAGGGTAACTTAACGCAATAAAAGTAGGGAAATGTGGCATTAGGGATTCCAATCCTAACTCCCCACCCCCACCTCCCAAGCAGCAAAAGGAAAAAACATTAGGATTTTGGATCTCCAGAGGCTTGGTGAATCAGTGGTGGGGTCTTGCTTTGGGGGTGTCAATCCTTATGCCCACCCCATGCCCTGAGAAAACAACAGCAGACATTATCTCCCTTACTAATGTAGGACCCCCTGGGCCCTGCATGGAAAAAGCTACGACAAACTGTGTTAACAACATGTGGTGAGACATACTCCTCTACCTTTCAAGAGTGTATCACTATGAGGCACTGGCTTGGAGCTGTACCTTGTGCTTCAGACTAGAGGTTACGGGATGGGAGGAGCTTTAGGGTTGACAATGAAAAAGAAGACCCCACCACTGATTTGTCAAGTCTCCAGAGACCCAAAACCCTAATGATTTATTTTTCCTTTTGCTGCTTGGGGGGGAGTGGGGAGTTAGGGTTGGAAAACCAAATACCACATTTCCCTACTTTTGTCATGTTAATTTACCCTAACTGGTGCATTAATGAAGTTTTTTGCAAAGAATTTCCTTTCTTTCTGAGACAGTGGTAATGTATCTTCATTCACACAGGTCCCAAAGGGACTTACATGAACAGATGCAGATGCCCTGCACCAAGGGAAGACTCTGTCCGCCAACAGAAGTGAAGTGCCCTTTTGCACCCTGCACTTCCATGCAACAATGGATGTGAAGAATTTATGGGGCTTTCTGTTGGGCTGTGGAAACACAGGGCCCTGTGATCGCTGCACTTCTATGTGGCTACAGATACAAATGCACTGGGCAAAGACTGCATCTGTCAGCCAGTGCACAGGACCCTCTGCCACCCATGGGTGGAGAAGTTCAGGGCCCTAAGACAAGAGGACAGTTGTCTTCAGTCTATGGTACCAGTCCCATATGGACAACCCTGCACCTTTCTTTCCATGGCTGGGGGGTGCTGCATTACAGCACCATGCCCCAACCCTCACCCTCTTCCAGCTGGGCCACTGAGCTCACCACTGAACTCAGCTCACCAGCACAGGATCACAAAGCATATCTGTTAGAGTCAGACAGGCACTGCACACAAAGTTTGTCAGCAATTATAGTTTATATATATTTTTTTTTATTTTGAGCCCAAAATTTCAAGATACTCATTTTATGATTTGACTTATAAACATGAAATGTACCATTTATAGTATGTTGGATGAAATGCCATTTCACACCAAAAGTGGGAAAACACATCTCGTCCAGGATTTAAAATATGGCACGTCACATTTATCAGGTGGTGTGGAGAAATGACTATGCTGACAGCTTGGAGTCAAAATATTAAAAAATAGTGAAGTTATAAGTGAACATTGAAGTACTACAATGTTTTTTAAACCTGGGCATTTTACTGTATTTCTATATCAAATTTTCTGCATAGCCTTCTTATTTGCCCACCTCATGAATCTAGTAGAAGATTTTCAAATCCCTGCCAAAACCTCATTATGCACCACCAAAACATCATTCCATTCAACAGATGTGAAAACACATAAAAAATTACAGCTGTCACATTCATGAAGTGGTGAAAAAAGTGACTATGATTTATATTTGGGGTCAAAATATTTAAAATTACAAAAGTTAAAAGCAACCATAGAAAATTTTAAACATATGCATGTAACTTTGCCATTGTTACATATATTGACCCCAAATTTGAAACATAGCCTTCTTGTGGCCCCACCTCATAAACAAGGGTGGGAAACATTTTCAAATCCTGCCTGAAAGGTGAATTCACCAAGTGACTGCTAAATCACCTTTCAAGGGGGGTGGGGTTGCATAATGACCCTGATATTGTTCATAAGACGGGTCCCCCAAAAGGCCATGTTGAAAATTTGGCATCAAAATGTCCAAAAATGGCTGTGTCAAGCATCAAAGTTTAGAACCCCATTGAAGTACAGTACATTGAACCACTTTTACCTTCATTTTTCATGTTGCAGTTGGCAGTTCCAGCACCAAAATGTGTCTTCGATTGCAGACTGAATCTTGAACCTGGGGCCTATTCAGGTGAGTGAGGGTGTATGGAGGTGTACTGGGTGGTGTGGGGTGGTGGGTGCTGAGTGGGAAGTGGGCATGGGGGACTGATCGATGAGAAACTGTTTCCTTTTTTGCAGGTTTGAAAAAAATCATTGAGGGACCATTTTCTTTATAGCAGATTCTAGCAGCAATGGGTGGGTGGGGGTGCCACTAGATACCAGGGAATATATATGTTATTACCAGAACAGCGATCTGTGGGTGGGAGGTGCCACTTTACACCAGGGAAAGACGATATGAGTATGGGGATGGTGATTGTGAAGGGGGTGCCACTAGAAACCAGGGAATATATATTTTATTATGGGGCAGTGATTGGTGAGTGGGGTATGCCACTAGACACCAGGGAAAAGTTATATGACTATGATGACAGTGATCGGGGAGGAGGGATGTCACTAGACACCAGAGAATATTTCATTTGTTACAGGGACAGCGATTGGGGAGGTTGGGGATGCCAGTAGACACCAGGGTTATAAACAATATCACAGGGATGGTGATTAGAGGGGGAAGGTACCACTAGACACCAGGGAATATTTTATTTGTGACAGGAGCAGCAACTGGGCAGGATGGGGTTGCCAATAGACACCAGGGAAACAAATAATATCACAGGGACAGCGATTAGGAAGGCGGGGCACTATACACCAGGGAAATAGACAATATTATGGTGACAAGATTGGGGAGGAGATGCCCCTAGACACCAGGGAAACACTAATTTATTGTGGGAATGGGATTGGAGGGTGAGGGGGTGCCACTAGACATCAGGGAAACATTAATGTATTATGAGAGTGGTAACTGGGGGATGGAGTGCCACTAGATGCCTTGGACATATTATTTTATTATCATGAGAACAGCGATTGGTGGTTGGGGGTTGCCACTAAACACTAGGGAGCTATAACAGTTTGAACTGCCATGGACCTTTACTGTTTGCTATCTCTTTCCATTCAAACAGTAAAGTCTGAACTGTAAGGAACTGCAAATGGTTATTTTCCAATCTAACCATCCTTACTTAAGTGAGAGACATGCAATATGATTCTCACCCCAGTATATTTGTAAATTCTAAAACAAAAAAGGAACTAAGTATGTGACTGAGACCTACATACAGGTCTTGTTCATTCCTTAGCTAGCAGTATTTCTTTAAAAACTATTTTTAAAATAAAAAAAAAGATGGCAGATAGCACAAACAGTGTTTTGCAGAGCACGAAGAGTAAACCCTTAACTATTAGCAGACCAATCTGTTTTTTGTTTACCTACCTGTCTAGCAGCTATCACCAAAAAACATTATAATTCAAAAATGATGTGATCTTTTTTTTACCAAACCATCCAAAGGCACATCCTTGGCACATACTCCACCATCCCTGAAAATTTCAGAAACATTTTTTATATCGTCTGGACTGTAGATGAGGGCAAAACAATTCCATGTTAAGTACAGAAAAAAGTGTTGTTTTTTTATTTACTTGTTTTATCACTCCATATCTCAAAAGCCATATGAGATGCAAGCATAAAACTTTTCATGTTTTGAGACTCAGGCAGAATGACCGTGAATGCCAAATTTTGGGCTATTTCGTCAAAGTACACCAAAGTTATTAAGTTGCAAAATTTTTGATTTAACATAGAAATGTTGATCCAACCCTAACTATAGGAGCGCTACCACATCCTTATACTATATATATAAATTACCATAGCACAGTAGTGCCACTAGTGTGAGGGCTGAGTAGGTTGTTTAATGGTAAACCCCTAACTTTGTACCTTAATAGCTTTTCTCCGGTTGAATGAAATTCCACAAAATGTTGCATGCGCAGTCTGGGGTGGGGGAGTAGAGGGGGTAAGGTCTCCTGATTTGCCAAGGTTTGTTTCGGTTAGATATGTGAATTCTGAGATCAGGATAGTGCATTTTTAGGAACATTTTTTTTTCATTTGCTGTTTTTGTCATCACCTACAGACCAGGCAGTTAGGAATTTTGGTCTGACATTTTCATGGTAGAGACAGCTTGCTCCACAGTGGTGCCCTTCATTGGTTTGGTGAAAAAAATTAAATCCATTCCCAAGTTATATGAATTTTAAATGTTGGTTCTGGGCATGCTCAGTTGAGTCTTTTAGACGTTTATACCCTACTGAGCAAGCTCAGAACCAATTTCAAATCATTATATCATGGAATGTATTGAGCACTAAACCAATGATAGTACCACTCTGGGGTAAGTCCGTTTCACCCTGAAAATGTTCAGATCAAAATTCCAAACCATCTGGGCTGTAGGTGAAGACAAAACCAAAAAAAACAAAACAAAAAAAACAGATTTTTCTGAAAAATGCACTACCTGGATTTTGGAATACTCACATGTGACTGTAACAAAAGTTGGCAAGTCAAGACACCCTGCCCCACAGACTGTATATGTAAACTTTCATGCAATTCCATTTAACAGGTGCAAAGCTATTAATATATTTATATATAGTATATATATATATATCTACATCTGGTATTATAGTGGTGTGGTAGCACCACTATAAGTAGGATTAAGTAGGCTGTTTAATGTTAAACCCCTAACTTTGCAGCTTTAATAGCTTTGTCCCCATTCAAGAGAACTGCACAAAATTTTGCATTGCTCAGTCTCGGGGGGGGGGGGCAATGTCTCTTGTTATGCCAAGTTTCATCAGTGTGAATGTGCAGATTCCAAGCTCCAGATAGTGCTTTTTTCAGAAAAACCATGGTCTTTTGTATTTTTTCTGTCATTGCCTAGAGCCCAGGCAGTGTGGAATTTTGGTTTGAAATGTTCAGGGTGAAAAGGGCTTGTCTCAGAATGGTGCCTTTCATTGGTTTGGTGAAAAAGTAATAATCTCTCCCAAGTTATAAGGATTTGATATTTTGATTCTGAGCATTCTCAGTAGGATCTTTTGGATAAATGTTTGATATTCTACTGAGCATGCTCAGAACTGAAATTAAATTATTTTGATTTAATTGAAATTCATCTGGAAGATGGTTAGTGGCAAGTGGTATAAGGACACAAAAAATGAATCTTAATTTTGCTAATTATCTTGAGATGTTTGACCTATCATAGCATGTTGGAAATATTGAGCATGCACAACATGTGTAACAGTAGCAATAACAATCATAATACAGTAACGAGCAATGTGCAGCCCCCGCATACTCATGCACATGCACACACACACACACACGCACACACACTGGCACTCATCTCAAATGGTAAGTTTCCTATATACAATGAAAAATCCATTAAGGATAACATTATTGCAGAAGACCATACAACATGGAATAAGGGTATGGCTACAAAAACAATTAAAGGAAAATAACAAACAAGCTGAATTTTAACATTATTCATCTGCACCCCCTGTTGCCCCTGTGGGAATGAAGGAGATCATATGTGATGTTGTTTGCTCACAGAATTGGGTGGGCATTAGGGTTGACAACCCCCAAGGAAGACCCTACCATGGATTCATTAAGACTCAGGAGACCTAAAACTCACATTTTTTCCTTTTGCTGCTTGGGGTGGGGGTAGGGAGTTAGGATTGGAAACCCTAAAGCCACATATCCCTACTTTTGTGGCATTAAGTTACCCTAACTGGTACATTAGCAACATTTTTTGCAAAGAGCACACACACAAACACATGCACACACACACACACACAGATGCAATTCAAATACTGAAAATACTGAGTTTCCACTTTTCCACAGGGTCATGTAAAGGGGACCATAAAGATACAGTGCTTTGTTTTTTTTAATTTCTATCAAGGATCACTTGCCTTGCCATTATTGCCTTCTCCAGTAATGGATTACTGGTAGCTAGAGCTGTGCAGATTATCAAATTCCACCTGCAGAATGCCCACAAAATGACCATTCCGATTCTGATGAATTTTATGGAATATTTGTGAAAATCCACAGAATTCCACCAAATTTTTTATTTCAGTTATTTTGCTATAATTTAAAACATACATGTCCAATTAACACTAAATTTGGAACATAAGCAGAACACAATGTCATACAAATGTTTGCCAAATTTCAGATTTGTAGGTTGAAATAGGCAGAGGGACGGGTGGCCAAACATTTAATCAAAATTGCATTTTGTTATTTTGAAGTCATTTTAAAATTTCTTATCCACATTTCTCCACAATGTCTGGACTTAGAGAAACTCCCAACATGGGCATATACGCCACATTTTAAGTCTCAAGCTTTAATGGGAGCTGAGTTATAGGTAGCCAAACATTTTGCCAAAATTTAGATTTCTGTAATTTTAGTATACTTTTGATAGTATTCATTGAAATGTTATAAAATTTGACAGGTATACAGGTTATCACTACATTTGTATATGTTCATAGTTTCACATTTTGAGCTTCAAATGGGACTGCATTATAGCCTGCCAAACATGTTGTCAAAATTTAAATTTAAAATAGGACTGAATTAAAAGTAATCAAACTTTTACAACATTTAATTTAATTTAGCAAGAATGTAAACTACAAATTTAAGCACCTGCAACTTTAAAACTAGAGAATGCAATACCATGAAATCTGGCAGATTCTTAGACTTTTCAAGGAGACTGAGCCTGCCAATTGTATGGCTGTGCATGGACCGAATAGTATTTCCTGAATACCATGAATAGTAGGCTTGCTGAATATTTGGATGGATGTTCTGAATAGTTCACTAATCAGCCACTATTCTGGATGTACTATTCAGTGGGTTAGATTTCAAAACATCACAGAGCTTTGTTGGCCAGTTGGAGGCTGATTTTGTAGCTTACAGACAGGAACACCATGTGATCTCCTCACTCTGAATGTGTAGCATAGAGGTGAATATATGGCAAGACTAGAGTGCAGACTCAGCTCAGCTGAAGTTGCATGTGTGCCATATTGGAGGAGGACTGAGGTACCGGCAGAACAGCAGGAATCCTTTTTAAAACTTAGCGAGTGGCACCAGCACACTGTTCTGGCAGCAATCTGCTGATCCTTTTGGGTAAGAAGCACCACTGACAGCAGAGAAATGATGAAGCAGACACACATTGTGGTGACAAAAACAAGTTATGCTTGTTTGTCATTTGCTTGTATAAGCAGTCCATTACTCAATTGCTGTCAGAACAGTGTGCTGGTACTGCTGTCTATCTATCTACTGCATTTGCAGGACCATTATTTCTTGTAGTACCCTTTCAGACCTTTTGACCATATAGAGATTGTCATTTAACTCCAAATATTGACAGAGTTATGGCCTATTGAAGTTTCAGTGTTATCCTATTAGAATCATTATGTTTTATTACTTGCTTTTGAGGACTGTGGGCAGAGCCTACATCCATTTTGGGATCATTCAGTAGCTCTAAAAATGGCTGATCATGGAACCTTCCATTGAACTTTTGAAAGGATCCTTCCAAAAGCTCAACGGAGCTTGAAACCCTCTGCCACCATTGACCACTATGGAACAACAGCCGCACTATTTCAGCTGTTACTTCTGTATTCCAGGGCATGAACTGCGCATGCACAACTTGTGCACATGCACATTCTGCTGGGGCCATCATGCCATTCACCACAACTGCACATGCATGAGTGCCATGCTTGTGCAGATGCATCACCGCAAATAGCACTGGCAACAACGAAAACCATCTTGCACCCTCCCTCTGCTGTTGTCCTCCCTGTTCCCACCATTCCCATTTATGCACTGACATTGGGGTCCCTGTGCCAGTATTATGTAGTCCCCTCACTCATGTGGCACACTGGTAGCCAGTGTGCCCAAATGTATTTTTTTCCCGACCCTCTGCTGACACTGGGGTGCCCAATCCCTGTGTGGCATCATGGTCCCACCCTGCCACACTCATGTGGCACACTGGGAGCCCACCCCAGTGTGCCTAAATGTCTGGGTTTTTTAAATTCCTTGTAAATAAAGAAAACTGTCCCCGATGTGTTTTGTTTGTAAAAAAGAAACAGTCCTCATCATCACCCCAGTCCCTCCCCATCCCCACCCTCCCACTGAGCAGTCACCCCTGCATCCCTCTTATCCCATACTTATCTCCGGAGGTCAGCACTGTCATCTTCGCTGGACTGGGACACGTCTGCAATCTTCAAAGCTGAACCGCTAACTGAAGAATAAAAGGTAAGCAAGCTATAATGCCATTCAATAGGGTTTTCAACTTATGTTGATAAGTGAGCCATTGTTTGAAATTTTTGCCCCAAATTTTGAACATGGGGTTCTTGGGACCCACCTTGTGAAAACTTTCACTGTCTTATCATTACTCAGTCCCAAAAGGTGATTTTGCAGTCACAGTGCAGAATCACCTTTCAGGACCAATTCATGAAATGACAGTGGCACTGTTCATGAGGTGGTTTCCCAAACAGTCAATTTTGCAAATTTGGTGAAAAAAATTCCCAAAACTGACTGCGTTATGAGTGTGCATTGTGCAGTTTCTATCCATGCTCCTAACTTTGCCAATTTTTAATATTTTCACTCCACATTTTCAACATTGCCATTTTTGCACACTTCCTTTTTAACAGTACAGCTGTCATTTATCACATTCTGCCCAAAATGTGTTTTTGCACCTGTGGCACAAAATGGCACAGTTGCTCTGTGAAATCACCTTTTGGGACAAGTGAACAAAATGACACTGACACTCTTCATGAGGAGGGGTCCCAAAAAGGCCATGTTGAAAATTTGGTGCAACACCTCCCAAAAATGGCCAAGTTACACACAGTCATTCAATAATTTCTATGCACACGTACAACTTTGCTCACTTGGCAGCTCATCACAGCCCTAGCGCCTCTGGCCAGAACTTATTTTAATGGCCATAATTATTTAAGGGAACAGCATATGCTATTCCTGTAGTACCCCTTGAGATCTTTGTGACCATATATAGAGAGAGTGTCACTTACCTCCAAATATTAATGGAGTTATGGCCTGTCAAAGTTCCACTGTTATCCTGTGGGAATTGTTATGTTTTATTACTTGCTTTTTTTAGTGGCCACACTTATTTATTGGTGCAGCAAATGTTAAGCTTTTAGTAACACTTGAGACCTTTGTGACCATATAGATACTGTTAGTTAACTCCAAATATTGATGGAGTTATGGCCTGTTGAATTTCCAGTGTTATCCTATGGGAATAGTTATGTTTTATTACTTGCTTTTATAATGACCACAATTCTTTAAGGGTGCAGCATATGTTATTCTTGTAGTACCTCTTGAGACCTTTGTAACCATACAGAGATTGTCACCTTTGCATCCTCCTCCTGAAGCACCAGAAACACAAGACAGCCTCTGGCACCAGTGTACAAGACAAGGAGCCGAGATCTCTCCTCCTCCTCCTCCTCCTGAAGCCATTTTTAAGGACTTCTGTAGCAATTCTCTAATAAGGCAACTTTCCTGGCCGAATACTGAATATGGAATAACAAATATCTGGGACCTGAATACTGAATATTAGGCCAAATATTCAGAAAAAGTTATTTGTACAGCTCTACAAAATAACATCTGTACTTAAAGTCAAATTCCACAAGTCTTTGTGAAAATTTTAGAATTTCATGAAAAATTACATTAAATTAGAATTTGCTAATTTCACTCAGCCTTATCTGGAGAATTCTAATTTCAAAATTGGGGTATTAGAGGCAGGTAGTGCAGGTGGTCACCAGCTTCATGAAGTAGATGCACAGTTTCACAAAGTAATGGAGAGCTGAGCTGGATAGCACAACAGTGGTAGAACCAAGATTGGAGCAAGGAAACACATAGCGTCAGCAATTCCAACCTGAATGCAGGATAATTAAAGATCACATCCAGTAAATTTATGATCCAGAGAGCCTGATGTACACACAAGTCTTGGACTTAAAGGTACTCAGAAAGATGTAGTGGAGGAAGACAATGTCTGGGACAGCAGGAAGGAAGAATTCTGGCTATTCCAACAGAATAGATCATTAGAAAAAGGTGTAGGTGACTCATGTTTTAAGGGAGTTTGTCACTGTAAAGAACAAAGAGGATATCAGGGGGATCAGTAGTTCTACTGAGTCAATCTGGCTATGCCAAAAGAGAAGGGGGGGCAATAGGGCTACACCACACTGACATGACAAAAAAGATCATGACCAGCATTACAGTGATGGGCTCCATGTCGACTGCAAGTTGCAGTCTGCATGGAGTCATACAGTTTGGCTCTATTTTTTACATTGGGGGGCTTTGTCCCCTGATCCTCCCACACCCCCAAACTAAAGGATTCTAACTCCAGGTCAGAGTTAGTTTAGGGAGGAAGTGCAGGTCGGGAGAAGTGGTTGTCCCCTTCCAGCGGCACTTCTATGGCAGCATGGCTCTGCTGTCAAGATCGATGCATGTCACCATAGAAATGTCACTGTTAGGGTGGCATACCAGGGAATAGTCATCCAAAGAGGAACAGCAGGATTGCAAAAATCTCAGCCCAGGTTATCAAAGGAAGTAGTGATACCTGCATTATTAGTGTTAAATTCCACAAAATAAATTCTGGATGGTTTGTCTATATGTTTCTATGAATACGTGAGAAAATATTGCCAATAATTTTTTCTACTGCAAATTTAAAACTGCCAAACCAATTTTTCTAGTTGTGTTAGACACCAGGATACACTGGCTATAGATATGCATGTCAAATGTTAAGTCTATGTCTGCAAGAGCATAGAAGTTACACACATTCACATTTTTGAGAGTTTTTGCAAAATTTTGCAAATATTTGCGTAAGAAAGATTTGAACCCCTGTACCTTAAAAATCTCTAATTCAGTTCTCTCCATATTTATATCATTCTATAAGCATTACAAAAAGGTCATTCATGTTATTTGTGGTTGGGGTTTAATGCTAAAAAGTGCAAAGTACTGCACTTTAGAGGAAAGAACACAGGGAGGGTTTATCAGCTGAGTGGAGTGCAACTAGATACCACTGAGGAAGAAAAGGATCTAGGGGAGGTTGTAATAGGGAAAATGAACAATACAGAGCAGTGTAGGAAGGTGGCGGCAAATGCCAACAGGATGCTGGGATATATTACTAGAGTAATCTCCTCCAGGAGCAGGGAGGTGATCCTGCCTCTCTACAGTTCATTGGTCAGGCCAGACCTGGAATACTGTGTGCAGTACTGGTGTCCATATCTGAAGAAGGATGTAAGATTACTGGAAGGGGTACAATGCAGAATGATGAAGATGATCCAGGGATTGGAGAACAGGCCATATGAGGACAGGCTGAGTGAGCTGAATGTGTACTCCCTGGAGGACAGAAGGGCTTGGGGGATATGATTGAGACCTTTGAGTACTTAAAAGGGATAAACAACACATGTACTGAAGAGATATTTAAGCTAAGGAGGGGGAGGGACACGAGCGAGCATGGTCTTAGATTGGTGGGGGGAAGAAATAAGAGAGAAATGAGGAGACACTTTTTCATGGAGAGGGTTATGGCATAATAGAACACTGCTGGAGGAGGAGGTATCCAGTAAGACAGTGGGTAGTTTCAAAAGGGGAAGGGACAGGGTGAGGGGGGATAATTGTAAAGAGGGGAGTGGTGAGGCAGCTGCAAGGTAAGGGTGCTAGCTGCACACTCGAGCAGACCTGACAGACTATGTGATCTGTTTCTGATGGCAAATTAGTATGTTCGTATGTTTGCATGTTCATTATATGCAGATGAAATTTTCCATGAATGTCCCACAAAAAATAAAATGACTGATTTTGAGCACATATAATTTTGAGATGATGCATCTTATTGTCATGAAATCTGGCATATTATTAGAGCACTTATCAAGGAAGCATTCCAAATTTAAGATCTCTGACCTAATAAATGGCTGAGGTATATGCAGACAAAAATTTTCATGAAATTTATGCAAAAAATAAAATGACAGACTTTGAGCACGTATATTTTTGAAACTGTCCATCCGAATGTCATACTCTTTTGGAATGTTATTGGTGCTCCACCTGTACAGTGAGTATGCCAACTTTCAGAGTTCTAGCTTAAACGACAGCCACGTTATGACCAAATTACTGCATTTAAAATATTCTGCAAAAATTCTGACAAAATTCCATGCAGTTTCATGGAATTTCACAAAATGTTGTTGAACTTCTGCAAGTTTTGAATTTTCCCATTCTGCAAAGCTCTACTAGTAGTCGTGGCTCCCTGCCATGTCCCTCACTTCTCAGTCAGATGGGGCCAAATGGTGACTATTTGGCTGTAGTATAAATTAAACTTTTTTCCCAGTTTCCAACAGCAATGTAACTAGCAGATCACAGCTTTTCCACTGGCAGTGAGAGTTGATGGTGTGTGACATGGGAAAGGCTGTGACTGCTGACAATGTTCTGCCAACTTATTTTGTTACAGATAATTCACCCTGGATAGCCCAGCTGACATGTAACATCTCATTTTCAGTGGGTTCCTGATTCTACCTATTTCTGAAGCCACGTATGTTGAAGGACATGAGGGTAAGGCATATGCTCAGGTTCACACAGTAAGTATTTGGGTCTGGTGTACTTTGAACCTGTGATCCACCAGTTCTCAACAGTGCCATAGCCAGTAAAACATACTGCTTACACTGACATTGAGGGGGCCTAAAAGGCCATCATTTGTTAGCATTGTGGGTTTATTGTCACTTATTTATAGATGATATCCCAGCTGATTTACAACATTTTAGTTCCAGTGGGATCCTGCTTCTACCTACTGTCTGAACAACAGGAGTTCTTAATATTGAACTTGAGAACACAGCAAGTACTCCCTTTAATTTATCAGATGCACTGACCACCGATACTTCCCAATCATGAATCAAAAATTCAGACTTTCTGCTATGTTTTGGTCTCACCAGCATTGCACTTTGACACCAGTTGTCCAGTTCAGTTAACCGCCAATCTGATCAGATGCCTATTTAAAAAAAGTAAAAGGCAACATCCAAGTTGGGCTTTTGGTGTCTGCATTAAAAAGTTAAAAGCTAACACTCAGATACAAGGCTGATATCAGCATTAAAAAAGTAAATGCAAACAGCAAAGATTAACTTCTGGTGTTGGCAAAAAAAAGAATGAAAGCTGGACCACAGTGTTGGTATTGAGAAAAATAAAAGTCAACAGGGTGTAATATGCATGGCTGTACTGTTACAGCTCACTCACTTAGCATAGATAATAAATTGGAGATCTATTACCTCATCCCTGGATAGCCTGGAATAGAGATGCTGGGTTGATGTCCAGTTGTACCTGTAAAATAAGAAGAGTGATGGGGTAACAAAGGATCCATAGTTCTTTAAGAAGAAGAAAGTAGGACAGAAAGGATAGGTTAAATACACAATAACACTTATCTGATCTAATCTAAACTCCAGAAGGATATTTTACAGTGGAAATGATCCTTTCTGCCATCAGTCTTAAATAGCATAAAAAGAGAGGGAACATTAATTATTTTGGGAAGCAGGTAGTAAATGAACACTTAACAAAGCTGTTCTCCTACATCTGTCACCACACACAGAGAAAACCATAGGTTCTAATCCTGAGCATATTTAAAGCAGCAATATACAGTATATATAACTATGAAACTTTTTCTTAGCTTGGTAAAGGATGCCCACTTTTACCAAGTGGGAGCAGAGAGTGTTGGCTGAATGCAACACAGTAAAGAATGGTCACCTCTCCCAAGGGGGGGGCAGGCATGATCTCTGGCCAAGTGCAGTGAAGGATGGCCCCCTCTCCTGAGTGGGGCAACAGAATCCCACTGAGCCTGGCTCGGTAAAGGATGCCACCTCTATTGAGGGAACAGATAGGAGTGTCACTGAACATGGCTCAGTTAGGAAGGTACCCCTCTCCCAAGGTGGGGTGGGCAGGAATGTTATCCTGCAACTACTAAGCATGGGGCTGGTGTTACTACTGTTTGGTTTTGCTGTAAAGCCCAACCGCAGTTCCCACCTTTTCCAAACTTTCCAGCAAGCATCATTTTAAAACTATATTTAATGTATTTATTTCCTACTTCATGTCATCTCCTTTCTTTACGTCTAAAATGCAGCTCAGCTCATCTTTCATTACCTGAGGCTGAGCCAGTGGTCAAGGCATAAGGAATGGAGAGAACATGAAGTAAGAAATTAATTAAATCCCTTTTTCCCCACACTATTCCTTTTGCTCCTTTGCCAGCATTACCGATGGATATACAGTACCATCCTTTCAGGACCTCCACGGATGATGACCATCATGGAGCTATGGCATCGGGGGATTTACCCTTTAGTTTCCCCAAGCCCATTGAGAATGTTGGTATGAGGACATACATCCAGGTTGACAGTGTGCTGATGCATGCATCAGCCAAACACCTAATGGTGTCTTTCCCTCCCCTACACCTTTGTAATTCCACCTGTGCATCCACAAATGCCAGTGTCACAGTGGTGTAATGTCCCTCCCTCCCTCCCCCAAAGGAGAAGCGCATTCCTGAATGCTTCATCCTCCTCCCGCTGGGTGGCCTGATCACATAGGCTCATTCCCCAAACCGGGTCTCGGGCATCACAAATAGTAGTGCAACTGCTGCCCTTATGGGCTGGTCCAATGAAATATAATCTAATATTTAAAAAGATAGTTACTGAACTAGTTGTAAAGTGGTGGGAATTAGGGTCAGAAAGGTTTCACAGCAAAAATTAAAAAAGTGTCCTGGTCCCTGCTGACTGGCATGCCCGCCTATCTATTTTTTTTTTTTTATAAAATATTTTTATTAAAGATCAAAGACATAAAACAAACAAATAAAACAAAGGACAAAACAGTGTCCTAATAATTCATGGATGCTTGTATAAAATGCCAACATTAGAAAAGTCAAGTCAACTGGTTAAAACAGTGTGATAATAATAATAAAGAATAATAATAATCATCTTTATTTTTATGGCACCTTCCAAAAACCAAGGCGCCTAACAAAGTTTAAAATGACACATTGAACATCTCAACATCCTAAATAATATAAAACAGCTAATACAATTAAAAAAGAAAAAATCAGTCACCAAATGCTTGGTACCACAAGTATGTTTTTAGGGCCTGTTTAACTCCCTCCATGGTCATGCACTCCCATAACTGGTGGGGTAGAGAATTCCAAAGGGTTGGAGCCATTTGTATAAATGCTTAGGCCCCATAAGATTTCAAGCACACCCATGGTATCTCTAGCAACCCCTCGTCAGCTGAGCAGAGTGATCGCCCAGGGCGGTAAGGAATCAGGAGCTCTTTCAAGTAGTCCAGGCCCTGTCCATGTAGGGCTTTAAAACTAAAAAGACTGACTTTTTAGGTGATCCTCCACTGTACTGGCAGCCAGTGCAGCCCACGCAGCACTGGCAAAATATGACAGGACCAGGAAGTTCCCATCAAAAGCTGGGCCGCTGTGTTCTGCACTAGCTGCAAGCAGTGGATTTCCACCCCAGGTAGCCCTAGGTAAAGGGAGTTGCAATAATCCAAACACAAGGACACAAAGGCATGGACCAGTGTAGGAAGATCGCAGGATGGAACAAGATGCTTAACCCTGGAGATATTCCTCAGATGGTAAAAAGAGGACTTGATGACGTCTGACACCTGCAAATGCAAAGTCAGCCCTTCATCAAAGATTACCCCCAGGTTTCACATCTGTTCAGAGGTCAGGAGTGATAAGCCTCCATGGAAAAGCCCAGAGGGTGAACTAGCCCCCGGCCCCCCTATCCGGGACATCGGGTCCACAACCAATACCTCAGTTTTTTATGACTTCAACTTCAGCCAACTCAAATCCATCCACTCTTGGATTCCTGCGAGGCAGTTGTTAAAGACTGAGAGAGCTCCTTCCTGGTCAGGTGCAAAAGAAAGGTAGAGCAGGGTATCATCAGCATAGCAGTGAAGCCTCAGCCCATACCTTCTTACAATGTCTTCAAGGGGCAGCATGTACACTGCGAGCAACATGGGGAACAACACTGAACCCTGAGGAACCCCACAAGACAGAGAAACTGGATCTGAGGAATAAACCCCGGACACCACTCTCTGAGTTCTTCCAGTGAGGAAAGATGTAAACCACCGGAGGACTGCACCTGACAGTCTGCAGATGAACCTCAGGAGACTGAACAGGACCCCATAGTCCACAGTGTCAAATGCTGATGAGAGATTTAAAAGAACCAAGATGGAATGGATTTTCCGATCTCTAGCCATCAGGAGATCATTGAGCACCAGAACCAGTGCTGTATCAGTACTGTGCCTCTATCAAAAACTGGACTGGAGGGATTCATAAATGTCATGGATGGTCAAATGGTTCTCCGGCTGTACGGCTACTACTTTCTCAATCTCCTTCCCTAAAAAGGGGAGGTTTGAGATTGGTCTGTAGTTCGCATGGCAGTCGGGGTCCAAAGAAGCTTTCTTCAAGAGGGGTGTTACCATTGCCTCCTTCAGGGAGCTAGGAAACTCATCTGTTTCCAAGGAGCACCAGACTATCCATGCTAGGACCGGACCAATGGAATCAATACAACCCAAGATCAGGGAAGTTGGTCCTGGATCCAAACTACAGCACGTAGGGCGTGCACACTGGATAATCAATATGACATCCATGGCTGGGTTGCACAGTCTGCCTACACTGCGAAAAAGCTGAGCTGGTCGATTCTGAGTGGCCTCAATCTCCCTGGACAGGAACTCTGCCTTCTTTCAGGTGATTGCAGATTGATAGGCTTGATAATGGTCCATCAATTTAGGGTGGCAGACATCAAGGGTGGATTTCCACCAGCAATGCTCTATTCTTTGTCCTAGTCACTGCATCTCCCTCAAAGTCCAATCAAACCATGGGGACTGAGGATGAAGGGAAAGAAGATGAATGCGGACAGGAGCAATGACATCCAGGGCCACAAAATGGCCATGTTAAAGGCCACCATGAGGGCTTCTGGGTCACTGTTTGCCACTGGGAGGGTTGATAGGTCAAGTACCGCTGCCAGGCCTTCAGAGCTAACATCTCGTAAAGGCAATACTGACCATCTCCATAGGGGTAGGCCTGTGAAGGGGGGTGCTGAAACTAAACCCAACGGTGTAGTGATTGGACCATCCAACTGGTTCCACACCCAGGTCAAAGGCTTCGATCCCCAGGAGGAAGATTAAGTCAAGAGAGTGACCATGTTTATGGGTAGCAGTGGTGCCTATCTGTGTAAGGCCCAGCAATGCCATCAACTGGAGGAAGTGTTGTCCAAACTGCAAGAGTTCATCATCAACCCAGGCATTGAAGTCACCCAGGACCATCAGCCTGAGTGACTCAAATGCCGTGTCGATGACTAAGTCTGCCACTTCCTGAAGGAACTGCTTCTCATCTCTGGGTGGACGGTAGATGAGAGCGATCCTACAACCCACACCTGCTACCACAGTACACTCAAATGACTCAGTCTCCTCAACTGGTACACTTGTGAGGTTAAGTTTAGTCTTAAAACAGACAGCAAACCCCCCCTCCCCATGATCCAATCTCGGGTGGTGAATCACCGAATACCCAGCTGGAGTCAAAGCCTCCAATATGGGGCCAGAGTTCTCATCCAGCCAGGTCTCAGTGATGCAAGTCAGGTCCACTGTTCCTACAAGATCTGCAATAATTGCAGTCTTGTTTTTAATGGACCTGGCATTGCATAGCACCACCTGAGTTGAATGAACCTCCAGGGCCGCCTGAACCACCTGCCCACCAAAATTGGTAGTCCTCTTGGGTATGGAAACCCAACATTGTGGACCACGATCTTGATTCCATTTCACTGCAGGGCATTTCCTAGATCTTACAACCCTGATGCAGTGGCCCGGCTCATTCACCCTCCACTGTCTGCACCCTCCTGCCCTCCTCCCCCCCACAGGCAAAACTCAGCACCCTACAGCACTGATAGACTGTAAAATGCAATGGGGGGAAGAAAAGGGGTGGAGGGCATGGAGAGCAGAGGGCAAATAGTGCACAACTGTGGGGGAAGGCCTCCAACACATTCTGGTGACCAATAGAACAAAACAGCTCTCACTTAACTAAAACAACTATATTTCTAAAGCAAACATATAATATAAAATAAAATAAAACAAGAATACAACAAAACATGAACCCTCAATACTTACTTAAAAGAAAATAACTAATCCTCAAACACCCATCCCCTATAGTAAAATGAATAAATAACCCTCAAATACCCTTCCCCTAGCATAACATTCTAAAATAAATTAAAATATAAATGACTCAGAGTCTTGGGCAGGAGTAGATCTGCTTTAAAATACTTCAGTCACAAATGGATGATAATTCAAATGACGTAAATTAAATCCAGAGTGCAAAAAAGCAAGTCAAACAAGAGTAGTGAATATCTTCAGCTCCCCAGGCCCTCTCACTGCCTTAGGAGATTAACAGGGCACAGGCACTCTCACTGCCTGTCCTGAAACAGAAGATAGTATCAAATTTATGGATGTCTTTAGCCCCCAGGCCGTCTCACTAACCAGGGAGCTGACAAAAACACAGGCACTCTCACTGCCTGCCAAATATTAGCAATCAATCAGATAATGAAAATTTAAGATCTGACCGTATGCAGGCGGAGAATATTTGGAACAAACATCCTTGCTCATGATCCATATTACGAGGAAAGCTAGGGCCCAAAAAATCCCATACAAGGGACCGCAACTGGAAAATATCCACAGCTGCTCCCTCGGTTCTCCACCAGCACCAACCCATCAGTTACCCCCAGGAGAACCTAAAAGAGCCGCCGGTCCATTACGTCAACTACCTGACAGAACCACAGCCCAGTTCCCTGAGCAGCCTGAAATTCTAGCTACCAGTCACCCCACAGGGGCTGTATTGATCCTTGGAAAACAGGAGACACTGGAAGGTTTGATACCTTTTATTGGACCAACAAGTGTCTTGTACAAAGATGGAATTATATACAAGCTTTCGAGGCCTCACAGGTCCCTTCTTCAGGTGAATAGAAAAGCTGAGTAACACAAGCAGCATTTATATCTACTGTGGAGCAATTTATAAAAAAAACTGAAAAGAATTACTTAAAAAGTAGAATGGCAGGAAGTGTAGTAAGAAAGTGATAAAAGGGGACTTGAGATAAACGTCTATATAAGTTACAAAGTAAAAAAGATGTGTGAGAAGAACTGGGGGGGGCAATTAATAGGAACAGGTCAGCTGAAGATAAAAGGAAGCTAGAAAGGGTAATAAAACTAACCAGACAGGAGCAAGTTAACATCATCTAGCAGAAATAGTTACATACTACTAAAATATACAATGCAAATTAACTGTAATGGTAAGTACATCGAAACAGTAATTAAAGAAGCTAATAAAGTGAAGTTGCAGTGTGCAATGCATAAGCAAGCAATAACACATGACGAGGTGTGGTTTATCGCCTGATAAGAGCACGCCCAGGGGTGTACTAAGGCACGAGGTGCTTGCGCCAAGTGCCTTATGCCACTGGGTGTGCTCTTATCAGGCGATAAACCACACCTCAGAGTGTGTTATTGCGCTTATAAAATGGACACTCTAGTAAAGAAGTTAATTGAAAAAACAGAAAGTAGAAAGTGGAAATAAAAAAGGTATAATAATATGATCAGTAAAAAAATAATAAAAAGTAGTCCATGTCATTGTGTTTTACTGGAGATGTTTAATGTAGGTGCTTGACTAGTGTTTGTGTCTAAAGTCCCCAGGTATCAGTCACACACAGAAAAATATTCAAACCATGTTTTTACTTCACACACAGACACATATTCAAACCCATTTTTTTAAAAATATTTCTTACTTTGCACAGGCTGTTTCAGTTACAGGCACTGAATCACAGAGACAGTTTCAGTTGCAGGCATTGGGAATTGACATTTGCAATGTTTCTTGGCTCCCTTCCCATTCCCCGAAAATAGAGAAAGTCGTTTTTTTTTTTTTTTAGGTTCGACAGTTTACTGTGCTTATTTAAATGGCTTGCTGACCGGGAGCGAGCATGTCCCTCAGCAGCCACAGTACAAACTCGTTTTGTGCTTCGAATTTCGCAAAATGTTAGGTTGATGAAGAAAAGGAAACTTAGTTCACTTTTGTGGTGACAGATGATTTTTTTTTAAATGGGAGCATAAATACGCTGAAGTTGGTATTTAAAAGTGCAGCACACTCTAAAGCGGGATCCCTGATGGAGGATCGCTGTCAGATGTGTGGTGGGATTTTTAAACCCGCGGCTTCTACTTTGCTGTTTTTGACATCCCTACAGATTAGGCTTGTTTTTGAATTGTTTTACTTCCGTTTGAACCTTCACTTTATTTGGGTTTGGCTGCAGCGTGGTCGGGGGGGTGCTAGTCAGCGAGTAAGGTTCTGCGTGGTGTTTTCACATACAGGAAATGCTATCTGAAGTATAAAAAGGTTATTGATCTTTCCCTGTTGTGCGGTCCCCCAGGAAAGAAAAGTGCCAGCTGACATAGATATGTCCTGATAAGGACATGGCTGAAAACGGGTTTCAGCCAATCAGGACTCTGAATTTCTATTGCCCATTTTATAAGCATTGTTATGCAACATCTTCATGGTTGGGGAAGGGGAATGCTGGACCAAAACAGATACAGTAATCTCTAAAGTGTTACCCCTTCTCTGTTGATTTCAGACTGTCCCACACCTCTCCCATTCCAGTAATGGGACCTGGCTATCTGTCTATGTGTCCTGTGTCAGGGCCTTTCTATCCAATTTCTCTATCTCTCCCCTGTAGTGGGGCCTTCCTCTCCTGCCTATCTTGTGCACACTCTTGTTGTGGGTGAGGTTGGGTAATATTTATCTTCTGCTGGTGAAATTCTGGTGAAACTCTAATTTCACTCCTGTGAAATGTTGTCAAAATTGTGAGTTAGGTTATTTCCATATAATTTAAAATGCATTTGCCTAAATTGTACCTCATTTGGTGTGAATACTCTATTCCAATACCCATATGGACCTGTGCCAAGTTTCGAATCTCTATGTTTAAAGGTGACTGAGGTACAGTATAAGGGCCCAATTCTCAAAGCTCCCAGCATGGTGCGAGGGGCTTGTGCTGCAATGAATGTCACAAAGTGCTCCATGTGCAAAGAGATGCATGGGGATCTATTCTTAAGAAAACACATGAAAAACAGTTGGGTGTTGCCACGTGCTGCATTGTGGTGCACAGTCTTGATGTGCATGGTTTTGTCTGCAACATTATGACCCCGTGCCCTTAGAAATGTGACCTGTGTGACAGTTGTGCAGCATGCGGCAATGTGCTGTGTTCACCCTCCCAGTCCCAATCCCTATTTATTACATTAATGAAGTCCCTGGTGGTCTAGTGGACCCCTCCAGCCCTGATCTCTGTGTATGTATGTATGTATATAGATGTTCCTGGTGGTCTAGTGAACCCCAGCCCCGATCCCCAATGTATAAATTGTAACACTTCCCTGATGGTCTAGCGGCCCCCCAAGCCCTGATATCCATATTAATAATGTAATCAGTCCCTGGTGGTCTAGCAGACCCCCATAGCTCCACCCAGTGCTTCAGATAAGTCATTTTTGAATGTATTTTATTTCCAAAAATCAGCTAAAAATGTCAAAAAATGCACTCTCTGGAGTCATTGATGTCAGTAATATTTATGTAGTTTAATGCTGATGCCTAGTTTTTATAGTGTGGACGTCATCATTTATTTTACTCAGCTTCGGAGTAGTCTAGCCTGCACACAGTGGAGATGACAAGAATAGCACAACAAATGTTTTTTTTCTCAAGTGCCATCCTGTCCATCTGCTGCACACCATCCAAAATGGGCCAGTAATGCTCCTTCTGGCTCCTGCGATGGCGAAGCACCAAGTATATGCACCAATGAATAATGAGTAAGGAGGAGGAGTTGGGAGCTGCTTTGCTGGTGCTTGCTAAGTTTAACCGTGATGCACCATGAGTTGACGGGGAGAGTGTGCCAGCAGTCTGTCACAGAGGAGGCAAGGAAGCTATGGCTGCAGCACAGAGATTGACCGTATTCGTCGGTGTGCATGTGGGTGTCCCATTTAAGAGGCCGCATTCTAAAAAATAATTGTTTCATTATCAGACAGACATGATCTGCCTGTGTCGTCCCAGTCCACTGCAGTGTAGACTAGAGGCCAAGAGCAGTCACAGTCAATGACCCCATATTGCCCATCATCCCTGAGTGGCCTCGGCTCCCGGCCGGGCATTCTCACTCTGAGGCCAGCTGAGATTGTGAGAGGGTTCGCTTTCGGGTTGCACCAGGTCTGATTTTATTTGGGCGCCGGGTGGTGGTCGGTTTCTCAGACGAGTCCGACGAGTGCATTGCCTGCCTGCAGGAGCCAGTTAAAAATATATCAGAACCGCTCCTGGCTGTGCTGCGAAGCCTGCAATTCTTCTGGTGGTGTGCGCCGGTGCCAGTGGGGTGAGGGAGCCGTGGCAACTACAGTGCATTGCATGGTGGAAGGGGTGACCGTACCACATGAAGCAACTCAAGCTGGACCGATAATGTGAGGCCCCTGGAGCTGAAGAGAAGAGGGCTCGGAGCCACCTGAGGGGACAGCCAGGAACAGCAGCCTGGAGGATAGAGAGGTGTGGATCAGACAAGTGCACCATGTGCACAAAGAAAACAGCCATATATCAGCTTGGGGGCGAGGCCTAGCTTGGAGCCATGAGTGCCAGTAGTGAGTGGAGGGAGAACGGGACAGACCAACCCGAGTCCGAATGCCTGCCATCACAGCAGCCAGTCAGTCCTCATTGACTGAGAGGTGGGTGACAATTAAAATTTAAAAGCTTTAAGTTAAGCTAAAGGACTGGGTGGGTGGGTGACTGCCTGTATGGGACAATAAGCTTTGGATTATTTGGTGCCACTGCCAACCATTTAGAATTTGCTGCCTTGTTATACTTGATTATTTTTTTGCTATTTATAAACTTATGACTTGTGGACTGACTGGAAACCTAAACTGCAAGTTGTAACAATAGCTAAGCTAACCATGTTTCAAACTATGCCCCAATGAAAGTTTATTCCTCACAAACAAGGATCTGTATTAAGGCCTCTTCTCTTTTTAGTGTTTATAATGACCTCCCTGATAAATGCAGAAGTGCTGATAAGGAACCCATGAGTGCTTGGTGCAGGTCAAGGATAAGGAGAGCCAGCCCGAGGGTGTCACTAGACACTAGAAAGTGCTTAGCACAGAACAGGGAGACATTGAGGAGGTATCACCAGTCACAGAGAGTATAAGGTAGGTGGGGGTGGGGGTACTGTACCGTACTGGACACGACATCATTGAGTGCTTGGTGCGAGATAGTTGTCATTATATACCAAAGAATGCTGTTATCGGATGGGGAGAAGGAGGACTGTGCTACTAAACACCAGGAAGTACTTGATACAGAAGGGGAAAACTGGACACCAGAAATTTCTTAAAATAGACCATGTGATGGAGTATGGTGCCAGTAGACATCAAAGTGTATTTAGATTAGGATGGGGTCGGGGAGCGGGTATCATCACTGAACACCAGGGACTTCTGGAATGGGTTGGATAAAGGGAGGGGTGCTCCTGAAAATCAGTGAGTGTTTGGTAGAGGATGGGTAGTCATTGGACACCAGGGAGTGCTTGTCACTGGACAGAGAGAGGATGGGGTGCCACTGGATGCCAGAAAGTGTTTTGTATGGGGAAGGGAATGGGAGGGGGCCACTGTACACCAGACAGAGTTTGGAATGGAATTGGGATGGGGCACTGGTACCAGGGAGTGCTTGGTGTGGGGCAGAAAGAGAGAGAGAAAAGTGTCACCAGACACCAGAATGGGCTAGGCACAGAACAGGGAACCATTGGGGGTGTGAGTGTGACTGGCCACCAGGGAGAGTTTGTAGTGGGACAGAGAGATGAAGTGGGGATGCTGGTCACCAGAGAGTGCATGGTGCTGGATGGGGATAGAGAGAGCATGTGTGCCACTGGACACCAGGGTATTCTTGAAATAGACCATGTAGGGAGAGGTTTGGGCCAGTGAACATCAGAAAGTGTTAGAAATGAGGGAGGGAGCTGGTGTAACTGGAACTGCTTGCAATGGTTTGGAATGAGGAAGGTGGTAACACAATAAAATGAGGTTGATGAACTAGAATCTGCAGAATCAATTGGGTAGGGAAATGGCCAGACTAGGTGGGCCAAGTTGAAGTGGTCCTTATCTGCCGTCAGATGTTTCTATGTTTTCTAGACTTAGTCAGTGCTGCACCTGTGACCGGCCCTGTAATATGACTCCTCCATCCCCCCGCTGCTCACATTCCTAGGGACGGAGTAATATCTGTGTGAGCCAGTCTGGGGAAGGGTTGTTGTTGTATCACTCCAGAGATTCTTGACATGAAAATCTCTGTGGAAGCAGCACGGAGCACCGAAGGGGGTGAAACGTAAGAATCTACTGGCGCTGCATACAGCAAGGGCTGGTGCTGTTGAATACATGTTTTCTTTACTAAGAAAATGGAAGTGTTTGCACTGTATATGAGGAGGTGTGTGTGCACTTGCTTTTTGCTATATACACTTATTTCAAGTTGCACCTGAGCCGGTTCTTCATTGATTGCATGAAAAACTTTGGTTTTGAATTGTGTGTGATTGTTAACCAAGGCTGAAAGCACATTTTGTGGTTTTTGATTGTCTGTGTGTGCCAGTCGGGGGTATCACTCCAAGTCTTGAAATGAAAAAGTTTGATTTTGATGCATACAATCACAATGTCAGTGCAAAGCATCTTGCACTGGTTGCAAATGCAATAGCCCATGTAGAGTAGCAGTAGTGGAGTAGTTTCATATGAGGTGGCACCCTCCACAACCATAGAAACACAGCACTTCTTTATAAAAACTTCAAACATTTCGTTTCCTTTTTCCCTGATGCAGGCAGCATAGCAACTGACTGGCCGGAGGTAAGCTGACTGAAGAAGCCACATCACACACCAGTAGAAGAAGTCAAGCAGCAGGGTACCCTGGGTAGCATGTGGTGATCTTACATTACACGTATATTATTCAGAGAGGAAGCCATCACCAGCGACAGCATTTCATCACCTTTATTTTCAAGGTACTTACCATTACCTCTACTGTACCTCTTCAGTAGAGAAATGTTAAAATGCTTTTTTTTTGTTGGGTTTGAGGCCAGGTTGCTGGGGGTAGTGGGCAGGGGAAGAAGTACTACTGTGGATGTAGGGTAGCTACCTTAGATATAAAGGATAATGCATGAGCATCAGTGGTTAACCATAATGTAATTACCTCAAGCAGATGCCAGGATGACCATGTAAACCTCTGCAGCTCGAGAGGTGCACACTTGTCATGTTAACCATGAGTGTTAATTATTACGTGTGTGGTTGAGCACCGTAACTCAGGCATTGTATGTAGTGTAGTATGGAAAAATAAGCACTGTGGTTCAAAAAATTCCTTTTTTTTCAATGCGTGTTTAATTTCCTGCTCGGGTATGAATGCCTCCTGGTTTGAATGTTGAGCAATGGAACTGCTGAAATTTGACATTAGTACTACTGTTGCTGGTACGTAACTGTCAAAATGGAATGTGTGTTTTGAAGTACTGTCTAAGCAGCAGATCACCTTTCCTTTCCAATAAATGTGACATGTTGTGACAAGTATTGTCTCAGTGGCACAATGAGGTAGGGCATTAGGTTCTTGAATTAAACATTAGTGGTTCAACTCCACCTAGGGATATATTTTTAGGGGTGATGGAAAGGATGAAAAGGGACTTGGCAAAGTTGGAGGAAAGGTCAGAAGTATGGCAGCTTTGATTCAGTGCAAAGAAGTGCAAAATAATGCACCTGGGGAAACAAAACACGGGGGAAAAAGTACACAATTGGGGGAGCGGGAGGTAGTAACAACAACAGCTTTGGGCAGGTGTACCAGGCTCAGTCTGTACAGTTGGGGTTTGTGTTTACAGAACAAGTTGTGTATTTACCACTGGGTCCAGGAGATTGATGGGGCTATGCTATGCCTATCTTCTGGAGGGAAACCCAGGAAGTCCATGCATGAAGCAATAACGCAATGTCCAGACCTGCAGATGGGATCCTACAGTGTGACTTTATTAAAACAAATTATCTTTAGGACAAGGGTGGTCTGGTCACCCAAAGCTTTACAACATAACACTTGGCAAATGTATTAACTTCCATTAGCCCCATACATTGGAATGGGGTTCCGTAATTGTTTTGTCACTATGTGACGACAGCCATGTGTGATTGCTGGTAAAGTAGTGTATACATGTTGAAATGACTTTTATAATTGCTTTAGATAATCTGCTGGCTGACAACAACCCAAACCAACTGTGCATAAACAACACCTCGTGACATGAGTTTTGAGAAGGGAACTGTCGTGACACTGAATGTGTCAAGCTCAGGTCAAGCCAGTGCGAAGACCCAAAAGAGAACTGCCACCACTACCACAAATTCTTTATTAGACTGCTGGTTAATAAAAAAATGTCCCGCAACTCAGTGCCTTGTGACTGACTCTGGAGGGAGTTCATCATCTGTGAATGGGCCGACTGCTGATTGTTCTTCCAATTCCAATACTGAAATGGAAAGTGACAGCTGCAACCTTGCTGTAACTTCAGTTTGTTATTCTGATGACTTTCCTACACTTCAGTTATCAGATAGTGATGATTGTTCTTCTTATGAGTGTATCCCGCAATCTGCAGTTTCTCAGGGTCACACACAAGTGACACAACAATCATCAGTTGTTCAGAAATCATGCAGTGGTGACACTAGAAATAACAGTTAATTATCAGATGCTGTGAAATCTTTTGTTATGCGTAGTTACAGACATCAGTAGGAAACTGAATTTGGCTGGAGGCAAGAGATGGGAAAATGTTTTGCTCTGTGTGCTGTTCAGATCTCCGTCTCACAAATAAATTTGCTACTACAAGTGCAGGTGCGTTAATGTGCATGCAGTGTGTCTGACAGTAACGGTTCCGAGTAGCCTGATTGGCTGTCACAAAATGGGCTTTGGCTTCTCCAGTTCACAGTGGTGGGGGTTGTGAATTAAGTGGTAAGGCATGCCATGAGTGACATGATCATCATGACCATCTAGGGAGAGTTATGGTGTGATAACGGCCTGCTCACCTCCAGATGATTTGATGCACGAGGTGCGTATAGCCAAGTGCTTCCACCACCCAAGCAGGGCCCCCTGTTACCCCACCATAAAGCACCCCATGAAGTGCCATATTGTGCTAATGAAATGTGTCCTTTTTGGAAACCATTTATGAATTTTTAAACAGATTATTTCGACTGGGCCACGTTGTGCTGTGATAACAGTCCAGCAGGAAGCATCTGTCTGCCAATCAGAATTCAGCATTTTTCTACACATTTCATAATTTGACATTGAATTTGATAGAAAGGATGCTGAAATCTGATTGGCAGACAGATGCTTTTTGTATGACTGCCCCATAATCCTACCACAACAGCCCAGCCATAATAACCTCTTTAACAAATTAATAACATTTCAAAAAAATTACCAATTTTATTACCGCAATACAGCACTTCAGGAGGTGGCGGGGGTGCTTTATGTAATCAATAAGACATGACAGGGTGTGCATGGAACAGATTTTACCACACCCATGGCCAGGGGCATAATTTGGCACAAGGCCTTGGCCGAATACCTTTAGCCCTTGACGTGAGGTAACATCTGTTCCATGCATACCCGTCTTATTGCTTATTTCATATTCATCATAGTTCATCCAGTAAAGGCTTGCTACTTTTATTAATAATTTGTAACAGAAATGACAATTTATGCCTCAAGTATGCTGACTTTGTCACCTGTGGTTCGGGACTGCACTGTCCTTCCCCACCCAGATGCTAATAAGTTTGATAACTTGTAGCCAGACATAGCATGGTGGAGTGCAACCGATAGAATCCTGCAGTCTATCTGTACAGAGAGTGTAATACTGAGTCACCACACCAGTATTTTCTACTTTTAGAATATCTCAGAACATACATAGATCTTCTTTGGGGTGATCTCACTCATCAGGTAGGTATGGTACCAGTACCGCAGCAGCACCACAAACATCATAGCCATGGGAACGTCACTGTCAATGAATGGGAATCCACATGGAAGATTCTCCGCAGTACATTGCTCACTCCTCAGTTCTTTTCCACTATCGAGTTGCAAGCACATTCTCCACTGATGATGAGCAGCAGTACAGTATTGGTGGATTTAGCACCTTTTTCAAAGTAGGGCCTACTGCCACTTGGAGTAACAAGTAGTATCACACAGTTGTTTCACCGAGTATTGCTGTCTTGATATATTTAAGAGCCCATGCATTTTTTGGAAGGGTTGTCCTGCAAGGACTCCTGTCTTAAGTTTATGGAGTCATGGGCAGATTCAGTTGCCAAGGTCTTCTGTCTTGAGTTTAAGAAGATCCTTGGCTTGGCCATTTGTTCCAAGTCTCCTGTCTTAGGTTTATGGAGTCACGGGCAGATTCAGTTGCCAAGGTCTTCTGTCTTGAGCTTAAGAAGATCCTTGACTTGGCCATTTGTTCCAAGTCTCCTGTCTTAAGTTTATGGAGTCCCAGGCAGATTCAGTTGCCAAGGTCTTCCCCAGGGCTTGCAAGTTGTGCATTGATCTGATCTCTTCTTTACTAGAGTGATGGTGGGGAAGGACTGTGGATGGAGTGTGTGTGAATGACCAGTGCTACAACTATATCGAGCTGGTGAGGTCTTGCTGACGGTATCACATGTGTGGCCAAAGTTGCAAACTTAATGAAAATCTGGTGTGTTTACTGTCATTCCATGATGGTGAAGAGTTCCTATGGTGCACTTGGAATCCACCTGGTGAGTGAGATCACCTCAAAGATCTACTCTTTATGGTACGTTCTATGTATCTGTTATTTCCTTGTGTCACTGATGTATGCCATTTCATTGTGTGCATAAAAGCAGACAGCAGCTTAGCCTTTACAGTTTTATTCTCCTCTTGTACAATTCCATAGTATTTACAAGAAAATAATTTTCCTATTTTAGAAAATTGTCAGAAATCAACCCTCGGGAAGCACAGTCAGACAAAGGACCATCATACAGCACTGGAAGCAGACATTCTTAGAAGGAGACTGTATGCAGTTAGCAACAATGATGAGGCAGAAAGTTCAGAAGATAATGATTCAGCTATTAAATTTGAAAAAGACAGGGAACATAATCTGTTTAAAGTGGTGTACTTTGCAGCAAAGACAAATATGGCAAATTGCAGTGTCAACCAGCTTTTAGATTTCATTCGCTGGACAGGAGGTCAATACTCAGTACATGATATAAGTGATTACACTGTTCATGATGTTCAGAGAAGTACTGTGAAAGTATTAGATAGCAAAGTCATAAAAGAAGCATTAAAAAATCCTGTGTTTGGCTTGCTAGTTGATGATTCCACAGATCTTTCAGTCCACAAAACTGTAATAATGTATATTCGATATGTCAGTGAAGGGGAAATGAAAAAAAACTAATTGGCAACATCAGGGTAAAGGATAGTTCAGCACATCACTTAACTGAGGCTATTGTAAACAGATGTCAGGCCCTGGGCTTCGTCATGAGTAAACTTGTGGGGTTAGGTAGTGATGGGGCTAGTGTAATGATGGGCAAGTCCAATGATGTTGGTGCACTTTTGACTTCACTGCATTCACCTTTTATGGTTCATGTCCACTGTTTGGCTCATAGATTGGCTTTGGCCTGTTCACAGTCTGCTACTCACTTTAGATACCAACAAGACTTTCAGAGTAACATTAATGGTACATATGCCTATTTCAGTACATCTGCTGTTAGGCAGGCAAAGCTAGAAGATATGCAAAGGGTGATTGGTACTGTAAAAGGAAAGTTGAAAGAAGCAATTAACATACATTGGCTGTCAATACAAAATGCCGTAAATGCATTACATAAATGTTACCCTGCTATTCTCCCTATACTTAAAGAAGGCAGGAATCATGCCAAAGCTTAGGGCCTTCACACGTTTCTCACTACTTATATTTCTTCGGCTGTTCTATGTATGTTCTGTGAAATCCTTAAAGTAATGGGAACTCTTTGTAAATCCTTTCAAAAGCAGGATCTGCTGTATGTGGATGGGAAACCAAAAGTGTTCTGTGCAATTGGTGAGTTAGAAAACATGAAAAGTGAGCCAGGCCCAATCCTGACAGCATTTCAAAAGGCATGTGAAATTGAGACTAGCGATAGTGGACAAATGACAGCATGTTGGAAAATAAAGGAATCTCAGTAAGATGACATTCAGATTGAACTTGAGTGTTCACATAAAATGACAGCACAATTCTCAAAACTGAGGGAGGAGTATCTCAATACTCTTACAAGCAACATGAAGTGTAGGTTGTGCCCAAATTCTAAAACAGAAGCACTTATGGATGCCATTGCCAATCTAACTGACCCACAGTCTGTAGTAGACTGTAATACAGTCAGTGTTCAGAAAAGTTTAGAAATTGTTTGTGAAAAATTTGGTTCCAACACACAATACGACAGTGATCAAGATGATACTGAGACAAATATTCATAAATGCAAGCCTTTACTAGATGAAAATTGTCTCCGCTCAGACTGGGCAAAAGCAAAGGCAATGATGCTTGGATGCTATAGGAACCTTAGTTCCAAAAGCTTTATCAGAAGGGTAATTTCAAAGTACCCTGATACAATGGCAGTATATTCAACATTATATAATATCGCTTTATGCATTCCACTGACATCTGTAGAATGTGAGCATGGTTTCAGTGTGCAGAATAGAATAAAGACAAAATTTTGTTGTTCACTAACAGAAGATAGCCTAGAACTACTAATGAAACTAAACATGGGGCCTGACTTCTCCGACTTTGAAGTCAATAAATCTGTGAAGTGTTGGAAAAAAGAGAAAAAAAGTCACTATATGTCTTTGTGGAAAAAATCAAAAAGGAGGAGACTGGAGAAGCCAAAGTCCCAGACAGAGACAGTCAGGTTTCATGTTTCTGGTAGCAGCAGCAGCAATACTGGTGGTAGCTGTGCCATATCCAGAAGTAGCCACACATCAAACAATGATTATGTCAGTATGTCACCATGTATCAGCAGCCACACCTGTTCTGACACTGCAGATTATGGCGGCGCTGGTGCCAGTGCCACTGCAGTTTATCATAGAAGCAGTACTAACAGAAGTGCTCATGATGGGGGGGAGGGCTGAAGATAGTGAATTAGGCAATAAGGATTTCCTGGAAATAATAGAGGGCATGGATGACAACAATAGTGAATAATTACATAACTTTCAAATTGGACTCGTTTGATCCTGGTTCAGGTGCACATTTTGGGCCAAATACAACTTACTGTCAGACATACTGCTGCACATTGCATTGGCAGAAGCAATTATCTGAAAACTGGTATTTTAAATAGTAAATTCACTCGAAAGTTGTGAAGAAAGCAAAACATTTATTTTCGTTTTTGTTGCATACTGCTGTCACAGTGCTGCTATGTACTATACATGGATGGATTGTATGGACAAGGCAGCGGTAGCTGATGCAGGATGCATTGCAGCCTGGCTGTGGAAAAAAGTGCAGTGGTGATGGCTGGGAGGGGCCTGGTGTGACTGTGAGTTGCTGAACACAATGGAATATGGTAGGGCATTGAATAATGAAAAGTTAGTTGCTTAATGTTAAAAGAAGACACAAAGTCTATTGTTCACATCACATGATGATATGCTGTACCTTGGATGGTGGCAATTTATGATGACAGACACTAGCAAACGTAGGTACATATTACATCTACAGTAAGTACACAACAGGTTGCATTGCCTCACATTGCTTGCAAGTTATGGATGTGACACTGCAGTCACATTAAATAAAGCAAGAAGGGGTTATTAAATGTATCATGGGGTCGGTCATACAGGGATAAGTGCATTGTTAAGGCTACATGTTCTCTGTATTACTCTGTCCCCCCCAAATCAATTCTCCACACATAACCAAGAAACTGGTTTGCGTACCCAGCAAAACAACATCTTGCCAGGCCATTAGTCACTCATTGTTATATATTTGACACATTTTAGCACTGACTCACACAGACTGATTTTTTTGGCCTTGATAAGCATCAAAAATGTCATCACTGCAGGAGTCATCCAATTTCTGTAAAATGTCAAGTTCAACCAACCAAGTGCCTACACCTATGGTACCAGCAAGTTCAAATGTTTTTATGTTTCAAAGTATAATAATTGCAGCTTACCAATTTGAATGTCATCATTAGCACTTTTACCTTGTTAAATAAGTTCAAGTTAGGATGGTAAGGTAGGCTTTAAAAGAGCTGTTTCTTGATTGACAAAGACTGTACAGTTAAATCTCATAGACGATGCACACACAATACCCTCACCAGGCACTGCCAGGCTGCAGCAGGCATCCATGTAGGACTTGGCTATTTGTCCATGATGTGTATTACAATACATATACACAATACCAGGCAGGGCCAGCCAAATACATTGGGTAAATACATCATGTTATTTTGGAACACTTATTTAATTTTCACTTTATACAACATCATATATTTTACTGTACTACAATTTAATTAACTAGTTATAAATAATGTTTTTTCCACTTACAATGTAGAAATGGAACAGGAAAAAACACACAGATAATAACAATGAGCCAGATAGGAAACTTACAATGGAAAGAAAGACAGCTTTGAGATAATACAAGATAAAACACAAAACTAATACAATACTGTAACAAACAGTACAGAACCATTGAAAATGGTGTTGTGGTATAGCAAGGACTACTGTTTTAAGTTTATGGAGTCCTTTGTAGATTCAGTTGTCCTTTTGTCAAAATCTTCTGTCTTAAGTTTAAGAAGATCCTTGCAGGTGGCTCTATATAGCATGCGTTGGGTGTGTGGTATATAGCAGGGACTCCTGTCTTAAGTTTATGGAGTCCTTTGCAGATTCAGTTGTCCTTTTGTCAAGATCTTCTGTCTTAAGTTTAAGAAGATCCTAGGCTCTGTATAATACCACCACACCATTTGTGCTGATTGTTTGTGGTGTTTATCTTGTTTTACCTCAAAACTTCCTTTCTTTCCATTGGAATGTCCATGTGTGGCCGGGAAGCCCATTATTCTGAGTTCAATTACCAGACTATAAGTGGAGAAAACATCTTGTAATATGTTACATTATAAATTGTAATCTAACTGAAATAAATGGTGTTATAAAGTGAGAAAAAATATTTATGCAAAAATAAGATTTATTTAGCCAATTTATTTGCATTGCCAGATAGTGCCACTGGAGTATTTATGATGCAGCACTGTGGCAGTCGGCAGAATAGCCCATTTCTCCACAATGAGTTGTGATGGTAATAACAAATTACTAAAGTTTTTACTGTATAACTAAATAAACAATGGGTAGTAATCAATCACTGATTACCACACTATGAATCATAATGTAGGTGGCAGCAGCCTAGCATACTGCTAGCAGCAGGCATCTATCTGCAAACAACTGAAAGAGCCGCTAATGCCAAAAGTGCTACATTGCAGATTCTGAATAAGCATACTGCCAGTAAATCTCATACCAAAAATTAAATTTTTACTTTACTTTGTTTTAAAGTCATTAGCCATTTTGTAACCTTGACTGCACTACCTGTGCAATAAAATCAGGTGTCATTGAAGAGCTGCTGATTATGTCAGTAGCTTTGTAACATACTAGATAATATTGTATACAGTACACAAATGATTATTACTAATCTATGCACAGTGATGATTTGAAGATACTTGATGGCATGGCATTGTCTACTATACAAGAACTGAACAATTAATGAAATAAACACATTATCTGAAAATGATTACTGTGTGCTTACATTTTCATTTCTTATCATTGAGAAATGTATTTATGTGGATGTAGCATGGATTACTGTAAGGTATTCAGATGAACGATGAGTTGACTTTGAAAACTAGAGAATCTGAAGCATTTTGACTTCCAAAATTTGGTGTCTGGAATTATTTTGACTTCCAAAAAATTGACAGCTAGAGTATTTTGACTCCAGTGAAACTGAAATGACTTCCAGATTTCAGCCCATGGAAGTATTTGACTTCCACCTAAAAAAAATTATCTGAAGGCCTGACTCCACCCCTGCAGTTAGTGCCCAACACCCTGCTACCCCACATCCCAAACATGAGCTGGCAACCAGCACAACCCTTCTCTCACCACCACAGCCAGCTGATGACTGAACTGTCAAGGAGTGCATGCTGTTTAAGTATGTGCTCATTGCTTGACAGTTCATCTCATGTAAGTAATGAGTCAAAATAGTCTAATGAAATATCCTAAAGTGAAGGCAAAATAGCAAGTGTTGGCTAGCATCTCAAAGTGGCAGAATTAGTTTGTCTTTTTATTATTTGAGTAGTCAGCATTATGCTTAAATGAAGGAATTACTTTTGTGAGTTCTCCAACAGTCTTGGTTGCACTATGACATAAAATGAAGCTGAAATTATTTGTGCTATCACAATGGCAAGCCTTTACAGAAATTCATATATCTCATTGTAGTATTCAGCAACGTCAAATACTCTTCCCAGTGTGCTCCAACAAACCTAGTTTTCTTTGGCAGCATTCAGCTTTTGTTTGCATCCCTGGATAAACCATGTGCCTTGATAAGTTTCTTCAAGCATGTCCATCGATAAATGAAAAAACAAATGTGCATCTCCTTAGGGCACACAAATGGACTGATTGAAGGATTTCCTTCTGAGTCTTTTAGTTGCAGGCTAGTTCTTTCTTTATGGGTTATAGATGCTTCCATAATCTGATTACCTGCTTGATTCAGGACACAATGGGACACACTGGGGACAAGGAAAATAAAAAAACACATCCAATGCACTGCAGGCTGCACACATCAAGCAGAGCTCCTCACATGCAGAACGGTCAGTTCAAATAAGAATTGGAGCATACATTATATAGTCAGCAAAATAAAAGGGGCATTTTAGTGGCTCATAGTCAGTACATAATCAGATTGGATTCTACCAACAAACAAAATGAGTAAGGAGTCATGTCCCATTACCGTAGCCAAATGCTCATCATTGTCGGCAATTTACACTGCATAAAGAATGAAACAACAATGCCCTAGCATTCCACTTACAGCATGGATCATGGATCAAGAAGTACAGCAAGAACAGCTTCACTCAAGCTGCCTGGCTCTTGCACATGCTTGACACATCATCACTCATCCCTGATTTCATTAGCTAACCTAGATGGCAGCCAAGAAGTGTGCATAAAGTGTGCTACACTCAGAACCTCATGGATGTCCAGTCTGTGTTTTCTTCAGCAATCTTGGATCTGCTGTAATGCAAGTGAGCAGTGAGGCAGAAGTTTGACTGGGGGTACTGAACCCATGGTTTCCCCACTGTGGGGGTACTGACTTACTCTCTGGGACCAGTTTGGGGGCTTGCTGGCAGGTGGAACAGGTGGGTGAGCAGCTGAGTCAGTAGGGGGATGTTCTCTGCTTGCTGTGTGACAATAGGAGCAGCTCACTTTTTTGAACTACAAGAAGTTTCTTCCCAGTAAGCAGAGAAGAGGGCCATGGTCAGTCAGGCTGGCTGAATATTGGTCTGTCACTGCTGAGCACACAGTTGCTTGAGCTGCATTGGACCCAACAGTAACACACCTCTGAAAAGCAGTTCTTTGTAGCTAAATGTTTGCTGCACAGGCATGCACTGACAAATATAAAAATTCTAAAAGGAGGGTCACTGCATTTTCATCTCTTCATTCCACTGCTTACAATAGGAGAGGTGCTCCTTTTTGTCCTTCTGTGAGGAATATTCCTTGGGAGTAAGTATAGGATAAAGGGTATTTCCCACAAATTTACAAAGTTTTTGGAAATCATTCCAGGGAGAGTATTGTTGCTTGATATTGGCATAGAATCCCATTTGATCCATCTGACAAATATTTATTCTTCTTATGGTAAATCATACTGGACTGAATTATATAAATCCATTCAACCATACTTGCACACTGCAAGAAAGGTGATCCTTTGGGAAGATTTTAATTGTAGATTGGTATGACAGGCCAGTGAACTGGGCAGCTTCTGGGGAACACTCTTGATGAGAAAACTCTGGACATCAATTTTAAATTAAATTATATCTTTACTTTTACTAACAGTAAAAAGAAACAAACAGCTTGTATTCAACAGAAACTTGCTGCAGTTCATTCTCTTGCTGTCTCCACTTGCATCTCCTTGAAATAGAAACCTTCTTCTGCTTGTTCACCCTTCTCCCCTTACTGGGCTCAGGTGTTACTTGTTAACACTTCCCCTCCCCCTGAGAGATGGCCAGCAGGTTGAACATCCAGTGAAGTGAGGTGTTAAAGACAAACTTTAAAACAGAAAGGGTTTATTACAAATCCCACCACAGCCCCTGTCAAAACCTGCATTGTCTGTGTTGCAGGGCTGTGAAGTGGTTTACTGGGAAAGGAACATGATAGAAAAACACTCTGTCACACTTGGATTTGATACACAAGAGACAGGTCCCTTTTCTAAACAAGCTCTGGCAGAGCCACTATGACTATGAATGCATTAACTAGATATGGGTGTTTCATGGGCTTAAACATAAACAGTTATTTATTTTTTTATTTATTTAAAAAATATCAGATTTACAAACCTTTGAGTCAGAGACTCATTTACAAAGGCACCTCATTGAAACTAATACAAAGACAGCACAGTTAACAAGTCAAAAAACAATGATTCAGAGAGCAGACAGTTATAACAATCATTCATTGGAGATACATGGGTAGCAGTAGATAAATAGATTATGTAGTTTAGGCACACAGGCACCACATGAAGAAGACCAAAGCAGTTCAAACAATATACAATAGCTAAAGCAAATAGACATCAGGAGTCAAAGAGAAGTCCAGAGTGTTCACATGAAGGCTGTTGCATATACACTAACTGAATCAAAATACAGTACATTGAGAAAGGACATATTTAAGCAATAAGGCATGACAGGGTGTGTGCTATCACGTAATAATATCACTCCTTGGGTGGTTTGAAGCATGAGGCGAAGCCGAGTGCTTCCACCACCCCAGGATCGACATTATTACAAGATGACACACACCCTGGAGTACCTTATTGCAATTATACAATGGATTGTTGTTATATATACAGAATAAAAAATACATTTTAAAGGATGTTTTTGTTAGTGTGAAAAAATATTCCTTAAGACAAAATGCAAGGAATGATACAAATCCAAAGCTACGGTGATGTTGTTGTGTAATAACATCACTGTTTCAATGGTCAGCAGCCAATCAACTTCTTACATTTTTCCTTGTCATTGTATAATTAAAAATAATGCCACCTTCCATATTACAGTTACTATATGTTTTGCATTTTATTCTATGCACTGTTATAGCAATCAGCTCAACAGAACCAGACCATCATGTACATGAAGGTACTGTACCCTAACTGAAAACACTGCTGAGAAGCTGTATGCTGTGACAAGGTGGAAGATAAACACAATGTTGAGACAAGTCTTTAAAGACATTTGATGTGTTTTTTTTAGAGACTTGATATACAGTTCACACACAAAATTCATATAATATAAAAGTTCATATGCCCAAATGCCAATGTAAATTCAATACATTTCATTACAAGCTGTTCTCTTGAAGGAAGATATTAATATATAAGGCCTAAAAATTGGCATCAGGTAAAGGGTTTTATTTAACTCTAAAAACTGATTAGTGTTTTGCTCATAAAAGTGCTAAAACTTTGTGAAAATTAATAGCTCTTGCCTCACTGTGTTTAACAAACACAGCACTTCTAGAAAATCTGTATAAACACTTTCTGTACAGTTAGTATCGTCCCGAGAAAAAAACCTGCTAATCAAATATTTAAAACCCTGCAACATGCTTCTTTTTTCTGCTGCTGTGAGTTCCCTCATCTGTGAAATCCCATTATGCTTGTGGCAGCCCCCAAACCAGATAATTTATTTAAAAACATTTTGTTGAGAATTTTTTTTGTTTTAGTATATCCATGGTCAGGAAAAATGAATTTGTAAAAGAAACCAAAATCCCCATTTATCAATTCATTGAATCACAAAACAGGATGTTATGAATTTTTCAGATTCTATGTGTAACTTACACTAAGTCAAACAGAAATTAGACACACAAATGCCTGACTATTTGCAAGAGAAGCAAATGTGGCAATTATCATTCAGTTATAAACACCTATAGTCACAAACTGCAAGTTAAGAAAATTCAGTAGAATATTAACACTAGCCCAGAACTGCCTGCATGAGAGGCCAAAAAAAATTGGGTCTCTTGCTACAGTAAGCAATGTCCTGCAAAGATAGTAGTGTCACATGGCTTAATTAGGTGCTGTGAGGTGCCTAAGGGAACTTGTCATGCAGAACATTTCAGGAGCACAGTCGTAAAAACTGGAATAACAGGTTGCAAGTAGTAATTAACTCAAAAGGAATGTTAAAAAAAAACTACCACATTCATTTAGAGGTGTCAATGAATGTGTTTGTTAACCACACCAGTTTATCTTGCTTCCCTCATGGTAAAAATGTGAAACCACATTTATGTTATGTTTAACGAAAAATGAGTGATAAATAGCTTGTCCAGTTGGATGGCAGCTCTTCACTGATATAAATGGAGCCAGGAACAAATGTAAATAGGAAAAAATAAACAACATTTTGTTTCTACAACTATAGTAGTTGCTAATTGCAGCTGGTATTTTTAACATATCCAAGTCAACTCCACTTCTCAAACTTAAAAAGAAAAATACAATTCATCACAGACTGTGTTTAACAAGTACTGTGCCCATTTTAGCATATAAATGTTTAAGAAATACCTGAAAATTGTCCATTTTCCTTGAAGCTGAATCCTTAAGCTGTAGTTTCAGACATTTCTTAGTGTTTCCTTTTGAAACACCAGGTGATTCTGATAATCATTTGTTCCAAGGGTTTCCTTGAAGTTGAATCCTTAAGCTGTAGTTTCAGACATTTCTTAGTGTTTCCTTTTGAGACACCAGGTGACTCTGATAATCATTTGTTCCAAGGGTTTTTAAGTCAGTTTGAAGGCAATTTAAGTATCTTCTGTTCTCTTAGTCTTTAACAAAGTGCAAGGGCTCCACAGATGTGTTGTTCCTTGGTCCACACCCCAAACTCTAGTGAGTCTTCTTTCAGTATGATAGATCCACCTCCTTCCCCTCCCACATGAATAAAAAAAGGTGGGATGGACCTTTTGAAGCTTCTTGGGTGGAGGTGGGGTGGACCTAACTTCCCCCCAAAAAACAATGCTGCCTCCCACTACTCAGGTTCCAATTCTTGTAACATCCATTTAAGAAAGAAAGTAGTACCTTGCAACCATTTACTAACATGAAAGCGTATTTATTTGAGGGCAGAAAACATTTCTTGGAGGAGGGTAAGGCGGAGGAGACTATTTACACCTTCAGTCAGTTCCACAGACAGAAAACATGACATCACTCCTTTTGTACATGCAATACTCCTGTAGGCTCTGCTCACAGTCGTAAAAAGTATTTTGCAACTCCAGTTTTTTTGTGGAATATGGTTAAAACTGCATGCTTAGTGGGTCTCTACAGGGATTTCCATCAGCCTGGGGGGTTTACATTCTTTAAAGGTCATTTGGCCTCACATTTTAATTTCTTATTTCTTTCTAAAGATTTATTTTTAGAATCTACTGAAATGGTAGCCTCAGAAAACTCAGACCACATGGTGCTAGGCTGCTGTTTCTGGACTTCTGAGGCTTGACTCAGTGGGACAGGTATCTGAAAATTTAAATTCTGGTCTTTTGAAGGTGGAAGAGATAAGAATATATCTTTTAGACTAAATTTCTGCATTATAATCTGTAAAATGCATGCATGATGATGTTAAGAAATGGTGGATGGATACAAAAAAGTCATAAACCTTTTTTTTTCAAGATCAGTGGAAACAACTGAAAAGGAATAAGTGCCATTGAAATCTCACCTTAAGGGCTTATCTACATCGTTGCTTACAGAATCACATGGGGGGGCTATGAACTAGATTGACAATGTAAAGGAAGAGATTAAATGACTCTGGTACAATAGGGCTACTTCTTTACTAGCCAAGCAAATGTTTGGGACCCAAGGGAAATTATCATCTGTAATTCACTTTTTTGGTTGTACCAGCCAAGTAAAAAACAGAGTAATTTCAGAACTTTTGGACATCAGTTGTTTTATTTATTTTTTTATTTATTAAATTCTCTGATTACAAATACCTTTGAGCAGAAACTGCTCATTTACAAAGGTTCCACGTCAAAGGATGAGGGTCAACATACATACAGAGGTAGTAAAAAAAATGCACAATAAACAACCAAAACAACTAAAAGAAAAAATTAAAGATACTCAGTTATAACATACTTTGAGATAATATTCATATAATGAGCAGCTTTAGTAGGCAGCTGGCTGCGGTAACAATAAGAGATAGAGGGCACCATAGGCGGTTAGTATTGCAGGTGTGCGACAGGGAGAGGAAGTTGGCAGGCTAATGGGCCACTGTCCGATGGTGGTGGAAAATGTCTTGTACCAGTGGAGATGTGAAGCAGGAAAGGAGTCACAAGGAAGGCCCAGTGCCAGAGGGAATGAGACTGGGAAAGGGCGGGCTGTGAGACATGAGTGAGCTGGGAGGTGTTTAGAGAGATCTCTGTTCAGAGAAGCCGTCACATTGAGTGGTAGTGGTGAGGTAAAGTTTGAGATTCCTTTTGAAGGGTCCAAGTGTAGTAGAGGAAAGTGCTTCTTTATTGAGGGAATTGAACCATTGAGCAGCTCTATAGATAAAGGACCGCTGACCCATGGAGGTACGATATCTGGGAACCTGAAAGGTTAGAGATTGGGCAATTACTGTGTTTGTTGAGTGCCACTGTAGGTAGTAAGGAGTGAGCTAACACCAGGTGGCATGAGACCAAGGAGAATCTTTTTGGTAAGTAAGCAGGTCTGGTATTGTATTCTGCTGTGTAGGGGTAGCCAACTGGCCTGTGCATAGAGGTCACAGGTGTGAGTTTGTTGGGCTGCACTCGTCAGTAGTCTACAGGCTTTGTTGAGAGCAACTGAGATCCTGCGGAGGGCACTTGTTGAGGCAGAGCCATAGATGGCAAGGCCGTAGTCAATGATAGAGGTGACAGGGCTGTAGATGACTAGTTTAAGGGCATCCACAGGCATACAGTGCTTGTGTTTGTGTAGTAGTCCAATCCGTATATTGGCGGTCTTGGCAACAGTGTCAATATGCCGATTGTAGGAGAGGGTACTATCCAGGGTAATACCAAGGTACTTGAACTCCTTGACATGTTCGAGTGGGTTCACAGCGTGGTTCTTGATGGTGAGGGACAGAAAGTTGTGCCTGCTCTGTCGGTTACAGAAGGACATGGCTTTAGTCTTGCTGTGGTTCAGGACAAGTTTATGAGAATTGAACCAGTCTTCGATGTGCTTGAAGTCAAGCTGCAGCTGGGATTCAAGGACTGTAATGTCATGGTGGCTGGAAAACAGGACTGCATCATCTGCGTATAGTAATATTTTTTGGTGGCAGTCACTGGGGAGATCGTTGATGAAGAGGGAGAAGAGTAGAGGGCCCAGAATAGACCCTTGGGGGACTTTGGAGTGGACCGGTTTCTCATCCAAAGAGATCCCTGCAATCTTTACACATTGTATCCAATTATCAAGGTAACTGGTGAACCATGGAAGGGCATCGCTGGAGATCCCAATGGAGGACAGTTGCATGAGCAGTAGGGGGTGGTTAACTTTGTCGAATGCATTGGTAAGGTCTATAAATACTGCCCCTCCACAAGTCCCTTTGTCAAGCATGGCATGGATGAAGGTTGTAAATTCCAGTAGTGCAGTGGTGGTGTTGTGCTCTTTTCTGAAGCCATGCTGCTCTGGGAACTGTACATTGTACTTATCCAGGAATTCAACTAGTTGGTCCGACACTATTCGCTCCAGCGCTTTGGATAGTGGGGGGAGGAGTGAGATAGGTCTGTAATTGGTGTGCAGTGTCCTATCTCCGCTTTTGTGAACCAGTGTGACAGTGGCTTTCTTCCAGAGAGAGGGGAAATGGCCCAATCTAAGCGAGAGATTAATGATCTTTGTAAGTGGTTCTAAGATTTCATCGAGGACTTGTGCCAGCAGTTTCAGGTCAAGGGAGTCACCACTGTACCCTTGTTTGCCGATGGCCTTTTGAATGTATTTTCTAGCTACTTGTGGTGGGACCTTCTTAAAAAAAAACTTTGGGGTTGTACGTTCTAGTTGGGGAGTAACTTGGGAGGAGCTGGAGGGGAGGTCATCGAAAACACTTGGTGGAAGGACACTGTCCAGGTTTGTAAATGCATTATTTAAAGTGCTGGTGATGGTACCTAGGTCGAGTGTAGGAGTGCCATGAAGGTTGAGCATAATGGGTGGTGCTTTAGGATCCTTGCCTGTGAGTTCTTTCATGTTGTTCCAGAATTTGTTTCCCTGGCCCCAAGAGTTAGTCAGAGCCTCTTTATAATAGCTGTGTTTAGCATTCCATATTTTTTGAGTGCAATCATTTCTGGCTGTTTTGTATAATTGTTTGTTTACTTGCATTGGAGTTGCACAAGCACAATGCCAGAGGTGGTCTCTGTGCTTGAGCTGAGTTAAAAGGTCAGTAGTAACCCAGGGGTTGGTCTGTCCTTTGACTTTCATCTTTTTCACTGGTGCATAGATGTCACAGGCTTCGTTGAAACGTTTGATAACTAGGTCCAGAGATTTGTTGGTGTCATTGAGGGAGTCAAGCACTGCCCAGTTCAGTCTGGTTAGATGGGATTTTAACAGCTGGGGGTGCCCTTGTTTCATAACCCTGGCATAGATAAGCTTGGGAGGGGGCTTGTGGTATTTGTTTGACCAGGAGCAGATGACAGGCGAGTGGTCACTTATTGTATCCGGGAGTACAGAAACATTGGAGATGCATTCAGGGTGGTTAGATAGAATCCAGTCTAGAAGCGTAAGGGAGCCTGTCCTATAGTTACACCTCATGGGAGCATTGACCAGTTGAGTGAGGTGATGCGCCGCGGCTGCATCCTTATAGGTAGTGGCCTCAGCGGAGAGCCAGTTAATGTTAAAATCGCCCATGATTATGGTTTCAGAATTATGTTGCTGGACCCTTAGATATTCCATGATGCTATGGAAGACAGCAGCCTGGTCTCTTGGGGGTAGGTAAACTGAGATGACAGTGAGTTCCTTGTTATGTGCACCAAGGAGGATTTTAATTGTGAGGACCTGAGAGGAGTTGCTCAGGCTAGGGGATGGGATGATGTGACCCATAAGGGTATCCTTAAGATAGATGGCACAGCCCTCGCCCCATTTAGCAATCCTGTCTTGCCTGAAAATGCAGTAGCCAGGATAGAGACTGAGGTATCAGGGATTTTAGGTTTAGCCATGTTTCCACAACTGAGAGGACATCAGGGTTGTGCTGTAGGATCCATGTTTGGAGGGAATCAAGTTTGTTGAGGATGCTGCAGGCATTGATGGATGCCATAGTGAGTGTCCCTGTCCTTCTGCTTGGTGCCACTGCTGGCTGCCCAGGTGGTCCTGGGTTGGGGTGAACATTTCCTGAGAGCAGGAGCAGCATAAGGAGAATTTGTAGGAGAAAAGATTTCAGCATCTTGTAGATACCTGGTGGTTAAGTCATAAGCCAAAAGAAATTATCAACCGCTGAGTTGTAAGGTCATAATGGGGCATGAGGACATTTTGAATGTTGATCAGAAGCATGTTTCTTATAATTTGTTGAATCCTGGACTGAAGGGGCAAAACCAAGAAACATTTTGGGCTGGATAACCTGTCCTCAATCACCTGAGGAGACACGATTGGCACTAATGCACTTCATAACTGAGGAAAAGGTAAAAGGGGCCATAAAAGCTTTAAAAACAGAATCTGCCCCCAGGAATAATGAGTTGATAGCTGAACTATATAAGGCTTTTGTAGGAATAATAAGTCCTGAATTAGTCCAGCTATATAATGAATGTTTATTGGATTCTCCATTAAAGGGAGTTTGGCTGAAGCTGTCATGATTTTTTTATATAAACTGAGGGACCAGAGGGAGTTGAGGAACTGGAGACAGATAAGTCTCTTAAATGTAGACTTTAAAATATTATCTCTAATCCTGAGCTCCTGATTGGAGCCACTCTTGAATGCCTCATCGATCTTTCATAAACATGTACTGTTCCTGGTAGAAAAATGCAAGAGCATTTTTCTCTTTTATGGGAAATATTTGAAAGGAAAAAGAAGAGGGGCTAAAAGGGTTTTGTGCTTTCTCTGACTCGAGAGCACTTGTGATAATATTATACATACAGTAAACATTTGTTTATAGTCATGGAGAAATATGGGTTTCCACATAGATTAATCATACATTAATGAGTGGATCTAAACATGTTATATACAAGCAATGATCACTACAGATGTTAATGACTGGATAGAAGCCCCAATAAATGTAAAAAGAGGTGTTCCAAAGGGATGGCCACTACATCCCCTGCCCTATATTCTTAGCACTAGAGCAGTGAGGAATGGGAAAATTCCAAATTCAAGGAATTCCAATGAGATTTCATGAAAGTTCATGGAAATATGTCAGACGTTTATGGAATGTTTAAAATTTAGTGATTTGGTCATAATTCGTCCACTGTTTCAGCTAGAGCTCTGCAGTTTGGCATGATCACTCTTTGGGTATAGGGCCAATAATGCACCAAATATCATGACATTCAGATGGACAGTGTCAGATGTATGGGTGCTCAAAATGTGTCATTATTTTTTCTCAAAATGTCATGAAAATTATCTGCATATACCTCAGCCATCTAGTGGGTCAAAGATCTTAAATTTGCAATGATTCTTTGATGATAGGTGTTCTAACAATGTGCCAGATTTCATGACAATATGATGCATCATCTCAAAATTATATGTGCTCAAAATCTGTCACTTTATTTGTTGCAGAAAATCTCATGAAATAAATTAATCTCCATATAACTCAGGCACCTTTGGAGCTAGAAGTGTAAATTAGCATGAATAACCTATTTGCAATGATTATAGGATGATCTAAATATGGAGAGAATTGGATTAGAGATTTCTAAGTTACAGGGGTTCAAAACTTTACTATGTAAATATGTACAAAATTTTGTGAAAACTCTAAAAAATGTGGATGTTTGTAACTTCTCTGCTCTTGCAGGCATAGACTTAACATTTGACAAGCATATCCATAATCAGTATAACCTGGTGTCTAACAGAACTGGATAAATTTGTTTAGCAGTTTTAAATTTGCAGTAGAAAAAAAAACATTATTGGTAACATTTTCTCGCATATTTATGGTAGCATATAGACAAAGCATCCAGAATTCTTTTTGTGGAATTAAACATTAACAATGCACGTATCACTACTTCATTTGATAAGCTGCGCTGAGCATTTTGCAGTCCTGGTGTTCCTCTCTGGGTGACTATTCCCCTTTCTCTTCTGGTCTAGCCAGATTGAATCAATAGATCTACTGATCTCACTGATATCCCCTTTGTTCTTTATAGTGACAAACTCCCTTAAAACGATAGTCACCTACTCCTTTTTCTATCAACCTACCCTGTTGGAATAACCAAAATTCTTCCTTTATGCTAACCCAGACTTTGTATTCCCCAACTACATCTTTTTGAGCACCTCTGTGTTCCAGACTTGCATGTACATTAGGCTCCTTGGATCATAAATTTGTTGGATGTGATCCTTAAATATGTTCCATTCAGGTTGGAATTGTTGACACTCTGTGCTTCCTTCCTTAAACCTCGGGGTCTACCACTGTTGTGCCACCCAGCTCAACTGTCCATTTCTTGGTGAAACTGTGCATCTATCACCTAAACCTGGTGACCCCCTGAACAACCTGCCTCTCATACCCCTATATTTTAATTAGAATCCCCAGATAAGGCTGACTGAAATTAGCAAATTCCAGCTTTATGAAATTTTTCATGAAATTCTACAATTTTCACAAAGACTTATGGGATTTGACTTTAAGTATAGATGTTATTTGCAATTTCTGGCAGCAAGCAATTAATAAAATTGGTACACACAGTGTCCTTGTAAGATCTAAGAACCTGCCAAATGTAATGGTATTGCATTCTCTAGTTTAAAGTTTCAGGCATTTACAAATTTGTAGTTTACATTGTTGAAAACCTTTTTAAATGTTGTTAAAGTTTTACTACTTTTAATTCAATCCCATTAAATCTGCAAATAAGAACTTTTCAGAAATGACCATGTGGTAGAGTAGTTTAAATGTTTTAATTCTGGTTAAATTTGAATATGTTGTTTTTAAAATTAGAGGGAAATAACTGAAATTTAAATGTTGCCAACATGTTTGGCAAACTAAAACTCAGTCCCATTTAAAGCTAGAAATCTGAATCTAAGTACATATAAAACTGTGATGATAAACCATGTGCCTGTCAAATTTGATAACATTTCAATGAATACTATCAAAATTATAATAAAAGTACAGAAAACTTAATTTTGGCAAAATGTTTGACTACCTATAACTCCATCTCCACTGAAAATTGAGACTTAAAACATGATGTATATACCCATGCTGGATGCTTCTCTAAGTCCTGACATTGTGCAGAAATGTGGATAAGAAATTTTAAAATTATCTCAAAATAACTGAAAATGTAATTTTGATTAAATGTTTGGCCACCCATACCTCCACCATCTTTCAATCTACAACCCTGCATTTTGGTACACTTTTGTAAGCAATTATGTACTGTGCACCTTCTAAATTTGGTGTTATTTGAAAACACATGTTTAAACTTATAGGCCCAGATATTCAAAAGGGTTGCACATGATGCAACAGTATTGTGCCATGTGCAACCACTAATCTTGGTGATATTCAAATAGAATTGTGCTGGCAAAATCCTGATGCGTAGAACACATCAGTAATGTATGCAGGCGAGGTGGGGGTGCCCATGCATACTCTGCACAGCCCGATATTCAGCCTGGGATGTGTGGAGCCATGCATGTGCAACCCCTACCTGTTCCAGCACAAAGTTGATCAAAAAAAAAGGAAAAATGGATGGCCACCCACAGGTGAGCTGCCACATTGCAGGGTGCAACACGGCAGCTGCCACCTGTGTGGGGGGCCACCCGAGCTCCAGCTGCACCTCCGTGGTGGTGCCCCCATGCCCGATTACGGGCATCAGTAAAAAAAGATTAATCCTAAATCCCTGGTGGTCCAGTGGACTGAAGTCTGCCCGATCGCAGGCTTAAGTGTGAAAAAAAGATAACTCCTATATTCCTGGTGGTCCAGTGGACCGAAGTCTGCCCGAGCATGGGCTTAAGTGAACTAGTACTGACCCCCATATTCCTGGTGGTCCAGCGGACCCTCCCCACCCGCCCACTGATCTCCACTGCCCCGCTCCCCCAGGTCAGTGGCGGGTGGTAGCACCCCACCCACCTGCCGCCCCGCTGCCCGCTGACTGACACGATTGGTAGGGCTGTATGCCCATTGGTCCACAGCGTGAGCCAATGGGCATGCAGCCCATACCATTCTACACATTCCAGATATGTGAATGGATTCTGGAATGTGTAGGACACAAAGTATCAGCAGCAAAATTGCTCAGCACAAAATTACCTTTCTAAAGGTGCTATGCAATCAATTATAAGCAATTTGGTATGTTTAATATTTAGGTAAAAACTGATGACTTCCTCAGATGTTTACAGGCCTGAGTGAAAGTCAGCTGAGTATGTCTATAGTCGTTATTGGCCTAAGTGACTATGCTTTCAGATGCCACCTACAGGCGTATCTATGCCTGAATGAGTTAAGTGTGAACCACATCGTGTGGTGGTCACTCCCAGCCAGCAGGTCCTCCACCCCCACCTCCCTTACAGCCTCCCCATTGGCCAGAACTGGATCAAGTGTATTCCCCAATCTAGTCAGCTCAGTGACCATCTGTGCAAGGAAGCAGTCCTGGAAGGCATCCAGGAGAATTTGCTCCCTTGCACTAGAGGTGGCTATTGTACCCCAATCCACTCCTGGTAGATTAAAGTCCCCCATGATCACTGTGTTACCTTTCCCACACGTCTTCCTACTTTTTTCTGCCATCTCCATGTCCAAGTCTTCCCCTTGAGTCAGAGACCTGTATATCATCCCCATCTGGAGAATCCTATTCCTTGTGTCCTGGAATTGCATCCACAAGGTATCTGTCCTACCCTCTTCCCCCTCTTCCCTTGCACACAATATCCCTTCCCTTATCTACATCACTACTCCTCCCCCTTTCCCTTTGCCCCATCCTTTCTGTAAATCCTATACCCTGGGATCATCAGGTCCCAGTCCTGGTACTGATTGGCACATTTTCCTGTGATAGCAGCTATGTCCACCATCCCCTCTGTCAATAGAGTCTGTAATTCTGCGGTTTTATTCCCTAGTCTCCTTGCATTCATGGAGGCAACCCCCCAAGGTGGTCCCTTACACTCCTTACCAAATTTTCCACCCATCTCAGCCCTGCCCTTTGAACCCTCCCTGCTTTCAAACCAGTTTGTATGGGGGGGAGGCTCGTTTGTCTTCCCTCTCTGGAGAGATTTCCCTTCAGCAACCCACTCGCCAGCTCCCCTGCCTAGTTTAAATTAACCTTTGTTTCTATGTATTCTTCTAACCTCTGTTTTAGCACCCCTTCCCCTCCCTGCTCAAATGTAATCTGTCCCCTGCATACAGATCCCTACTGTCTCAGACCCTGCCCCAGCATCACACTAACCTGTACCCCTTGGACTGACACCAATTTCCCAGCCAACTGTTGAAATCATCTATCCTACCCTTCCTTGCTGTACTTGCCCTGGGCACTGGGAGTACCTCAGAGAAGGCCACTGAGCTCCCTACCTCCTCACTTAACTTAACCAGTTCCATGACCCTCTCCCTAACAGCCTCTACCATTTCCCCTGCCAAGTCATTTGTACCCACATGCACCACCACATGTGATTTATACCTTCCCCTCTTTGCACACTTGAGAATAGCCTGTCCTTCTTTATCTGCTGTCAACCCAGGTACAGACTCTACCCATGTGCAACTATGTCTTTCCCCTTTACTCCTCATCTGACTCCTTTTAGTATGGAATCAACCAGCACTAGCACGTTCCCCCCCTTAATTTCTCATCCCTCCCCCAAACTCTCTTTCCTTGTTCCTGCCCAAAGAGTCCACCCTGCATTGCACATTTGCATCCCTATCTGTACCCTCAACTCCACCCCCAGCTGCCTGCCCAGTCCCGCCCCTTCTCCTAACACTCACTGTACCTGACTTGTACCCCTTCCCACCTGGAGTTCCCTCATCCTCAATGCTATCCCTATAGTTCACACTGAACCCCCCCTTTCATCCCACATTGTACTGTAACCTCCATGTCCAGCCCCACAGCTGGACCCATTTTTCCCTTAACCGGGATCCACTCCCCCTCCCTCAGAGCTGTGCCTCCTGGGAGACACATAACCTCCCTCTCCTTCCTGATGCCTGATCCTATCTCCATACCCCAAACTATTGAGTCTCCCACTAGGAGAAGCATCCTTCTCCCTGGGATTCTCTGGTCCTGTCCCAAATGCCCCCTTCCTGTGGATCTGCCCTTCATCCCTGGTCACAACTTGGGTTCCCTTTCAGCGAACTCCCTCTCCTTGAGAACATCATATTTGTTCTTTAGTCATACCAGGTAGGGGGTGCTTGAACTCCACCTTCCTCAATCTCTCTGAGACCACTATAGTCCATCCAGACCTCTGACTGAGTACCCTCTGTGGCAGTGGCTGGTGGTATGGTGGTCCCTGGGTGGGGGCAAAGGTCCCCAGTACTCCTGCCAACTGTGCTTGAAGCCTGGCAACCTCCTCCCTCAGCCCAGAGAGGTGCCTACATATGGAGCAGCACCACAGTTCCCAGAAAGGTCCTCTGAATACTGCTGCTCTGCACCCACTGCACTGCAGCTCTCCTTGTGCCATCCTATGTACTCCTTAAGTATGCTTCTACCCTCTTTTAGTGTTATTTAGTGTTTTTAGTTTTTTGAGTTTTTAGTGTTTTTTAGTTTTTAGTGTTTTTAGCCGGTCAGTGTAGCGATACTATCAGTATGCCAGCACTGCAGTATTAGCCATCTGGCTTCAATCCCCACTATCAGAAGCTAGTGTAGTTGTGCTTTAGATATGGTGGATCCTGGGAGGGGATTATCAAAAGATATAAGGGAGAGGATACAGGAAAATCAGCCTGAAGGATAGAAGTGCAGCACCTGTGGATCCGATGCCAAAATAAAGACAGGTTGGTACAGAACCACAGCACGTGCATAAGGTCTGCTTCACTCTGACCACACCTCAAACAGGAATCATAGCTCAGAAGACTAAGTGCTTTCAGCTGTGCCAGGTTTGGTACCAGTTTTGGATTACGAGGCTGATGGAGTTAGGCAAGCACTCATTTTTAATTTTTTGTCATCCCAACTCCAGGGATCAGCCCAGTCATGGTTCCTGTCACCCTTCACCCTCATATAGGCTGCTCTCCCTAGCCCCCCCGGCTTGCCCCTCAGGGTGGGGCTGTGGCACTGGCCAAGGTGCCTCGGACACAGTTCTGGTTGAAGGGAGCCAGCCTGAGAGCTATCAAGGGATGGCGAGGCAGTTTCATAGAGGAGCTGAGGCAGATATTTTTTTTTTATATGCTCCCTCGGAGCCGAGTGCATGCAATGATGCCAGCCAAGGAAGAACACTCACGTTCCCATGCGTGTTCTCCTCGAAGTGTCTGCACTTGACTCCCCCCATTCTAATGCTCATCACCTTGCCCTTCCAGCCTCTGCCAGAGGGCACTCAGGTGCCAAAGCTGCAGTACCTCCCTCCCCAGGGAAGAAGAGCAGTCCATTGGATGCTCTATCCTTCCCTGCCCCTGCCAACCCCAATGACCCATGCCCATTCCCGAACACGGGTCGCCAGTGTGGCGTGAGGTGTGGCATCCAGCACCTCAACCCTCAGTGCCACTGGGATGGCCTGGGCAAACGTTCATAGTTGGGCCCATTTGGTCCTCTGGAATCACTGTATTTAAGGCTTGTTCCCATTTCTGCCTGATTTTGGTGGTGGGGTCCTGGTGTTCCCCTAAAACTGACTTATAAACAATCCCAGCTTTCCCTAAGTGGGTCATTGACTAGGACCTAAGCACTGAGGCTTGATAAAATGGGATCTGAGTTGGTAGTTTATGCAAGGCAGCATCTAAGGCACTGTGCAACTGAAGATACTTCCAGACATCTTTACACAGTAAGTCACAGCAGGCCCAAAGATTCTCACATGAATCCAGGTGAGATTGTGAGGGTTGCAAAAACTCTTGCTTTGTATGGATTCCACATAGTCCCCATGATCTGCAATGCACCAGGTGTCCAGCTATATGTATTATGGGATTTAACCATCAGTGAATGTATATCCTTGCTGTCAAGAGGGGCAACCCATTTTTCCAATGTTTTCCATAATGCTACAGTTGGGGCAATAGTGGCACAGTGCTTTGGAGTCCTACTGGAGTTCAGAAACAAGAGGTAGAGTGTCACAGCCCTTGCAAAAGGCACATTTTCTATGCCCACCCATTTTGGAGATTACGCTATGTGTGGAAAGCCACTGCAGAGTTTGCACATCCCTAAATGCCATGCAGTAGGCATAAAACCAGGGTAGTGACCACCCCCCTTTCCTCTAATGTACCCTAAATTAGACCCTACCATATTGTGTGGTGTTTTCTTCCCAGAGAAAGTTACTGACCAGACTATCCATTTTTGAACACCAGTGGGTGGGAACGTGGACTGCCAAGTGAGCTAGACAGTGTAATATTTGGGGTACACTGACCATCTTGATTCTGGAGATTTTTCCCACCAGGGAGAGAAGAAAGAGTTTCTACCTGTCACATTCTTTTCTTAGCTTCTTGAGAAGGGAGAAGGGGGGTAAGATTGTCTGACATCACCCTTACTGGGTCCTGGTGTACCCAGATTCCACAGCACCCATATATCCATGGGGGCAGGGTGCAAACCCAGATTGACAATGGTGAACTGAGTGCAGAACAGGTTCAAGGGCCAGACTCTGTCTTAGAAGAGCTTGTTTTAAAAACTGATATGGCTTGAAAGTGAGTCAGTAGCTCTAGAAGAACAAGAATAGTTACTACAAACAGCTTTTCGCAGAAGAGACAAACAATCATCAGCATAAGACGTTTCATGTCAATATAGTGAGGTAAATACAGCGAACATCAAACAGGTGAATTCATAAGAGTGACCACAAATACAGCGCTACCTTAGTACAGTGAGGCACAATAGAACTACAATACAGGCTCTAACCAGGAGCTGAAAATTCTATGTGAGACCCCCTTAGATAAACATAGCGTATTGCCAATTCCAGTCTGTATCATACAGGGGGGCTCCGCCCCACCCCATCTCCTATTTCTAATGTTCTAACTCCATGGCCCACATTGATAGTGGGGTGTTCTGGCAGCACTGTATTTGCCCATATTGCCTGATCATGGTTATGTGTTGGTCACTGTAATGGTTGTCACTCTTAATCAGTTGCTCATTTCTGTTCACTATAAAATACTTGCTGTTTTAACGTGATACCGCATAAGACAGAAAATGATGGTCCTGTTGCCCCACTGTGATAACACCCTAATGGAGAGTGCTGTCTTATGGTCAGTGCTAATGGCTTGATGACAAGCATGAATAGCATGTGGAATAAGGGGTAACCTTAGAGCATGCCCCTGTGAAAAACAAAAGGGTCGGAGACAGAGGCGTTGTTCAGCACCCTAGCTGAAGTCTGAGTATATAGTGTCATGATATATCTGCTAAAGCTAGAGCTGAATCCCATTGCCTCCATGACCACATGCAGATAACCCCACTCCACAGAGTCAAAAGCCTTCTCAAAGTTTGTAGCCACTGCCACTGCTGGAGTGGAGGTAATGCCTTCATGAGCCATGAGAGAAAAGACCAACCCTTGTTGGCCCATACTGCGGTGGCCTTTAACAAAGCCCACCTGTGAGGGGTGCACCTGAGAGGGAAGGATAACTGAAATGCCAGTGCCTTAGACAGAATTTTAGCATTGGTGTTGATTAGCAATATTATCTTGTAGCTGACCTTCAAGGTGTGAACTGTCCCCTCCTTGGGCAGCACAGTAGTCACCACTTCTTTTAATGAGGGAGGTAGAAGGGAGAGACGATGGGCTTCCTGGTAAACTCCCTGCAGAATGGGGGAAACAATGTCAGGAATGGCTTGGTAAAAATCAATTGTTAGATCATCCACTGCCAGGGATTTATGCAGGGGTATGCTTGGAAATGGCCGCTGTGATCTCATTCACTGACAGGGTGGCCTCCAGAGACTCCCTGTGCACAGAGCTGAGTGTAGGAAGAGGAAGTGTACTGACACATACCTCAAATTAGGTCACATCCAAAGAACTCTTAGAGGAATAAAGATCCTGGTAAAAGGAGCATATGATAGTATTGATGCAGTCAGTCTGGATCTGAATGTGATGAGAGACATCTTGCAATCTCTCAGTGTCATGATCAGCCTGCTTCTTCCAGAGTCCATATGGCAGAAGTATACCAGCCTTGTTTTCCCATCCCAGAACTTATGTTTCAGCCTTCAGACAATTAGTTTAGCCTTCCTAGTGTCAAGAGTACTGACCTGCATATGGAAGCCTCTGATGTCATGGAGCAAGAAGTTCACCTGTTGCCCCATACCCTCATTCTATAGTTTCTCTTTCAATGCCAATTGCCCTTCCAAGTCATTTTGCTCTGCTTCTGTCTTCCTCCCACAGGTGGCTGCATAACCCATGATGAGACCCCTAATAGTGGCCTTAAAGGCCTCCCAAACTATTGCCTTGTTCATGTCCCAAGTACCATTCAGCTGGAAGTATAACCTAGCATCCTCACTGGTCCAGGCAATAAATGTAGTATCCTGGAGCAGCAAGGGGTCAATGTGCCAGAAGGCTGACTTGTGGGGAAGGAAACCACAACCTGCCAGAAAGGCACAGAGGGGCAATTCTGGAGGATAGTACTGTCCTCCTGCTGGCCAGTGACACCAGCCAGAGGTCAATATGACTAGAAGTGGAATAGATTGAGGAAAATCAGAAGTAGTCAAGGTCCTGAAGGTGCTGAAAAAATCACATGATGGACAAGAGAAAAACATCTCCTTAACTGTGGAGGGGGTCTTAATATGGGTTCCAGCTTGCCAGAAGATTTGTCCATACAGGCATCCAGTGTGATACTAAATTAATCTCCAACAAAAAGAGGTGTTGATGGATCCTCTAAGTCCAGCAGCATGTGGCTCAATGTGATAAACAGGGTAAGAATATCTTGGTTGTGGCTGTACACATTGGCAAGGGACTTCAGGGGTGTTGAACTTTGCCATTGCCTATCTTCTTAGGGTTTTCTGTTTCCTGTGAGTGACTTTCAGTGGAGCTGCTTGTGCACCAGAATGGAAACACAGCATTGGAAGTAGGGGCATAACAGTGCACCTCTATGCCCACACGCTTAATGGCCTCTGTCAAAGTAAGCTTAGTTTCCTGTAAGAGTGCCAGCTATGCTTTCACTGATTTTATTCTGTTCAAGACTCTGTTCCATTTAGTCAAAACACATAGGGCCACCACTGGATGAAGGTGGTGCTACCAGTAAAAATGCAGTAACGGAGACAGAAAAACTGGCGCTACTCACTTGGGGTAAGAAAACATGATGCTAGGATCACTTCTGCATCTGCATCAAGTTTATTGTGGGTATACAGCACATTTGGTGAAAACAGGCAAAACAAGAGATGTCTGCAGTGATGTCTCATTGTTTTGCATGCCTGCACTTTGTCCAGAGACTCAATTAACTGGGGAGTTCAACCCCGTTACTTTCCAGTATATGGAATCTAGGGCGGCCACAATAAAAAACCAAATAAACATGGTATACACAGAGGCTGCTAGCTGTGTTAAAATGGCAGGGGCAGAACACCCCCTGCCCTTTTGATCCCATGCCAGTGATTGTACTAAATATGATACAAAGTTCCAGTCTGTAATGTATATATATATATATATATATATATATATATATATATATATATATATATATATATATATATATATATACAGTACAGAACACACAAACAGAATGAAACAGGAAAAAAAAGAAGGACCATATATAGGAAAAAGTGTAAGATCTCAGTTGGTTTGGTTTCTCAAAATGTGGCCAACACACAAAAATCATCTGTCACTATTTGGCCTGAAAATGAGCCAGGTTCCATGGAATACCAAGGCTTAAGTATGGATAGATCAGGGTGGAGCAAACCACACTGAAATACATAGCACAATTAGGAACAATATCAGGGGTGGAGGCCCCAGGAGAACCATAACTATATAAACAATAAAACTGTACAACACACACCATCCATACCGAAAAAGCAAAACAACAGTTGTCAAGACTTGACTATGGCAGCACCAGTGCACTCTCTATAGGCTGGGTACCAAACTCATAAAACACATACCTTTGAAGGGGGAATGGGAAGAAGTCAGAAAACAGGAAAGACTGGGTAGAATCAAAGAGAGGAGGAAGTTAAGGAGGATGAGGGATAGAAGTGAGAGAAAGCTTGCAACCAAAAGGAAAGAGAGGGTCCTGGTAGTGATAGAGCAGGGGGCAGAAAGAGAGGAAGAATATAAGATGGAGGGGAATAAGACAACAAAGGTGGGAAAAATCCTGACTTTTTTACTGCAGTCAGGAGATGTACCCCACATAAAGAAGGTGCCTCTGAATGGAGCCCCACTTACAGAAGTATTATGGCAGGCATCCAGCCATCGTTGGAAGGGCATCCTAGGAAAGAAGTAATTGGGAAGCATCAGTGAAGGGATCCAGTAGCACCAATGCAACTGAAGGTCCCCTTGCTCCACAGCCATCCCAGTTCAGAGACAGCAAGGGGGAGGGAGGGAGGATAAGGAGAGTCTGGACCCTCAGTATAAATACATATCACACCAAACAGAACTGTGCCCAACTGGGTCTAGGTATGAACTAGGGATGGGCTAACCAGCTCTGCCGCACTTCTGAATCTTCCCAGACCAGGCCATCTTGGCTCTGTTCAGGAACACCAAGCTTTAATGGCTCGAACCAAGTCTCTGAGTTGGCCAGGTTTGGAACTGTGGTCCTGTCCAGTACTAGGCGGTGTAGGATGGGGAAGCTGGATTATAGGCAACAGCCTGTCCCATGGGTGGCAGAGCAGGGTACAGAAATAAAAACAACTTTTTTTTCCCCCGATTGCTACCAAATACTCCAGAGTCTCTGGACAATCACACGATTAACAAAGGTGAACTCTCATGATACTGGGACACTGAAGGGAACCAACCAATTAGGGTATTTTGTTTCTGTGATTGACTCATGTTATAGCCAATCCTGCGTGTCAGCCACCATAGGATATCCTGTAGGAACAGTGTATTCAGCTCTTCTGGGGCTTTGCATGGAAAGAAGACAGTTGTGTGTATGGAGACTCCACTGTATGAAACAACATTGTTACTCTTTCTTCCTTACTCAGACAGAGAGAGAGAGAGAGAGAGAGAAGAGAGAGAGACCAACAAATTCAACAGAAGAGTGCAGATTTTGCAGAGTACTTCAAGTCAACAATAAAACACAAAAAATTAAAAATGAAACTGTTTTTATTTAGTCAGAAAGAGTAGAGAGAGAGAGACAGACAGAGAGAGAGAGAGACAGACCAATTAATTTAATGGCAGACAACAGCAGAGTGCAAACATTTTCTTTTCATAGTTTTAGAAAAACTAAAGGAACCAGGAAAGGGATTAGGGGTACTACAAAAAGCATGCCCTGCAGTCTGCAGTGTCATGAGGCAGGTGCAGTTCTCTTGAAATCATCCAGCAAAAACAACAAATATAGTAGGTTAGGTTAGATATTAGTTTCAGTCCAAAATCAACAAGATTAAAAAAGTTAAAATATCACTAGTGTACAGGATCCAACAACTTAATAATTCTTTTTCTTTTGGAAAAATGTATTTTTGTAAAATAATGAAAACAAATATTAAGAAATTAAGAACTAATAAGGGGAGCAGAGAGGACAGGAAGACTCTGTCTGAAGGTCATAGTGCCTCACAAATTTTGAGGGGGGGAGGCTTATAGTGCTGTACAGATTTTAAAGGGGGTGTCACCCATGTCTCAGATCCTGTGTTGCCCATCTCTGTGCCTGAACTATAACTAGGTCATAGTGCTATAGAGATTTTGAAAGGGGGGGGGGGTGTCACATCTTAGATTCAGTGTTGCCCATCTCTGTGACTCAACAGCTACTAGGTCATATTCAGTGTTCTCCAAGCTGGAGTCAAAATAAATGATTTATTTTCTTTCCATTCCAACTCCCCTACCAATGAAAATGAAGGAATTTATGCAATTTTTCTGTATCCATTGGTATTATATACTTATTTAGATGGGCAGCATTCTAGTTTGGAGGTTAGAGCAATGAGCTGTGAATTAATTTGATATGTCTAGCAGACCAGAGTTTGATCTCACAACTTCCAGTTGCATACTGTTTGACTCTGAGCAAGTCACATAACCTCCCCAGTGCTCCCAGGTTGCCCATGAAAACAAGCAATTCTGGCTAGTGGGCTTACCCAGTTACCAAAGAATAAAACATATATAAAAGATAAATAGATAGATAGTAGATAGATTTGATAGATAGATAGATAGATAGATAGATAGATAGATAGATAGATAGATAGATAGATAGATAGATATAGATATAGATATAGATATAGATATAGATATAGATATAGATATAGATATAGATATAGATATATAGCTATGCATGTAAGCAATAACCCACAACAGGGCATAGGGTTTTGGGGAATTAATGCATACCCCAGGAGCATTGTGAAGCATAAGGTTGCTGGCCAAGTGTCTTCACTTCACCTGGGAAGTGCATTTGTTCCCCATAACCCCATGCCCTGTCATGCATTATAGCATTTATAAAATGGGTTATTCCATTAAAGAAAAACATTTGAAAAAGGGTAACTTGTGTAAATATGAGAAATTATTCTGTATCCTGCTGCGTGTAAAAGTAGTTCACATAAATATAGAATCATTTCATTACTTTTATAATAGCAGTTGCTTCCTTTAGCATTAACATAACAAACTGATCTGTGAATTTTGTTTAACATTTCTATAAATACATGTTAACTTCTTTTTCTGGCCCCTGCTCTGTCTTGCACTTTGTGTCTCTTTCCTTTCCAACACTGACTGATCTCCTATTAGGTGGCCACCACTCTCCCTCTTTCTCAGGCTGTGATGGAAACTGTTTCTCTCTCACATCCTAAGAGTTACTGCTGGTCCCTGTGTGTCACAGGCAGGGAGAAGGTGTTGGCTCCAATGCCCCTCAACAAGCTTGTTTGCAAGGCTGTGCCTTCACAGTGCTGCTGCTATATGAACAGCATTTCGCCCAGGCTGCATCTCCGCAGTGCTTCCTGCATTGTGATTGATAGAATGGGTGAGGGAGGAAGCAGATGAAGCAATGCTCCACGCACACGTGCACATTTCTAGCTTGCTTTTGCAAGACAGAACAGCCCAGAAAAACAAGTTGGAGCTTATCATATGAAAGACGTTAATATGATCAAAGGGGTGCAATGATCAGTCACCAAATTAATACCATATTCAAAGGGACTACCTTATGCAGCTAGATTGAAAAAAAAAACTGGTCTGTACTCCTTATAGCTAAAAAGACAGAGAGGGGACCTTTTATTGCTACATAGGATACTGGATTCACTTGATCTTATGGAACAATGTGGCCTTACATATAGCAATACTAGGGATCACCTCAGACCCCATGGCAGGAAATTAGTCATACCAAGGGCATATACCACAAAAAGAGACAATTACTTCATAGTAAAGAGTATTAAGGCCTAGAACAAGCTACCTAAAGAGGGAGCTGAAGCTTTCAGATTTTTGGAATTTAAAAACACTTTGGACAGACTGTTTTATGTTGATAGTAAGATGGTTTAATTATGCCCACAGGTGTGGGGGACAATCCAGATGGGCTTCATGCCCTGTTTTACCCATCTATTCCTAGTAATCCTAGAGCTGTCAGGGAGCAGAGCTGGGGGATAGTGTGGAAATCAGCATTACTGTGCATGACCCTTTACTACTCAGAATCTTAAACTTCTCTCTGTATGGAGGGATATTGGTTCTCAGACTCTATAGACATAACTTGGATGTAATTTGCCTGCCTGACTGTTGATTAAATAGGAGATTTAATCAACAGTCAGGTGATGCTGTTTGACCAAGCACATTTTCAGTTTCTGCAATTCCATTTTATAAGATATATATTAAACATATGCTTATTATATAAATTATTCCAGTGTAAAATTAAACTTGCAAATCAGTATATATCATTTTTCATTACAGAGTTGATAAAAAATTAAAAAAGCAAAATAAAACTCAAATACTTTTGACAGCATACACACACACACACACACACAGATATTTAACATGTCTGTGCCAAGTATAAGACTCATCTCTTTGAATTATAAAAATATGTAGAATGTATCTGTAGAAATGTATCTGAAATCTGTTTTAGATATTAAGTCTTCTGCAATTTTGGAATTGCTGTATCAGTCTCAGTAAGGGATATACCAGATTAGTTTCTTTTTTGTTCAACAACTCTATGCATCCTCCTGAGTTCCTTGTTCAATAAATTTATGATGTGAATAACCAGATTTAAAGTAGCATTCTCTTTGCTAATTTGTTGAGTTGCATCCTTGAAGGGAGTCAAGAGCAATGTAAGATGCTCCATGAGGCCCCACTGGAATGAATTCGGCACAACACCATCTGCTACATTATGCTCCATGATATATTCATGGACTACCTTCTTTTGTGTGAGAAGTCTCTCACACATGTGAAACGTTGTGTTCTATCTTGTCATAACATCTTGTTTTAGTTGTTGTGTTGGAATGCCATTTTTTTCTGGTCGGCCAAGATACCACATGATTTTACAGAGTGACTAAAAATGGCAACAGATTTTCTTTGTAGCTCCCACTAGTGTTACTATACTGTTGTCACTGGAAAAGAAAGCTTGCACTAACTAATTTAATGAGTGTGCAAAGCACAGAATGTGAGTAAAACCACTACATTTCAATGAATTAACAATATTGGCACCATTGTCTGAAACCACAAATTCAGTATTGAGTCCCAGGGGCTCTAACCACTCAGAAATTTTGTGATTCTTGCACATTTACAATGTCCTCATCAGAGGCACTACTTTCTGATGAAGGAGCTGGATATACATGAGTGGCATATCATGGAGTGCCATGTCTAGTGGTACTAGATAGAGCCTTTTCCTTAATCATTGACTTTCTAGGTCACAGATACATAGATACTGTCAGCAGATAAAGGCCTATGGCCCACCCAGTCTGCCCATTTGAGCTCGTAAGATCACTCTAAGTTTTTCTAGAAGTCTGTTGCCCCTTACATCTAGTAGTAGTAAAAACTTTTATTTTTTGACAGGATATAAATAACAGTTCATTAACAGCACATTAGGGCAAAGCCCTATTTTACAAGGTGTTCCTGTGTATTCCTCAATAAAATTTACAAGACTCAATACAAATATTCTTAAAAAATCAGACAGACATCCATTACACATAGGTGATAAATAAATTAATGAACCCATTCTATACAGTAGTACAAAATTCACAGAGGAAAGACATATATTCAGTCAAAGCAGGTGCATCATATAGACAGTTCTTGTTTCAATGCAGTAGAAAGTGATTTTATAGAGTTATTTGCATATTTTAATTGAATATTTAGGTAATTCCATATTTTACTTGTAGCAAAGGAGAAGATCATCTCCCAAATCTTACTTTCAGGTATCTTTATTTTATAGTCCCTCATCTTTACATTTTTTTAAGTCATGTTTATACTGTACTTTTTGCATTTTCTCATACAAGTATACAGGTTTTGTAATTTCCTTTACTTCCTTAAACATTTTTACTCATATTATTTTTGTTTGCTCTGTAAGGTGAGCCAGCCTAATTTTTCATGCAGGACACAATGGTGGATCAACTTGCTTGCTCACAGGGCAAACCTGGCCAATTTATTATACATTAGTTCAGCCTTTTTTGATATAATCTTATTTGCTAAGCCATATATATTCACTTTATAGTCTTGCATGGGGATCATCATTTGATTCACAATAGATTTCCTAATGTTATCATTTATGCAGTGGCCTGTTCTTCTAAGTGTGCCCAATCTATTGTTTAATTTTTTTACTTTATCATTTATGTGAAATTCAAATGTTAATTTTTGATCTATCCAAAATCCTAAACATTTGTATTCTGATACTTGTTCTAGTGTCGTTTTGTTCTTAGTTATTATGTTTAAAGTCTGTATCTTGCTACTTCTTTTAAGATGAGAGAAAAACATGACTTTGAATTTGTTACTATTTAGAATCAAATTTGATTCTTCAAACCATTTTTGGATATTCGAGAAATCTATCTGTAGGTCCTTTTGAATATTACCCAGATCTTTACCTCTGGTTAGAAGTGCAGTGTCATCTGTATAAAGACATATAGTTGATTTAGTTACTATCATTGTTACTGCATTTGTATATATTGAAAACAAAAGGGGGCCCAGGAATGAGCCCTGGGGCACATTTCTTGTTATCTGTTTCTTACTTGAAAGGTTCTTTCCTACAGTGGTTTGTTGAATCCTACCTGTTAAATATGAATGAAACCAGGATCTTACCTCCCCTGAAATACCTATTTGTTGGAGTCTATTCAGCAGCACTCCGTGGTGCACCATATCAAACGCTTTTGAAGAACCCACCGACTCCCCTCTATCCAATAATGAGGCCACAATATCTATTATGTCAGTGAGCACAGTGTTCATGGATTGCGCTTTCCTAAAGTCCAACTGGTGTCCTGACAGTAGCCCATATGTTTCCAGGTAACCGTATAGCTGTCCGTGCACCAGTCTTTCTAATATTTTTACCCTAACCTCCAGGATTCCCTTATGTTTATCCCATGCATTCTTAAATCCTGTCTTTTGGCTACCTGTTTTTGTGTTTTATCTGATTTTTCTGCCAGTGCTGACAGTGCTGTATCACTTTGATCAGGGAATTCACCAACGCACTTTTGTTTTTCTGATTGTGTTGCTTCAGTGTCATCAATTGTATAAATTATATCTGCAGCAGTGAATTTCCCTTTTTTTCTGAATTAATTTTTGGGAAATATTTTTATTACATGTACCAATTTCAACCATACTGCTGGTGTTGGCCACATGTTCCATTACAGATTTTGATTCTGAATCCATTTTTTGGGTCCATCTTAATTATTTAATTAGTAGTATTAATTTGGATGCATAGATGGACAACACAGAGTCTGAGACGTGACACTCTCCACTCAAAATACATGAGGCGCTATGGCCTAGTAGTAGTTCAGTCACAGGGAGAGGCAACACAAAGTCTAAGATGTAACACCCTCCTTCAAAATGTAGTACAGCACTATGACTTAGTAGTAGTTCAGGCACAAAGATGGACAACAGAGAGTCTGAGGCATGAATCCTCCCCCTTCAAAATCTGTAAGGCACTACTATGACCTTCCTAGTTGTAGTTCAGGTACAGAGATGGACAACACAGAGTCTGAGGCGTGAGTGACAAGCCCCCTCTTCAAAATCTGTACTGTACTCTAGCTGACACACAGGATTGGCAAGAACAAGTCAATCAAACTAAAAATACACTAATTGGTTGGCTTACTTCAGTGCCCCAGTATCACAAGTGTTGCCTTTCATAGATTCGATGGCCATGAGGGTCCAGAGAGAATTCAGTAAGAGATTGGAAAAATATGGTTCTTTTTATGTTGGCTCGTGCATGTGCAGTCAACATATTGCGATAGTAGGAGATTTGGAGGCACAGTCACTGTTGGGCAAATGCAGGGCATGCATCAGTAGGTGCATCCCTCATTCCCCAATCAGGCAGCATGCAGACACCACATCAGCAATTTGGAATGTGGCCACCAGATCTAACAAAAGGTCTGCTGCAATGAGAGTGGAGATCTCATGCAGCGTGACCACAACACACCTATCGACATGCAGTTAGCACTGCTGCCGCCTCCTGTCAGAATGCCAAAGGGGAGCCCACCCCATCAGCATAATAACCCTCCCATTTACAATGTATGCCAGGGGCTGCCCAACTTCTCAGCATTATGTGTCCCCCACAGTTTTTTTCTGCCGGCTGGGGGCCCCAATCTCACTGGCATACTGTTCCCCTGTTTTGTTGTGTGCCGAGGGGGTGCCCAATCCCCTCAGCTTGTGTCCCCCCTTTTGGAATGTGCTGAGGGGGGTGCCCAATCCCCCATCGGCTACAGCATCCCCCCAAAAAAATACAGTTAGGTGGAATGCTTGGAGCCCACCCCAGCATGCCAAATACCCAGTAAAAAAGTCCCACAATGATTTTTTTTTAAAACCTGTAACAAAGAAAACGGTCCCTCGCGGACTCCCTGCACCTTCCTGAAACCCGCGCCTACCCTCTGTGCACCCTGCCTCCCCACACCCCTCTCACCCCATACTTACCTTCAGAGTCTGGCGCAATGATCTTCGGTGGACCAGGATCACGTCTGCACTCTTCAAAGCCGACTGCGAACTGAAGAAATGCTGGTAAGCTGTATAATGGCATAAATAGGGTTTTTTCAACTTTGTTGCATATCTTGGGCACTTATGGGAATTTTCCCACCAAATTTTCAACATGGAGTTATTGGGACCCCTCCTCATGAATTCTGTCACTGTCATGGCATTATTCGGTCCGGAAAGGTGATATCCCTGTCACTGCATGAAATCACCTTTTGGAACTGATTAATGAAACAACAGTGCCACTGTTCATGAGGGGGGCTCTCAAAAATCATATGCTGTAAATCTGGTGGAAAAAATCCCCAAAATGGCTGTTTTACAAGTGTGCGCTGAGCAGATTCCATGCACGCTTGTAACTTCGTGAATTTGTAATATTTTTACTCCAGATTTTCAAAATTGGCATTTTTCCACATCTCCTTATGAACAGTACAGCTGTCATTTTACATATCCTGTCCAAAATGTGTTTTCTTATGTCTGGCGCAGAATAGTGCTGTCGTTGCATGAAATCAGTTTTTGGGACAGTTTCACGAAATGACGGTGACACTGTTCATGAGTAGAAGTCCTAAAATGTCTATGTTGAAAATTTGGTGACAAAATTCCATAAAATGACTGTGTTACAAGCGTGTGTTGCACAGTTTCCACGCACCCTTGTAACTTCACAAATTTGCAATATTTTCATGCCAGATTTTCAATACTGGCCTTTATTTAGACCTCCTTATGAACATTACAGCTGTCATTTTTCACATCCTGCCCTAAATGTGTTTTTGCACCTGTGGATCACAATGGTGTGGTCACTGAGTGAAATTAAAGTTTCGGACAAATTTACAGAATCACACTGCCACTGTTCATGAGGGGAGGTCCCAAAATGCATATATTAAAGATGTGGTTAAAAAAATCCTAAAAATAATTGCGTTACAGACGTGTGTTGCACAGTTTCTATGCATGCTCATAATTTCACCAATTTTTCATATTTTCACTCCAGATTTTCAACGTTGCCATTTTTTTACATCTCCTCATTAACAATACAGTTGTCATTTAAGCAATAATGCATGACAGGGTGTGTGTTGTGCTGGGATAACATCACGCCTGGGGTGATTGGGCATGAGGCCACAGGCTGAGTGCGTCCAATCACCCCAGAAGTAATGTCATCCCAGCACAACACACACCCTGAAGTGCATTATTGCTATTATACAATGGCTCGTTTCTGAAAAAAATTTTTACAAAAATATATCTTTGTTTAAGTTTTTTTATAAATTTTTTGTATGTGGAGGTATACCTTTTAACAAAAAAGTCAAATTTCTATTCTGTGCAGCAGGTGGTGCTATTACTAGTTAGCTACTTTTTTTTGCTGTCCCTGCCCATTCTTTGTATAGAAACATGTTTTCTTTTCTGTTGTAGTCTGCCGCCCCGGTCTACTGCTCCTCCGATGTAATCGAGTTCGTCTTGTTTTCTTTTTTTTCCGTAAGAAACCGTGTTGTGAAGGAAGTGCGAGCTGTAGAGAGTTTCTGATTTCTGTGAATGGCAAGTGATGTTCACTCATGGAGCAGCTGTTGGGATGGGTGAGGTTTTGGGTCTGCATCAAGTGTTGTGAGACGGCGCTACAAGGAACAAGGCTAAAATTAGTTAAGTTTGCTGCTTTCAGAACCAGCCACTATCTGCTGCTTCCTGATACAATGGCTGACCTTGTGCTCTGTTGTGACGCTGTGTCTGTGTGATCAAAAGTGAAGCAGATGCTACAGAACTGTATGACAAGTAAAAAAAAAAGAAAGTGATGTTTTCTTTAGGGAATGGTCAGTGCTGGGGGAGTGTTAAGAGGGGGTATCTTACTTTTAGTTGTGAAGGAGTCGAGACTCTGGAGCTAGTAATGCAGGTTGCGAGCGGGTGAAGTGAGCAGCAGAGCAAGCAGCAGAGCAGAGATCACTTATGTAGGCTGCATGGAGTAGTTTTCATGCTGGTTGATGTGGTAATTTGTTTGCTGGGACTAGAGCCGTGATGTAATGGTGGGATAACATCACAGGTCCAGTCCCAGAGTGACCAATGGGAGCCCAGGATTTTTCTTTGCCATTGTATAATTTCCACATACTGCCCAACATGTGTTTTCATCCCTGTGTCACCAACTGGCATAGCCGCTGTGCAGAACCACCTTTCAGCTAATAAACTGATAGTGCCGCTTTTCATGAGGTGGGCTCACAAAAAGCCCATGTTGAAAATTTGGAGTGAAAATACCAACACATGCCTATGGTGTTAGGGTTTCCAACTGTAGCACCCCACCCTGTAGAGACTGACAGGCATCAGGGGTGTGACTTGGGATCATTGGCTGTAATGCTCATGCCATTCCACCCCAACCCCCACCCTGCAGCCAGTGACAGGCATCGTGGTGTGCCTTGCACTGTTCTGCCACAAAGTTCACCCCATTCTCCTACACTGCACCCACCTCAGCATATTTTCTTATGGAATGGGGTAAGTATAATGCCCAAAGACACCAAAGTACACCATGACACTTTTCAGTGTCTACAGGGTAGGATGAGGTGAAATGGCATGAGCGTTATAGCTGATGACCCAAAGGCACACCCCAATTCCTGTCAGTCTCTACAGGGTGGGTGTGGGGGTTGGCATCATTTTAATACTTCACTGCCATTCCTTTAATGCATCTCTAACTCTGGCACTACCGATGCCAATGCCAGCGAGACAACATTCGGCATTGACAAATGCTTGTTTATTTTTGGTACCCTGTGCTGATGTCCTTGTTCGGTGACTCACTACTGCAGAACTGGTGAGTGTTATATTTATTTGTTATTGCTGTTGGCTCCTTGCTGAACTTGAAATGGCACAAAAATAGAGACACAATTTTTTTTTCTTAAAAAAGTGGCATTTGTTTTAACAGAGGGATCTAAAACAATAATACTGATGCATTTTCCATACTCAGATAGACTAAAAATAGATTTACAATTCATCATAGTAAATCAGAACCTTTTGGAAACAAATGAAAGATGGACTCAGAACCAAGTCACAGCCGACTCATCCATCCCTAGTATCAACTTCCTTGCCCACAGGAGGTCTTGCAGGTCCTCCACATGAATGAAAACAAAGGTCTCCCCCTGGTGCCAAAGGCGAGAGAGAACAGTGCTGAAAAAAGTTACACTTGTGGTCTACTACCATATCAGCAGCTTACATACTGTGGTCACTGTGAGGGCAGTAAGATGGCAGAGAGAAGAGCAAGACTCAGTGAGATCAGGTACAAGAGACAGACACAGAGGAAAGTGAAAAAAGGGGAGGCGCATCCAGTGGTCAGGACCTGAGGGAGGAGGAAGAGGAGGTAGAAAGACATCTGGGGTAAGGAGACCATGTGCACCTGCAATTGGGAGTCAGACCTGACAAATTGATGACCTGTGCCATGAAATAGAGAGGAGAGTCAGCAGAACTGTCAGACAAGCCCATGGCATGTTATGTAAACCAGTTTTTAACTGCCCATGTACAACATCAATAAACAGTCAGAGCAAACTTGATGAAACAAGAGACAGTCTAATTAAACAGTGCAAAAGGGTATAGGGCATACTATAGTTCCAGGTTACTGCGGCAATAAAACAGTTCACACAAAAAATGGGATCATTGACGCTCAGTCCTCCATGGGTTCTCAGAGGGCACTGCAGGCACAGAGGGCATAACAGCTTATGGAAAATAATGGAAAAAAATTACTATAATATTCTGGAGCCCCAGAGAGAGAGACTCAGATACAGCACATCGGTTCAGTGGCCATTTTTTTTTTCAGTCTTATGATATTGGTCACGCACTGCTGGGCAAAGACAAAATAATGCCCACTGGCCATGACAGGAACTATACATAGACAGGACAACACATATCTATATGCATGAACTACAGCCCTAAGTGGCATTCCCTGTACTTCCTACTACCATACTTATACCTGTATGTATATACTACACTCCCCCCCCAGACAGAAACTAGTTTAAAATACTTTAGCAGTAACATTTCCTAACTTCCAGGCCAAAGTAGACTGTTCAGTACTCAGAAATATCGTTGTGGGATTATTCTGCCCCTCTGGTAGATCTTGTCACTAACTAACAGTACAGTTAAGAGACCAGTGACACAGGCACAGGTTCAGTACATGACTTGAAAGCCATGTCTTTGTGGTGGTCTTAGATGCTTCGTGGAATATCTGCAGGTTAGAACAACCACTGCTGGTGAAACAGGCATTCCATTATTAGTTGGCTCTGCCCCTGTGGAGCATCACAGGCAGAAGCAAAGTCCTCTGTGTCACTGTCCTCATCTAGAACAATGTTTTATGCCACATGCGCTGGAACCTCAGAATGTAGCAGGTGATCCACATGTACATGAACAAGCTGATGTCCCATGTGAACTGCATAGGTCAAAGGTCCATGAGTTGCCATCACCACTCCTGGTATGAGTTGCCATCATCACCCCTAGAATTCAAGAAACCTAGGGATGTCTACAGTCTCAAACCATCACCATCTGCCCAGGATGGAAAATCCATACTGGCTTGATCGACTTGCCATGACCCTTTTCTGTTGCAGTTGATGTCTTGCAACAGTATCAGCCAAGTCCTGCTTGAGCAATGACAAATGGGTACAAGGTTGACATTTTAGGAACAGTTCAGAACGTGTTCACTCTGTGACTGTGTAAAGAGTGTTTCTGCATGTGAACAGGAAACAAGCTAGTCTTTGAGTTGCAGCTTGCTGTGAATCAGATTTAGACCAAGCTTTTTTTGAATGTCTGTACAGCTCATTTGGCAGCACCATTTGACTCTGGATGTTAAGGTGGAGTCAAAATATGTCAAACCCCATTCTTCTTTAAAAACAGTTTAAAGTCATAGGAAAAAAATTGGGAACAATTGTCTGACACTAACTCCTGTGGTAATTCATATGAGGCAAAAAGTTGTATCAGAAGGTTTACAGTCTTGTCAGTGGTTGTCACTGGTATGGGAGCTGCTTCCAGCCATTTGGAATGGATGTTGATTACTACCAAGAAATGTTGTTTGTCCACTTTGCATAGCTGACATGAATGCGCTGCCATGTTGTGGTAGCCCAGAACCAGGGATGATAGGGTGCATTTGCAGGTTGGTTGTGGACAGCTGCACATGGCATGCATTGGTTGCAATATGCTGGATATCTTGATCATGTAATGGCCACCAAAGGTAACCTCTGGCTAATGCCTTTATTCGAGAGATTCCAGGATGACTGTCAAGTAAGTCAGAAAGTAACCTGTCATGGAACTTGAGAGGTATCACTACTCGAACTCCCCACCGAACACAGCCTTGATCTGTGCACAACTGGTCCTTCTTGTTCAAGAAAGGTTGGAGAGTTTGGTCTCTCATGAAGTTGAGCCAACCATTTAGGATAAAATCTTGGACTTTAGAGAGGACAGGATCTTGTCGCATCTATGCTGAGACATCCTGTCAAGCAACGGGCAATTCCTTGAGATGTGAAAGTTGGAATATTGGCCCATCATCTTCTTCTTTTTTCTGTAGCATCTTTGCACGGCAGTCTTGATAATGCATCTAAAGTTGCGTGATCCTGAGAATGTCTGTATTCTATGTCATAGTCATAAGCCAAGAAAATCAGGGTCCATTACTGGTAACCTGTGAAGTGGGCACATGAGGAAGGGCACCGTCCATTATGGTGACACCTTCCTGGTGCAATCCACTCATGGCAATGGAAAGGTAGGGCGACTGGATGAGGGGGTGGGCGAACTAGGTGACAGGATGTCACTATACGTACACGCATGGGGGGATGGGAGCGAGCATGGTGAGCATGGGCTGGGAGGGGGTGGAGAGGCCATAGGGAGTGGTGCTGTGGTTGCCAGTTGAGCTGTGTCATGGTGTCAGGGATAGGCTAGTGGCTGAGGTACCGGGTTTGGGTCCAGGTGCTGGTGGGATTTTTATTGCACCCAGCCTGAACCTTTTCATTTTTACTGCTTTCACCCCCCTGACATGCACCCCACCTGGAGTTGAGAATCCTTAAGTAGGAGGGTCCGGGGGGCAAAGCCCCCCTGGGGGGAGGGGGGCACAGCCCCTCCCCACAGAAAGCAGTAAAAATATGTCCCGGCGCTGTTGTGCTGGTGTGCCGGGGTTGTCAGAGTGCTGAAAATGTGTTTGGCACTCTGACTGAGCGATAACGGTGATTGCCTTTAGGCATTCACTGTTATCACATAGACCCTCTATTAGTGCATCCTCAGTGCTGTGAGAATTGGTGTTGCAACCTTTGGCCACAGAATTGCTAGCTGAGGCTTAGGATCTGTTGGCAAGTGAATTTCCATCCATAAAAGTACTTATGGAACCTCCTGACTCTGAAAATTATGCTTAAAGCTTCTTTCTTGATCAGAGCATAGGCTGTTTTGCTTGGGGACAAGGTCCTGAAGCAAAACTGATTGGGAATTCCTCCTCAGAAGGTAACACATGAGAGATGATGGCTCTTAATCCATATTGGACTCATCACACACCAGCCTCAGAGGTTTGGCTGAGTTGTAGTGCACTAACCACTTGTCGGTTAGAAGACAGTGCTTGCAAGCCTGAAATGCTTTCTCACACTGCAGTGACCAATTCCATTGAGTTTATTTCTGTAGCAAGTCATGGAAAGGTTGCAGCAATGTGGACAAATGGGCTAGGAGCCATCCATAGTAGTTCAACAGGCCTAAGAATGATCTTAACTCTGTAACATTTGTTGGTATTGGTGCCTTGGCTGTAGCATCAACCTTACTGTCTGTTGGATGTAGGCCATGGGTGTTGACCTAGTAGCCTAGGTACTCAACAGAATTTTGCAGAAATTGGCATTTGGCTAGCTACACTCTCAGTCCATACCACTGCAGTCTGTACAGAACATGGTCCAGGATCGTCAGATGCTCTTCCACAGTGGATGCTGTTACCAAGATACCATCCACAAAGCAGACTACATGGTCCAGTCCATGCAGTTCTGGTCCATTGTGGTCTGGAAAAATGCTGGTTCTGTGGAAACTCCATAGGCCAAGTGATGATACTGGTAAAGTCCCTTGTGGGTGTTGATGGTTTGGTGTTGGTCTGGTTCCAATTCCAACTGCTGGTATACAAAAGATAAGTCCAACTTGCTAGAGAACCTTCCACCTGCTAGTGTGGCAAACAAATTCTCCACATTGGGTGATAGGTATTGGTCTAGCTCTATACAAAGGTTCACTGTAACCTTGTAGTCACCACAAAGCCTCACTGCTTTGTCTTACTTTGGTACCACAATGATAGGGTCAGCCCAATTGCTCCTCTCTATTCATGACACAATACCATGGTTTTTGACACAATTCAGTTCCTTCTTCACCACTTCCCTTAAGGCGTGAGGTACTGGTTGAGGCTTGTGGAAAATTGGAACATCTCCCTGTTGCACTCGGATCTTCACCTTGAAATCCTAGATTGTGCTGTAGCTGTCTTGGAAAATATAACTATATTTGTCCAAAACTTCCATCAGTGCATCTTGTGGTGCCTTGGTCACAGTGTTTAAGCTGAAGATCTTTTCCCTGTTCAGCTTGGTCTTCTTGAGCCAATTTCTTCTTAGTAGGGCCGGTCTTTTCTCTTGCACTACCACCACAGGCAAGGGCCACATTCCTCCCTCACAGGTGACTTGTACCTGAATCTCACCCAGCACAGGGATTCAGTCTCCAGTTTAAGATGACAGCTGAATACGCAATGGTTGCAACAGGCACTGATGAAGTTTTTCTCTGTAGATGTGCTCTGGCACAAGAGATACTGAGATTCCGGTGTCAAGCTGCACGCTAACCGGTTTACCCACCAACTCAATTTGGAGACAGATTTCCTCTCCATTGGCTTGTTTTGTATAGACCATGAACAGTGGCAACATCTCATCTTCCGTTGCAGTGGCTGGAGTGGTGTCTGTAACATACCGTGCATGAGCAGTCCATAATTCACTTTTGCACACTTTCTGTATGTGACTCACTTTTCCACAGCTGTGGCATTTCTCATGCTGAAATTGCCATGTGCTTTGCTGGTAGTTGCCTCCACATCTGTAACACAGTTGTTTTGATCTTACGGAAGTGCCCTGTGGTGGCAGGTTCTGAAATGTTTGGGTTTGCTGATAAAAAGAAGAAGGGCCACTTTGTGGTGTGGAATGTCCTTTGGGTACTGGTGTATGGGTGACCTTGTGATCCCCACTACTTTGTGGTTCAGAATGTCCCACTAGTGCCCTGGAGCCTTTCTGAGTGCACTCCATATCGAGTGCAATGTCACAAGCTGACCTGAAGTTTAGCTCTGCCTCTGACAAAAGCCTTTTGCGATAAGCTTCCCCTCTTAGATTGCAGACAAATTGATCTTGGAGGGCCTCATCCAAGGACTTGCCAAACACCAGGTGTGTGCCAGACACTTCAATGCATTGATGTAGTCAGTAATAGGTTCCCCTTCCTCTTTGTTGTGAAGATCAAAAGTGTAATGTTCGGCAAAAATAAGGGTCTAGGATTTGAAATGCCGTGCAAGTGCCTCAGTGACTTGTGCATATGTCAGGGTCAGGACATCATCTGGCGAAGTGAGATTCCAGAGGAGGGTATAAATCTGTGATAGCAAAACTGCTAGGAAGACATCTACTTTGTTGTCATCTTTGGTTTTGTTCAACTTAAGCCAGCACCGAAAAAACTCTAAGTATAAATCAAACGTTTCCTACATTTTGTCAAATTCGGGTACACATCCAATTTGTAATAGTAGAAGTAGTAGTCTTTATTTATTTATGGTATCCTTTCTCGGAGGTTCAGGACACCATTACAAACAGTTACATAAAATAAATAGCTAATTATACATACTTTACTCAATCCATAAAGTGCAAAAATCTTAAAATAGTATATAAATAACTCATCAACTCTAAATCAATCCCCAAAAGCTTGCCTAAAAAAAAAATTTCAGACCACATTTAAAAGCCTCTACAAAGGGGGTCTCTCTCAAAGTCCTGGGCAGAAAATTCCAAAGGACCGGGACATCAACCTCAAATGTCTGGTCTCCAGACAATTTTAACCTCACTCTTGAGAGAGCAAGTAAGCCTTCCTCTGTAGAGCAGAGCAGACATCCCAGGGTGTAAGGGTGCAGGAGCTCTAACAGGTAGCCTGGGCACAGCCCATGTAGGGCCTTATAGGTTAACAGACCCACTTTAGAGGAGATACACAACTTCACTGGCAACCAGTGCAGCTCATGCAGCACTGGTGAAATATGACAGGATCTAGGAAGACCTGTCAAGGTAGAATACTTTCTCACACTGTGGTATCTAGGAATTTGTGCCATGTCAGTAGGAATGCTGAGGAGCTTATTGTGCTCAGGTGTGTTATTCTGCACTGAGTTGCACTTATTTGGCTGCAATTATGGAGGTCAGCCACTAGGTGCTGATATTGTGCTGCTTGGTGCTGGAGAGGTGCGCTTCCAGTCCTCCAGCCCAGATGATGCTGTGGCTGTGCAAGCTAGATGGAGGTAGTGCCTGCTTGCTATTGTCATCACTTGTGTTGTGTCTGGTGGGGGATTTATGGTTCTTGTAGTTTCGGATGCCTGGAATGTCTGCTGTTCTTCTGCTTGTTACATCAAGGTACAGTGTGCCTTTATGTTTATTTATATACTAATGTTGCCCAGAGGCTGGATTGCCAGACAGTGTGTGTGTGTGGGGGGCACCTGGATCGCAATCTCAGAGAGACAGAGCTAGGATTTTGTTTATTTGAGTGCTCAGCAGGTTAAAGTTATAGGCAGAACAGAGTGCTGCAGTTGGTTAAACTTGCTGTGTGCCTCTGGTTTAAGCAAGAGACTGCAGTTGGCAGGTAAAGGGTGCTTAAAGTAGCATAGCTTTTGTGGGGGGTTAGCAGCATGATGGACCAACACTAGGCAGCAGGAGGGTTCCTAAAGAATATGCAGCAGCTTACCCAACCTTTCTGGCACCAGTGAGGGTCATTTTTCTTGTGATCCTTCTCGCCAGTGTAATATTCTGGTGCCCTAGATATACTCAGTCACAGCACATCAGTTCAGTGGCCATCTTTATTCAAACTGGAGATGCTGGTCACACACTGTTGGACACAGACAAAGGAATTCCCATTAAGCATGACAGGATGTATAGATAGATAGATAGATAGATAGATAGATAGATAGATAGATAGATAGATAGATAGATAGTACTACACATATCTATATGCATGGACTACAGCCTTAATGGTGTTCCCTTTATTTCTTACTTCCATACATATATGTATATACTACACTTATACCAGCTAGGGCATCTGAAGAAAATCACTTCAGGGCTCAAATTTGCAGGTGGAATTGCATGAAACATCCATGACCCCATGACAGCCTTCAAGGAGAGAGAGGTAAATCAAGGTACAGAGACATCTGTCCCAGAAGAGCAAGACACAAATATGTGGGGAAGCAGAGAGTCATTTATTGGGCTGTGTTCATGCCGGGTAAGTTAGCAGTGCCCTCTGTGACTTAAGAGCAGGCTGAGTCTCCAGCAGTTGGAGGTAGAGAGAAGGCTGTGTCATGGGGTTGGCAGCCCTCTTGGCCCATAATTTCTGATGTGGCTGAGAGATGGCATATGTGATGGCTGACACCAGAGAAGGCAATGGAGGACAGGCTACAATGGGGCCACAGATAACACTGGGTCAGCAGGTGGATCACTGCCAAGGTGGCCAAAGCAGTTCTGATTGGGGAGAGAAGACAACACCAATCGACTGGATGAGGAGCAAGATGAGGGGAAACAGCGGCTGTGGTTCCATGACTGATTTGCCATCCTTCTTCCTGTAAGATAGATCTCCACCATATAGTGATTCTGACCCCTTCCTCATCTTTGGTGAACCCACTGACCATCCTCATCAGCAGAAAAGCTTGGTCTGGCAACAGTGTCAGCTTTCTATTGGTCTACAATATCCATGGTAGTAGTTACCTCTTGGCACAGCCAGGGCTCATGAAGGCAGAAAGGAAACTTATAACTGGGTTGCTGCCTTTGAATAAAATCTTCAACAGCCTCTGGTGTATCAGATGTCTAGTTCACACCAGTCACCATGATTTTGACTTGAGCAGGATACCTGAAAACAGCCTTAGCCCCTAGATGATGCAATTTCCATTTAACAGATCTGTATGCCCATCTCCAATTGGAGAGTTCAGGGGAGAAGTCTTGAAAAAGAGAACTCTGCTGCCCTTCACAGCTCAGTGGTCCTCTCCGAGGCTAAGCATAAAATATCCTCTTTGACCTGTAACCAGAACAACTTCAGCAGGACAGGTCTCGACCTGCCCCCAGTCTACAGTCAGGATGCCAGTGTGATATGCACCCTTTCTAGCTCAAGAAGAGGGCAGTCAGGGGCATTGAGAAGAGCAGGGATAAATTGCTGCAGAAAGAGAATGATGTTGGGTCCCTCAACCCCTGTGGCAGTCCTACATTTTTGCATTTCTTCTTGTTCTCCAGGTTGCTTACTTTGGACAACTGGTAATGGAGAGATCAATACTGTTCTGTGAGTCGGCCCTGCACCTCTGCCTCATTCCCCTCCATTGCTATGATCCAATGCTCAGTTTGCTCAACTCTGTTGTTGATAGCATGCAGCTCAGAGTTAGTTTTTTTCAGTTGCCTGTTTGAGTGTGACAGTGTCAGCTGCAATTCTGTGGAGGATCTCCATAACGTGAGTCCGGTCAACCAGTGAAGTTGCTGAAGTCACCATGATCTCTGCAAGAAAGTGCAAGATGGGTGAGCCAAACAAAACAGCATATGGCCACACGGCGCAGCTGTGCCCTTTCACTTTCACTACAAGAGTGAAAGTACAGGCTAAGATGTTATCAGCTCCAAGATACAGTGCAGATAGCAAGTAACAGTTAGAAACATGGACCCAACAACTCACTGGAGCAAGAGCTAGCAAGCTAAGCAGGTCTCTGTACTAATGTTACTGTGGATTGCATACATGGGGTATGATTCACCCAAGATTACTTGGCTGTAAAAAAATTAAGCTGCCATCTTAACAGCAGCAAACCATACCCCCCCCCGAAAAAAAACAAAACACTACATATTTGTCTATAAAAGAAGGGGGTTTTAGTATGATAACCCCTCTTGTTTTTTATATAGTATTTTTTTAAGTAGCAATTTTGATTCTCAAGTTTTAGGATACTGAACAACACTGGAAATATTGTGCAAATTCCTAGTTTGCACATGTATGGAATGAATGTAAGGCATAGGGGATTAACAAAAGAAGGTTAGCAAAGCATACACCAGACCAGGTTATGCTCAGAATGCTATTATTAAAACCAAGAAATGGGACATCCCCCCTACTTTATGCAAACCTACAACCAGGAATCAACTGTACTCTTTAATTTTAAGTAACTATTTTCAGGCAGGTAGTTTGTTTGAAAGTAGTCTTAACTCTGGGGTGGAGAATACACTTAAAGAGCTACTGTACTACATAAAACTAAAATCAATTTTTAAAAGCAATCAACTATTACCTTTTATATCTAAAGTACCTTTTATTTTTCCTTTGGTTAATTAGAAGATGATTTAACTGTTGTTAGTAGGTGTGATGTGTGGAACAGCACTCTGCCTGGCAGCTGACATTACCTAACATCACTCATCCCATGACATCATCAGTATTGTGACCTCACTGACAGTGACATCATTGCTGCTTAGGAACAGCCACTCAGGAGCTGCCAGGTCAGTCATCTGTGATGCCACTGTCAGTGAGATCACAATACTGATGATGTAGTGGGGAAAGCAGAGATAGATATGTCAGCTGTCAGGCTGAGAGCTATTCCACACATCCAGCACAATACTATCACACATAAAACGTTCTAATGAGTAAGAGAAAAAAAGAAAAATACTTCAGAAATAAAAAGTTACAACTGACTGCTTCTTAAAATTTGTATAATTTTCTTGTCTGCTGGTTTTGGTTCCTCTAGCTCTTTAATATGCTCACTGACAAATTGATTTCATCAAGGATGTGGGATATAATATGGTTAGCCAGTCGTGGCAGTCCTTACATAAAAGACCATAACAAACATAAAAGTATGGAAGAACAACATTGCCCAAGGGACTGTTGTAGGGACCAGTATGAGACAAGGGAACACATTTCTTTGACTTGCCCTTTTATAACAAAATGTTGGGACCTTGCTGCAAATAAGCTGAAATTGCCAGTACCTGGAAAGCTCACTTATGAGGAACTGGTTTAGGAGAAGATATGGTCCAATCAGGATTGTAAGTCACCAGAGCACATTAAATGTTTAGCTTGCAAGTTGTAATTTTTTTTTATTTGGTAAATAAGGTGTCAGCTTGTACTACAACAAAAACAGGTTATGGCCAGGAGGGGTGGATGTGTGGTGGGGTGGGGTGTTGAATATGATTTGGACTTCCATATAGAAAATATATTCTTTAGATGGTAACAGAATGTGAACCCGGTCTTTGGGAGCTATGTGGGAAATATTCCTTAGATTTTCCCCAAATGCGGAGCTATATAGTGGTTTTCATTCATCTTCTTTTTTCTTTTTTCTTTTTTCTTTTTTTTGTTTACCTTTTATGACACTGTCAAGTTTATTGTAAGTATTTGTATGTATTGATTGTGTATATCTGTTTTGGTGTATTTTAAATAAAAAATTCCCCATCTCTTTGAAAGAAGTGCCATGAGATCCTTAACCTCCATACCTGAACAACCATCTGAACAGGCAGATGAGACCTTGGTTTAGCATGTCATCCAAAAGATGGCACCTCAGTTGGGAAGCACCTCCTTCCTGCTAGCCTACAATGTCAGTATTTACAGTACCCTAAGTTCCTGGTGTGGGGGGGGTAGAACTTGCAATCTTCTGCTTTTTCGGCCTCAGAGGTGAATATGCAACCTGCTAAGCCACTGACACTGCTTATGTAAGCTGACTACATCCCATGACATCTTGGAACCGGTTTATGGCTGGTACAGAATTGTACTGACCTCACTGTAGGGTTCAGTCTTGAGTAGTTCTATCACTGTTCACACTCAAATCATAAAATGGATAGCAAATCTGAAAGGTGATTGGTTGAAAGCTAGTTTCATCATTGATGTTATCCTGGCAAACTTCACAGATAAAACTAGTGGACACACAAAAATCTACCTATCACCATGAATACATTAATGGATTCATTTTATAATTACAGTAAGACAGTTCAGAGCATGTGCTGCAGGGATAATGTCACTTCTCTGGGGGGAGGGGGATTAAAGACACTCAGCCTGTGGCCTCATGCCTCAAAAATGCACCTGAGGCCAGATGTTATCCCAGCATGGAATCTTGCATAGTGTTCCTCAGTTGCTTAAGTAGTGGGTCTGGGTGTACCTGTTTCATATGGGTTTAACAGTTACCTGACTTAAAGGACTGCAGAGGTTATTGTTCTGAGCTTCTGGGTTGAATCTTGGCCCATTACTTTTCTTATTGATCAAATGTCTGTGGTCTGTGGTAACTGTAAGGTCATGCTATATGCTGAAGATGCTATAATTCACCCAGGTGGTGACTTTTTTGATCACATCACTGCTAGACTGCAACGTGATTTCTCATTACAAAACTGTCTTATAAATAACAAGCTGCTTCAGAACATGAAAATGAAAAAGTTGCACACAATATTATTCAGAGTACGTAATTCCAAAACATTCAAAACAGTCATGCTGTATTTATAAGAAACACAAACCACCTTTGGAAATTATTTGCCAAAAGTAATGCATTTAAAGTACCTCTGGTATGGTTAGACTCACTCTTTCAATCACACAAAGACATGAGATACACTGTACCCAACTGCACATACAAGGACAATGGTGTAACCAAACAGAAGGGTTTTGATGACATTTATAAAACATTAGCCTGAAGGCTACAAAAACCCCAAGATAGCTTTATTCTTTGTGTTCAGTTGGGTGTACTGTAGTTCCCTTGCTATAATAGATTTGGATGAAAACAGCAAGTTATAAATGTTACCATGTCTGCTAGCACAAAAGTCAGATGGGAAAAAGTATGTCTGTTTAAAAGTAAATGGAGAGAGACATTCATTGTTCATATCAATGCAGATTAGATTATATACTGTATAAAGATAACGATAAAGAAAAACAGCTTTTGTCTGATATATAACAATATAATACTTGGATGCCCTCTGATGGTGGCCTTGATGTCTGTTACCATTGTTTATTTAATTTCCTAAATTTTAAAAGTTTACAAATGAGTAAAGTTGGGATTAAAATATACATATGACTGAACTTCTTAGTTTTACAGGCTGTTATGAAGACATAAACAGCAACCACAAACAGTGTGCTTCACACCAATGTCTGTTTCAATCAATCTTTACCTCATTTTCAAAATTGAATTTATAGCTGGCCCCATCAAAATCATCAGTGTTTCACTGAAATTAACCAGCTTTATCAAGATTGTGATCCTAGATATAAAACAATTTGGTGTAAAAAGGAAATATTAAATTTTTGTACATTTGATACACACACATTCTGTTTAGAAAAGTCTTTTAACAGCTGTAACTGATTTACAGTCTCAAAGTTAGCAGTACAACTGCTGAATTCTCCATGGAAAAGGAGATTTTTTTCCTCCTGCACACCAGCGAAAGGTAAACTTGGAATGCTGTGCCATGTTGTCCCCTGAAATAGCACCACATGGCCGTATGAACGCATCCATGTGATGACATGTTGGCATTGACATAGTGGCATCACTTGCTTTTACATGTGGAGCTCAGACTGCTCAGTCCATGCTCCTCAATCGAATGAGGTGGTCCCCAGAAAGAAAAAGAAATATATCAATATATACCAATATAAACCAAATAATAGCATCTGTGTGTCCACACTAATAACAAGTAATAAACTAATATATAACATCTGTAAACCCTTTCATGTTTCAAAACATTAAACACTTCCAGTACATATTTCCCAGAGACAAGGCAAATCAGGTGGAACCTGAACAAAACATCGGAAGGCTTGCTGTGCAAAGCTTCCCCCTGGTCCAAAATTAAGCACTGATGCAGTATATACAAACGTATACAAACATAAGTAAATAATACTTGAAAAAGGGGTCAGGGAAGGGGGGCCATGGTGGGGGAGGAGAAAGGGGGTGATGGAAAGTAGAATGATAACCAACAAAAGGAAATACAAGAGAAAAGAATGGCAGCCAGTGGGCAGAGTGGCAACACTCAAAGGAGGGTCTCCAGGGGTGCCAAGCATGGCACACCGATGCATAGAGAATAGGTGCCCAGGCAAGCTCTTCATTCATGCCTCTATGTAATAACTAGCCAAATCTTTCAATCCAGGATGGTCTTCCCCTCTAGGAGGCATCTTTCACGGTTAATCTCTTTTTTTCAGTGTTTCATCTTTTTCAACACTGAAAAACTTTAAAAGTTTTACAGGGTTATTTTTTAGGGCAAAATATCGATCCACACATGATGCCTCATCATGAATCCTAACTACTGACTTGTGTTCCAAAATCCTGCTTTTCAACATCCTACTAGTTTTTCCTATACAGGTCATGTTACAAGGACATTTAATTATATAAATTACTGATGCAGAAGTATGTGTAACCCTTTGTTTAAGATGTATACTTTCATTACTGAATTTGTTACTGATGGTTTGAATCCTGTATGTGTTCCTACACTGTGCGCAACTCCCAAAGGGGGGAATTGTCCACTGGTGCAGGACCAAAACTGAACCCACTGTCCTCATCCTTCTTCATGACAGTATAATCTGACCATACCAACTTGTCTTTTAGCGTATCACTTCTTTCTGTAACCACTAGTGGTGGAGAAATAAAACTCCAAGCTTCCTCATTTGTAGAATATAGTATTCTCCAATACTTAAGAATTACATTTTTTATCCTCCCAAAGGCTGGTAAAAAGGGAGTGGAAAGCACAACCCTGTTAGGCACCTCATTTATTGTAAAAAAACATATTATTTTCTGCACTCCTTTCTTTAGACCTCACTATGTTAACTCCATCAGTAGCCACTAGTGGGGGATAGCCACTCTCAACAAATCTCTGTAGCATCACTTTGGAGTCACGCTCAAAACTAGAGATGTAGCTAGGAATGTTAAACTTGTACTCCAAAGTGATGCACTGTTGCTCCCCCGCCTAGTAAACATAAACCATTATATGCGCTTCCCTGCCACACCAACAATAGTCCCACCCCCCTGCCCGTTTGCCATGTCTGAGTTCAAGTAATCAGTTTCTTCCTGTAATCCTCCTTCCTTTGTTTTTCTGCCTGCCTGGTAAGTTGTACCTGTTTGTGTAGTTGGCTGGTGGCATCAGTGCTCCATAGTGAACAACAAAAGCAAAAGGGCTCAGCATGACACAGACACAATGTGACTCACAATGTCCTTGCTTTCTTCTTTTTGTTGCCCTGTCTGATTTGTTGCCCCTGCCTGATTTTTTTTATGTACTCTGCGAGTACAGTTACAGCCACCTCAGCTTTACCCTGCTCAAAACCAATAGCATCTGTACAATTACATTGTGCCCTGAGCAACTGCCCATATGAGATATTTCTTTTGATGGTCTGGGGTGAAAGTTTTTAAATTGCAATTTCGTATTGCACTCTGTTGGATTCCTACAGAGCCTTCTTTTAACTAGCCTTGAAAATTTCTGAATCCAAATAGGGTATTTTTCACCACTAACTTGGGATATGGCTGCACGAATTTAGAAAACTATGAATGGATACTGAGCCTTGAGTCACTGTAACTCATGAAACTTATCTGTACACATTGCAGTCATGGAAGTCCCTCAGTGTAGCCCAGACATTTTCGAAAATTCATAAATAGCACTTTTGAAGGTTCAAATCTACACTTGAAATCATCACTAGTGACTCCAAACCAGGACCAGATGGAATAAATGTTGTAGCACAAATGTGCTATGCCTAAGCAGTAAAACATAACTGCCAGCATAGGCCAGATTTAAATACTCTTTTTGTACATCTCACAAGGTATATATCAAGTACAGTGCTGAATTTTAAAATTGTTCATTTTTATGCCTGTATATGGGGTACTAGGTCATAATGCCAAAAACAAGAACAGTGCAGTCAAGAACCATGCAGTAAAAATGTTGCCGACAACACCAGCACCCAAGCAAAATGCCGACTACAAAAATAGCGTTAATGGTAGTGATCTAAAAACACAGGGAGAACCGCTACCATGGCAAGGAAACAAAACTGCAACTTATGTTTTTGTGGGGGGGGCCTCTGCCCCATCAGCCCCTGATGTGGAGGGCTTCAGCCCCCCTCCAATATTTAAAAAATCAACTTCATGAGAGGGTGGAATGGAACTTGGGGACAGGGAGAAAGTTGGGAGGGGAACCAGATTTAGGCATAAAAAAAAAACACACTTGGAGCAAGGGGGAAAGTGAAGCCATAAGATTCAGGAGATGGGGAACAGAATCCAGATCTCCTAAGCTATACAGTCAGAGCTGCTTCTGCCTTAACCCTCTCCACCACTGGAGCAGCTCGGACAGTCTCCACACTTTTTGCCTACTTCTCCACTTCCTTCCCTCTTCCCCCTTGCCTTGACAGCTACAGAGGTAGCAGTTATTACCATTCACTATCCTACCCCTGTTGCTATCAAGGCAGATTTGGTGGAAAAATTCCTAAAAAATGACTGCATTACGAGTGTACGTTGCGCAGTTTCTAATTATGCTCGTAACATTGCTAATTTTTAATATTTTTACTCCAGATTTTCAACATTGTCATTTTTTAACACCTCCATATGAACACTACAGCTTTCATTTTTCATATCTTGCCCAAAATATGTTTTCACACCTGTGGCGCAGAATGGCGTTGTTGCTGCGCGATATCAACTTTTGGGATGGATTAACAAAACGACAGTGCCACTGTTCATGAGGGGAGGACCCATAAAGCTCATGCTGAAAACTTGGTGAAAAAATTCCAAAAAATGACTGCTTACTGGCGTGCGTTGCGCACTTTCTAGGCATGCATGTAGCTTTGCCACTCTTTCATATTTACACTCCAAATTTTCAGCATTGACATTTTTTCATACTACCCTATGAACAGAACAGCTGTCATTTTGCACATCCTGTCTGGAAATGTGATTTCACACCTGTGGCACAGATTGGCATGGTCGCTGTGTGAAATCAACTTTTGCAATAGACTTACAAAATCACAGATGAAGTGTTCATGAGGGAAGGTCCCATAATGCCAATGCTGCAAATCTGGTAAAGACAGTCCAAAAAATGAGCATGTTACAAGCTTGCATTGTGCAATTTCTATGCACTCTCGTAACTTTGCAATGGTTTCCCATTTTAACACTGCTGTACTATATGGATGGAGGAATGGGAGCACAGGGTCTGAAGGACCCTGGCTCCCACTGTAACATATGGATACTGTTGTACTATCTCAATGGAGGAATGGGAGCTCAGGGTCCGAAGGACACTGTGCTCCTTGGGCACTGTGCTCCCACCATGACATGTGGATACTGTTGTACTATGTCGATGTGGGGTCCCCCTGTGCTCACCACCATGACATATGGACACTGTTGTATTATCTGGATCATGGGATGGGAGCGCAGGGTCCGAACAACCCTGCGCTCCCACCATGACATAGAGACAGTGTTGTACACCTCCTCATGAACTGTACTGCTGTCATTTTTAACATCCTGCCTGAAATGTGTTTTCAAACCTGTGCTGCAGAATGACATTGCTGTGTGATTTCAAATTTTGGGATGGATTAACAAAATCACAGTGCCTCTGTTCATGAGGGGAGGTCCCAAACAGCCCATTTTGAAAATTTGGTTAAAAAATCACATGGCAACTGAGGTTCTATGCAAAGAAGTACAAAGTAACGTACCTGGGAAGAGGAAACCCAGAGAAGTGCTAAGGGATGAGTGTGGAAGGCGGTGATGATCACCAAAGAAGAGAAAGATCTAGGAGTTCTCTTTTCTGATCACCTAAAGGTGTCGACACAGGGGAAAGATGATAAGGCACTTGACATATGGAGACAATACTATCCTAATTTTCAGCCCTGTCTTTCACCTGTAGAGTAATATAGTTCAGTTCATAAAAAGTGAGGCAATTAAATGCACCAGTTAGGATTTCTGCCATGCCCTTAATAGGATAGAAATATCACATTAGGGTGTAGAATTGTAATAGCACACCCAGACTCACCACACAGTTACACACATGACTAACATACAGAACTATAACTGCAACACTTACAACAGCTTATGTTACACACAGTCATAAGGGTTAGCACTCTTAAACCAACTCGTGCCCTAACGCTCACTAGAATAGGTAAGACTAGAAATTCTGCAGTACTGTTGTGATTTCATATAACTGACTAGTGTGTTCTACTGAGCATTAGGGCATGAGTTGGTCTAAGAGTGCTAACCCTTATGACATCTGGTTTGGGAGGGTGGGATGTTAGGGAAACCCTAATGCCTCATTTCCCAACTTATGTTGCTTTGACCCTAACTGGAGCATTAATGAAGGTTTTTTCAACTTATTTCCTTACTTCTGAGATAGTTTAATAGTATCCTTATTTTACTGTGGGAGTGCAGGGTGCTTTGGACCCTGTGCTACCACCCCTCCGTAGATGTATAGATATAGATATAGATACAGATACAGATACAGATATAGATATAGATATAGATATAGATATAGATATAGATATAGATATAGATATAGATATAGATATATAGCTGTGGAAGCACAGGGCCTTCTGGGCCCTGCGCTTCCATTTATAGGGCAACAGTGACCAAACTGTCAGCATAACCATCTTATTACCCCACCTCATGTACCTGGTACATAAAATTTTTGAATACTGCCAAAATGTAATTCTTTGTAACTACAACGCTGTTCTGTGCCACAGGTGCAAAAACACATTTTGGCCAGGATTTGAAAAATAACTGCTGTGACATACATGAGGTGGGGAAATAAGAAGACTAAGTTGAAAGTCTGGTGTAAAAATATTTAACATTTCCAAAGTTATGAGTGGGCATAATGAAATTGCAACAGATGGTCATAACTTTGTCATTTCTTTTCATATGTTGACCCAACATTTTCACTGATGACTCCAAGGTGGGAGCAGTAGTTGAGGGGGAAGGGGAGTTGGTCCTGCAAGGAGACCTGGACACCCTGGAAAGGTGGGCTCACACATGGAAATTAAATTTCAATATCACCAAGTGCAAGGTGTTATATTTTGGGCGGGGGAAACCCTAAACACAGGTACACCCTGGGAGGGGAGGTGCTGGAGGCCTCCAAATGCTAAAAAGACCTAGGGGTCATGGTGGATGCATGTATGAATAACTCTGAGCAGTGCAGGAGAGCAGCTAGCAAAGCAAACAGGATGTTGGGATGCATTATAAGGGGGATCATCTCTAGGAGCAGGGAAGTGATTCTGCCACTGTACAATGGACTGATTAGACCACACCTTGAGTACTGTGTACAGTACTGGAGACCACACTTGAAAAGGGACATACAGCTCCTGGAGAGGGTACAGAGGAGGGCAACTAAGATGATACGAGGACTAGGGGATTTGACGTATGAGGACAGACTAGAGGAGCTCTGACTGTTTTCATTGGAGGAGAGGAGAGATGAGGGAACATGATTGAGGTCTTCAAGTACCTCAAGGGAATAAATAGGGTAAACATGGAGGGGATCTTTAGACTAAAGCAGGGAGGTATCACCAGAGTGCATGGTTTGAAGTTGGAAGGTGGAAGGGTGAGGGGGGAAGAGGAGGAGGTTTTTTACTGAGAGGGTGGTGGATCCTTGGAATGCACTGCCTAGTGAGCTGGTTCAGAGAGCCACAGTGGAGGGCTTCAAGAGAGGGTGGGACAGACACAGAAAGCGGATGTATCAGATGATGGCCTGGCCCAGGGGGGTGGGGATGGATGATAGGGGTTTCTGGAGCACAAGGGGGGGGGCCTCGGTATCCAGCTAGGGATCTGAGGTTTGAGCAGATTCGACAGACCATAAGGCTTAATCTGCTGGCAATTAGTATGTTAGTATGTTAACATAGTCTTCTTATAACCCCACCTCATAAACACTGTAGGTAAAACTTTTCAAATCCATGCCAACATGCCACAGGTATGAAAACATGTTTTGGACAGGATGTGAAAAATGACATCTGTACTGTTCATGAGGAGGTGTGAAAAATGGCTATGTTGAAAATTTGGCTCAAAATATTGAAAATTACCAAAGTTATGCACGTACATGGAAAAATTTCAACTAATGCTTAACAAATGCAGTGTCAGTGGCTCAGCAGGTAGCACACTCATCTCTGAGGCTGGGAGATCAGAAGGCTGTGGGTTTTGGCCCCACACCAGGCACTTGGGGTAATATCCCAATACTGGCAGTGCAGCATAAGGGGGTGCTGCACTCCTGAGGTGCTGTCTTTTGGATGAGACATTAAACTGAGGTCCCATCTGCCTGTTCTGGTAGCAGTTCAGGTGGATGTTAAAGATCCCATGGCACTTCTTGAAAAGAGAAGGGGAATTTTTTATTGGAATAAACAATACATCTCAGGAATGAAAACAAAAGAAAAATTCATACAGACAAAATTACTACAAACTAAGAATATGAAGACAAAAAGGCAAAAAAACCCCACATTTTTCCCCCCAAAATCCCTTTCACCCCATGTTCACACATGTGTCCTACTTTCACAATATGTACAATACATTTTTCACAGCTAGTTAATATCTCTCCATAATTTCTGGAAATTACCATATTATAAATGCTCCCTTTCATTCGGTTTTACATGCAAAACAGCAGACTTGATCTGTTTAATAATTATAGGGTTTGGTACAGTTTTGTGTTGCAATGAAAATTGGCATTGGGTTTGCCACATGTAATATTTTATGCTAACAAAAAAGATATTTGAGGTACTTGTATTATTTCTTTGTAGAAAACCTGAATAATCCCCTAGAACTAACTATTCATAGGACACATGGCTAGTGGGAGATCCTTTCCACTTACAAATAAGATCAGCTCAAAACTGTATCGCCACTCCACATGTAAAAAATAAATGTTGATTTTCTTCCAGACCAATGCAATTTGGTCTGATGCATACTCTTTCTGCAGTGGGCTTATGTTTTAAGTTACCCTTAACCCCCAGTTTACAGTGACAACTCAACCATGCTACATTCTACATTTCCGTAGGTACCCTTTTATCATTCAATAATTTATATGCAAGGGGTAATTTCAATGGGAGACATTTTGGAAAGTCCACCCTTACTACACAATTAGTTCCCATTATTTCAGCATATATAGATTTATGATTTAGGGTTTGTATTCTATCCTTATGTACCTTCCATATTCTCAATTGTTTAACAGCTGAAATGGCAAACTCAGGAATACATAAATTCTTTGATATTTTTGGTGCCTCCCTGTCCCAATGACAAAAGAACCGTCAAAATAAAACTTGTGTCCATTGTTCCCATGGATGTAAGGCATCCCCTTGTTTAATCTTAAAGGAGGCATTATAAAAAAATGAAAAAAAAAAAAATAATCTGGTTTATCATCTCCAAAAAACCCTGTCTGACATGTAATTAGGTGAAGTCTCTCTTCACGAGGTCAAGTCTGTTTCCCCAGACCATTTGAAAAAAGGTGCTTAATAATCTGGTTTCTAAACCCAGGGGAATGGGATATACTGCGCTAAGGTGTAAAATGAGTGGGAGTAGAAGTTTTTTATAATTAGAATTCTTTTCTTTTTAGAATAAGACCAGGACTTCCATTGCTAGACTTTTTGTTCCCCTTTTTGTATGGCTAATTCCCAATTAAGGGTGGCCAAATCCCTCGTCCCAAACTTAACACCTAAAATCTTGATGGGAATTTCTGATATTACAATATCCCCTACATGTCTTTCCCTACTTGTATGTCGTAACCTAATCCCTGAGTTTTTCCTAAGATTGACTCCTGCACCTGTTATTTTTGAATATAAATCCAGTTTCTTTATTGCTTGTACCCCTGATTCCAAGTTTTTAATTATAAAACAGAGATTGTCTGCGTGTGCTGCAATTTTTTGTAGGGGGAAGTGACAAAGATGGAGTTATCCCTTGTATTCTATGTTTATAATATATAGCTCTTATCAGGGGGTCCAACACAACAAGTGTACAAAAGGGGACTGAAGGGCACCCTTGGCGGACCCCTTTGTGTAATGCTACCACATCTTCCATAACCCCATTCACTGTAGGACGTATTGTGGCCTCAATGTATAGGAGTTTTATCCCATTAATAATTGACAAGGGAATTCCATAATTCTCTAAAACTTGAAATAAAAACCTGTGTGCCACATTATCAAAAGCTTTAGTTTGGTCCACTGTCAATAAAAAACCTTGCACCTTGTCCTGTCTGCCAAATTCACACTAATCCTTTAATAATCTTAAATTCTGCTGAATCGATCTATTAGGGATCAAACATGTCTGTGCCGGATGAATAATGTCACCAGCCACAGATTGTAGCCTTTTGCATAATATTGTTGACAACAATTTATAGTCAGTGTTCAGGAGGCTTATGGGCCTCCAATTCTGAATATCATAGGGGTCCCCTGTTTTGAAAAGAAAAATTACCAATGCTTCAGTGAAAGTTTTACAGACCCTACCATCAAAAAGCAATTCATTATGTACATTAGACAATATTTCACTCAGCTTATCCTTTAAATGTTTGTAGAGCTCATTCGTGAGTCCATCTAGCCCAGGACAGACCCCACTTTTTAAGCTTGAAATCGCTGAATCAACTTCACCTTAGTAATTTCACCTTCTAAAAGCTTGGCTTTTCCTGTGTCCAATTTTGGTACCGAAAAACTAATAAAATCATCCCACTGAATTTGTGCCTGAAAGGGCGTGCCAAACAAACTTTTTAAATGGTCCTGAATGATTGTAAGATCCCTGGTGCCGTCAATTTCTTATTTCCCATATTATCATTTAAACCCTCCATGAGTTTTGACGTCACTTGCTTTTTGCATGCAAAAAAAATGGATCTTTAAAAGCTTAAGCTTATTTTTCTGTCCCAAACTTCATTTCATCCTGGAGTGATATGCCTCTGTCGTACTGAAATTTATGCATGTGTTTTTTTTTATTTCATCTATTTGCAATTTTAACCTGGAATCAACTCTGTTTGGGTTTGAAAGTAGATTATACAACTGGTTCCTATGTTGTAAATATTGCAAATAGTCAGCTATACATTTTTTCTTTCCTTGTTTTATAAAAAACTCTCTGAAAGCCATTTTTACTCTCAGATCACCAGGAGTCCCAATCATCATAAAAATCTGCCACAGATTTCCTTAACAAATGAACATCCTGAAGTCCTTTATTAATCGCCTCATCATTTAATAAGGTCGAATTCAGTTTTCAGCATCTTTCCACCGTGGGAAAAGTCGGTGAGACATTTTTAAGGTCAATTTCACATTTTAAAACCTTGTGATCTGAGAATTCATAAGGTGTAACTATACATCAAAGTGGGACTACATTTTTTGATAAAAACACATAATCTATACGCGAACAGTAAATCTTTCTTTGGTATGTATAACCAGGATCATTATAAAGATATTTATATGCATCCTTACAGTTAGCCACATTAATTTTACTTGCTAAAGCATAGGAGTCACAATAAACTTTCTGTTGAACATTATTCTTTATTTTAATGTCTAAAGAGCAGTTCATATCTCCTGCCCATATAACTTGTTTTGAAGTAAATAGCCAAGGTTTTATTTGGTTAAAAATATCAATCCTTGCGGTTTTTACTTGTGACGCATAGATGTTTACTAAACGGAGCTAGAATCCCTTAAAGATACAATCAATTAATAGTACCCTTCCTGGAACAGCGTCCAAAAGCCTTTGCACCACAACCTCTGTATGATTAAAAAGGATCCCCACCCCGTCTCCAGCATCAGGCCCAAAGGCCCAAAAGGAAGGGCCCCATATCAAAACTTTCTTTGCTTGATTAATATCCTGGATTGTATTGAACCTTGCTTCCTGCAGGAAAATGATATCTGCTTTTAAAAGCTGACAAAAAGTCAGAGCTGCTATCCATTTTTTAAAATTCTTTATACTGCAGGTATTCAAAGAAACAATGCTAATCGAGGACATGAAGGGCAAAGTTTAAGTTTTTCCTTCATCTTTTTTCCTTTTCCTCCCTTTTTTCCTTTTGTCTTCCCTGCTTTCTAATACTGCTTCCTCCTCCTCATACTCCATCTCGGAGACCAGTTCAGATCTAGTAGAGAGATCAGATTCAGAATCTCCCTCCTGCTCTTATAAAATTTGAAAAGCATTTGATGTAACAATTGGGGTGCTAGAAGGGGTCTGTTTACTGGAAGCTCTTGTCACTCTTTTAGGGCGAGGCACCTGAAAATCTGTTGTAGATGCAGCAAGACTGGGTTTAGGCCTTAGGATTCTTCACCAACTGGGGGTGGGGCCCATAATCTGGGAATTTAAAGAAGAACTCGGCCTATCTGCAGTCTGATCCTTGTTGTGTTGCCTAAGACCCGTGTCTGACTGTGCAGTGTTCGTGTGTGTAGTGTTGTTGTTTGTGTGTTAGGTGTTCTAACCTCTGTGTCCTCAGCATTCTGGTCCTCAGCCCTCTGATCCTCCCCTTCCTGCTCTGCCAGTCTAAATCTTTCTCTGGCCTTACTGATTAAATCTTCTTTTTACAATCTCCCAGGCCTATTTTGGCCAGCCCAATGACACTTGTGGTATGCGTGTTCTGCTTCCCCGCACAGATTACACTTAAAAGTGTTTCTGCAAACTGCACTATCATGATCAAATTCATTACACAGGGCACACTTTGCTTTATCACAAACACTACTTAAATGTCTGGGGCTGCCACATTTGTAACAAGCTCTGGGCTGTCTGGGGTAGAAAGCATACCCCCCCATCTTTACCCAAAAAAAAGCTGTTTTGAATATGTTGCACTTCATTTCCCACCATTTGCAGCTTAATTTTAAATCTCCAGCCCCCAGTCCAAATCCCTTCTGAGTCGAAAATTGGTTCTGGTGGGCCCAGAACCTCGCATTTCTTCTCAAGCCAGAATAGAACATCACCTACATTGACACCTTCATTTCTAAACATAATGTTTATGGATTTCAAAAGGGGCTTCATGATGAGAATAGCCCAGAAGGGAGTCCACAAAGGTTGATATTTGCATATCTCATACTTCTTCCAAAATCTGTCCAAACCAGCAAAAGTCTTGAAGCTCACATCAAACGTATCTTCACCCCTTATATTAAGAAGTGCATATATATCTGATGCTTGAAACTGCGTTGAGTGTTTTAATAACCTTCTGACCACATAAGTTCTATTTGGGTGTTCTTCTAGCCCACCCCTATATCGCAGATGCACTACATTTTGCTGCATGGCTTGGTCCAGTATGTTGTGGTGCAATAAACTAGAAAAACAGGGCCCAGTTTCCTCAGAACCCCTGTTGGGGGATGGTGGGGTAGAGACATCAGAAGTCTGATGTTCTGATTCAGACTTGTCAGATAAAGGAGTATCTTCTCCCACATGCAGTTCTGCAGTATTATTAGAAAAAGTAGCCTGACCTGTTTGTGATTGAGATGTAGAAGACCTTGGAACATCCTGCTGTATGGCATCAGTAGAAGAAAAATAAATCCTTTTATCATCCGGTATCCGTTGCCCGTTTTCATTTTGAATTCACCCTGCTTGTGACAGAACAGCTTTTTTGGACCATATCATGTTAGGGAAAGCAGTCTAGGCCGATTGAAGTTTCTGCGTCATCTCTGTGTGAGTCATCGGGTGTGTCCTGGAAGGCCCTGCTTCCTCATTCCTATGCAGCTCAGCTGTTGCTGCCTCACTTGGAGCTTGAAAAGCCACATCTGCCCCAGTCAAGGGCTCCTCTGAAGTACATGTTAACCCTTGAGAGTCCACAGAACTCACATCATGAGTTTGAATCCCAGCCTCACCTGTCAATATAATTATGAAAGAAATTCTCCCCGCTGCATGGGCTACTCCATGCATATCTCCTCCGGTCTCTCCAGTCTCGACTCTGCTCTCACTGTGCATATAATCCTCTTGCGATTCCACAGCCCTAGCTGGGGATTGCACACTGGACTGCTGCTGCAAAACCACATCCTACTCCTCTACTCTCCACATACTGTCTGCCATTCTTACTCAGAACAGCATGGTCCCTCTACAGGAAGAGTAGGGGAATTTCCCCAGTGCCCTGGCCAAATTTCCCCCCTTTCACTAAAATACCACCAACAGCTTAATCTGGTTCAAAATCAGTTGGCATTCATCTGTAACTCCTTCCCCCGGGTCGTGCCTGAAAATAGGCAGAATTTGTCTTTTGCACGTACCTGGTCAACAAAAACTAAATAAATAAATAACTAGCATTCTTAGGAATTTTTTCACCAATTTTCAACATGGTGTTTTTAGGACTCCACCTCATGAACACTGGTGGTGAAGTTTTGTTTTTCGGTCCGGAAAGATGATTTCTCGCAGTGACCGCAAAATCATCTTCCAGGCCGGATTAACGAAATGTCAGTGCCAGTGTTCATGAGGTGGGGTCTCAAAAAGGCCATGTTGAAAATTTGGCAAAAAAAATACTAAAAATGATAAAGTTATGAACATAAGTTCAAAATGCCACTGTAATACATTATTCAGCACTTACCTTGATTCCTTAGTTCATGGTTTGGCTTTGAAGAGCGTAGACATATCTCAGTCCACAGAAGATGACAGCCTATGACCTCCAGTGGTAACTATAGTGTAAGAAGGGATGTGGGCAGGTGGGTGCTCAGTGAGAAGGTCATGATGGGGGAGGGGGACGGCACGGATGACGAGGGACAATTTGCAGATGACACCAAGATCTGCAACAGAGTAGATGATCCCAATGGGGTGGGCAGAATGAGAAGAGATCTGGATAAACTAGCAAAATGGTTGGAAGAGTGGCAACTGGGGTTTAATGCAAAGAAGTGCAAGATCATGTACATAGGGAAGAGAAACCCTGAAGCCACCTATAGGCTGGGAGGGGAGGTGCTGGCAGTCACAAGGAAGAAAGAGACTTGGGTGTCATCATCACTGATGACCTGAAATCATCCAAGCAGACCACTAAAGCAGTAGGTAAGGCTAGAGGGATGTTGGGGTGTATTAGTAGGGGTAACACAAGTCGGAAGAGGGAGGTTATAATCCCTCTTTACAAGACACTGGTTAGGCTCAATCTGGAGTATTGTGTGCAGTACTGGAGGCCACACCTTCACAAGGACATTAACCAAATTGAGGCAGTCCAGAGAAGGGCCCCCCATTGTCATATAATTAATAAAACAATGGGCTGCGGGGGGGGGGGCATCTGGGCATCCCAGTGTTGGATTATATAAATTCATAAACAAGGGACTAGGGGATGATGATCGAAGGGTGGGGGTGCCACTAGACACCAGTAAATCTGTGCAGACAGTGATCAGAGAGTGAGGGTTGCCACTAGACACCCGAAAAAATGGGGGCTCACAACTCACACTGCAGCTGGCTGCAGGAGTTCAGCTGCGGCTACAGAACTAAATAAAATTCTTTGTTCTCATACTGAGATCATGGTGAAAGATTCCTCTCACTAAGCTGGGCACCCGGGATTTTGGGTGCCCAGATATAGTACTTCTGTCCCTAATTGTGAAAAAACAAACACTAGAATCTAGCTAAACAGGGCCTATTTAGATAGGTTCAGGTGTTTGATTTGTTAAATGACAACATTTTTATGTATTTTCCATGCTTTTTAGTTAGTGGAAAAAAAAATAACAAGATGGCAGCCGGTGAAAAAGGATTTTTCCCTCCCAAAAAAGAATGGATCTCATGAGAAAAATTTTTTTTTCGTGAGGTTAATCCTTTGCTGAACTTTCTCCCTCTATTCTGTACAGTAATCTTTTCATTGAAAACAATGGGAAATTAAAAATTGAATAACTTTGCAACAAATTAATAGTTTTTCACCAAACAATGTATGGCAGTTCTGTTACACAAACTGTATCTAACATAGAAAAATCACATCAAAATTCCACACCATCTGGATGCTACGTGATGAGGAAAAAATGACAACTTTTAAGGGTTTTGCACTATCCGAATCTCAGAATCCGTACATCTGACCGGAACGAAACTTGCCACATCAAGAGAACTACCTCACAGGAGAGCGCATACCACATTTTGTGCAAATCCATTTGTCATTTGAAAAGTTATTAAAGTGCAAAATTTGAGGTTTAACATTTAACAGGCTACTCAACCCTAACTAGAGGGGCACAACCGTGCCCCTATAATATTTTTGCTACAGAGTTGTTTGGTCCCTGCAGCTACCTGTTCCTATCTTCAGGCTTTGACCTGGAGACCTCCCCACCCCATCTGCTTCCTTCCCCACCATCGTGGTTGGTGAGGGACTTGTGAGGTCCAAGAGTACTGGTGGTTGTTATGTGGTGGCAGGGAAACATATTTTTTTCTCCCAGTTTTTCACCTTCTCCTTCTCCCCCATTGCAGGCAGAGGTTGTGTGTCCCCCGCACAGCCCTTACATGCATACAGTGATATCCATAGGAGAGGCAGTGTTCCTTGGCATACTTCAGGGGTCACCATGGTGGAGGAACCTGAGCACCTCCTTCCCCTGGCTGAGAGCACTGCTGTGCTGTAGCATTACCTCAGTCCCTGGTCACCCAACCTGACTTCCCAAGGTCTCCTCTCAAAACCTGCATCACTAGCACAGAACCACATTATGTGCATAGTGCTTCTGCTGGAAGATCAGGGGCATCACCTATAGATTTTTTTTTTACTTTTTATTTATCATTTTGCAAGTAAAACCAGTACTTACAAGTGATACAAACATGGAAGCATACCATATTACCTTTTAGAAGACAATACTTAATACAGGATATGGATAGCATCTTCCTATAGAAATACACATAGAAAGAGTTACAAGACTGGCAAATACATCATGAGATTACAGTATAGCAGCGTCAAATGAACTTTAATGGGAAATGTTCCCAAATAGATTCTTATATTCCCTTTTACCATGTGGGGTAATACCACTATTTTCCCCCATTCAAATACTGTAAAACAGTCCTATTACAACAGGTCGTATCAAAGAGAGACTACATAAGAATACAGTGTAAGCCATGGTATTTAAAATGATTCAGCAATGATCTTGTGCCCAGCCAATAGTAAATAAAGACATGGATCTTACAGGCATTAACTAAATAAGAACTAGCACAAACATATCTATTGCTGGGTCCAGAAATCATCCTAAAGATTAAGGCGCATTATATCAATGGTTCAATACCATTACTGGCAGAGCAGAATGATCGACAGGGAGAGCAAGCAGAAAGGCATTCCCATGCTGACATAGTCACTAGTTCATGAGGGAGCCTTGTGGTCAAAGGTAAGCACTATTTTGATTTAACAAATAATGGAATGAACAGACTAAATTTCCAGGATCTCATAGCGCTGAAGGGATGATTGCTTACAATATCAAGACATGTTCCCTACACACCACCCTATCTCCCATCCCCTCCAGTCAGCCGTGATCATACAAACCCCAACAAAGATATGTAGCAATAGAATGTAAACAGTTATATCTAAATGTCTTCAGTAGTGAATCAGAAACTTTTTAATAGTCCCACATTCCACTGAAGAGAAGTGAAAGGAATCACCTGTGACAACAACCCATTCTATATTTTGGTCTTCAAGTCTCCGTAGAGGAGTCTGATTCCATGCCAGCTGTGGGACGGAGTTCATTTTCTATCCTCTGGGTCAGTTTATTTGCCTCTTTTGGATCATTAAAAAGGTAGACCTGTCCATTCCATTGGATGTGAAGGCACACTGGCAAGAGCAGTTTGTCTGGAATTTTAAGCTTGCACAAAGTGCGTTGTGTAAGATCAAAGGCCTTTCTTCATAAAACAAAATTCTTTTTGCCCTTGCCATCGCCAGTACTCTATCTCTATTTCTGACTCCCGTACAGATGATAATGAATAGGTTTGAGGGGACATAGAATCCATTGGAGCTCATCAAGGGGTAAGCCTGTATACCTTTTCAATGGATAGTGGTCTTTCTTCATCTGAAAGCTCCAGGACGTTAGCCAGCAGCATTTTAACAAAGCCTAAAGCATCTTCTCCCTCAGCTGCTTCAGGTAGACCGATGAGTCTTAGGTTTCACACCCATGTGCGATTTTCTAAAGTCTCCATGCACTGCTTAAGCTGTTGATTTTCCTTGATTAGAGAAGCAGCTGCATCTTGCGATTTGAGCACTGTTGTCTTTGCTTGTTGGACTGTTGTGTTGACAGTATATGAGTTTCCAATGTATTCACCATGGGTGTTAATGTGTCCAGTTTACGGTCCATGTCTTGAACTGTTTTAATGAGTGGGCTTAGTGTGGCATTCACGGTAAGGAGGGTTACCTTGCTGTTGGCACTTGCACTAGAGTGCAATGCTACCTCATGGTTGACAGGCCTGCCATCCTTCTTTGTACTTTTCAGGGGTAAAAAAGTCAGCCGGCGGGGCTGCATTACGAGATTTTCCCATCTTGTACTCAGCAATATTCTCTATTGGATAGGCTACTGAAATGCCAAATAAATCTAGTAAACATTACTTTAATCAATAAATAGCCAAATCTCTCTATAGATTTTTAAAGAACAGATATTCATTATTTAATTTCATAAAAATACTCTAGTCACAGTGTTGTGATATACTAGACAATATTTTTATTAAATTTCACTTGTCTTTCCCAGGTTGTGTAATACATTTTTGTATACACTTTATGAATTCTGTGTACAAATCTTTAATTCAGATTTTCTTATTTCATACTGCATTTCTTATGTCATAGTATGTACTATGATGGCACATATGTAGCAACTATGAGCTCAGCTGGATACTGTCAGATAGTTTTGAAACAGACAGTAATGCAACTATTTGTTAATGTGAAATGTATGGAAGGCTGATGATGGGATAAAGCCAAACCTCTAAAAAAATAACAATTTGCAATTATAGTAAATGATTGTTTTGTATATAATATATAGGAGTTTACAATCTTGTACTTATTCAGTGCTTACTATATTCCACTCCCAGCTAGAGACCATATACTTATTATAACAAATTAATTACACAAGAACCCTGCAAAAATAAGAGTGTGATGCTGTCTTATGGTACTAGTGACAAATCTAAAACACTCAGTCTTTTGTATCATGGCTTAAGAATGTCTACAGAACTGCTTGCTGTCTACCGTTATCTATATTGTATAGTCTTGTGTACATTATTCCATATATTATGTGCATGATGGTTTTAAACATTTTATTTTAGAGGATGCAAGTTATGGGGCACGTTTTATTAGATACGCTTGATATATTTTTATAGCATGAAGTTTCTTAGTCTGCCACTAGGTTTAGAAGGTATAGAAATTTAGGAAGTATCTGGATGTCCATGGTACAGTAGGGGTTTTAAAGCACTTAATTTTTTTAAAACAATTTACTACATATTGTCATGATGTGAGTAAGCCCCCTTTAATTCATAGCTTACTAAAATCACCCCTCTCTCCTGCCTTTTGCCAATGAAGGATTGGAGGAGGGCTGGTGTCTGCCCCTTGGTGTGGTTTCCCTGCCCCTCCAAGGGATAAAAGGGGGAGGTTCCGGAATAATCAGGAGTCCAGCTGAGACTGTTACAAGTGGGCTGGGGGTTCGATCCCCAGCCTGGGAGAGTGGCCTAGGAATAGCTGTGAACTGTAACCACTCAGGAATTAAGGCAGAAGGTTGCCAGGGAATGCAGTCAGTGGGATGTGGACCTGGTGAAAGGAGAGAAGCCGCAGCCTGGATGAATTTGGAATTTTGCCCCGCTTTGTGCTCCTCATCACCAAGGTGGGTCTGGGGTGTTGTCCAGCAGTTTGGAATTGGAGGTGGTGGGGGAACTCTGGCAGTGGCAGCATCGTGGCATGGCCCTGATAGTGGTGGCAGCACCAAGGGATCGAACTCGTGTGTCACACCGCCTCTTCTGGTGGCCTGCTGAGAGTGAGTAAGGGTTGGCACACACCTTTCCCGTGTTTGTCTAAGTCTAGGAATGGGGTAGGGCCTGACTGTAGGACCGATGCAGCAGGTATGGAAGAGTAAGCTGAGATTCGAAGCTGCCTGTATTTTTAAGACCCCCTGGTTTGGAGGATGGCTGAGCGGAATCGGTGTATGAGCAGCAGTGAGAATGGCCTAGTTGAATGCCAGGGAGTAAGTATGTAAAAGAAAACTCAGTATTGAGGCCTAGGTGTGCTGCTCAAGTTTTGAGGCCCCCCCAGTTCTGTGTATGTGCAGCCCATTCATTGGGCCTGCTCTGGCCCTAAGTCTGTGCCACAGCCCTGTACTGCAGTTGGGAAATGTAATGCCAGCTTTTGTGCCTGTCTCCAATTGCCTCCAGCCTCATGGAGCTGTGTGGTTTTCTTTTAGAATCATTGAATCATAGAAATCTGATGACAGAAAATGACCTCTCTAGCCCATCAAGTCTGCCTTTTGCCTCCACTCCCCACTAATCATCCTTGTTAAGGGACCACACCTTCCCCCCCACCCAGTCAATCCTTTATGTCTGTCCCATGCCCTTTTGAGTCCCTCCATCATTTCAGCCTCCACCACCTCCTAAGGTAGCTTGTTCCAGGGCTCCACACCCTCTCAGTGAAGTAACACCCCCTCATATTGCCCTTAAATCTTCCTCCCACTAATCTTAGATTATGACCTCTAGTTTTAGCACCCACTTCCCTTGTAAATAAACTCCCCTCCTTCACCTTATTAAGCCCCTTCATGTACTTAAATGTTTCTATCATGTCCCCCCTCTTCCTTCTAGTCTTCAATGAGTACAGTTCCAATTCCCTCTACCTCTCCTCATATGTCTTCTTATGCAGCATCTTGGTTGTCATTCTCTGCACCCTTTCAATCCCACAAATGTCCTTGCATAGGTGAGGTCTCCAGAACTAGACTCCATACTCCAGGTGAGGTCCCACCATGGTTTTATAAAGAGGCATCAACACCTTTCTCTTTCTGCTTGTTATGCCCCTCCCTATGCAAGCCATCATTATGTTTGTCTTGCCCACTACCTTGCTGCATTGGTTACCCACTTTAAGGTTGTTGATATTATAATCCCCAAATCCCTCTCCTGCTCAGTTGACTTAATTACCCCACCCCCAGATGTGTAATTGGCTTGAGGGTTTCTATGCCCCATGTGCATTACTGTACATTTTATGGCATTGAATTTCAGCTGCAAAGTTTCCAAATACCCTTCTAATCAGTCAATCAATCAATCAATCTATCTTTATTTTACCAGGCCAAACACCATTGAGGATAACTCATTTGCAAGGTGAACTTCCAGAATCTTTAGGTCCTCCCTCATGGATTTCATCCCCCTAGGGTGTCCACCCTATTGCAGATCTTCATATCATCCACAAATAGGCACACCCTGTCCTCCAGCCCCTCCACTATATCACTAATATAGATATTAAAATGGAGGGGTCCCAGAACAAACCCCTGGGCAATCCACTCATTACCCCCTTTTCCCAGGAATGTACCCCATTTACCACCACCCTTTGGCTTCTGTCCATCAACCAGTTTTCCACCCACCTATTTATTTCATTCCCACCCCTAAGCTTTCCAACTTATTTACCAGCCTTCAATGAGGGACAGTGTAGAAGGCCTTCCTGATGTCCACATAGGCCACATCTACCGCCCCTCCCTGATCGACTATTTTTGTCACCCAATCGAAAAACTCTATTAGGTTCATCTGGCATGACCTCCCATTTGTGATGCCATGCTGCCTGTCATCCTGTAGCCCGCTGTCCACAAAGCAGTCTACCACTCTTTCCTTTATTAGTGCTGCCATCACCTTCCCCACCACCGAGGTGTGGCTGACCAGGCGATAACTCTCCCCCTCCTCCTTGCTGCCCCTCCTATGCAGTAGCTCCACATCCACCTTCTTTCTGTCTCTTGGCACCCACCCTGTATCCAAGGACAAGTTTAGCAGCCTTGCCCGAGGTGCTGCCAGCTCCCCATTTAGTTCCTGGAGTACCCTAGAATTCAAGCTGTCTGGCCCTATAGCCTTGCCCATCTTTAACCTTCCTAGTTCCTCTCTCAGCCTGTAGTCACTGATCAGGCTAGGATCCACCCTTTTGTCTTCCCTTCCCCTCCCTTGTAATTCTGGTCCCCTTCCATCCCTCTCCACAGTGAAGCCATGAAGACTGCTCAGAAGTAGCTAACAAGCACTCTGCCTCTTGAAGTCCCCTCCACTTGTACTCCTCTTCCCCTCACACACTATCCCCTGCCTCACCTTCCTCCTCTCCCCCCCACATACCTAAAAAAGTTTTATCCCCCAGTTTGGCCTGCCTAACAATACTCTCTTCTGTATCAGCTTTAGCCCTCCTAATCGTCTGACCTGCCACCCTCAACTTTTTTTTGTAAGTCTCCCTGTCCTTCTTTCTAGGGGACTTCTTATATGTTCTGAATGCCCTTTTTTCCCTAATTGTCCCTGCCACCTCCCTAGTAAACCAGAGTTTTTATTCTTGCTTACTTTCTTTATGCACAGTTCTGTGGCTTTCAGCAGCCCTCCTTTAATAGATTCCCGTAATTCCTCCCCATCTCCTACTCCCCCCTTTCCTTCCATGTCTTCCCAGAATATCTCCCTCGTTCTGGTAAAGTCCATCTGCCTGAAGTCCATTACCTTCATGTTGGTCCTATTTGTTTCCTTCCCCATCCTTACCCTGAAACTTACTGTATTGCGGTCTCTTGTACCCAGGCAGTCTCCCACCACCACTTCTTCCACACTATGTCCTTTGGTGAGGACCACGTCCAGTATATTATCCCCTCTAGTGGGCTCCCTAACCAGCTGTTACATGAAGGCACCTTACAGCGAATCTAGTATGTCCCTGCTCCTGGCTGATGTTGCAGCTCCCCTACTAGCAGGAAAACCCCCTTGACTGCCATCCTTTTAACTGCCTGCAACATCTGCCTGTCCTCTTCCTCTCCCTGCATCAGAGGTCTGTAAATCACCCCTAGCCTTAATGATGCTCCAGTCCTTTTTTCCAATGTGACCCAAAAGACCTCTGTCTCCCCTTGCTCCTCCTGCCCCTCCTTTACCCTAATGTCCTCTTTGATGTACAGTGCTACACCCCCCTTTCTTCCAGCCTTGTCCTTTCTAAAATGTCTGTACTCTGGTATAAATATATCCCAAGTATGATGCTCTGACCGCCAGGTCTCAGTTATAGCCACAATGTCCAGGCCCTTGGCCACCATTATGGCCTTCAAATCCACCATTTTGTTCCCCAAACTCCTGGCATTTATGGATAATACTTTCCACCATATACCTCTACCTCCTTGCATCCCTTACTGCCTTACCTGCCCCACTTTGTGGGGGAGTGCTAGCTAGGCAATTCCCTGCTACTCCCCCCCTCCATTTGGTTTAAATGCAGACCTTCCCTTACATGTTTATCCAATTTATCTTTTAGGACCCTTGTGCCCCCCTTGCTTAGATGCATCCTGTCAGGTGCATAAAGCTCTGCATTATTCTATGTCCTACCCCATTCTCCCGCCAGACCGAAACCTTTTTCACTGCACTACCTCCTCAGCCATGAACTGAATTCCTCAATCTTCCCCTTCCTATCCTTTCTGGCTTTTGACACCAGCAGGACTTCAGAGACATAGACTTTGTTCCCCTCCTCCCTACAGATTCTAGCCAAATCCTTGAATCTAGCCTGTACTTCCATCACACTGTTCTCCCCAAGATCATTCATGCTCAGATGCACCATGATGTAGGGGCTCCCTCCTTGCTCTCTTGCTAAAGTATACACTAAGTGCCTAGCCTTGAGCACTTTCATGCCCAGCATGCACTTAGAAACATAGAAGTTGACAGCAGATAAGGACCGCAAGGCCCATCCAGTCTGCCCATTTCTTTTTCTGCCTTATGAATGTGCCATTGGCCTTTGCTCTGTCAATGGCCTATCTATTCATACTCATCTGTATTGCTCCTTATGCCTATCACATTCCTGTTTGAAGCCCTACACTGTATTCATATCCACCACTTCCTGAGGTAGGCTGTTCCATGCATCCACCACCCTTTCTGTGAAAAAGAACTTCCTCACATTACCCCTTAATTGGCCTCCATCTAGTCTCATGCTGTGTCCTCTTGTCATGCTATTTTTCTTATATTGAAACATGTTAGACTCTTTCACCTTGTTAATGCCCTTAAGGTGTTTGAATGTTTCGATCATATCATCTCTCTCTCTCCTTTGCTGTAGGGTATACATATTGAGTTCTGTTAAGCTGTCCTCATATGTTTTCTGATGCAGTTCCTGCATCATTTTGGTTGCCCTTCTCTGGACTACCTCAGTTTGTTTAATGTCCTTGTGAAGGTGCAGTCTCCAGTACTGCACGCAGTACTCCAGATGGGGCCTAACCAGTGTCTTGTAAAGAGGGATTATTACATCCCTCTTACGACTTGTGATGCCCCTACTAATACACCCCAACCTCCCCCTAGCCTTACCTACTGCTTTAGTGGTCTGTTTGGATAATTGCAGGTCATCTGTGATGATGATGCCCAAGTTTCTTTCTTCCCTTGTGACTGCCAGCACCTCCCCTCCCAGCCTAAAGGTGGCTTCAGGGTTTCTTCCCCCTATGTGCATGATCTTGCCCTTCTTTGCATTAAACCCCAGTTGCCACTCTTCCAACCACTTTGCCAGTTTATCCAGATCTCTTCTCGTTCTGCCCACCCCATCTGGATCATCTACTCTGTTGCAGATCTTGGTGTCATCTGCAAACAGACAGACCTAACTCTCCAGTCCATCTGCAATGTCACTGATGAAGATATTGAATAGGACTGACCCCAGGACTGATCCCTGAGGTACCCCACTTGTGACTTGCATGTCTTCTGACTGTATACCATTTACCACCATTCTCTATTTTCTGCCCATTAACCAGTTTGCCACCCAGTTGACCAACTTCTCACCCATCCTGAGCCTACCCAACTTATTAATCAATCTTCTTTGTGGAACAGTATCAAAAGCTTTGTTGAAGTCAAGGTAGGCAACATAAACTGCTCCCCCTTGGTCCACCACTCTGGTTAACCAGTCAAAGAAATCTATGAGATTAGTTTGACAGGACCTTCCTGTTGTAAACCCATGCTGTCTTGGATTCTGTGCTCCTATGGACACAAGGTGTTGCACTATCCTTTCCTTAAGGAGTGCTTCCATAATCATGCCCACTACTGAGGTAGGACTGACTGGTCTGTAGTGCCCTGCCTCCTCCCTACTACCGCTCTTGTGGAGCAGGATCACATGAGCAGTTCTCCAGTCTTCTGGGATCTCTCCTGTGCTCAGAGAGTCACTAAAGAGTTCTGATAATGGCTCTGCTAGTTCCACCCTTAGCTCCTTCAGTACCCTAGGATGTATGCCATCAGGTCCCATTGTCTTGTCCACCCTGAGCTTATTGAGCTCTTGTAGGACCCTTTCTTTTGTGAAGGGACTAGTGCACACCTGCCTCCCCCTGTGTCCATGGTGCTGAGCTGTGGGCCCTGCCCTACCTTCTTTTCAGTAAATACTGAGCAGAAGTATCTATTTAGGATAGATGCTTTTACATGGTCCTCCTCCTCCTCCTCACACACCCCCTTATCCCCTTTGATCTTAGCAATACCCCCTCTGAACTTTCTCCTTTCACTAATGTATCTATAGAAGTCTTGTCACCTTCTTTTACTCTTTGTGCTAGTGTTTCTTCGGTTTGGGCCTTTGCCTGCCTTACTGCCTTCCCTGCTTCTCTTAGAGAAGTTTGGTATGCCTCCCTATCTTCACCCCACTGCATTCCCACATATTTACAGAAGACCAGACTTTTGGCTCTGACCTTTTCTGCTACTGTTTTTGAGAACCAAAGTGGTTTCCTTCTTCTTTTATGCTTCCTTTTCTCTCTAACACAATGGGATGTTGCTTCAAGTATTGCATCCTTAATGCTTTCCCACTTTGCCTGTACCCCTCACCTGTGTTTCTTTTTGCCAAGGCTAGCTTAACTCTGTTGGCCATCTTATCAAAGTCAGCTCCTCTGAAGTCCCATATTTTTGCCTTGGAATGGGATGATTTAGTTCTAGTGGTCAAATTGAACCATACCATGTGATGGTCACTGGCCCCCAGGTGACCTTCTACCTGGAGATCTGTGATCCTTTCCCCCTTAGTCAGTACTAGATCTAGGATAACCCTATCTCTTGTGGGTTGTTGTACCCTGCCCCTGCAGGGAATCCACTATATGTCTAGTTCTGGCAGATGTTCCTGCTGGTATTGACCAATCTGTATCTGGCATGTTGAAGTCTTCCATTATTAGAACCTCCCCTTTAGCTGTCATGTTTTGTATATCTTCTAACAGTAATGTGTCTCTGTCCTCCCCCTGGTCTGGAGGCCTGTAGACAACCCCAGTTCATATGGCTGTCCCATTTCCTGTTTCCAGGGTGACTCACAGTTCTTCTGGCTCCTTATGTGTATTCTGAATTTCTGTAACTTTGATATTTTCATTGACATAAAGGGCCACTTCACCCTCCCTTTTTGCACCTTGGTCTCTTCTGAACAGTACATAGCTGGGTACTGAAGTCTCCATAGTGTGGTTACTGGTGATCCATGTCTCACTAATGACTATTATGTCCAGTTTAGCCTCTGTCATTATTGCCTGTAGGTCTGAGATCTTGTTTCCCAGACTGCGAGCATTTGAGTACATGATTTTCCATTGGCCTGATTTCAGTGTGTTAGTTGTTGGGTAAGGTCCGGCTTTTTCCCTGTACATTGTATGGGGAGATAGATCTCTTTCCTTACCTGGTGATGCAAATGAACTACAAACATGCTGAACTCCTGTTTGACCACTAGCTGGGGGGGGGGAGTTTTCTTCCTATTCGACGTATCGGATGCTGTACTCCTCTCCCCATTTGCTAGTTTAAATATTCTGCAAAGACGTCAAATTTCTGCTCCAATGCACTGACCCCCTCCTTAATCAGATGCAGTCCATCCAATTTAAAGAACTTTCACTCCCAAAACTGTTGCCAGTTACTTATAAATTTGTTTCCTTTTTCCTGGCACCAGCCCTTGAGCCACATGTTTAGCTCCCCTATCTCCCCTTCTTTGACCTTCCGTCCATCTGCGCCCTCTCCCAGACTGGCAGGATCTCAGAGAAGGAGATGCCAGATTAAATTGATTGTAGTTTGTCACCAAGCCTGGTCAGGTGTTCCTTAGTCTCCACAACTGACCAGCTGGTGAGATCATTAGTCCCTATGTGTACCAGGACGTCAATGCTTTCTCCTGCTTCCTGTACAATTTTAGCAATGCGGTCAGTGTCTCTCCATGCTAATGTACTTGGGAGACATCTGACCATTACCCCTGGCTGGAGATAGGAATCAACTCCCTGAATCATGGAGTCTCCTATGATCAGAAGTCTTTTAGATTTCCTTTTTGCTTTTTTTGTTTTGGTTCCTGTTTTGGGTGTGTTTTGTTGTGCTAGCTCCTGTGCTGCAGTGTCCTGCTTTGCAGTGTTCTCTGCTCCTTTGTTTGATTTTGGAGATAGAGGCAGATACCTGTTTGTAGTTTTGATATGGTTTGTGGAGGTGATATGTTGGAGAGCACAGAGTGATGGGACACCTGATTTGCCCCTCCTACCCACCTGCCAACCTCCCATACCAGCTACCCTCCGCAGTCGAGGTGTTTCTGTTGGATGTTGGGGAAATGGTGGGTGGTTCTTATAATATATTTCCTCCTGAATATGTGATTTGAGGCATGCAATCTCTGCCCATGCTGCCTGGAGCTGAGCCCTTAGATCTCCAATAGCCCAGCATGGAGGACAGTGTCCTAAATCCTGTATAACCGCTCTTTTGAAAAGTGTCCTGCAGCACCTGCAGTTAATAATATCCATTCCAGATAAGTTGCTGGGTTTATAACCTGGTCAGAATAATTAGAAGGAGGAAAATGAAAGCAAAAGTTTGGTTTTGTGTTTTGTTTGTTTGTTTTTGTATAACTTGTTATAACAAGTTAAATTACTTGTGCCCCTGTAAATGAGGTCACTGTGTGGATACCCCTCTGATCCTCCCCTTCCTGCTTTGCTACAGGAAATGTCACAGCTGTGCTACCCTATAAAAATAGTGTAGTGTGGTGTGGTTGAGGATGGGGGTGGGTAGCTGAGCCCTTCCCTTGATGAAAAAGAAGAACCACGGAAGAAAGAAACAAGGAGGTAAGGGCAGAAACAATCATCCAGCAACAAATGCAGTAGACCTGAAAGCTTACCCTAGCACTAATAGAACTGTTCATTTCTTTACCCTTCCCCCATTTGATGCCTCTAATTATGGAGTCCCCCAAAATAAGTACCCTGCTATCTACATACCCCGTTCAGTACATGGATTCCCCACTAAATTGTTCCCCTACAGTTTCTGCCATTCTCCCCTTATCTTTATCTCCCTCACTACAGTATCCTCATGCCCAATTTGCCTGTATGCACCTCTGTCCCTCCCATTTTCTGGGGTGTCTAACACTGTCTTCCCTTTCTCGGCATTGTGCTTCCCCTTACCAATATTCCCTCATTCATTAGCCCCCTTGCCCCTCTTTCCATCAATTCTGTTGGGATTCCTTGCCCAATTGCCCCCTCCTTTCTCCTAACAATTTCAATTTCTGCAACCCCCCTCTTTTCTATCATACCCTCAAGACTCTCCCTTTCCTCCATCCCCTTGTCCCCCTCCTTCCTTCACCTGCTGTCCATCTCCAGTTTTTTCCTAACCATGTCCTCTCCCGGGAGCTCCAAGTTATCTGTCTTAGCCCCCTCCTTGCCTCTCCTACCGATATCCCCTCCCACTCAATCACCCCTTTATCCCCCTATCAGCTCCTCACCTCTCCTCCCTTCCTCTTTCCTATCCACCATGTCTCCCTCCTCCTCCTGATTGTTTGTATCCCTCAGATTTCTTAAGGGTGTATACCTGTTTCTCAGTCTAACCGCACCCCCATTGAGATATGCACCACCCATGTTCTTGCTGCTATACACTTTACTAGTTTCCTCTTGCCTTCACCCCTTTCTTGGTTCCTCTGGCATATTCCCCTCCATTCCCCCCTTGCCCTATCCCCCATCTGCCCTCCCCTATTCCCCATCCAACTCAGACCACTTCCTGCCCTGGAACGGTTCCCGATATACCTCCCATATAATGAGTCCTACTCCCTCCTCTTGTTGTTAACCTTTGTGCTGTGATCTCTGCACATTCTCCCCATGCCCTGCTCTCCCACTCCCTTCATGGCCTAACAACTTCTGCCTCCAGTTGTGCCAGTCTTCTACATATTGGGGAAAACCCCATTCTCCACAACATGTCCATATAAACCGCAGCTCCACAACCATTATACCCCCCTATTCTTGATCCACTCTTCTCCCCCTTGACCCTTTCCCATGTCTTGTACCCCATCTTCCCCAGCTGCCATGCCCCACCCAGACCCCAAACCCCCTTCCTTGCCACACCTATATCCCCCTCCAAATTGCATGTTAATCCTTTCCTAAATGCCTACACAATGAGCTCTAATATACAGGTATGATGGAATTCAATATCCCTTTCCTTTTATTACTGGATTCCAATATACAGAGTTATCCTCAGACTTTAAAACAACCTCCTGCTTGACTGTTAACAGCAAACTATGAAGAACATAATCCTTGCTCTATTGTTATCTGCTAAATAATAAGAACACAATCCCAATTTTTTTTTGCTAGCTAATTTACTATCATAGACTACTATACCACATTTTGAAAAATTTAGATATGAGTCACCCAACTGTAAACCAATACAAACCCTAGTTGAGGTTAACCCTATTACTCTTTCACAAAATTCAGGTATAAGCCACCCAGTTTTTAACAAACACAAACCCTAATCGAGGTTGACCCTATTACACATTCACAGACTAATGTATGCATCTAATGGATTAGGTATGAGTCACCCAACTTTTAACAAATACAAGCCCTAATTGAGGTTAACCCTGTTCCTCATTTGCAGACCAATGCAGAAAACTCTTGCAGATATCAACATTAAAAGCTATTTCAGCACTGTTGGAGCAGTCTCTGAAAATCTAATAAATAGTGATCAAACCATGAGGGATCTGCTGCCCATCCCAGCTAAAAGTTATTAGACTAGAACAGTACTTTTATAAATTGCACACGTTTTTTCCTGATCCTGGACCCACCTTTAACCCTAGAAATCTCGTCAGGTTGCATTTTAATCCACTCTCACATTGCTCCTCTGCCTCTTGTGATGTCATCTCCAGAATCAGTTTTGATTGCACAGTCCTGTGTGTCAATCAGAAGGGTTACTGAAAGTTAATTGGGTGGGTGGGGGTGGCAGGAAGGGCCAAAAACTCCCATTGCAGGGCAGAGTGGGCACAATAATGAATAAGAAATCCAGCACTCCAGACCAAAATTAATTCAGAGCAGAGTGAGTCCTGGTAGGGACAAAGTCTACTCTTGCCCCTTGCTGCTTCCTTGATGATCCTCTCCTGCTCTCTCTGCACAGAGCACTTGCCAGCTCTTTAAATAGCCACAAGCAGCTCCTTTCTTTTTTTCTTTGTTGCTGTCCTAGAGTTTAAAATTCAGCAGCAATCCAAATCTGGATTGCATTTGGCCACCGACTCATGAAGCACAGTTTCCCATTGCAGGGCAGAGTGGGTCACAGTTGGGATGAAGCCTCCTCTTGCCCCTTGCTGCTCCCCTGACGATCCTCTCCTACTGTCTCTGCATAGAGTGCTTGCCAGCTCTTTAAACAGCCACAAGCTACTCCATTTGTTTTTATTTGTTGCTGTCCAGTAGTTTAAAATTTTGGATTGTGATTGGCCACCAACTCATAAAGCACAAACTCCCATTGCAGGGCAGAGGAGGTCCTGGTTGGGATGAAGCCTCCTCTTGCCCCTTGCTGCCCCTTAATGATCCTCTCACCTGCTCTTTTAAAACAAATTAATTTTCTTTTATTCTTTTAATCACCTGTGCTCCCTGCTCTGTGCTATGTTGCTGTCCAACCAAAATTTCCCCCCAGCACCCTCCGGGACCTTACTTTCCAGCTGTGGCAGCTGCCTGTTGTTCTTGCCATCTGGGGGCCATCTACTGAGGTAACCCACTTGTGAGATGCCTGACTTTGCCATCTCTCAGGTAGGGCAAATACTTCTTGTATTCCTTTCTGGATGAATTCCTGGCATGTGCCCCTTCCCCCAGGTCACTTTAAACATCGGGCAGAGAGGAGGTTACATGTGTATTTATGGTTCCTTTTGGTCTTTTTTTATGTCAACTGTTATATTTTACTAGAATTGCTATTTTCATCTCTGTCTTTGTTTCTGTTTTTCATTGTTGCTCATCAGAATAGTGGAACTGGAGTTGTAAAAAGTACAGTATATGGTATCCAGTAAAGCTCCTTTTATAATCCAAGATCTATTAGCATTCATAGGGCTAAATTAGCACTCATATTTAAACTAAAACTTCAATCTGTACTAATAGCCCCGTGACCTCTTAGATTTCATTATTGATTCTCAGCAGTTATTGCATGCTCCAGACATGTTAGATAAAACAAGTCATTTTGTAAGGAGTTATAAAATGGGTTATTCCTTTCAGTATGATGTAACAGATACACATGGATTTATTAGCTAAAAGCACTCCTGTTATTTCAGTTTCATGGGAGGAATATTAAGAAGTACATTAGTACCAACTGTTTTTTTAATCGAAGATTAATTTTTTATCACTGTTGTTGTTAAAGTGCTTATATCTCAGCTGATACAATATTGAGCTACACTAGTTTGAGATCAGATTATATTTATTACATGCCCCTTTCAGTAATAAAAAAACATATGCCCCTGCCTGGCCCATTAGGTCTTATACTGGTAATGTAGACATGCCTAGTCCATGTTTTTTTGTCTGACCCTTCCCCTGTGTTGGGGCTTCCAGCCTCTCTACCTCACTGCCCTTTTATGCTCAGGCTTACCTCCCCGGGTGGGGCTGCTGGGCAGGCACCCTCCCCTCAAGGAACATGGTCTCTTGCTCTGGCTTTGGCCCCCCCAGAGTGGGGCAATGGGAGCAGGACCCCCCGGTGGACATTAATCTCAGCAGGAACATCAGCAGAGGCAAGGGCCATCATGAATGGGCCCAGGATTTTTAGGATGCAGAGATCACCTGAGTCCAGGGATGTGCAATGATGCCAGTGCCCACCCTGCCCCCCAATGTGTGGTGCCAGCATTGGCGGTTCTCCCAGCCTCCACCAGAGGTCAGCATAACGCAGGAAGATCTTCCCCCCCAGTGAAGGAGAACAGTCCAAGGGATGCGCAATCCTTCTCCCTCCAGTGACCCTCCAACTCCTGGGTCCGTCACTGAGCCCAGGATGTTGGCGCCACAAATGGACACCTTGCTGCTGTGCCGGCGGGCTGTCCCTAGTCCATGTTTTATTAACAGCACTCCATGTTTATTGGTACTTCCACTCTAGGTTTAGCAGTGAAACTATGTTGTCCACTTGTTGCAGGTTGGAGGACTAATAGCAAGTGAAAGCAACTCCACCATAACCAAATTTCTAAACAAAAGATTATGTTTTCAGAGTCTAAAAGAGCTGATGATTTGAAACCTGCCGGTGTCTTTGTCCTCTATGAATATCTCCTGAAGGTCTGATATGTTACAATATCAAGAACACTACATGTTTATTTATAATTCCACTTTAGGTTTAACAATGAGAATATGTAGCCCATGTGTTGCAGACTGAAGGATTAAATAGCAAGGGGAGCAAAAGCATTTCTACTGTAACCAAATTTCTAAACAAAAGATTATGGCCCTGATTGTAGAAACATTACACCTATCGCAACAGCACTTGCGACAAGTAGAATGGCACAAGTAGCAACTTACACCAGCAGTTGCGACATGCGTGATTCTACAATGTGGCCTGTGACATGTCACAGGCCACATGTGCCGAAGAGCTGTTACACCAGCAGTTGAACCATACACCCCCTGCGATATGGCGCTAGGGTGTTTATGGCAGCAGTTGCGCCCCATTCCAGAAGAGCAGCAACAAAGTCCCCAATGTAGGGATTCTACAAGAACCCCCAGAGGAGAACCGGCAACATAAGTTACACCAGCATTTAGCTGGTGAAACTTACGTACATCCCCCAGGGATTCTGTAGACCCACCAGCAGCCCAGCAGGCAATCCACATGTGCCTTCCCCCCCATGAGCATACCCCTGTAGGTGCCCGTAACAGCTGCCCACACCCCCTGCCCCCAAATCCCCAAACAGTGAATGCCCTGCAGAGCTGCCCACACCCCCTGCCCCTGAACCCCTGAACACTGAATGCCCCACAGGACTGGCCACACACCCTGTACCCACAACCCCCACCACTAAATGCCCCATAGGGCAGTGCTGTCAACCTCCCCCACCCGTGCCCAGACCCCGAGACACTGCCACAATTGCTGTCTGTGCTCCAGACCAACCCTGGTAGTCTAGTGGCCCCCACCCCCATCCAGCTGTGCCAGTCCACCCAGAACCCCCCACCCATCCCCAGCTGGTGACTGGCACAGCCCACCTCTCACCTCCATGGCCAGCCACTGACTGAGTTCAGTAGGAGAGCTTACTGTATAGACACACTCAGAAATTAATTTTTGAGCATGTCCATTCAGTAAGTAGCTCAGTATAAGCATGATCAATCAGCTGTTCTGAATGAGCTGTGTAGTCGCCCGGCTAGGGAGGGTAAATCTTGAGGGAATGCTGAGTGGACTAGCACAGCTGGAAAGAGAAACCATTAGACAACAGGTCTAAAAAATCATACCATGTACTGTACATGCTGTACAGTATACCAGTCACAAGGGACACGGGATTGGTGTTGGGGGACACATGGTGGCATGGCAGTGGGTGGGGGCCTCTTACCCTTTGTGGGCTGCACTGGGGTTCGAGCATGGGAGACACTTGTGCCTTGCAGCATTGCGGTTGCAGCCTGTGACTTCCTCACCAGGTACGCCCTCTGTTCAGCATACCTGGCTGTATGTCACAAGTCACAGGACTTAGACAAGGGGACTCTGCCCCTTCCAGAATAGGGTGCAGGGTCCATGTCACAATGGTGATTGGCGCAAGTCACATTTGGCGGTGACTTGCGCCAACTTTCTAGAATCAGGGCATATGTTTTCAGAGTTTAATAGAACTGTTCATTTAAGATGTGCCAGTGTCTTTGTGGATATACTATGATATCCCAAAACTCAGTATGCCGCGCATTGGCATACCAAATAAACCAGCCGGAAAGACACAGTCCCGAATCACTGAAATGTCTGACGTACAAAATATAGGCATTTCAGTGAAATAAAGTGTAAAATGCGGGCTCTCTGCCCCCCCACACCCCCAGTAACTAAAATATCCAACTCCGAAGGGGAGTGGATCCCAGAGTAAAATTTTAACAGTTACAGGGGGTGCAGCGTGTAAAATGATGTGACCCAGACCAGAACCCGGGTCACGCACAGTATACCAGCCAAGCAACTGGTGGTATTCCCCTCCATACCACCGGGGCAGCTCGGCCAACAACCCCATCAAGCAGTCCTTTCCTGCAGATCACATGGGTTAAGGTAGCATACCATCACATCGGGCAAAGCTGACCGGGGTAATGCGTGTCAGGATAAGCAGTTTCTAGATATCATAAGTATACTGTCTTAGTCTTCTATGAGCATCTTATGAAGGTCTGATATGTTACACTATTCTACAAATATATGATAATAAAAATTGAAGCTGTTACGCTTTGCATCCAGTTTTGATTCACGTGTGTCATTTTGTGGCAGTAGACTTTGGATACAGTTACACCATTTAATAGATGGTCTAAACGTTTGGACATATTACTATTTTGAAAATAGTGGCAGATGCAGCATGGATGGATCCTTTTAAAAATCCTGCCCCACATGTAATATCCACTTATCATCAAAATAGCATTCTTCTGGGCTCTCACAGTATGTGTCAGCTTTCCCATCTGATTAATGTAATCACTAAGTTTATGTCTGACTCATTAATGGGTTAAGTGGTGACAATAATTGTACCACTTCAACATCTTTAAGGAGTGTTTAGATAAATACCTAGTGGAAGAAGTACTTCTAGATTACTATCATTAGCATGGGACAGCATATATATGGGCTTTGCCTTCTGCTGTCTCTACAATTCAAAGTAAATTCAAAAGTAAACAAGGACTTAAAGAAAGAAGAGATGTTGATCATCAGCTCCTCTACCCCAAATCTGTGTCAATCCAGCAGGAAGCCACTTCATCTCAGCTTCTCTCTCAAAGTGTGTGTGTGTGTGTGGTGGGAAGTAATGGGCTAATGGAACATGCAATTCTCAGAAGATGACCTAGGGGTAATTGTTATAGTGACCCAAAGACACCCAGTGACTGGCCGGTATACCGTGAGTATAGTGACCAAATATGGGTGACACATCAAAACGGTGACTCATATTAGGTGCTATACGTTTGAGCTACCCTGCAAGGGTAGCGACTGTACACAACCACAATGGTAGTGAACGGCAACAGGAAGGGGGGATAGCGTGGGGAAGGGGAGGGACAGTGAAGGGGTTTTGAGGGATGGGTCTACCTGCTGCCACTGAGCTAGCCATGTGTTGTGGTGGTATGGGTGGCTAGCTGTAGTGCAGTAGGTACAGAGTTTGGGACCGGGTGTGTAAAACTTCTGCCACTGCCTGTGGGTGTGGCACTTAATGTTTTGTGTGATAAAGGATTTTGCCCCCTCCCTGACATGCACCCTCCTGGAGATGATAATCCATATTCAGGGGGATGCGATGGGGAAAGCCCCCTGTGAGGTGGAGTTCGGGGGGGGCACAGCCTCTATCTCCCCCTCAAAAACACTTTTTTCCTTTCTGGATATCAGGTTGCCTGAAAGTGTATGTCGCTTATTTGCTTTTCGGCAATATACCCTCGCCATAATAGTGATTACTATTCTGTGATCACTGCTATGACATGGAACCGACTGGTCAGCCATTCAATCAATCAATCAATCAACTTTATTTAACCAGGCATTAACACCATTGAGCAAACTCATTTTCAAAGTGGTCCTGGACATTAATACAATACCGTACATTTAATACAATACAGTACAATTCATAAGTACAGTTATAATGGACGACAATGTAAAGAAAAAAGAAAATACAAATAGAATCTTGTGCAGGTGACAAGCACTATACATGCCGGTCAGCGTACATTCAAAGAGGATGTGGTGGTATCTTATAAACCCAAATTCAAAGGTATCACTATCTGTATCTCTTGCTGTAGAAGCCATCCTACCATGCACTATGGAATTACCTACAGAATCTGTGAAGGAATTTTGCCATATTGTTTCCTGGTACATGGGACAGTAGTAGTAGGGAAGAGGTAGACATGAAGATATTGTCCTTTTTTTACAGACTGTTAAGTAGGCTATGACTACAAGCCTCTTAGTGGTTGTGATCCTCTGAAGGGTGTGATCAAGTGTTGATATAGGGGTGTAGGTCTGGTAGCCAGTACAGATAGGAACTTGAATGGATTGGGAAGAGATGAGGCTGAAAAAATCAATTACCCTATATAGATGGATTGAAGCTCCTCGCTTCTTCTGTTTATCCTAAAACTACAGGTGCTCAAGTGTAATGTGGATCAGTTCAAGAGGAGACTCTCTCTGATGAAGGTTCAGTCACCATGGTTTGGGAAGGGAGGGAGTGGGCTCCCAAGACTCACTCATCTTGTATAGATTGGTCAAATAATCTTTTTCATCCTATGCATCCCCAAGTTATACATGGACTCCTTGGTACTTGACAAACCATGCATCCTAAAACCTCTTTGCTGCACAAGCAAATATAACACAAAAGAACAACAATTCAGTGGCTCCCACCAGGATGCAACACAGAATACTACAGAAGTCTATAGAGCTGCTCCAGGAAACAGTGCAATTTCAAAGGCAGTTAATCCATTTTGTTATGCAGAAATCTGTGACACTGCATATATCATGGTGTGCTCTATTACATTTCTTTATTTGTGTTTTACCTGGTAAGTACCATCATTTTGGGGGAAAAATAAGGAGGGTATAAATATGAGCAAATACAGGATCAAGGATCACATGAAGTACAATACCAATTAACTGCACAAATACAGGAATAATAAATTACCACCAATTAACAAGCAACAGAAAGAGAAAACAGAATGATTCAGGTATAAAACAATACAGTCAAATACATTTTTATTTTTATTAGGATATACAAAGCTACTGAGCCAAAGCTCATTTCCAATAGTGTATCATAGGACACTTAATAAATATAATTGCTACAGGTACATGACATTTAATTTAACAATAATGAAAAAGCCACAGACAACATATAACTACATAGAATATAAAGACCATTCAGCAATAAAGACATCAGGTACCATTTATCAAAAGCCACTGTTTCAGATGATTGTTAGATGGAAACTCTTACAGAAATAATTATATGAAATGTTTTCATGCTGCACACATAAAACTACCCAAGTGATATGTATCCTGCAAGTATGATTTAAATGTTAAATTGGAACCGATTGCATGCATGTGGCATGCGTGTAGCAAGCAAGTGTGGAAACCAGGATTTTATGTTAAATTGGGAGACTGTATGCATGTGACATGCCTGCAAAAGTAAGTGGTCACTAATAACTGAACTGCACACTTAAAAGTTAAGTGACTTGCTCAGGATCACACCATACACAAGTGGAGGTTGATGAGATTCAAACCCAAATATTCATGCTTCCAAGTTTTCTCTCTTGTGGTTCAGTGTCTTTAACCACTTAGCCATTCTGTCTGCACTCATATGGCTCACTTGTACTTCAATACATACTGTATCTGAATATATCTGCATGGATGTGGCATGCTTGTAGCCACTTCATGCTTTTCAGTTTTCTTCTCTTCCTCATCTCATTTTAACAGTTGAACTGTAGCACACATACCAAAGGAAACACATGCGGTTTTTCCCACCGCAATACACAAACTTACCCACAAAACTACTTAATTACTTTTGTCTGGCCTGTACTCCTACTATTTTCTCTCCATAGTTTTGAATGCTTCCACGCAAACAGACTTTAAGGTGAAAACACAAAAAAAAGCAATAACTCGACACACACACCCCCACATGAACAGCCCCCCTCCCATGCACACACTGTAGAGAGTATGGCCATGCTGCTACAGACAACTCACCAAGTATAGATATAATTAAAAAGTCTTACTTGAGTACTAAGGAGCCAGAGGCAGGAGTCTTTTAAGAGATAATATCCATGGGTCAGAGTGCTGGGGCGCACCCCCATGAAATGAATGGAGTTATTTTCTATTACTATTTTATATATTATGAATGGTGAGTTGGAGAATAATGAAGGCCACTGTTCTACTAACAAAGCCCTTGTTAGTTGAGTGGTGGCCATCATTAATCTCCAACTCTCCATCAATAATGTATAAAATAGTAATAATAAAATACCCACATTCATTTCAATGGTGCACATCCCTGCAGTCTCCTTTGCCCTTTGTCATAATGTGCCTGAGCATGGGGATGTGGACGTCAGCTTCACTGGGGGGGGCATAAGCCTGACTATAGTGTGGCTCCAATATTCTGTACATACCATACCGCTCAATTGTCCGTGAATGCAAGGGACAGCTCTAGGATGTCTGTAACATCTCTAAAAGGTACAACTTATTTGGTTTGAGTGAAAAGTGAAATCAGGAAAAATTCAAATGTATAAGATTCATCTCTATATGTCCCGAAGCAGTGCATCAGATTTGGGTTTAAACCCACGCAGTTACTAAGCAATTTTTTTTCTGGCTGAAGTTCTGTCCCCCCCCCCCAAAAAAAGAACTTTGTCCCAATTTTTCTCCCTGACTCCATTCAATACCCATCCCCTATGGGTCATGAAGCCACCCAAAGGTGAAAAAGCATGAAAAACACATCAATATTCAGTCCTTCCTCATTCCCCAATCCCCTTGTAAAAAAATTATTTACTTTTACTTACCTGGCCATATGGCTAGAACCTGCAGCCTGGCATAGTGTGCCACCACCAGCCCAGTTTTCAGTCCACTCCCCCTCTCTCCTTCTGCCAGAAGCTGGATGCTAGAACCAACCATTACAGGTCCCCAATGTGATCCACGATCAAGTCACCTCACCAACCGAACCCACCCAATCTGGGTTGCTTGCTTCTTGCTTGGTTGCTGCTGTGGCTGCTGCCACATTGCACTGATCAAGGCCCATGAAGGCCACCCACACCGCTTGTCATCACTGCTGCTAAGCCTAGCTTGCTGCCATGGGGGTCTGTGCTGTTTTTCTTTTTTTTGCAAGGCGAGCCTAGTAAAGTAAGTAGGTGGCCTTGTCTTGAGTTAACTTGTAGCTCACATTCTGCCCCTTCAGCCACCAGGGGAGACAGAGACTCACTAAGAGTAGAACAACAAACATATGCTGCCACAACACTGCTATTGAGAGTTCAGTGCTCACTGACTAGTCCAAGCTGTAGTGTGTACTCTGTCTACTCTGTGGCAGGAATGACAATGTCACACTTGCAAGGCCCATGTGCTCTTTCTTGGCTGGAGCTCATCCACATCACATGTGATTGTGCCACTGCTAATAGGTGGAGAGAAGTGGACAACACAATACAGACACAGCCGAGTCTGGAGAGTACCTGCAGCATGAGCACACAGGCCAGGTGGGCACTTATGCAAGCGATGAAATCCAAATTTAAAGCCATTATTGCCACACCATAAGAATAACCTAGGCACAAATACAGGGTGGGGGGCAACTGTCCCCCTCCACCCTACCTAAATGGCACCCCTGCTTTATGGTAGAAATTCATTCTCAGGTGCTAATCCAATGGTTTCCACTGTGTTCTGAGGTACTGTATATCCATGTTTCATGATGTGTCCTGATCATTACGTGGGTTGGTGTTCCTCATTGCCCCCTCATTTTGAGTGTCCATGTCCCTCATTTCAGTGACAAAATGTGAGGTACAGTATGGTGCATGCTTCCAAGACCCTACTCAGTACAAAGAGTGCTGAGCATGGCATTGTGTATATGCTCAATACAGAATGACAAAAGAAAAGTAAGTGAGATGAAACAGTCATGGAGAAATACATTTGTAGCACTAAATAAGCATTAGGGATTTGCATGGTCCAAAACAAAAAGGATAGGCTTCACAACACAGAGGCCTCTCTTCGTACATCTGGAATGGGGGATGTTGACAGGCTATATCCTAGGCATTTAATGCAGTAAGCAAACAATACTTTATAAATTAATGGCAATATAATTACTGGCCACAATTTTTTCCAGTGCAAAAACTGAGTTGTAATTTGCCGTTATAATTATTTATTTATTGAATTTTGATGACCGGGTAGGCCCGCTGGGCCCCGAAAGTCCCTTTATCTCAGCCAGTTATAACAGCAAACACATGCCACGCTTCTCTAGACAAGCGTGAGACACAAACAGCTGCAGAGCGAAGAAAACAACTCACTCACTCATGCTCTCGCAGCTCCGGGTGTCCTGTCAGATCCAGCATAGTTCTCTCAGGCACAGCATATACTCGCCACCTAAAAAAAAAAAAAAGTCTTTCAGAAATAGTGACAGCAACAGCACAAACTACTTCAACTATGGAAACCAGGTTTGACATTGTAGATTCCTCTGTAAGAAAGCATTTACAATAGAGCAGGATAATAAAAATACCAAAAGAAAAACAGACAGTGACCTCCATCTTTTCCGCAAATTCCTCACAGAAGCGTCACTAGAAAATGACTTTACCACCTTTACCACAGAAGAGCTAGATACACACATTGCCAACTTCATTTACTGCCTAAAACGTCAGGATAGCTCTGAATATGAGCCAGGACCAATCCGTGGCATCATCACCAACATAGACAGGCACCGAGCAGCCCATAAGCATCTCCACAGTATATTTAAAGGGCTAGCAACCGATTTTATCCAACCAGAAAAACACTTGCTGCTAAACAAAAACAGCTATAGTGACTAGGTAAAGGAAACAGGCCATTAAAAGCTTCACCTCTCACAGAGCAAGACATTGAATTACTTTACAGTTCAGGCACCTTATCTCTTCGCAACCCAACTGGTCTGCTCAATTTCTTATTCTTCAGCATTGGTCTACAATTCGCACTTAGAACAAAGGAACAGTACGACCTCACCTGGGGTGGCATTATTGAGGGAACAGACACAGAAGGCAACAGCTTTCTGGAATACAATGAAAGACAAACTAAAATGAGAACTGGGGAAAACCCTAGAAATATAAGACTGCTGAAGTTCCAAATCTATCAAAATAAACAAAATCCAGAAAGAGACACAATAGCAGCTTTCCGTCTCTACAAAGGCAACAGACCACCCAAAAAGCACAGCAAAGACTCCCCATTCTACTTAGCCCCAAACATAAATAAAAAAGAAAACTCCCTCTGGTTCCGAAACATGACTATAGGACTTAACAAACTAAGAGCCATGATGACAACCATGAAACTGCAGTCTGGAATTCCAGAATGTAAACGAATAACTAACCACTCTACCCGAAAAACGATGATCCAGAGACTCTTAGACTGTAGCATGGCCCTCACTGAAGTACAACAAATATCAGGCCACAGAAATGTTCAGTCTATTAATAATTATTCCATACTCTCTGAAGCCAAACAACGAAAAGTAAGTGAGCTCCTCACATTTTCCACATGTGAAACAGAACAGGCATCTACCTCCAGCAAAGATCCGCAGAATGGTGCCACTTCACAACTCCAGAACACAGCCGAGCAGCCTTTCTCCAACAGACTTCAAGCCATCTTTGGCCCACACTGCACCTTCAATGAGGCAGTCTCCATAAAGATATATAATGCTCCGGAAACAAAGCACAAAAAACATCCACTCGTCATAGAAGACTCCGATGATGATGACTAGAGGCAAGCAAAAAGCATACACACTTTTTAGACACTCCCTAACCCACGCTGACCTAACGCTCTCCTCTTCTCTTTCCAGACAATGCGACACGCAGATCTACACAGCAAGCAAATGAAAATGAGTGCCAAGTCCTCTTCGAGCCAGTCTACATAACAAAATTAACAGTTTGAACTCTTAGTTTAAAAGTTTGAAGCGTTTTTTATCGTTAAGACTTTACAAGCTTTCATGATTCCTCCACATTAATGAAACCGTCTAAAACTAACGTAATTTCATTCACGAACTGTAAGTTAAAACATTTAAAGATGCTGACAAATGTTATAATGTTAAAAACTGTTGATGTTTCTTTTCCAAACATAAAAAAGATGTTTTAAAAACACAAATCATTAAAAACTTCAATGTAATACAACACCTCAAATAAATTTTTCATTATAGCACAACTGTCTTACTCATTTCTTTGCAAATAGAATAGATTACTGCTGAAAAAATTGTGACCAGCAATTATAAAAAATAAAGTAATGGGGAGGTGGTTATTCATGAGAATTTTACACACACCCTCGGTGTGGGATGCCTAAATAAACCCCTTGGGTTTCGCCCTCGGGGTTTATGGGGCATCCCACACCTTGGGTGTGTGTAAAATTCTCATAATAACCACCTCCCCATACATTATTCTGTATTTTATGACAAAAATCAAAAGCCATTAAACAACTTGCAGAAGGATCAGAATTAATGAGTTTATCTAATTTTTATGGGAATTCAAATAAAAATTGATTTTAATGACTCTAATTGCTAGCAGTAGTATAAGAAATAGAAACTGACGTGTTTATTTACATGAGATTTGCATCAGCTTAGCTGCTGCACACATGGCAAGCATGCAGCATGTGAACCTGATGTGATGTTTAAATGATGTTCACACCAGATTAACTGTTGCACTCATGTCAAGCGTGCAACACGCAAACCTGATGTAATTTTTAGAAGCTGTTCTCACCAGCTTACCTGCTGCACACATGTCAAGCTTGCAGCATGCAAACCTGATTTGCTTTTTAGACCTGGTTTGCTTAGGATCACTTTGTGTATGCTAACTGCATGCAAACATTGCACAATTAAGAATGTGACATGCATTCTGCATGTACACAGCACACCTATATTTCTGTAAGGAAAGGTACTAACCACTGATCTTAAGCTAATAGATGGTTTATTCCAAAGTGGTGGACCGTGAACAGTAAATAACCGATTCTTTCTAACAGAGACCAAACAAGTGATGTCAACATTCAGGCCATTAGATGAGCATATACCCAGTTGAGTATTCCTCACAGACACAAGTTCATTAATATAAATGGTGGCTTTTCCCTTGATACATTTTTTTCTTAGTTGTATTAACTGAAACTCATGTCTTTGCTCAAATAGGAGAAAATGTATGTAGCTATACAAATCACAATGTTGAATGTTACGGAGCGCCCCAAGAATAAAGCGTGCAAGTTTATCTGTCAATACATCCAATTTGTCCAGTTGGCCAGAACTGCTCCCCCCATAATCTATGATGGGCATAATCATTGATTCAGCAATATGCTTCCTTGCTTCTAGTGAAAAGGAATTCCAGTGTCTGCAGAGGGAAATCCACAGGCATAGCGTTCCAATTGTCAAGGGTGGCTATAGTGTTTATGTTTTGCATGGATTTTTTAAGGATTTGGTACATACCAGTGAACCCTGTTTTTTTTATGGCATGCAGTTAAAAAATCTATATTCTTTGACAGAGAATTGTATTAGGACTGCAAAATCATACCTACCACTGCAAAGTGTCATTTAGGTATTGTTCTTCTTTCATTTGGTTTAGGGAATTCTCCCTATGTTTTTAAAATTATTGTCAGAACATAATGCCAATTTAGATTTATTACACTTACGCAACACCACAAATTACATATTATACCATCTTTGAAAAAGACTGCTGACACTGTTTCCTTTCAAAACTGTTTAAAATCCAATTTTTAGAAACCAGCTAGAAGTGGCAAATCATTTGGGCTATCAATTTATGAAATCACAAATGCTGCTCTATCATAGAAGACTAAGAATTAATTTCAGTTTTAAAGTGCAACATAACTTTCCACGTAATTATTCCCAGATTGTAAATGATGGCTCTCTGTAGCCAGCCAAGCATAAAACAAGAAGATGAAGATAAGTTTTATTCTCACTTCATTTCACTTCTGTTTAATTGACAAGCTCTCACTTGGTGTTAAGTTTAGAAAATGACAAATACCTACCACATCTTAGAATACCCAATTCAACAGTTCAGCACTCTGAGCTCTTCATAAATTAATCTACATTTCTAAGATGAATCACACTTGAGATGCATGCTGGCATGTAAATTACAACAATATTCATTTTCATATGTGTCAGTAAATGAAGATTTTAAAATGCAGGAATTTTATCATTCAGTTTATTAGAATAACACACAAATCATCTGAGGTAGATGTAGTTATGGTGTTTGCATATATATATATATATATATATATATATATATATTATATATATATATATATATATATACATGCACACACAAACACACACACATATATATATATATATATATATATACAGTACACACACACACATATACATAGAGAGAGCTGGGGAGACACACACAGGCACACACACACACACACACATATTTATATATACTTAATAATGTAACATATGACATCCAAATCAGGCTGGTAGTAAACATAACTAATTTTAATTTACTTTATATATAGCTTTCATAACTACTGGAAAGCATTGGGAGCAATCAAATACTGATGAGAGGGAAATTAGTCTTAGCTTTCCTTTGCAATGTTTTTCTGCATATTATTGCATGTTTATCTGTAAGATACTATTCAGAAATGTGACTCAGAAATACACTATACTGACAGCATCATAAACAGGAACAGAGACACCATGTAAACATGTTGCAAAGTCCTTGCAACTAACTAATAAAAATATATATATATATATACATATGTACTCTGAAACAAAAAGAGCAAACCCAACACATTGTGAAAGCACAAAATACCTGTTTTACAGTTGACTTACCTTGGGCAGCAAAACTTAAACTCAACATTTTGGGCCCAATTTTTAAACAGGTTGGAATGACATAAGAGACTTGCATCAAAACAGTTTGATGCAACTACTTGCGTCAAATGTGATTTTCTACAGCAGCCTGCATCTGATCCAGACTCTGCTGCACCAAAGTCCCCTTGCAGCAAGGTTGCATCAAACAACCCAGTATGCCAGGTCACAGTGGAACTTGCACAATGGCAGGGCTGCAACATCCCTTTTTTTTGGATTTTGCAAGCCCCACCATGGATGCAGCAAGGGGGACCACTTAGACCAGCCAGGAGGTGATCTAAGTGGGTTGTGCCAGTGGGGTGCGGTAGTACAGGGTGCAGTATGGAAGCACTAAGGGCACAGGAGGTGGCAGATGGAGTGTTGGGGCAAAGCTGTGCATCAGCTGCAGTGCTGTGTCACCCAACGAGGTGCCATCGCAGTGTGTGAAAATATTAAATATCATGTTTGAAACAATCCACCCATATCGTACAATTATCTCTGGTACTCTTGTGCCCCTCATTCCCCTCTGTTTACATATCGCTGGTGGTGTAGTGGCCTCCCCACCCCACCACTGATCCCGGATCTCCCCCAAGTATACAAGACCAAGTGTCATGGTCCTATAGTGCCCACTCCCAATATCAATCTCACCTGATAACAAATGCATAGCAGTCCCTGGTGGTCTAGTGGACCCCATACCCTACCCATCACATCAGGCATTGCCCAACCACCCTGCTATGCCCCCCATCCTTGTGACTGGAACAGCCCTCTGCACACCACCACGACCAGCCTCAGAATACATTCTCAATGACTGTGTACTGTATACAATGCATGGTAGGGGTGGGCGAAAGTTGCGAATTCTGCTTTTGCAGAACATCTGTGAAATTCCTGAAATTTCGTGGAAATTCTGTAACTTTTGCCATAGACAGAACTGGGATTTTCTGTGGATTTTCACCTGGTTCTGCGGAAAATCCCTGTAAACTGTGGAATAATGCCTATAAACTGCAGAAATTATTCCACCTGCAGTTTAATGTATTATTTAATCAATCAATCACTTTATTTAACCAGGCATAAACACCAATGAGCAAGCTCATTTTCAAGGTGGTCCTGGGCAATTTACTCCAACTTCCAGTTGTTATAACACAGCCCCCCATCTAGTGCCCCCAGGATCCACCGATCATGGGTTCAGAAAATAATAAAAAAACCCTACAATCCCTCCCTGGTGTCTAGTGCCCCCCCCCCCACCTGTGGATCGTGGGTCCCAAGTAAAAAAAAAAAAAAACATGATCCTTGGTGTCTAGTGGTCCCCTCATCCCCTGCCCGCTGATTACGGGTCCCCGTAAAAAGGAAAAAAACTCTGATTCCTCTCTGGTGTCTAATGGTCCCCCACCCACCCACCGATCATGGCTCCACAAAAACATTTTAATTCCCTGGTGTCAAGTGGTTCCCCCCTCCCCGCCCGCTAATTGTGGGTTCCGGAAAAAAAGAAAAAAAAACTCTGATTCCTCTCTGGTGTCTAGTGGTCCCCCACCTGTGATTGTGGCCCCCAAAACATTTTCATTCCCTGGTGTCTAGCGGACACCCCTCCCTATCCTGGATACCCTCAAACCAAGAGAAAAACAGCTGGCAGTCCAGTCCACTGACTCATCCCACTCTGTTCCCCAGTGTCTAGTGGAACCCCCATTCCCAATCTGCAATCCCGTGTAAAAGAAAATAAAAAAATGTAATCCTAAAGTAATCTTAAGATTCACAATTCCCTGGTATCTAGTGGACCCCCCACCCTGACAGTTCGTTCTCCACCACCCTGCTCCCCTCTGACCTCGCCCCTGAGTGGGTCCCTGGCACAGCCCTCTTCTCACCTCCATGGCCAGTGGCCCACCGAACAGTCAGTGAATGAGTGCTTGCATGAGCGCTATGCATACGCTCATTCACTGACTGTTCAGTGGGCCACTGGTCATGACGGAGAGAGGAGGAATGCGCTGGTGGCCCACTCATGGGTGGGGTCAGGGGGAGTGGGGTGGTGGCAGGTGAACTGTCAGGGTGGGGGGTCCACTAGACACCAGGGAATTGGAACTCTTGAGATTACTTTGGGAGTATATTTTTTTTTACAGGTGATCACAGATCGGGAATAGGGGTTCCACTAGGCACTGGGGAATAGAGTGGGATGAGTCGGTGGACTGGACTGCAGGCTGTTTTTCTCTTGGATTGCAGGCATCCAGGATAGGGAGGGGAGTCCGCTAGACAACAGGGAATTAAAACATTTTTGGGGGGGGCCTGATCGGTGGGTGGGAGGACCACTGGACACCAGGAAGGATTAGGAATCAGAGTTTTTTTTTTATCTTTACCAGGACCCACAATTGGTGGGCGGGGGGGAGAGGGACCACTAGACACCTGGAATCATGTTTATTTTACTTGGGACCTGCGATTCATGGGTGGGAGGGGCCACTAGACACCAGGGAGGAATCTTTTTTTTTCTTCTTTACCAGACCTGCAATCGGCGGGTGGGGCGGGACCACTGGACAATAGGAATCATGTGTTTTTTACCTGGGATCTGTGATCTGTGGGTTGTTGGGGGGGCACTAAACACAGGGACGAATTGTGTTTTTTTTTTTTAAATATATTTACTGGGAGTCTGGGACCGGTGATTGGCAGGGGGTGGATTCATTAATTAAACTGCAGCTAAAAAAAGCTTCGAAACTGACCACTGACCTTGGTTCTGCTGATTTTTTTGCCGCAGTTTAATAAATTAACTTGCAGCCTTCATATTTATTCTGGGGGTTTTAAGGCGGAATTTCTGCAAAAGTTGCAAAAATGATTTTCAAACTTTCATGGAAGCAAAAGTCGCACTTTGGAGGAAATTTCGCTGGTGGGATTTTTTTTTCGCACACCCCTTCTGCACGATCATTGAGAATGCATTCTGCGGCTTCTGTGGTGGTGTGCAGAGGGCTGTGCCAGTTGCAGGATGATGCCAGGGATGGGGGGAGGGGTGGTTGGGCAATGACTGACAGGGTAGGAATGGTTGGGGGTCCACTAGACCACCAGGGACTAGTATGCATTTATCGGGTGAGATCAGGGATTGGGAATGGGCATTATAGGACTGGGGCACTTGGTTTTATATACTCATGAGAGATTGGGGATCAGTGGGGGAGCACTATACCACCAGGGATATGTTAACAGGGGGGATCTTGGGGGGGTCACTAGATTACCAGGGACGATTGTATGGTATGTGTGGCTTGTTCTAACATGATGATTGATATTTCCACACACTGCGATGGTACCCTACCAGGTGCCACAGCACTGTGGTTGATGCCCAGCTTTGCCCTGACACTCCACCTGCCACCTCCCATGCCCCTTATGCCCCTGGCCTCAGTCCTGGAATGGTGTTTCCTCCCCCAATACTATCCTGGTTCCTCAGGTGTTGCTGCAGGAGGGGGGGGTGTCAGATCCCTGTGGAAAAGTCTGCTGATGTGCCAACTCTTTGGCGCAGCTGGTCACTTGCGGCAAACCCATCAAGTTTGGTGCAGAGACCCTGCTTTTTGTAAAATTGGGAGCAGAGTCCCTGGCACACCTGGAGTTTGCCACAACCCTTAGAGTGACACAATCTGAGTCACTCTAAGGGCTCTTTGAAAATGAGACCCTTTGTTTTTCATGGGGCTTTGTCTCTACCCAGTATTACAACTGGGAGAACTGAAGTGCAGGTTAAACTAACTTGTTAATGGTCAAACAAGGAGCAAGTGCTCCAAGCTAGTCACTCCTCTCACTATCTCCCAACCTGGAATCCCTTTCCATTAATCTCCTACTAGGAAAAAAAATTAACAACCATCAGCATCACCTATCTTCCCCCTGGCATCCCCCCCAAAAGAGCTTGATGATTTCCTTAACTTCAAACATTCACTCCCCCTCAGTAGAGAATGGATAATCCTAGGAGATTTTAATCAAAACTGGCAATCCTCTCAGTCGCTCACTTCCAAGGAATCCATTACCAGCCTAGGCCTCCATCAACTCACCTCCTCTTCTCTCCCACTTGCACTAACTACAAATCAGGCACTGACTCCCTGATTGACTGAATCCTTGTTTCTCACCCCTGCCACGTCACCTCCACTGGAGTTATTCCTGATTGCATCAGGAACCATTGTAGAGTTTACTGCTGCTGGTCTTCTAAAACCCCTCCTGAGGAGCACAAATACATCCAAACTAGACAGTTAAAAAAACTCAGTCCAACACAGTTCCACTAGGCGGCCCTGACCACTGATTGGTCTATCGCTGAATCAATTAAGGATATTGACTTCGCCCTTAAAGAATTTCGTAACAAGTTCCTTGCCATTTGTGACCACCTTATTCCCCTTTAAAAAAATTAGGGTCAAAGGTAACAACCAGGAATGGATCGCCCCTGCTATCCTCAGACTTATGAGGGAACGAGACTGTACCTGGTCAAAAGACAGGAGTCAGAAGTTCCCCTAACTTCTCCAAAGTTATAAAACTCTCCACAACAAATTCAAATCCGCTGTCCATTCTGCCAAAATCTCCTACCTCACCGAGAAGCAGCGCAGCTTCTGGAGAAACTCTAAGCACACATGGAACATTCTAAACAACCTCATTGGCAGAGGACAAACTAATGAACAGTTCAGCCTTTCCTCCAGAGGGCATACTGCCACTGATCCCATTGAACTTGCCTCCCTTTAACAACTATTTTGGTGATCTTGACAAATACAAGCCCACCCAGGCCCCTCCCCAGACCCCCCATGCCCACCCCTCCCAAACCACCACCCAAGTTTTTTTGTTACCTCACCCCCTCTGAAGCAGTAAAACTTGTCAAGAGCCATGACCCTAAGCCCCCCCATAGGGCTTGACAACATTGACTACAGGGTCCTCATATTGGCCTGTTAAACCATTGCCACTCCCTTCACCAATATTCTCAACTACTCCCTCTGCACCGGGTCCTATCCGCACAACTGAAAATGCACCATAATCAAACCCCTTCACAAAACCAGCCACAAAGATGAGGTTTCCAACTTTTGACCCATCTCCCATCTGGACCCCCTCTCCAAAATCTTGGAGAAAATCATGCACAAGCAAACTTCCAAATTTCTCAAAGTGCTTGACCTTCAGACAGAAGCCCAGCAGGGGTTCAGGTCCGGTCACAACACTGAAACCACCCTTATCAAATTCACCAGCTTTATTAATAAAGCAATTGATGAAGGACTTTATGCCAGGTCATTTTTTGTGGACCTCACAAAAGCCTTCAACCTTGCAGACCACAACATCTTATTATCCACCCTTTCTGACCTTCACCTTTCAACAGATGTCACCAGTTGGTTCTGAAACTACCTCAGCCACAGGTCCCACCAAACCATCATAAGCAGTGTTCTGTCCAACCACTGTCCCATAAAGTTCAGAGTACCACAAGGGTCCATACTCAGTCCCTTTCCTTTTCTCCCTGATTGTCAATTCCCTTCCTGAAATCTGCGTGAACACCGAACTCATCCTGTAGTACACCAATGATGCCGCCCTTTTCTGCAAAGACAAAGACCCTACCTCCTTACTCAACAAGCTACAGAGTGATTTCAGTAGCCTTTACTCCTAGTTCTCACCCAAGGGGCTAGTGCTAAATGCAAAGAAAACCAAATCAATGGTTTTCTCCAGCCCATGGAAACCACTGACTGTTGACCTCACACTACTTGACAATGAAGGCAATTCAATTGAAAGAGTCAGAGAATTTTAAATACCTTGGTCTGCTTCTTGATAGCCACCTCAACTTTGATGTACACCTAAATCAGCTTATCAGGAAAACCCACCAACAGCTGGGCTTGCTATACCGAGTGAGGCCTTTCCTGACCTATGAATCTAAGACCCTGCTCGCCACCAGGTTCCTGATCCCACTTTTTGACTATGGCACCTTAGTCTATTTTCCACCCCTCACTCAAAGCAACCTCCAAAAACTCCATTCTACCTATCACAGCATCATTTGTTTTGTCTCTGATCTCCCCAGACTGACACACCACTGTGACCTTTACAGAATCACTAATTGGACCTCCCTAGAGGACAGACACAATAGCAAAATACTCACTTCCTTCCATAAGCTATCACTAGACCTCCTCCCTGACAGCATTATTTCCCTTTTCCCTAAGTCTTCCCTTCCTCAGACCACCAGAAGATCCTCCTCCCTCTCTTTCTCCATCCCTTTCTGTAGGACCACACATGGCCAAAACACCCTCTCCTACAAGGGTGCCAAGCTGTTCAACAGTCTTCCCCCTGCTATCGCTGAGTTCCCCTCTCCTACCTCCATTAAGTATAACCGAAAGTCTCACATTTCTCAGGCCACCATCTGCAAGTGTCCCACCATGTGATACTCTAAATGGTTGCAAGGCCTTTGCTCCTCCTTCCCAACAACGGTATCTCACCCTTACACAGCGGAGGCAAGATCTCCTGGTCTGATAATGCCAAGTACTGTCCCCCAGTGCACTTGTAAATGTTTGTACTATATTGTTTGATGTATTTTTTTGCTCAATTTTCCTAAGTCTAGTTTGCAACTTTTTTACCAGTGCACTTGTAAATGTTTATCTTATATTGTGTAGTAACATTTCAGTGCTTTATTGTCCTAAATCCTGTCTCCTGTCTCCCCATTATGTAATCTTTTTACTGTTTTGCCTTACTTTTTGTAACCTCCTGTTGTATTTGTCCAAAACTGGACGCTTGTGAAAACGGGCAACTTATGCTCACATGCCTTTCCAGTATAATAAATAAACTGAAACTGAAGTGGGATCTGAACCTGGGATATCCTGGTCACAGTTCCATACACCACAGAACTGCACTGCATCACCAATTGTTAGGGCTAATAAAACTGGGGACTAGATTCTGGACCCCATTTACTGAAGGTTAGCACATTGCTAATCATGTTAGCGATGAGCTAACTGGGTTTAGCATAATGAGGCAGGGGCCATACTCAATGGCCCCAGTATATAGCAATTAGCAGACAGTATATACATGCAGATTATACCACTGTGCCCATGTAAATGAGGACTCTCTCTTGCATACAAGGTGCAGTGACATATTCAAAAGTTTTGAAAATGCAAAACAACCACAGCTGCAGTGCTGTTTAACTTTTTCAAAACCATACTCAAACATTTTCAAACCCCACATGAATCACTGTACTAATCTGAAAGAGAAATAGGTATACAATTTCCTAGTACTCTAGTGGTCCCACTGATTACCTTACTGATCTGCAATAGAAATATGAAGTACCCATTCCTTGATAGTCTAGTGGTCACCCAACCCTGCTCTCCATACTGGTCTGAAAGAGAAATATGAATTACCCATTCCCTGACAGTCTAGTGGTACCCCACCCCCGATCTTTAGACCCAGCTGTCCAAAAAAAATAAATAAGTAAGCCACTCCCAGGTAATCTAGTGGCCCCCTACTCCTACTCAATCACTGTCAACACCCCATTCCCCAGCCCACCCACTCAACACCCACCACCCGTACCCATGTTGCCACCTGACTCACATTTGCTAATGTTGAAACATAGTTGTTGCTATGTCCACAGACAACAACCAGTCCAGTTTCTCCCTCCCTCCACTCAACACCTTGATCAGCTCTCATCTGAGTTACAAGGAGTGATTTTCTACTGTACTCTGCACTGCCTTATTCTCCTGTGCTGGTCTCTATCGGTACATTATTGCTGCCCATTGTACCTTGCTACATTTCTTTGCACATGTACCATGCTATGTTGAACTCTGATTGCACTTAATTTTTTCTGAGCATCAACATTGTGTATGTTTTATTGTATCTCCTGTTCCCTTTCTTCCAGATCACACCTGGAAATGAGCCTTAGGCTAGTGTGGCTTTACCGGTTACCAATTTTCAAATAAATAAAACTCATGCATACTCTGCAAACAGCTGTTTCTACAATAAGTGTGCACTGACTCACAGTCACTGAGAAGGCGGAGGGCAAAGGTGCATAGCAGAGGGGCTGTGTTGGTCAACATCGTTTGACATGCCAGGGGCTTCTTTTCAACATGAAAAGGGCTGAGTCAGCTGCTGATAGACAGTGGGAGTGAGGGGTGTTGAATGGGTGGTCCCAGGAGAGGTTTCTTAAGAGCGATCGGGATGGGGTAGAGGATCCACTAGAGTACCAGGGAATGGATTATTTATATTTATCTTCCAGATCAGTATAGTGATCTAGAAATGTGATATACTTACTTCTCTTTCAGATCAGAATGGTTATGAGGGTGTTGGGGGATCACTAGGCTACCATAGAATGGGATATACTTATTTCTCCTTTAGATCAGTATTGTGATCAGGAGGTCTTGACCAAGGCTCAGCACAATGACTCCATGCATTTGTGCATGGCGGCATTGTGTGGAGATGCTAATGAGCACATTAAGACATGCAAATGGCCCCTTAGCACCTTATATGCCATACATGCTCATTTACATGCTGGCTGCTGAATATGGCCCACAGAGCAAATACACTATCCTGTTTGGGGTGTGCTATCTCCATTTGATCCTGTGAGTTACTTTCCTACAGGGGGGCTGTGTTACCACAGTGCATAATCACTGTGCATGGAACTAACACAGCCCCATAGTCAGACAGACCATGCATGCCAGTTGGGGTATGCTGCCTGCCTAAATATGACTCCTCAGCCAGTCATGTGCTATCTCACATCCACTGCTAAAGGGTGCATGGCACAATTAGATGGCTTTGAAAATGTGTCTCTGTATCTCTGACTGTGGAGTTTAAGCTACAATTCCACTGGATGAATATATAAATAGGGGATCTATGATGGGTGGCTATGTGATATCATGTTTGTATTCATAAGAGGTTATGGTGACCACTTAACTTTCATGAGTGGCTAAGCCATGAGTGAGGGTACAAGACTCCACTGACCATGAATGAAAATAAAAATGGTATCACATACAGTAGTCACCCATCACACGGGCAGTTTACACAACTTACATAAGTAGTTGCATGGCACTAAGGGGCCTCACAAAAGTGAGGGAAAGATTAGCAGATATATTCAGGATTTTTTCTCCCTGTTTGTATTCTGTGATCAGCCTGATGTGTACACTGGGGAACCACTTCACTGTGATCTTGTTTTCTTGTTCATTTTTTTGTTTTTTTTTGTGGTCACTTCATAACAGCTCATGCTGAGATATGGTTAAGCACAGCAAGAGTCAGACAGAACAGAGTCAGCCAGGGAGAATGATATACCTTACTGACAAGATAAAAATGATCACGTACCCGACTAGCTAGATAGAAGATGCATCTACCTAGTCAAGATAGTATGATCTGGATATCTTTTTTATTTAAGTTGTGCACTTATGTATGTTGTATCAAGTAAGTGATAGATTGAGGGAGCATTTCTAACCAGTCAGAGTGTTCCTTTTCCTTCTGCATTAGACACTTTTATTCCATAAATAGTGTCTCATGGGCTGATGCCCTGTAGTCACTTGTATGGTTGTAAGAGTGACCTCACTTATTATATATTTGTAAAGTCTGTATTAGTATCATTTACTTTCAATTTTTGGTTCTTATACCCTAAAAATGTTAGTGTGACCACTTCTATTGCAGTAAGAGTTCTCTCTGCAGCACTAATTGCATACACAAAAACTATGGGTTGGATAGCTCAGTGGATTAACAATGAATAAGGGCCCTGATGCCTGCAGGTAATTGGTTCAAATCTGGCTCAGGCCAGTAGTGCCTGAAATACATTATCATCTTACAACTGCTCTGTGGGCAGTGTGAATGAACCAAGTTCCAAGTAGACAATTGTCTAAATAACAAAAACACATGTCAGTCTCACATGAGAAGTAAAGGACTGAACTGGGATAGAGTATGAACTGCTTTCTCACCTGTTAGAGGTGAATCCTCAGCTGTAGGATTAAGGAACATTGGTGGGGCTGTATGAGAAGCTTGCACTATTGCTGACCATAATATAGCTGCCACGTGGATAGAGAACTCTGGTTTCCATTGTTATCAGTCTGATATCCTTCATGAACAGTAACACATGTATTGCAAAAAAAGTAAACATAGCTTTTTTTTACTATTTTTTTATGCTTTGTTCTGACAACATTCTGTAACAGTTTCTAACAGTATGATGGGTACACAAAACTTCTTCAGCCACATTTTTAGAAGGCCTTTTTTCACTAATCCCTGATAACTGCATATGTGTGTGTGGGGCTGTGCAAATCCTTTTCCCTGCTTAGTGCTATGCCGCTGATGCTTGTGCACCAGAAACAAAAGGTATAACTTCCAGTTCAGGGCACTAAAAGCTCCTGTTTCAACAGTTATTATTAGGGGGTCAGTTTCTTATACTTCCCCCAAGGGGTCTCCGGTGCTGACAAGCCCCACATACTGTAGATTTTCATCATTATCTCCAGCCCAGTCCTACATGTACCCTGATGCTGTGAACAAATAACATCTTAATTTTAGATCCCCAACTTTTCACCCAGCTGCTGTCTCCTATCTACTGACTGCCTGACTCAGGTATTACTATTAGTTGTAAGTTTTTAAAAATATTCCCACTCACCAGTCATTTATTCAAGTAACAGAACTTAACACTGATGCTTACAGCTGTAACCACTCCCTTTGTGCGAATACTGGTAGAAGAATATCTGACACAGACAGTGGCAGCAGCAGTGTGAAGTGATGCTATATGAGGGAGTGGCAGAGCATGTGGGAAGGTTATTCAAATACCACCCATAACATTTATTTTGGGTACCATGTAAGTCACTGGGTTTGGCAAACCTATTTGCAGGCATGACACAGGCATCACATTACAAAGCTATGAAAGAAACAGAGAAATAAAAAAACATGAAAATATAACAGAAACAATAATTGCAAAAGTAATATTATCTGTTGGGGTCAAGGGAAAGGGTGTTAAGAAACTGATGAATCAGAAAGGTGCTGGTGTTAGCAGCTGATTATGCAATCGCAAAATAAGATCACTAGAGTAAAATCAAGTAAATAAATTTAAAAAACTACAACAAAGGGAACCAGGACCTAGAACATAAGTGAAAAAAAGGTCATTTTTATCTGAGTCCCCAAACATTTGTTTCTGCACAACGGTTCTACTAATAGTAGCAACAGTTATTAATATTAGTAGTAGAAGCATTACTAATAGGGATCTTTATATAACTGGGATGTTAAACCATTGAGACTGTCATACCTAATGGTGTCCTATGGTAAGAACTGTAGCATTACAGCAGTCAGAGATCATACATTATAGAGAAAACAATAAAGAGCATGTAATTCAGAATTACAGTTCGTACTAAACAACATGCTGAATTCAGAATCTTCTACCACATTGTTCACCTCTGCTCCATATGCAGCAAATGCTGGAACACAAACTAGCACATTTTCATTCTGAAGTATTACATATGTAAATTAGATATTTAAACAGGGAAAATTAGCTGAACTGAAAGTAAATATGTCACTGGCCAAGACAAGATCAGTCTTTGTGATCAAAGTCATTGCATCTTCTGAGAAACTGTCCATGTGTCATTAAAAGCTTTTTTTTTGTCTTTGATGAGACTTGAACAGGAACACATAGTAAAGCTTTGCAGTTTTGCAAGCCAATCATTTGTGGAAACCATACCAATAAATGAAATATGGCCTAAATCATATTAGGTTCCATTCAACATTTTACGCATCCTTTCCTTTGCCTGCTAGTTTCCCCACACTTTCATAAAAGAAGCAGGCTTGTAAAGGGTGTATAAATGTACTGCTGAATGATGCCCATTATACTTGTGTTGCTATAACTATGAAAAATGAATAATTGAACCACACAAAAAAAAATGGCTGACATTTGAAACAAAGAAATGAACTGGGATGGAAATGAAAGGTTAAGGAACTATGCGTAAGACTGAATAATGCAGCTTTCAGCACAGAGAGTTGATTGCAAACTACTGTAGTATCCAACAAACTACATCTAACCTTTTGTGATCGACTGAAAATGTAAACGTTATATTAGCCTAACATTAAAAAAGAAAGCAACCATGGCACTTTAATAAAAAACTTTTAGCCATTGTTAGTAGTTTGGCGATCGTAATATGACTCACAAATGCACAAGTTTGAAGCTATTTAAATGACATGCTAAGGCAATCTAATGAGCTTGATGGGGAAGACCAGCTGATGCTTGTTCTGATTTTTGCAGTGGCCAGTAAACCTGACAAGTATTTTGAAATCTGGTACTGCATATCTTCTATAATGACAGTAACTTTTTTAATTTAAGGGCTACAAATGTGTTTTCGCATGTCTACAGGCAGGTGAAATTAAATTACCCTTATGCTTTCTAAAGGGTAGATCTAAAGAAGCAACCATAGTAGAGCTAATAGGGAGTTTACTATGTGTATCATTAGCACCATCTATGTATAAGGAGGAAGAAAAGGGTAGGTGTAGATGAGGTTCAGAAAGAACATGATGAAATGACAGTACTGCTAGATCAGAGGAAGTGTGACTTGAAGGCCAAGCACATTCTTATTACTGTTAAACCTCTCCTATTTCTACAAACTAAGCAATGTAATTTTTTAGTTTCCAGTGCTGACGTCACCCATATTTATTGTCTTATTACCAAAAATATTTGCAAAGCTAAAGGTAATAATGTACATGTTTTCAGACTCAGCATGTAACTCAGGCCAGGCATTCACATTCAAATATCTAGTATTTTCAAAACATATATAATGTACCGTAGCACATGTATATTCATCCCAGCACAGTACAAAGGTAGAAAATATAATTCCACCACAAAAATGCTCAGATGCCTAAGGGCACGTATAGTTCTGACCCGCTATAGAAACTGTCACCTATTGAATGGGTTGAGATTTCAGGGATCCATGCTTGTGTCTTTATTTTTTCATTTTTATTTTTTTGGTTTGTTAATGACCTCTTTTAAAAATGTTCACTCAGCGGAGTGCAAATGTGCTATATGTATGCTGATTACACCATTCTTCAGAAAAACACCTCATCCCTAGGTCATTTCAACAAAAATCTACAATCCAATTTCAGCAAAAGCAAGCAAACAAACAATACAAGCTAGGCCTTCAATGTAACCACTGTTAATTGGTACATTCTCTGTAATAATTGTTTATACAGTATGTACCGGAGTCATGTCCCTTATGCTTGTAAGAGTGCCTTCTTGAGATTTTTGGGCTACAGAACTGAGAAGAGAAGTTGTCTAGTTCATACTCACAATGGACTTAAGAAGATACTTATATAACCATAAGAGATACTGCAACCATACCTATAAATATATTAGAAATCATGTTAAAGACTTCTGTTTTGAAAAATGGAACTTTAATTCAAAATACTTTCTTTGGAGAAAAATCTTTCTTTCTTTACTTAGAGGTTTTGCACTCCAGAATATGACCTGTTAGGTTAGGTGCCTTGTTTTTATTTAATATGTATTTCATCCTCCTGACATGTGACCAGTCGCCATCAGGCTTTTATTGGCCCATCCAACCCTGTTACCTTGCTATCCCCAAGACTTACCTTCTTCACTAAAGTCCCCCATGACTTACCCTTAATGGAGGAGTCATGAGGATGCCAAGCCCCTCTGGAGCACAATCCAGATAGGGTGGAGGTGCCTGATTGGCAGGTGCTGGGCCTGTAGTGGACATAGCCTTCACCCTGCTCTGTCATGTTTTTTTTTCCTCTGTCTTTTTGCCCACCCAGCTCCCTTGCATCAGGTGTAGCACACAGCTGGCCTTGGTGTCCAGTACAGAGGAACAAGTTCCCCTGCTCACTACAAGGGTCACCAGAGTGGTCAAAACTGTTGCCTTAGCTCCCTGAGCTGGGAGCGCTACTGTGGGGCAGTGCTCCCCCAGCCCTTAGACTGCCTGGCCCAGATCCTGAGTTCACACCCTAACCTGGGTTCCCACTGTGGGAGCATGATGCAATACCTGCTGGCCATCTGGTGGCCCCAGCTTCATCATGCATCTGGGAGCATGCCTTTTTTTTTTTAAATGTGTCCTGGGGGACACTTACGGCTACAGCAGGAGATGGCTAATGCTGATACAAGCTTGAATGATGAATATGTAAATGCAAAATAAAAACAATCACAAATATAGTATATACACAGTAACACAACCCAATATGTACATATTTAGAGAAATTAAATCTGCATTTACATACACAGGGGTGTAGTGTGCACATATATGGAACCCAAACAGAAGAGAGTAAGAAATAAGTGCCTTAACTGGGATTTGAACCTATGCTATGCAGAATACCATTCCTGCTGTGCTACCAGTTTCACCAGCAAGGCAACTGGAAACCTGGGACTCCCAGAAGCACCTTATTCTTTCTCTAAGGCACAACCTGGTGCTGCACAGATAATTACATTTTCATATGCAAGGGTGCAGTGTGCATGTATATGGAACCTAAACACACAGAAGAGAGAAATAAAGAAGTGTCTCAGTGGGAATTTAAACCAGGCCACTCAGAATATCATTTGTTTTCCTCTTCTGTAATTATCTGTGCAGCACTAGACTATACATTAGAGAAAGAGTAAGGTGTTTCTGGGAGTCCCAGGTTTCCAGTTGCCTTGGTAGCACAACTGGCAGCGTAAGCAGAACAGTATGCTCAGCTAAGACAGAAATTAAATCTAGTTAAGAGTTATAAAGGGAAATGCAGCAAGAGTAAAGTAGATTTGATCAGGGCAGATAGCTAAGAGAGGGAGAGAGGCCTACCCCACTGCTGGGTTCACTGGTGGTTGAAGACATACTACTGTACTATATGGCAGGTACTGTACAGGGAGCTATGAAGTGGGTAAACATAACTTTTTTTGAAGGCTTGAAGAGTAATGCTGGGTATGGTTTAACAGGATGGCTCCTTTTTATGTTGTCATGCGCACGCACAAGCAACATCTTGTTGTAGTAAGAGAAATGCAGAGGTGTGTCAGTGTTGACGAATACAGGACATGCTTTATAAAGTGTGCCCCTCATTTCCCAATGAGCCAGCATGCTAGCACTGACAAAAGGTTATGCAAAGTGCCACCAACTTGAATGAAATGTGCCACTGTAATCCGAGACAAGCTCGTCATGCAGTGGCACAGATGACACGCTTCCCCTATGTGCCTTGCCTGGTGAAACATTTCAAATAAACATGGTGGAGGCTCCTGCTGTCTGCCACACAATACCAAAAGAAAACCAATTTCTGGGGTGCCCAGTCCCCCTGTCGGCATGTCTGCTAGCAGTCCAGTTATCTGAAAGATCTCCTGTCTCCCCATACCTCTGTCCACCCTTCCTGCTCTTCTAAAGCAAGCCTTGTGGCATTTCACTGGTCAATGCTGAAGCTGTCTGAGGACAAGGCTTTAGGGGCAGCTGCCCCATCCTCTGGAATTCTTGCCACCCCATATTCACTCAGCCTGTTGACTAGAGGTCTTTAAGGCTGCTTTTAAATTTTATTTATTCCAACAGATCTACCCCTGAATTAGCCAGTCATGTTATTGATGTGCTGAGTTTGTCCTAGATATTTATTTCTGTGCATATTTTCATGTTTATTCACTTGCTTAATGTTTCACTTCTTAGTATGGCACTCTGAACCTCTGGGAAAGGGTGTCTAACAAACACATTTGTTTTGCCTTGTCTATTGGAGGATTTAATGTTCATTGGGGAGTGTATTCTAGGTGTTAGTTATGGCCACAGCAAAGGCATTAGTGCTAATGGATTTGCATGTCTGGGTATAATGTAGCAGGTTACTGTACTGCAATCACAAAGAGTAGACCTGTGGAGTTTTAACTAGAAGGTTGCTGATGCATGTGGGATATAGACCTTATGTGAATTTGCATATCAGGGTTGTTCATTTAAGATCACATCTTTTTTAAGGAGAAAGACTTTAGAGATATTGCATAGCATATAGTGGTGAGTGTACTTACCACAACCTATCACAAACCTACACATGCTGTTAAATTCTACTGTACAATAATTTTCTGGAGTCCTGTGACTGGTGCCATTATATAGATCTTACTGTCATACAGTATGTTTTTGCTGGCAGAAGTGAATGTTTTAGGATTAGCTTACTGACCTTGAAGTTCAGGCAACTTCTTATTCGATAAAGAGAGTAACCAGTTTTTCCATAATGTAGCCAGAAAAGTTTAGTTTTTGGGTCAGCCATAGCCCCAAATACTTGAATGCCTGACCTGTGTCCAAAAGAAGGCCTGAGAGGGGAAAAATGTGTAAACTGTTACTAGATTGAGGTTTTCTGACAAAACCAATGTCTTTCATCTTGGCATTAGAAGCAGGTTGTTATTGTTGTACATCCATTTTTGGGTGGGTACTGGATTAAAATGTCTAAAGCAAAATAGCAATGGTCAAAACAGTTAAAATAAAAACAGCTACAGGGACTTAATAGTGAAGGTGAATAATAGCTAGCAGTGTCACTATAACTCTTTGGGGGGATAGGAAGAAAAGCTCTGTTGTGGGGTGTGCTGCCAAGCAGCTTCTGTGGCTCAGAGGATAGAACCACAGGCAGTGGAGGGTAGAAGAGCACCAGTGGACTGGGGTTTGGGTCCTGGAACAGTTTTTTTTTTTTGTGTTGGGTGTTGTCTCCCCCCCTCCTAACTTATCCTCTGTGTATGTGTGTCTCCCACCCTGCACCTTTTGCCCCCTCCATTTAATTTGCTGATTCCCTGTCCCATCCAAAACACTTCTCCCTCCCCTGAGGTTTCTCCCTGTCCTTGAGTCCCCCCCCCAAGTAATTATATTTAGTTGGGGGGGTTCGGGTGTGTGGGAACAGAGCCCCCGCAAACAGTCAGTTCAGTACTCTGTGTGGGGTTTTTCATTTTAGTGCTCACTGTTTTTCTGAAGTGTTATACAGTACTTGCTTTAGTGATTATTGCTTAGCGGTATTTGACCACACTGTTTTTATGTTACAGTAGTTGTTTTGACCCCATGCCTTTGGGTGATGTCAAAGATGTATTATAAAGTATTATTGAAGTCTTCCCCTGTCTTGGTCTTGGCATATATGGCAGATATGACTGTATTGTTGGCATAAAAATAAATCATAATTAGCACAGACTGGAAGGAGATGGTTTACAGACAGCCAATGAGGAATGGACTGTGGATAGACCTACATGGGACCCCAAGGTTGATGGCCTTGGGATGAGATCTCACCATTGACGTCATTCACTTGTGATATGCTGGTTGGATATGCTTTGAGTCAATCGTACTAAGGCAAAATAGGGAACAGAAGCTCATGATGCCCATAATCAGTTCCCATTTCAAGACCCTTATCGGAGAAGTTCCTTTCTTGCCAAGATCCAACTATTCAGCCTATGTTTTTAAACTGATTTATTTTGACTGACAAATATCTCTATGGGGGAGTCTGTTCCATGCATTCACCACTCTCTGTGAGTAATAACATTTTCTATTATTTGTTCTGTATCTAAAACAGTGTAATTAAGTGGGTGTCCCCTAGTTCCCATCAAGTCTTGTTTATAAGCAAATTCTATTTCATTAAACAAGTAGGTATCATTCATGATATCCTACACAACGAGAAGATCTTTTCATTTCTAGAGAGATGAGATTCAAAGATCACAGCCTGTACCCATAATCCAGGTCTCTTAGACTTTTTACTTGTTTTGTGTATCTTCTTTGGATTCTCTCTAGTTGTATGATATCATCCTTTTTGTATGGGGACCACGACTGGGAACAGTAATCTATATGAGCCTGACATAGGATCTGTATAATGGGACTAAAATTTTTCATCTCTTGACCTACTGTTGTTTTTAATGGCTCATAATCCCCTCCCCAGATAAATACTCATTTAGTACCACCCTCTGTGTTCTCTCCTCCAACCAACTAAAAATCCATTTGACAAGTGTACTATGTGTGCCTCTTTGCATTAATTTTATGATAATAGAATCATGAGGGACTGTGTTGAATGCTTTACTAAAATCTATAAAAATAACATCACAGGGATTTTTTTATCAAGATTCTTACTCACTTTTTCATAAAAATATAGGAGGTTAGTCAGACTTGATCTTCCTTTAATGAGTCCATGCTGGTTAATGTCTATGTTTTGTATTTATAGTTCTAACCTTTCCTTTATAATTCCCTTTAAGATTTTAACAGCCAATGACGTCAAGCTAATTGGACTGTAGTTTTCTACACATTTTTTGTCCCTCTTTTTAAACAGGGTTTTATATGTGTTGCCCTCCAGTCATTTGGTACATACCCAGAATTCACACTACTTTCAAATAAGAGCTTAAGAGGATGTAAGATGATTTTGGACATTAGCTTGATTATTTTCCCTGGAATTAAGTCTGGGTCTGGTGAACCATCATCCTGAATATGAGTAATCCTGTTGTGTATCTCTTCTTTTGTGATAGTTAGATATTCTTTTGAAACATTCAATCAAGATCATTTTGAGACAGCTCTTAGCTTGTGTAGAAGAACTGCATGGTCCACTGAGTCTAATCCTCTGTGAAGTCAGTAAAGACTGGCCCTGTGTGTGATAAGGTTTCTAAGGTGGACTCAAGGTAATTTATTACATTGTGTGGAGCAGTGCATGTTGAATGGTTTGACTGAAAACATGAGCCTCAAGTAGAAGTCCACTGTGGAGAAATAAGTTCAGTAGTTGTTTGCGTACCAATTTATCTGAGGAGCTTATTCAAAACAGGTAGAACCACAATGGTCCTGTAGTTGTTTGGGTTGGGTGAAACACCTGATTTTAATAAGTGGTTGACAAATGCCACTGTACTTTCCAGACTATAGAAATCAACCCAACTTGGAATGAAAGATTAAAGAAATAGGATATATGTGTTGCCAGTTAAGTTATGCCAATATTCAGAAGACAAGGTTTAATTGCATGAAAATCCTGCACTTTATGAGGAGTGAAACTCCTTTAGTCATTTTAGGACTTCTTCCTGACTAACGTCAGCTGAACAGAGCACCCACATATGAAGGAGGACACTGCTCTTCACAGTATGTGCTGTGTAGATTTTGGCAGAGTCGGTGAAGATTGGTACATGCAGGCATGTTTAATGCTGTAAAACACTGGTAAAGGGTATCAGCAGATTCAACATTTCTGGTGATGTGGTTGCTGTTATCTAGTAGATCAGGTATGAGATGAACTGTGGTTGGTTGTTGCAAAGTAAGGAATGGATAACCATCCAAGGGTTGTCTGGCTTGGTCCTGCATGCTTCTCATTGAGCAGTATAGTACAGTACAGTACATTGTTTTCACTCTCTTTTTTTAAAAATACCACTGCATTTCTGAGTTGTCTACATGTCTCCCAGTCCCTCTCATTGAGAGTTACTATGTATTTGGCCAAGGCTTTTTCACACAGATGGAAGCAATCCCAAAGTTCTGGTTCTATTAGAGAAAATTAATAAAATGAAAATAAAATTAGATAAAACCCTGTGCAAGAAGTGGGTGTTGCCATCTAAACTTAGCTAACAGTTAAGAATTTTAGAATAGTTTACATGAGATATCCTCTTATATATGCATATGTGGTGCCTGTGAGATGTATCTCGTAGAATAAGAATGCCATCTCATGTCATTTGTGTGACAGGATGGACTGTGATGCAACACTGAGTGGTTTTGTCAGCCTAAACGGCATGAGAAAGTACTCATATTCATAGTAACATAGTACTATAAAGACAGAAGGGACATGAGGCAGATCATGTCTGCCTCTCCTGCTGCCCAGCAGTGACTATTCCCAATATGAGTATGAACACAGATCCGAGCCTAACAGTCAGATTGTTATCCTTCCTTTTCTCAGAAATCTTTCTATTTCTGAATTAAAAGCCTGAACAGTGCTAGTTGCCACAACCTCACTGGATTGGCTATTCAGCTTACCGCTACATTATGTGTGAAAAAATGCTTTTTGTTGTTTCCCTTTCTACCCCTTCCCCCAGTGAGAGGGCATACCCTCCAGTTCTACATATACTCACCAGTTCCAACATCTGTGCTTGCTCCACTGTATATTCCCTTTAGTATTCGGAATACCATGATCATGTCCTCATTTAGACTTCTCTTTTCTAGGCTTAATATTTTGAGTGTGTTCAATTTCTCCTTGAACTGTAGCTCTTGCCTCCTAAGCTACATATCAGATTGCTGGCTGAGTTCTGAACTCTCTCTATCTCTTCAATACCCTTTCTGTACTGAGGAGACCAGAACTAAACATAAATTACTGGACTTTCCAAAAGTGAGTTATAAAACATCTTAACCATTTTTTTTCATTCTAAAAATGAAAACAACCCTCCTTTCATGCTAAAGTGTAATTTTCCATTTAAGTTCCTGCATGAGACTCCAACAGTACGTAGGATGAGAGGGCCTGTGGTTTTCAACATAGATTGGCTAAACTACCGGAGGCAGTTTAGTGCAGTGGTTTAAGGCTCTGAGCTGCAAACCCAGAGACCTGGGCTTGAATCCCACAACCCCCCTCCTTGCGTACTGTATGACCCTGAGCAAGTCACTTAACTTCCTTGTGCTCCCAGGTTGTACCTGTAAATAAGCTTGCAGCTTAGTGTAAATCACTAACATGATTTATAATGGTTATAACAGTGTCTGGAATAATAAGAACTAAGCGATCCTGACTGGCTAATAATGTTGTCATGATTAATAATAAGAAAATCAATAACACATTCTAAATGAAAACATGATGGTCTGGATTTTCAAAAAAATTGAAGAAATGTTTTACTGCAATTGCACTGCTTCCAGCAAGACTGTTAGACCACATCAAACAATCAAACTTCATGTCACATGTGCCACAAGTTGTGCATTGAAAGTTATGCATGCATTAAAAAACAGACACATGTCATTTTTCTGCCTCTGAAGTAAGCACAGTGATACAAATGTATCAGAATGTTTGAAAACAGCCTGCAGACATTTTTGGCAACATTTTTAGCAATGCAGCTGCAGCAGAACAACTGCTATAAGTCCTGTGTCCAAAGTTTTGAATATCCAGAACCATGTGTTCAGAGTGAAAATAAATATTTACACACACCATTTGAAACACTGCAACATAGTCATTTAAGGTTGGAAAGAACTCTTGTTTCATCAGGCACCCTCATTCAACTTCATAAGTTGTGATAAATCAATATGCTGTTCTACAAGTACTAATTTATAGGGAGTCCATACCCCTCTACTACCCAGTGTAACCTGAGATTCCACCAGTAAGCATAAATGTGTGCAAACGTACACTGAAGGCATGTACTGTATTAATGTCCACTGTCTCCACAGATAGTTTGTTCCATAGGATCATCATCCTCAGGGAGAAAAGTGCTTTCTGATATGATCCCTGATTTTAGCTCCTTGGAGTGTCTGTCCCCCTGTTCTTCTGGTGGACACCAGATCAAAGATCTATGTTTGCTCTATCTTGGTATGTTTGAGCATGAGGAAAACTGAGATCATGTCCCCACTCAGCCTTCCTTTCTTCAGGGTGGGCATGTTAAAGGCCACCAGACTCTATGTTTCTATGTTTCTTCTTACCGTTCTTGTCCCCCATACTTCTAATTATTTTGCTATTCCTATGTTGCACCTCCTTGACTGGCTCAATATCCTTTTTGATTGAGGGCCCAGAACTGCATGCAATACTCCAAGTGAGTCCTGACAAGGGCCTTGTAAAGTTGCAAGATCACTTCCCCTGCATTATATTGTTTATGCATTATATTGTCTTGATATATATATATATATATATATATATTAGGGTTAAGTACCAAAACCTCTTAGATCACCTGGTCATGAAAGTGTGTAACAAAAAAGTTAAAATGGGAAGTTCACCCACATTTCTCACTGTCTTCCAAGCATTCCAACAAACGGTAAGCCAATGACAATTGACCAGATGGTCTGAGAGTTTTTGGTGCTGACCTCCACCCCACTTATATGGGAGTTGTTTTTGCCTTTCAACTAACTCACTCCAAGGTGTGTGCACAAAAGTATTTGCTTTATTGTGAGAGCCCCCCTGTGTTTTGACTTTCATACACATATATATATAAACTGTAAAAAAACTTTGTTAATGCACCAGTTAGGGTAAAAGCGACAAAATCTGGGAAATGTGGCATTAGGGTTTTCAACCCTAACACCCCCCCAGACAGCACATTAGGTGTGGAGTGTGACTTGGGGTACTCAAGACTAATGGTCACCCCATTCCTTTAGTAAAGAATGTCAGATGTGTACAGTGTAGGACAATGGGATGAGTGTTAGTCTTGCATAGCCATCTTATTACACCACCTCATGTACAGTATGTGGCACAGAAAATTTTCGAATCACCGTCAAAATGTAATTCTGCACAAGTGCAACACCATTCCATGCCACAAATGCAAAAACACATTTTGGCCAAGATTTGGAAAATGACAGCTATAACATGCATGAGGTGGGCTAATAAGAAGGCAATGTTGAAATATTTTGGAGGAAAATATTTTAAAATTTCCAAAATTATGAGCACACGTAGTGAAATTGCAATGAATGGTCATAACTTTGCCATTTGTACACATTATGACCCAAAATTTTCAACATAGCCTTATTATGACCCCATTTTGAACAGGTCTGAAGGGAGGAAATGGAAGGGGCAAGAACACAATTAGCAAAGGATGGAGGGGGTGAAGAACACATTATAAAGGTACATGAAGGGGTGCACATGGACGGGGATAAATGTGAATAGAAGAATAGAGGGAAGAGAAGGAAGGTCAGATTCTAGGTGAAGGGTGGTGTCTCTGAATGCACAGAGTCTTGGAAACAAGATGAATGACCTGCAGGTACTATTAGCAGACAGAAGGGTGGACATAGCTGCAGTAACTGAGACTTGGGTAACATCACACCATGACTGGGACTTTGCAATCCCTGGATATAAACTATACAGGAGGGACAGGGTAGTTGGGAAGAGGGGAGGGGTGGCAGTTTATATCAGGAAGGGAATAATTTGCATAAGGGAGGAGTCAGAGGAAGGGGAGGTGGAGGCATTACAGGTTTAGTTAAGGTCCAATAGAGGGAGAAAGGTGAGTTAGGAGTGGTTTACAGACCACCCAGTCAGGATGAGGAGAGGGACAGGGAACTGAGCTCACAAATATTGGAATATGTGGGGAAAGGAGAGGTGGTAATTGTAGGGGACTTCAGCCTGCCCAAGGTGGACTGGAGCATACCATTCACAACATGTGCTAGGAGTCAGGTGATCCTGAAAGGACTGCAGAGTGGGTTCCTAACTCAGGGCATCACTGAACCAACACGAGCTGAGGCAATTCTTGATCTGGAGCTCACAAATGGGGAGCATGTACAGGAAATAATGGTCAGGGATCCATTGGATGGAACTGACCATTATGCAGTGTGGTTCCAGTTGGATATGGGCAGGGAAAGCATCCCGACTAAGACCAAAATCTTGGATTTCAGGAGGGCAGACTTCAGGAAAATGGGTGAAGTGCTAAGGAGCCATCTGGCAGGCATCAGAGCAGATATGGGGGTGGACCAAAGGTGGTCCATCATTAAGGAAGGAATACTGGTTGCCACAGATGAGTGTATTAGGCTCAGGTGGAAGAACACAAGGGCCAAAGCACCCAGCTGGTTCAGTTCTGGGGTTGCTTAGGCAGTAAGGGAAAATAGGTTGGCCTATTGAAAATTCAGGAAGACCAAGACAAAGGTGGATAGGGAAGATTACCTAAGGTTGGATAGTGAGGCAAGTAAGGACATCCAGAGAGCAAAGGCACAGAAGGAGCTGCAGATAGCTGAAGGAATTAAGAAGTAGGAGAAGCCATTCTTTCGATATATAAGTGAGAAAAGGGACAAGAAGGAAGGAATTGTTAGGCTTAAGAAAGGGGTGGAGAGGGTGGATGATAATGGGGGAAAAGCAGAGATACTAAATGAATACTTCTGTTTCACCTTCACCAGGGAGAAGGATGGACCAGTGCCTTCAGGAGGGAAAAGAGGACTGGGGAGGGAGGAGAACACAGATGTAATGATAGAGGAGGATAGAGTGAGGGAGGGGCTGCTGACACTGAAGGTGGAAAAATCACCAGGCCCAGACAGGGTACATCCAAGGGTACTAAAGGAACTGGCTGAGGATCTGGCAGGACCACTGGCAGACCTATTTAATAGTTCACTAGAATCAGGCATGGTACTGCAGGACTGGAGAACAACACGTGTAATGCCCATCCACAAAAGTGGTCCCAAGGATGATCCAGGGAATTGTAGACCAGTCAGTCTGACCTCCATTGTGGACAAGCTCATGGAGATCATACTATAGGAAAGGTTGGTGGAATATCTAGAGGGCCATGGTCTCCATGATGAAAGGCAACATGGGTTCATGGGGGGAGATTGTGTCAAACAAATCTGATTGACTTCTTTGACTGTGTCGCTAAGACAGTAGACAGGGGACAAGTGGTAGATATCCTCTTTCTTGATTTCAGCAAGGCCTTTGACTCTGTGTCCCACAAAAGGTTGATCAGGAAGTTGGTGGTCTTGGGGTAGGTGAAAAGATGGTCAGATGGGTGGAAAACTGGCTGAGGGACAGAACCCAGAGGGTGGATGCAGGAGGAGAGTTATCTGGCACCAGAGAGGTAACTAGTGGGGTCCTGCAAGGTTCAGTGCTGGGGCCAGTGTTGTTCAATGTCTTCATCAATGACACTGGAGATGGCAATAAGGGCAAAATGTGCCTATTCATGGATGACACCAAACTCTGTGGGAGAGTGGACACAGCTAAAGGGATACTGGACCTATAAGAAGATCTGGAAAAGCTGGGGAGGTGGTCCAGGATGTGGCAGCTTGGCTTCAATGCCAAGGATTGCAAAGTTATACATAATGGAGCAAAGAATCCCAGGACAGAGTACTACCTGAGTAGAGTCCAAGTATTTGCATCAGAGGAGAAGAAGGACCTGGGAGTGATGATCACTAGTGACCTGAAGCACTCCACACAGTGCAAGAAAGCAGCAGCAAAGGCAAACAAGATGCTGGGATGCATATCTAAAGAGATCAGTAGCAGGAGAGAGGTTATACTACCTTTGTACAGGTCACTGGTAAGGCCTCATCTAGAGTATGGAGTTCAGTACTGGTGCCCACACCTCAAAAAGGACATTAACCTGCTGGAGAAGGTCCAGAGGAGGACTACAAAGATGACAGCTGGTCAGCAGGGTAAGGCATATGAAGAGAGATTGAGGGCACTGAATATGTACTTCCTGGAAGATAGGAGAGAGAGAGAGGGGATATTGTTGGAACCTTCAAGTACTTGTAAGGGATAAATAAGATTGATAAGGATAGTCTTTTTAGGCTGAATGGCAACCATAACATGAGGGGGCACAGTCTTAAGCTGGAGGGTGGAAGGTTAAGGAGGGAGCTCAGGAAGCACTTCTTCACAGAGAGGGAGGTGGACACTTGGAATGCGCTACCAGAAGTGGTCTTCTCTTTGAAAAGAGTGGGCAGCTTTAAGAGAGGCTGGGATAGACATAGAAGGAAGGTAAGAATCATGGGTAGGAAGGATGGGAGGAGTCGGAAGGGAAGGCACAGACATTAGCTCAAGCTGTAGACCCTGCAATATGAGCAGACTTGCTAGACCAGATGGCCTTCTTCTACTGGCTTCTTCATATGTTCGTATGTTCATATCTCATGAACAAGGGCAGAAAAAATTTTGAAATCCCACCCAAAAGGTGAATTTGCCACGCAACTCAGAAATCACCTTTTTGGTGGAAATTGTATAATGACAGTCCTATTGCTCATGAGCTGGGGTCCCCAAAAGGCCATGTTGAAAATTTTGGGTCAAAAGTGTTAACATATGGCAAAGTTATGTATAAATGTTGAAACCCTCATTGAAATACATTGAACTGCATTTACCTTAGTTTTTCATATTGCAGTCACCGGTCCCAGCAGAAAGATGTGTCTTTGATTGGAGAGTGGATCTTGAACCTGGATCAGTTCAGGTGAGTGAGGGTGTGTTAGGGTGTACTGGAGGGTGTGGGGTGGTGGGTGCTGAGTGGGAGGTGGGGGTAGGGGGGCTGACCGGCAAGGGACCATTTTCTTTTTTTACATGGTTTAAAAAAATAACATTGAGGTACCGTTTTATTTCAGGTTCATGTTCAGATGGGAGGGTGAGGGGTGCCACTAGACATTAGGGATTATAAATATTTACAACAGGGATGGTAATCAGCAGGTGGGAAGGGCCACTAGATACCAGGGAGTATAAAAGTTTACAACAGGGACAGTGATTAGTGGATGGGATGGTGCCACTAGACACCAGGGAAATCGAATGGCGATCAGCAGGTAGGGGTTGCTACTAGACATCAGAGATTATAACATTTTACAATGGGGACAGTGATTGGTGGGTGGGGCTGCCACTGAGACTCTTAAGTCCACTGAGGCTTTTAAGTCCATGTTAAAAACTTATTTGTTTGACCTAGCTTTCATGGATGCTGTTTCATTGATAACCTATCTGCACTGTCTGATTTAATTTGTGCCTGTTTATTTGAGAGTATTTTATGGTTTTACTTTGTGCAAGTGCTTTGGCATTTGAAAAGTGCTATTTAAACATAAAGTCTGACTTGACTTGACTTGATACTAGATACCAGAGAAATCTCAATACAGCATATACTGTATGTGTACTGTAAAAAAGGTAGTGATACACTGTACTTCCTCCTTGGCACAGCAGGTAGTACACAAAACTACAAATGATAAAGGTCCTGGGTTTGAGCCTCAGCTTACAAAAGGTTCTTTTTTTGACATGCTTTTGTTACACTGATTCCTCCTTTTATGCACACACCTTAACCTGTTTCAAAAATCAGTAACAGTATGTCCATTTTTGTTTAGTTTTTTAAATATATTTCCCTTGCTAACTGTCAAACAAAGTGGTGGCAGTTTGAAACAGGATTTTGCATCTGTGACACAGGATGACCCGACTGTGAAAAAGGATTACACGCCTGTGACAAAGGATCCTTTTTCAAGCTCAATATCTATAATTTCCCATTGAAAATAATGTTAACTTCAAAATGTAATAACTTTGGAGTGGATTAACATTTGTTCACCAAACCAGCAAAAGGTACATCTGCGAGGCAAAGCCTACCTACCCTGAAAATGTCAGACCACAATTTGAAAGGAATGTATGTGTGCTTCACATGGGAAAACTCAGGGGTCCTTGATTGGCTGAACTGTCATAGCTCAGTTGGCTAAGAGCTAAAGCACAGATTGCTGAGGTCCTGGGCTCAAATCCCAATGAGAGTCACACTTTTCCTTCCATTTCTACAACTGGATTCTAAATTTGTCTTGCAGTGGCATATACTGCACTTGGGAAAGAGAGAGGAGAAGTTATTTGAGTCTGTAAAAAGACTTCCTGGTTGCTCACTGCAACACCAGAAAGAAATGTATCTGCGATTCACATGCGAAAACTCAGGGGTCTTAGTTGTCTGAACTCTCATAGCTCAGTTGGTTAAGAGCTAAAGCACGGGTTGCTGAGGTCCTGGGTTCAAATCCCAGTGAGAGTCACACTTTTCCTTTCATCTCTACAATTGGAGACCACAATTTGAAACAGTTTCAGAAATACAGGTGGATAAAGAAACAGCAAAAAACATATACGTTACACAATTTTTCACACTCTGTATCTCCAAAACCACACAACTGAGTGGAACAAAATTTGCCACATCGAAACATCTACCCCATGAAAATATGCATGCAAACTTACATGCAAATCCATTGAACCATTGTGAAGTTATTAAAGTAAAAAAACTGGGCTTTAACATTAAACTGAGCACTCAACCCTAACTATACTGGTGCTACCCGTGCCAGTATGATTATACTGGCACAGTAGTGCCAGTATGGTTAGGATTGCCCAACCATTTCTAAAATTCTAAACCCAACATTTTGCACTTTAATAACTTTGCAACTGTATAACTGAAGTGCACCAAATTTATCATGCACCATCTGGTATCATAGATCTCTGGATCTGGCAAGTTTCGTTACAGTTGGATATGCAGTTGCAGAGCTGCGGATTTCCGAAAAATGTGTAATTTACCATTTAGTTGCAAATTCTTTTCTCATCTGCATTGCTGAAAGGGCTTGGGGGTCTGGTCTGAAACTATTAGGGGATATGGGGTCTGAGCTGCAGATGTGCCTCTTGAAGGTATGGTGAAAAAATATTAATCCATTCAAAAGTTACAAAACTCTAAAGTTTCCCGTTATAGCCTATGGGAAAAAATATATGTGTAACCCCCATGTTCCCTGGGGTTACTAGAATCCCATCAATGTCAGTGTTAGGTAGGGAAGGCAGCTGGTGAATATCTAGTTAAATGGATTTTCACCTTGCACCTCTCTGCTGCTTGGTCACTGCTGAGAGCAGAGATGTGATGTTATTTGGAACTCTCACAGCAACATAAGCCACACCGCTTGTGTGAGAGTGGGGAGTTTAGAATTCTGAAGCCAGTTCCTTGTAGGAGCTCAGTGAATGAGCAGTGTCTGTATTTCTCACCCTAGTGGAGAAAATTTTTTGCCTATTTGTGAAGTGGTGGAAACCATCTCCAGGATTTCCTGATGACGTCATTCCCAGTGGGATGAGAAGGACTGCAGAGGATTTGAGGGGCAATCCCCTGACAGAACCTTAGAAACATAGAAACATAGAATTTGACAGCAGATAAGGACCGTTTGGCCCACCTAGTCTTCCCATTTTCCTACCTAACAGATAAGCTGCAGATCCTAGTTAACCAACAGCTTACTTCCTCCTACCCCCCACTAGGACTGCCTTATATCTGTCCCATGCATTCTTGAGTTCCTTCACTGTTCTTGACTCCACAACCTCCTCAGGGAGGCTGTTCCATGCATCCACAACCCTCTATGTGAAAAAATACTTTCTCACATTACCTCTGAGCTGTCCCCCTCTATCTTTGAATTGTGCCCCTTGTTCTTGCACATCTTTTTCTGAAAGATGCTACCTCTTGGACTTTGTTGATTCCTTGAGGTACTTGAAAGTTTCTATCATGTCCCCTCTCTCCCTTCTTTCCTCAAGGGTATACATATTAAGCTCCTTTAGTCTTCGTATGTCTTCTGGTGCAGACCCTGCAACATTTTGGTTGCCTCCTCTGGACAGTCTCCACTCTGTCTATGTCTTTGTGGAGATGGGGCCTCCAGAACTGCACACAGTACTCCAGATGGAGTCTCACCAACTGTCTGTACAGAGGATGACAACTTCCTGTTTTCTACTATTGATGCCTCTTCCTATGCATCCCAGTATCCCCCCAGCCTTCCTTATTGCCTTCTCACATTGCTTGCCCACCTTTAGGTCATCTGATATAATTACCCCCATGTCCCTTTCCATTTTTACTGTTGTCAGTATCTCAACCCCCATTGTGTATGCTTCCCCTGGGTTTTTGTTTCCCATGTGCATTACCTTGCACTTCTTTGCATTGAATCTGAGCTGCCATACATTTGACCATTCTTCCAACCTTGCCAAATCCCTTCTCATCCTTTCCACTCCATCTTGTGTATCAACCCTGTTGCAGATCTTTGTGTCGTCTGCAAAGAGACATACTTTTCATTCCAGTTCCTCTGCAATGTCACTTATAAAGACATTAAAAAGGACTGGTCCCAGTACTGAACCCTGCGGTACCCCGCTAGTAACCCTCCTTTCTTCACTGTGTACCCATTTACTACTACCCTTTGCATCCTGTTGTTCAGCCAATTTTTATCCAGGCTACCACCTTGGGACCCACTCCAAGGCTGGCTAACTTGTGTATTAATCTTTGTGGGACTGTATCAAATGCCTTGCTAAAATCTAGGTAGGCCATGTCCACAGCCCCTCCCTGGTCTACTACTTTGGTCACCCAGTCAAAGAAATCTATTAGATTAGTCTGACATGACCTTCCCATCGTGAATCCATGCTGCCTTGGGTCCTGTGCCCCACTGGCCTCTAGGTACTCAACAATTCTTTCCTTCAGAAGTGATTCCATCATTTTCCCTACCACTGAGGTCAAACTAACTGGTCTGTAGTTTCCTGCCTCTGTACTGCTCCCACTTTTGTGAAGAGGAATCACATCTGCCCTCCTCCAGTCCTCGGGTACCACCCCATCCTCCCATGATTTGTTAAAGAGAGTAGTCAGCGGTGTCACCAGTTCTACCCTTAGTTCTTTTAGAATTCTTGGGTGAATCCCATCAGGCCCCATTGCTTTGTCCACCTTCAATTTTATTAGTTCTTTCAGAACCCTTTCTTCTGTAAATGGACTGGTATTGACCCCTCGCCTTCAGAGTGTTTCTCTTGTTTGGTTTAGGTACCTCCCCCTCCTCTTCCTTTGTGAATACTGAGCAGAAATATTCGTTCAGTATCCCTGCTTTTTCACTGTCACCCTCTACCCCATTCCCTCCCCTTTATTAAGCCTCAGTATCCCTCCTTTGGTCTTTCTTCGCTCCCTAATGTACCTATAAAAGGTCTTATCCCCCTTCTTAACAGAATTGGCTATCCTTTCATCGGTTTGGGCCTTTGCTATTCTGACTGCCTTCCCAGCCTCTTTCTGCTTTAACTGATAAAGTTCTCTGTCCTGCTCCTTCTCTGTTTCCTTATATTTCCTGAATGCTATCCTTTTCTCCTTAACCTTCCCTGCCACCTCTTTTGAGAACCATAGCGTTTTTTTCCTTCGTTGTGTTTTATTGATTTACTTTACACAAAGGCTTGTTGCCTCTGTGATGGCTGTTTTGATTACTCCCCATTGTTCCTCCACTCCTCCTTCTTGCCTGCTTGCTAGTGCTTTTCTGAGGCACTCTCTCATTTTCCCAAAGTCAGCCCTCCTAAAGTCCAATACTCTTGCTTTTGTATGGCTTGATTGTATGGCTGTGTTTATCGTGAACCACACTGTTTGGTGGTCGCTTGTTCCCAGATGGCTACCCACTTCTAAATCTGAGATTCTTTCTCCATCCCCATTTGAGAGTACCAGGTCTAAGATTGCTCCCTCCCGAGTGGGTTCCAATACTAGCTGTCTGAGGCATGCCCCTGTAGGGCATCAAGAATGACCCTGCTCTTGGATGTGCCTGCAGCAAAGGTGCTCCACTTAACATCTGGCATATTCAGGTCCCCCATCAACAATATCTCCCCTTTTTCTGCCATTCTAAGGAAGCCTCCTATCATTTCCTTGTCCATTCCTTCCCCCTGAGATGGGGGTCTGTACACAACCCCCATGCAGATTGTGGTGTCAATTCCTGTCTCTAGGGTGACCCAGAGTGCCTCATCTGCTCCCTGTTTACTCTCTAGTTCTGTTGCTTTGATCCCTTCCTTTACATAGAGAGCTACTCCTCCTCCTCTTTTACCCTCCCTGTCCCTCCTGTAGATTGTGTATCCTGGTATGTTGACATCCCAGTCATGGTTCTCTGTGTACCATGTTTCTGTGACTGCCACAATATCCAGACAACCCTCTTCCATCAAGGCCACTAGTTCAGGGAGCTTGTTACACAGACTACGGGCATTGGTACTCATCACCCTCCACTTTTTGATAGCCTTACCCTTTTTAGCCCCATTCCTGTCCTTACTGCCTTTGCCTTTTTTTACATTTGCCTTTTTTTATTTTTGTTCTCTGCAGCTATTGCCTTTTTACAACTATCACCACACTCTGCATTTCTTGGGGGGGGGGGAGTAACACTCTGACTATGCAGCAGAGTGAGAAGTTCACACAAGTGACTAACTGTCTCCAAAACTGTTGATGTCACTCCATCCTGTGCACCTTAGCAAAATGTAGTCAAAGTCTATTTCAGGGGTCAGTCCCCATGAAAACTAGAGTGGAAATGTTATCAGAAAAAAGGCCGGTATAACTAGAGGATAAGCTACAGACTGTAGTCTGACACTGCTTTTATACTGCGGATGAATAACACACAAGAAGCTGATTCAAAACAGTGTTACGATAGTGGCCCACCCATTGCATCACACGCTGTCAACTTGTTAACTACTGTATCTTCTAAACAGACAATTGCTTTACTTTGTAGGTGGGGAACAAATCACCGGTTCATGCATTGTGTGTTACAAAATGGTTAGAGAGACAAACCATTGTGTCTTTTGTAAAATAATACCTCCGATATTCCCAGGTGCAATGCACTAGCAGACGCCAATAAGTATGACCACTTAAGATAATTTAGCAGGGAAGCCTTTTGAGTGGCTGTACATGTACGTACAAAGATGACTTGTCTCCATGCTAAGGATGGAGAAGGGAACTGTAGTGAGAGAATCTAAGCAGAGAACCTGGGTTAATACCTCTGCTCTGGTTTTGTTTCTGTTTTTTTGACAAGTGCTGTGAGATTTATGGCATCTGCAGAACAGATGGAACTTGGACGTTATGTCTTACCCAAAGGACATCACCTTCAACAGTACAATCCCCCCTCCCCCACACACACACTCGTGATCTCACACCCAGTATGCTGGGGTCTTTGTCTACAAAATGCATGAAGATTTTATCTAAACAATATTTTAACCTGCAGCCATCTGGCCTACAGGAAAGCCTGATCCATCAGTTCTGGAAAGCATTGTTCCCCAGGCACTGAACAACTGTCGGAGCCCAAGTACTCCCGACACAAAGCATCTCAGTTACATGTAGTTCCCAGATTTAAAAAAATACAGAGAAGAACGCCATATTGAAAATACCGAATAAATGCAATTTTACTGTTGCTGCATGAGACTGATTTTGCAGTAATTCCCAGGTGAGCCTGAAGATTGCCTGCAAACACTGATGAATACAGACAGGAGGAGAGCCATGCTGCTCTCTAATGCTCTGTCCAAAACTAGGTACTGTGAACACAGAATGTGCAAACTGATGCTAAATTGCTCTCCAAACAACCACTACCACCAGTGCTGGAATTACAGGGGGGATTGCCCCCCTAGCTCTGAAGTGAGCCTGGTCGCTCATGAATCACTGCCATTGACTTACTGTATAATGGGAAGGGGGGACTCAATTTAAAGATATGATCCTTGTGGGCCCCCCTAGCTGCCAAAGCTCATAAAGTTTAATTCCAACACTGATTACTGCTGTATGTTGCAGACTCTGAATTGCCCTAAATAATCCAACTGAGTGAAGAGGGTTCTGAAATCTGGTAACGGTGTTAGAGCCCCTTCAGTGACTAAGCTGCCAGTTACAAACATTAGTTACTTGTACTTCAATGTACGTCTAAGATAGCTGGTGTTTCCTAATGTACAACTATATTACTCTAAAGCTACATTTGGCGTGTCCTACAGTCAGGTCTTGGAACATTCTTCTTCCTGCTGTGTGACTGAAATACTGGCTTCTTCACTGCATTTAAATGAAATTAAGAATTTTTTTTTAAGTAGCATATCCTTGCTAAGTGAGTGTAAATGCAGTTAATGCAGTTAACCAGTTTACCTTTGGTATACAAACTGTGAGTAGATTCTGTCTGAGTTACCCAGGATATGTACCTGCCTTTTTCTGTGGGGTGACTCTCTGATAAAGGGATCCTTTCACCCAACTTCTGTGAGGATTTTCTCAAGAAGATTTGTGTTTTAAAGTTCGCTGACAACAATGGATGTTCCATATGCTACTTGCCCTTTGTTCAGGACTTTAAGCTTATACCCTTGTGATGTTCCTGGTGTTAAATGTGGTAAACATTTCAAGATAACATCATTTTCTACAGTTTCAGTATTTGTAAGGTGTAACTCTAAAAGAATGGCTGGGTATGGACGTGGAAGCAAAAGGTGGGAGACCCCCCCCCATCTGGAGTGACCAGTTCCGCACTTCAGGTTCTGTAAGGGTGCCTGTTTTCTGTCAGTGCATGTGGCCAATGCCTGAAGAAGTTTACCCCTTATATGTGGGTTTTTGTTGGTTTTGAGCCTTGAGTGCTCTGTTGTGTCCAGGGTGCCACATTCCTTTCCTATGCCAAATGGGAACTTTTCCAAGTACTGGCTTAGAGCCTTTTCCAGAAGAGTTTGTGTGTTTTGGCAGTGGCTAGTTCCACAATTTTCAGATGTCTAATCCTGTGCCATATGGGAACTGTTCTAAGTACTAGCCTAGTGCCATTTCGAGGAGAGATTCTGTGTGTTCACTGTGGCTAGTGCCACACTCCAGATGTTTAATCCTATGCTATATGGAAGGTTTCAAGTTTCCTTTTTTACAGATGTGTTCTGCATTGCCTTGTGCCACGGAGTGTAAATCCTTGGGGGTCCAGCTTTGCTTTTGTGTTTTCAACTTTGTTTCAGAATAAAGCCACACTCTAGAATCCCAGCCTGGTATGGACAATCTAGTTACTGCTTTCTGTGTGGATTTACTGGGTACCCCTGCCCAGAAGCGCAAACCTAGTATAGCCCTCAGCAAAGTTCTCTCCTCAGGACTTGGGTTTTGATATAGGTCTGTTTGTGTCTAGTACACACACACACTTTGTGTTTTCTTCATTGCAATTGCTTTGTACCCCAACCCCTCTCTTTTCCCCTAGACAGAAAAGTATGGGATTTGTGCCTTCTAGTTAAATAAGGGGCCGGTGGGTGGTTACATATGTACACCTTGGAAGCACTTTTTGCTTTCATGAGAGCACTTTTTACTGCTGTAAATGGGTTCAGTAGTGTTGTACTGCTGCCATCTTGTTTTCAGTTAGCAATGAGTAAAAAATGCTGTAATTCAAAAAATACTGCCCCCTTTGTAAACACCAGCAGCTGCGATTACCTAATTGGGGCTCAAGGTGTTACATTTTAAAAATAATGCTTAGAAATATTTTTTTTTCAATTTAGCCATTGGAAGTGTCACAAATTTGTGACACTATGTTTTCAAAAGTGCCACAAATTGCAGCAGTTTTTGTGCAACTAACGGCGCTGTTTCACACAAACTGCATCAAATTTGTGTCACTACTTGAGTAAAAAAAAAAAAAAATCATCCCCCGTAAATGTCCAACATCTTTCCTGGCCATTTGTTGGCCAAAATAAGGGAAGAATCATACTTCTTGGCCCCTGTTTAGGTAAACACCTCTTGGTGTTTACCTAATAAAAGGATCTATCATCCTTTTACTGTCTCTAAGGGGGCCAAGACATGTTTAAAAGAAAAAACAGTTCCTGCCAACAATGGGGTGCCAAATCCCCATGTCAGCAGCAGTAGAGTTCCCTCAGCCCACTCACAGTGTCCCCAGTTATGTCATAGTCCCCCACCACCACCACTACTCTGGGACACTGGGGAGTCCCCCCCCCGTCTTGAAATGTTTATTTATGAATACCGGGAAAAAAGACAACAGTCCCTGTCGCCTCTTTTTTTTTTTTTGCTGAAAAATAGAAAATGGTCCCTTGACATCTCCCCATACCCCTCGCCATCCCAACTCTCCCACTGAGCAACCCACCACCACATATCCCCCCCCCTTGCCCTATACTTACCACTGGAGATCGCCTTTTTGTGGACCGGGTCACATCTGCACTCTTCAAAGCTGAACCTCAAACTGAAGAATTAAGGTAAGTGCCATATAATGGCTGTCAATGGTGTTTGGAACTTATGTTTATATCTCAGCCATTTTTCAATACTTTTTTCACCAAATTTTCAACATGGGCTTTTTGAGACCCCACCTCATGAACACTGTCACTGTTATTTTCTTAATCAGACCCGTAAGGTGATTTCACAGTTGCTGTGTGAAATCACCCTTTGGGACTGAGTAATGAAAACACATTGCCAGTGTTCATGAGGTGGGGGTCCCAAAAAGCCCATGTTGAAAATTTGGTGCAAAAATACCAAAAAATGCCTGTGTTATGCGCAGTCATTACATTTTTTCTACGTTCACTCATAACTTCAGCAATTTTTAATATTTTCTCTCCAAATTTTCAACATTTCCTTTTTTTCACACCACCTCATGAACAGTACAGCTGTCATTTTTTACATCCTGCCTGGAACATGTTTTTGCACCTTTGGCGTGGAATGGTGTGGCCCCTGTGTGAAATCACCTTTCTAGACTGAGTAACAAAATGATAGTGCCAGTGTTCATAAGGTGGGGTCTTAAAAAGCCCATGTTGAAAATCTGGTGCAAAAATGCCAAAAAATGCTGAGTTACGTGTGGTCACTAAAATTTTTCTGAGCATGTGTACAACTTTGGCAATTCTTAAAATTTTCACTACAAATTTCCAGCAGAAACATTTTTCCACACCATCTCATGCACAGTACAGCTGTCATTTCTCACATCCTGCCCAAAATGTGTTTCTACACCTGTGGCACAGAATGGCATTTTGCCACGGATTACAAAACTTTCACCTATGTGGTTTATGAGGTGGGGAGAGAAGAAGAAAATCATGGGGTATGGAAGTGCAGGGCCCAACAGAGAGATGAAGGTTAAGTACAATGTTGCTACTCTTAAAGATAGATTGGAGCCCAGAGGGCCCTGCACTCCCATAAACAACTACAGCTATGATGACACTTTCACAAAAAGTAAGAAAATGTATTGTAAAAAACTACATTAATGCATCAGTTAAGGTTCCTATTACAGTGACAAAAGTATGGAAATGTGGTGTTAAGGTTCCAAACCCTAACACCCCATCCCACCCCTCAACAACACTACCAACCCACCCCATTCTCCTATGCTGTACCATCAGCTTACTTACATGGAATGGGGTGAGCATTAGGTGATGACCCCAAGACACACCCTGATGCCTGTTGATGTGTGGAGGGGTGGGGTGGTATGGTTGGTTGGGGGGTGGGATGGGGTGGAGGGTTGGGAACCCGAACACCATATTTCCATACTTTTGTCACTGTAATAGGAACCCTAACTGATGCATTAATGGAGTTTTTTGCAATGAATATCTATACAGATCTATTATAGAGGCACAGCAACGCCCTTATAGTTAGGGTTGAGTAGTCTGTTTAATGTTAAACCTCAAATTTTGCACATTAATATCTTTAGCTCTCTTTGATGAAATGAGCTGAAATTTGGTATGTGTTGTCTAGGAGGCAATGTTTTGATCTGTGGACATTTGTGAGATGGCAGCTTGTGCAGTTTCTGAGATCTGCATGTGCCATTTTTTGAAAGAAAACTTTTTCCTATACTTAACATATTTTTTTCTCTAGCCTTGAGCCAAAATGGAAAGTATATTTTGCCCCAAACTTGCAAGGGACATGTGTCATGTCCCAAGGTAGTGCCTTTGACAGGTCTGGGAAAAAAACAGCAAAGGGTTTCAGAGTTATTAGGCTTTAAATTTTAGTGTTTTCTGACCTGCGCATGCGCAGTAGAGTTTTCCAGATAACATTCTGTGGTGAAAGTAAAAATTTGAGGCTGTCAATGCTGTTTTTTTTTGTTTTGTACCACTGAATTGTCAGGACACCAAATATTTTTTTGTTCCAACCGTTATCTTGTTGAATTTTTCCATGAACCAACAAACATGGAAAATACACAAAAATGCTGGGAGTTTAGTAAACAAACATCAGAATCTAGCTAAATGGGACCCATTTAGCTAGATTCTGATGTTTTACTATTGTACCCACTAATATGTTTTCTGGGCACCCAAAATCCAGGGTGTCCAGCTTAGTGAGAGGAGCGCTTCCCTGGCATTCTCTGTATGAGAACACCTGGAATTTCTTGACTTCTGCAGCTGCAGTTGAAATTGTGCCGCTGGCTGCAGTGTTAACTGTAAGTCGTCAATTTCCCTAGTGTCTGCTGGCACCCCACCCACCAATCACTGTCTCTGATGTCTAATAACACCCTCCACCCACCAATCACTGTTCCTGGTGTCTAGAGGCACCCCCCACCCTCTGATCACCATCCCATAATTTTTATTCAAGTCCCCCCTTAGCCCGTTGTTTTATTTAATGTGCCAATATCAGGGTGCCCAATCCCCGTGTTGGCATTACAAGCCCCACCAGCAGTGTGGGACACTGAAGAGCCCACTTCCAGTGTCCCAAAATATTTATGTACTTCTCTTGTACCTGTAAAATTAAAAAAACAATCCCCAAAGTCTTTTTCCTTTTTTTAACCTGAAAAAAAGAAAATGGTCCCTCTTCTTCCCCAATGTACCCCACCCCCATCCTGACCCTTTCACTGAGCACCCACCACCCCACATCCCCCCTTACCCTGTACTTACCACCAGAGATCATAGGCTGTCATCTTCTTTTTTGTATAGAAACATTTTATTGTTATCTGGTTCAAAAGATTTAAATTACAAAAGTGATCAAAAGCAGCAATAAACATGTTATGGCATATAAAGTTATCATACACATATTGAAGACATATATATTAATCAATAATAACAACCATTATATAGAATAGTCATAGTTAAAGATAAACAACCCTTGCTATGGAGTAAATATACCAGAAAATTACATAACAGGCAAGAACGGAATGAAGAAGAAACAACTGTAGATCAACAAGTAAATGTGACTACACTAACAGGCACACACAGTAACAAATAATACTACCGTAAAACTACGTACAAGTGGTTAGCCTATAAGTGGGGTCCGACAGGCAGCTCAAATTACAACTTTATTGTTGACCCGGCGTATAAGTTGGGTACTGAGTTTCTGGTGCAGGTGACTGAGACTCCGTGAGGGAATGGCAATTTAGCTGCAGTGTCAGTTTGGAGCTGCATGGATGTGCATATTTGTGCTGGAGGCAGTGGGTTTTTCGCTATGTATCCTAGCTTCCTTTATGGTGGTAATCAGGTGGTTTTAATTTCTGCGAATCCGTGAGGGAACGGCGATTTAGCCCTTATCCTATATCGGTGCTACGGATGTCCTGAACTGGTTAAAGACCTTGCATCTGGCTGAGGCTCATTCCCTTTTACTTTGTCCTTTTCCTCTCTCAGGGTGAGTGTGGTCCATGGACATTTCAGTGTGATGGGAGCAGACCCTTCTGAATACATTAGCCACTAATCTCCTTGCCACGCTTCGGAGGTCACCGAGACATGATTCCCTTCTTTTTATATGGCGGCATGGATTGGCAAACCCATCCTGAGCCTTTGTAACTGGCTTATGAGTCAGCAAGATCTTCCCGACATGGCTCAGTGACTATATTAATCTTTGTTCAGAGCTGTCTCTAACAAACCAGCGCTATATCTTGCGTATAAGTCGGACGGTTAAACAACATGTAGATTTCAACTCCACAAAATCCGACATACGTGAGTATATACGGTAAGTATTAACCAGGTAACAAGTAACAGGTAAGGCACCACCTTCCTAGAATCAGACAGGTTAAAAAAAGGGGAAAAAACCTAAACAATATCATACATTAGCCTCCAACCTATAGTGACCAAATAACACATAACAATCAACCACCAGCTATACTCAAAGCTTATGAACTTCATTTGCACAGTCACCCCATATAATTTAACCAAGGATGCCAGGCCTGGAAAAATGTAGCCATATTCCTTCATCTCTAATATAGCACTTGTACATAGGAAGTGGTTTTAGCTACCGCTTGCAGTCAATGAGCAAAGGAGGTGAGAGTGGTAATCCTGCAATGAAGAAGGAGGAGCCTCTTGGCCTCAAAGGCTACCACATAAATAAATCCCTTGTAGTGTACTACTTGTGAGTCTAATAGGGATACATAACCCAGAATGCAAAAGCTAGTGGAGTGAGATACCTTAATGTCTATCATATTTTCTGTAGCTGTAATAATTTCCTTCCACCCCACCCAATAGGGGATAGTCCCATAAAATATGTAAAAGAGACCCAACATCCATATCACATCTCCAGCACAAATTTGAATCAAATAGTCCCATATTAAATAATTTGATGGTTGTCCTATGCCATCTACTCAAAATTTTCTTTTGTATGAGTTGAGCTTTCGGGTCATGAAGAGCCCGATGAGCCTCCACCCAACACCTAATCCAATTGTCGGGGGCCATTGGTTCCAACATCTCCTCCACTCACTGTAACCTATGAGATTCCCATTCTGTAGCAAATAATCTCTGAAGAAGTTTATATATCAAACTCATGTGGCCCCTCAAACTGGAGAACCATTTCTGTAACCTTTGGGTTAAGTCTGACTGAACTAAGGCATAGCCCTTCATAATACCATTAGAAAGACTATGCCTTAATTGCAAGTATCTCCAAAAGTCTCTACCCGGCAGTCCATAGTCCTCCTGTAGCTGGGCAAAGGGTTTAAATATGTCAGCCTTTGGGTCAAACAAATCATCCACCAAATGGAGACCTTTGGAGGCCCAAGAAGCCCAATAAATGTTGGATCCCAATAGAGTATAATTCCAGCCAATAGATTTAGTGACCTTCCTCCAGGTCTGTGTAGCAAAAATCATAGGGGAGGTAACACAATCTAGTTTAAGGAGGGGGTTCTGTAAAAACAAAGCCTGTGGGACTCTTCCAGAGATAGACTGCTCAATGTCTACCCATAATGGCACTGCCTGCTTGTGAGAATTAAGCCATTGAAGACATTGCCTAAAGCCATTGGTAACATAATATGCCCACGGCCACAACATATTCAAGCCACCCCTCATAACAGGTGCCCGCAAGATGATCCTACTTAAGCGAGGAACTCCCCCCCCAGATAAAGTTTGAAAAAGGTTTATCTATCTTATACCCATATACTGTTGTAACATCAATGCTTTTATAGCGACGCTGTTACAGCAACACCAACACGTCGACACCCACAGTGTCAACCAGGTTATCAGAGCAATGACTGTGTCATCAACTCTGGAGTTTGGCCACTATCCCCCAACATCTGCCCCCCCACTGATTTGGAATCTATAAGCTGGTGGAGTGCAGGGAGACACAGACCGCCCCACATGAACACCGAACAGGTGTCAATGTGATCCCTGATCGGGGACAGGACCTGGTGGTGTCTGGGATGTCGGTGACCATGTGTCGCTGTGGGGGAGGTCAGCAATATTCTTGTCACCATGGCATGGTTGACCCTCTTATACCATATCTTCAGTAGGATAGACATTAATAAGTTACTCACACAATAGAATGACTTAGGGAATGCCATCAATTTTATAGCAGCAATCTTGCCAGGGAGGGACAGCTTTAGTTTAGCCCATCAATTCATGTCTAACATCAAGTTCACCAGCAAATCTTGTATATTTTTATTGTCTATGCCTTTTAAATTGGCAGAAATGTGCATTCCCAAATACCTGATTCTGTTTTGAGCCCCTTTTAAATTTTTGGAATGCAAAAACACCCAAGCAGGACCAGCTCCAAAAAGAAGGTTTTCTGTTTTTGACCACTTTACTCGCAGGTCTGAAATTGCACTGAAAAAATCCATAACCCCCCAAGCAACCAGAAGAGATTACTCTACTTTAGATAATGTCAAAAGTAAATCATTGACGTATAAAAGGATAGGATAAGAGCAATCCGCTACTCTTATACCTGAAATCTAAGGGTGTTGATGCAAGGCAACGTTAAGGGGCTCAATAGCTATCAAAAATAACAGGGGGCTCAAAGGGCAGCCCTGCCTAGTACCCCAAAATAAAGAAATTGGCTCTGACAGGACTCTATTAACTAGAATTCTGGCCTTAGGAGATGAATACAAGCTCAGGACCCACTGCTGAAAAACCAGGCCAACTCCAACAGCTGATACCGTATAAAAAAAGGTACTGCCATTCAATAGATTCAAATGTCTTCTTGGCATCAATAGCAACCAAGGCTGAAGACTCTGGACCCTTAAAGGCAATTTGAATTAAATTTAGCATGGCCCAAATGTTATCACTGCCCTGCCAGCCCCTCATAAAATCATCGTGCGACTTATGAATACCTAAAGGTAAAATCTTCTCCAAATGAAGAGCAAGGATTTTAGCTAAAATTTTACAATCAACATTAAGCAAAGAAATGGGCCTATAAATAGAACAAAATACAGGATCCTTATTGGGCTTCAGCAGGACAGTGATATGTGCCTCCTGCATGGAGGGTGGCAGAGTCCCAGATTCCTGAATGGCCAGAAACAACTTGTGTAGCCAAGGTGACAAAATGGATTTGAAAGCTTGATAAAAATCTGCTCCCAGACTGTCTGGTCCTGGAGGTTTCCCAGAGGCCAGAGACTGAATCGCATATTGAATTTCTTGCAAAGTTATGCCCTCAATCTCCAGAGATATATGAGGTAAAGCTACACTGTATATTACTAAAAAAGAAAGTATAAGCGTCTTTACTCAGGGATACAGAGGATTGATAAAGGGAAGAATAATACTCTTGAAAAAGGCAGGCCATATGCACTAGATCCATAATCAGATGATCCTCACTCATTTTTAAAAAAGGAACCAAGGTTTCCATGGCCCTGTTTTTTAATCTACAGGCAAGTAGTTTTCTGGCTTTGCCTCCAGACTCCAATACAATTGCCTCAGAAAAAAAAGAGCTCTCATTGCTTGTTGAGTATATATGGCATTCAGCTTATACTTGAGAGAAATAACCTCTGCAATTTGGGAGTACTAGGACAAAGGAGATGCATATATAGCCTCCTCTAAGGACTTACATTTCCTTGTAAGGTCTTTTATCTCCTATTTCCTCTGTTTATTATGCTTTGATGCATAAGAGATGACCCTGCCCCTTGTGAAGGCCTTAAAGGCCTCCCAGAGTGTAAAAATTGAAACCTCATGGGAGGCATTTGATTCAAAATAAAATAAAATTTTGTCCTGCATCCAACTTCAGAAATCATCCGAACACAGAAAGGCAGGATTGAAATGCCAGTGGGGAGATTTCTGTACAGAGGTTTTAGAAACCCATATAACACTTACTGGGGTGTGATCCAATAAAATAATGGGGAAGATAATCATCTCCAACAAACCCCCCACAGTCACTGAACTACATAACAAGTAATCCAGGTAGTTGCAGAATTTAAGCCTATGTGATCTAAACGTATAATCACATATCCCTGGATGCAACAGCCTCCAACAGTCTTGTAGGCCAAGGACAGAGCATAGCTGATTAACAATGAGCCTGGACCTGGCATGAAAGGGAGTGTTCTTTTCCTGAGGGGTCCTATCTAAAATAGGATCAAGTACAAAATTAAAGTCACTGCCTATTATAATAACTGTAGAGTCATCTAGCCCATCTGAGATTAAGTGGGCCAAAAAAAAAAAAAAGAAATCTGGAGAGTCAGTATTTGGGGCATATATATTAGCTAAGAGAACATCTATCCCAAAAATCTGACCTAAAAAAATAAGCCAGCGTCCCTCCTTATCTGCAGAAGTTTTCACTACCTGTAGAGGGCACCCCTTTCCTAACCAGGATTGAGACCCCTCACTTCTTAGTCAGAAAGGAGCTATAGAAACCCTTCCTCACCCATCCTTTTACCAGTTTATTTGCCTCCTGCTTAAGGAGATGAGTCTTCTGCTGGAAGGCCCCACTGCCATCTGTAAATAAGGTCAGATGTGTAGACTTTATGAGAACAGGGTGAGCATTAGGCTTGAGAAGCCCAAGGTGCACCTCACACCTGCTCTCCTGCCTGGTTTACGTGGGTGGGTGGGGTGTTAGGGAAACCCTGATGCCTCATCTCCCAACTTTTGTCTCTTTGACCCTAACCTGAACATTAACAAAGTTTTTTGCAACTTTTATCCTTACTTTTTAAGATTGTATAATAGTATCCTTATTTTATTGAGGGAGCACAAGGTTGTATATGTACAGTATGTAGCTCCAAAAGAACAGGGCCCCCTGTGCCTTGCGATTCCATTCATAGGACAATAGTGACCAAATTGTCAGCATAGCTATCTTATTTTTTGCAGTTAATTATTTTATCCATCTGGCCTCTGGTGTGTTGCATCATGTGGGATCCCCAGGCCCGTTCTCTGCTCACAGCCTACCCCTCCAGCTGCCCAAGTCTTGCCCCCTGTGGTGGGGCTGTGGGGATCCCTCAACCCACCTAATTATATATCCGGTGCTGGAAGGATTACTGCCCATTGTGGGAGCAGTGTCTGCAGGGACTGACCTTCAATCATGTGGTGCCAGTACCCTTTTTCCTCCTTGTAATTTTTGGTCTCTGAGGCGAGGCATGCAATGATGCTGCAAGCAGCGAGCACACACATTTCCATATGCGCTCTGAGCATCTGTCTTGTCTTCTCCTGTTGTAGCCTTGCCATGCCAGCTCCTAGCCTCTGCCAGGGGCCAGTTCTGCACTGAGTGCTGGTGTTCCCCTTCCCCAGAGAAGTAGAGCAGTCCTGAGGATGCTCGATCCCTCTCCTCCCCTGCCAACCCCTGGCAGCCCGTGCCCATTCCTGAACACTGGTCGCCGGCGTAGCGCAAGGTAAGATGACCAGTGCCTCAGCCCTCAGTGCCACAGGGCTGGCCATAACTAGCTTATTACCACACCTCATGTACCCGGTACAGAACATTTTCAAATCACCACCAAAATGTAATTCTGTGCTACTGCAATGCCATTCTGTGCCACAGGTACAAAAACACATTTTGGGCAGGATTTGAAAAATGACAGCTGTCACATACATGAGGCAGGGTAATAAGAAGGCTATGTTGAAAATCTGAGGTCAAAATATTTAAAATTTCTGAAGTTGTGAGTAGGCATAGTGAAATTACAACTGTAACCCCCATGCCCCTTATAGTAAGTAGGACATCCCCCATAAAGTTGGACTAGTACCCACATATTGCATACCATTTCATTTTTGCAGAAAATTCAAAGGTTGGTACCACCCTTGGAGTTAGTATGTATACCAGGTTCATTTCTAGAGGAAGAGGAGTGAGGGTACAAGAACAAAAACACATGAACCTTTGTAAATTAGAACCAGATACAGAGTAGAGGCTGCTAGGTGTATGCTAGATCTAAACTGCTGAGGGGCCTCAGTAATTCTACGCCAGAACCAAGAATCAGATTGTTCAGAACAGGAACTGTGATTGTGCAGTATGGCTTTATTTAACAGATAGCAAATTAAAGCAGTTAGTGGACCCCATGGGTCGGTAAAGGCAAGACAGGTACAACTTTCATGAAATCTCCTTGCATGCAATACAATTTGAGAACACAAACTTCTTTCCCACTCCCAGTGGTGCACATACGTGGAACTAACCACACATACGAACATAGTTTTCTCCCATGAGTGCAGTTACGTCGAACACTAAGTCACACACTCCAAACTCTTTTACTCGCTTGGGTGAAACTGAACATGTCCTTCACCCACTGGGGTGAACGCTGAACATTTCCTTCACTCACTTGGGTGAACACTGTGTACTTCCTTGACTTATTTGGGTGAACACTGTATTTTACTTTCACACACTTGGATGAAAAAAAAACATTTACTTCACTTATTTGAGTGAACACTGACCTTTGCTTTCACACACTTGGGTGAAAAGGGGCACTAACATTTGTGATCTAGCCTTCTCTATGGGCACACACATATCCCTGAAATGAAACCCTAATTTTGGAGAACTTGTCTCCTAAAAACAGTACTTACAGAATATTTGTTCCTTCTACTGGGTATGAAACAACTAAAAGAGACCTTTTCCTGAGTAGCATGTCAGAGCAGTCTCTCACACAGGTCCTTTTCAAAGGCAGATGAAAACACACAAGGATCTTCAGGGAATTTCCCCTTGGACCCAGAGGGATAGCAGTTCCTTTCACTTCTCCTGGAGTAGAAATCAGGAAATCCTGCTGTAGAAAGGTCTCCACCACTTCACTGGAAGCTGGAAATAGTAATCCAAACTAGGGTGAGAAATCCTGGGCCCTCAACTCAGATCCCACTGACAGACCTCCTACCAATCTTACTCCCATAATCAACAACAACTGACACTAACTCAGCATTCTAAGACTCCCCAGAGCAGTTGTGCCAGAAAAGGGTTATGCTGCTGCAAGAGTTCCAAATGACATAATCATTCTTCCCTCAGGCTAGCTGAATAAACAATGATGTCATTGTGTAAGAAGCCCCTAATGAGCTCCTTACCAGCTGCTTGCTACCTGCCTAACACTAACACTGATAGGATTCTAGTAACCCCAGGGAACTGGGTGGTTACACAACAAATGGTCATAACATTGGCATTTGTTCAGATTTTGACCCGACATTGTGAACAGTCTTCTTATGATGCCATCTCATAAACCCCACAGGTGAAAATTTTCAAATCTGTGGCAAAACACCATTCCATGCCACAGGTGCGAAAGCATGTTTCAGCCAGGATGTGAATAATGACAGCTGTACTGTTCATGAGGTGGTATTTAAAAATGGCTATGTTGAAAATTTGGAGTTGAAATATTGAAAATTACCAAAGGTCTGTGTGTGCATAAAAAAATGTTATTGAACACTCACAACTCTGCCATTTTTAGAAATGTTTTCTCCAGATTTTCAACATAGTGTTTTTGGGATCCCACCTCATGAACATGCCCCTTATAGCAAGTAGGTCACCCCCCCCCCATAAATTAAGACTAGTACCCACATATGGCATACCATTTAATTTTAGCAGAAAATTCAAAGGTTGGTACCACCCTTAGCATTAGGATGTGAGCCAGGATCATTTCTAGAGGAAGAGGGGTGGGGTACAAGAACAAAAACATGTGAACCATTGTAAATTACAACCAGGAACAGGGTAGTAGATGCTAGGCATATGCTAGATCTAAACTGCTGAGGGGTCCCCAGTAATTCTATGCCAGAAGCAAGAATCAGATGGTCCAGAACAGGAACCGGGATTATGCAGTATGGCTTCATTTAACAGATGGCATATTAAAGCAGGTAATGGATCCCAATCGGTCAGTAAAGACAAGACAGGTACAACCTTTACAGACTCTTCTTGCATGCAGTACAGTTCAAGAACACAAACTTCTTTCCCACTCCCAATGGTGCACATACGTGGAACTAGCCACACACCCGAACACATTTTCCTCCCATAAGCACAGTTATATGGAACACTAAGCAACACACTCCAAACTCTTTCACTCACTTGGGTGAACACCGAACATGTTCTTCACTCACTGGAGTGAACATTGAACATTTTCTTCACTCACTTGGGCGAATATTACATTTTACTTTCACACACTTGGGTGAAAACTAAACATTTACTTCACTCACTTGGGTGAACACTGACCTTTACTTTCACATACATGGGTGAAAAGAGGCATTAATGGGTGTAATCTAGCCTTCTCTATGAGAACATACACCCCAAAAATGAAACCTCAAATTTTGGAGAACTTGGCTCCTAAAAACAGTTCTTACAGAACAGTTATTCCTTCCACTGGGCATGAAACAACTAAAAGACACCTTTTCCTGGGTAGCATGTCAGAGCAGTCTCTCACACAAGTGCTTTCAAAAAGGCAGCTGAAAGCACATAATGATCTTCAGGGGATTGCCCCTTGGACTGAGAGGGATAACAGTTCCTCCCACTTCTCTTGGAGTACAAATCAGGAAATCCTGCTATAGAAAGGTCTCCACCACTTCACTGGAAGCTAGAAATTGTAATCCAAAATATGGTGAGAAATCCTGGGTTCTCAACTCAGAGCCCACTGGCAGACCTCCTGCCACTCTTACTTCCACACTCAGCAACAAATGACACTAACTAAACATTCTAAGGCTCCCCAGAGCAGCTGTGCCAGAAAAGGGTTATGCTGCTATGAGAGTTCCAAAGGACATAATCATTCTTCCCTCAGGCTAGCTGAGTAAACAATGATGTCATTGTGTAAGAAACCCCCAATGAGCTTCTTACCAGTTGCCCGCTGCTTGTCTAACACTAACACTGATAGGATTCTAGTAACCCCAGGGGACTGGGTGGTTACACAACAAATGGTCATAACGTTGGCATTTGTTCAGATTTTGACCCAAAATTGTGAACAGTCTTCTTATGATGCCATCTCATAAATCCCTCAGGTGAAAATTTTCAAATCTGTAGCAAAACACCATTCCATGCCACAGGTGCGAAAACATGTTTCAGCCAGGATGTGAATAATGACAGCTGTACTGTTCATGAGGTGGTATGTAAAAATGGCTATGTTGAAAATTTGGAGTTGAAATATTGAAAATTACCAAAGGTCTGTGTGTGCATAAAAAAATGTTATTGAACACTCACAACTCTGCCATTTTTAGAAATGTTTTCACCAGATTTTCAACATGGTGTTTTTGGGATCCCACCTCAAGAACACTGATGCTGAAATTTTGTTATTCAGTTGCAAAAGGTGATTTCACACAGTGACTGTGAAATCACCTTCCTGGACCAATTTATAAAATGACAGTGCCAGTGCTCATGAGGTGGGGTCCCAAAAAGGCCATGTTGAAAATTTGGTGAAATAATTACTAAAAATGGCAAAGTTATGAACATAAGTTCAAATCACCATTTAAATACATTATACAGCACTTACCTTGATTCCTCAGTTCATGGTTTGGCTTTGAGTGCAGACCTGTCTCGGTCCTCAGAAAATGACAGCCTACGACCTCCAGTGGTAAGTATAGTGTAAGGTGGGTAGGGTGATGGGTGATCAGTGGGAGGGTTGGGATGGGGGAAGGGGACAGCGGGGTCAATGAGGGACCATTTTCTTTTTTACAGGTGTAAAAAAAAGACATCAGGGAACTGTTCTCTTTTTACAGGATCAAATGAAGTAAATATTTTTGGACACTGTGGGTGGGCTTCCCAGTGTCCCACACTGCTGGGGAGGGCTTGTAATGACAACATGGGGATTGGGCCCCTCGATGTCAGCAGTATCTATAAAACAATGGGCTGAGGCGGTGTGGGCATCTGACACCAGGGGTGGGCATCCCACTGTCAGATTATCTAAATAGAAATATGTATTATAGACTCTCCTCCCCAGACCTCTCTAACCCACCCCTTTCTGTTACAGAGCCCCTCCCAGCTTTCATTTCACTAACCTTTCCCATAAACTTCTCTCTGTAGCCGGACTGCACAGCAGTGAAAGCAGAAGATTGTGTGGGTTTTCTGTCTGCCCTCCCACTAGCCATGGTCAACTGCCCCTGAATCCAGCAGCTCAGAAACATGCTGCTTATTTTAAACTCAAAAGCTTACAGGAAGCTCACAGCAGCTGTGTGGAGCCATGCTTTGCACAGAACCACATCCCTGTTCTTGCCCATCCTCCCCAACCAACCTCCCACCCTGAGTTGGTATTATCTATACAGGTACTTGCTGCTGATGAAGCAATCAGCTCACCTCCCCCGCCATTTCCAGTGACATATTTGGTTTAGTCCATTTCTCCCCCCAACCCGACTTGCTCCCTTGGTTTCTTTCCATTTTAGAAACCTACTTTGCTGTTTTCACTCCTGTACCCACAAGCTCCAGTGGAGGCACAAACTTCTTTCTCAAAAATTATCTCTCAGTAATAGCTAAGTGAAAACTACACCTCTCCCTTTAAAGCTGGCCCTACCTTCTACACCCAGTTAGCACAGTCGGACTATGTTCCCCCTGAACATGCAACCATTGTATTTTGCCTTTTGGTTTGCCCTCCTCTACCCTATGCTCTCACCATTTACCCCCCTGATGTCTGCCCACCACCCCTGCTCCCCCTCCCACCCTCCTCTTAAAACACTCCCCTCAAGTTCGAGCCTACCTTCTACAAACCTCTGCTCTTAATCTTGCCATCACACCCCCCCACTATACCGCTGTTCTCCCCTGGCTCCACTCCACTCCACATACCAGCCTGCTTGCCTCTAATTATTTAAATCTAGAATTCCTATACCGCTACATCTCTACCTCACTACCCCCATCCTGGTCCCACCCAATGCACCAGCTGCTTGCTCCTAGACCTAAACATCTCCTGTTTCTCCCCCCCTCCTCCTCATCCTTAGCTGGAGATGTCCACCACATCCCTGGCCCTGTCTCTCCCCTACTCCCTGAGCTCCCAAAAGGCCTGTAAATTTTCACATTAATGCTAGAAGCCTCCCCCCTAAAATTGACTTACTCAGGTTCTGGGTCTCACAACACTCACCAGACCTCCTGTGTAGTACTGAGACCTGGCTCTCATCCCACAACCCCGATACCCACACAGCCCTCCCAGACTACTGTGTGTACCAACAGGATTGAGGTAAATGGGGCAGTGGAGTGGCCGTCTGTGCCTACCAAAATCTGCCGTGCAGCGCCTCAACCTCTGAATTGCGTCTCTCCTCTCATGAATACCTCTTTATTTCCCTCAACTACCCATCCTCCATCCCAGTTCTGGTCACTGTACTTTATGCCTCCACCAAACTCCACCCCCCAACAGAACTTATCTCCTCTCTATTCTCCTGGGCCCCATCAAATGAACAAATTATTTTAGGTGATTTTAACCTAAACTGGACATGCCCCTCACATAAACCTTTCACAGATACTGTAGCATTGAATCACTAAATCTAACACGGCTAATAAAGAAACCCACCCACCCAAACCTCTCTACCTTAAACCATTCTCTCCTTGATTGGGTTCTCTCCTCCCACCCTCACAGAATCCTCACTGTGGGCCTTCTACCAGATGAGTTCAGCGATCACTTTATAACCTGCTGTGTTCGTAAAGTCCACACTCCACATTCTCCCCCCACATACTGGTGGATCCGCTTCTACCGTTCACTCAAAGCTGACTTACTGCTGCACAAATTTACAATCCGCTAACTGGTCAACTGTGTTCTCTGCCCAGATGTAGACTCAGCCCTCCCCCACTTTGCTTTCCCCTTCACAAAATATGGGATCACCATGCCCCTCTCAGATGCCACAGGGTAAAACAGCGCCACCTCCTCTGGGTCTCTGTGGACATTACCCATTTGTGTAAATCTGGAGGCAAAGCATGGATCTGATATAAAGCAACCCAAGCACTTTCAGATCTGTGCATATACAGGGCCTTATGCAACACATGCACAAAGTCTATTAGGACAGCCAATGTCACTTATTTCCGGATCCTTCTGTACACCACTCTAACCTCCCTGCTGATTTCTGGTATACACTTCACTCTCTTCTTGACCCCCCTGCTCAATCTACCACCCCTACTTTATCTATTAATGGGTCTCCCGTTACTGACACAGGTGAGCTGCAGTCACAGCTGCCCTAAGCTCCTTTTTCACTACCTGTGCTCTACCCCCATCCACCTCCTCATTCAAGCCAACCCACATACACCCTCCCATGACTATTCTTTCCCAACCATCTCAGTTCTAGAAGTAGAAAATGCCATTGACTCATTGACCCTTAATAAAACTAGCCCTGACTCCCTTTATCCCTGTCTTCTATGCGTATCTGACCCTGGAATATACCTCCCCCTCAGCCACATCTGAAACCAATTATTCTACCAATGCTCAGTCCAGCAAGCTTGGAAGACTGCCCAAATCCTACCTCTACAGATAGGTAGTGACTCCCTCAACCTGAGCAACTACTGTCCCAGTTCTGCTCCCTGCCCTGGCCAAAATTCAAGAATCTGTTGTCCTTACATGTCTTACTGAGTTTCTAAACTCCTTGGATTTCCTATCCACCTTTCAATGTGGCTTCAGGGTGAACCACTCCACCATCACCTCCCTACTACATGTTATGAACTCTATTCTCTCTGACATGGATCAAGATCACAGCACTGTAGCCATTTTTATTAACCTTGCTAAGGCTTTTGACTCTGTCTCCCATCCACTCCTCTGAAACAAACTCTCTTCCACAGGCCTCTCCTCTGAAACTGTACGCTGATTTAGTGGGATGTTGGGGTGTACAGGAAAGGGAATCACAAGCCGAAGGAGAGAGGTAATAGCTCTGTTGTAGAAGACCTGGTGAGACCACACCTTGAATATGGTGTACAGTTCTGGAGACCACACCCTCAAAAGGACATTGACAAAATAGAGATGGTGCAGAGGAGAGCGACCAAAATGGTGAAGGGATTACATCACAAACCTTACTAGGAGAGAGTGAGGGGCCTCAGTTTGCACATGTTGGAACAAAGGAGGGAGAGAGGTGATATGATAGAAACATTCAAGTACCTCAAGGGCATTAACAAGGTAGAAGGGGACAGCATATTCCAGATTAGTAGTAGTGCCAGAACAAGAGGACACAACATGAGGCTGAGGGATGGCCGCATAAGGGGAAATGTCAGGAAGTTCTTTTTTCTGGAAGGTGTGGGGGATGCATGGAATAGCCTGTCCCAAGAGGTGGTGGCAGCCCATACAGTGGGGGGCTTCAAACATGCATGGGACAGAAACAAAGGAATAATAGTGATATGAAGAAAAATCTAAAGCCAATGACCAGATAGGGTCACTGGATGCTTTGTTAGCCAACTTAAAAGGGCAGACTGGATAGGCCTAGTAGTCCTTATCTGCTGACAGCATCTATGTAGCTATGTAACTCATATCTCTTTGGCAAAACCCAAAAAGTCTGCATTAGCGTAGCTCTACCAACCCCTTCTGATCCATGCAGTTGGTACCCAAGGCTCCATTCTGGGCCCTATATTATTCACTATTTTCTTGAATGATCTACTGTTAACATGCTCTGTAGCAAACATACAGATGTATGCCTATGCAGAAGTCAAGAAAATCTGTGGTTCTCATACAGAGAATATGGGGGAAGTGTTCTTGTTGCTAAGCTGGGCACCCCAGATTTCGGTTGCTGAGAAAAAGTATTTCTGGCCCTAAATGTGAAATGCAAACACCATAATCTAGCTAAATGGGTCCTGTTTAGATAGGTTCTGGTGTTTGATTTGTAAAATGACAACATTTGCATTTATTTTCCTCGCATTTTAGTTTGTGGGAAAAAAAAAGATGCCAGTTCGCGATAAAGGAATTTTTCTGGTGAGAGAAGGATTGGCCCCTCAAGAAAAAGAATCCTTTTTCATGCAGCCAAATCCTTTGTCGAACATTTTACCTCTATCCTGGAAAGTGATCTTCACATTGAAAACAAGGGGAACTTTAAAATTGAATAACTTTGCGACAGATTAACATTTTTTCACCTAACCCATGTCAGTTCTGTTACCCAAGCTGTTTCTACCATAGAAAAATCATATCAAAATTACATATCGTCTGGCAAACAAGACGATGATAAAATGCAAAAATGGTGACTTTTAAGGTTTTTGCTCTATCTGGATCTCAGAGTCCGTACATCTGACCAAAGTGAAATTTGCCAAGTCAAGAGATTTACCCCCACAGAACAATGCATGCCAAATTGTGTGCAAATCCATTGATCAGTTGCAAAGTTATTAATGTGCAGAATTTGAGGTTTAACATTAAATATACTACTCAACCCTCTCTAAAGTGGCACTATTGCCAAACCCAAAACTTTGAACCTTAATAACTTTGGAACCATTCTACGGATTTGCACAACATTTGGCATACATAAATTCCAAGAGTAGTTTCCTTCACAAGCAAAATTTCATGCAAATCCATTGTATGGCTTTTGGAATAGACAGTGTCAAACAATTCTAAATTTACAATTGTTTTCACATTTCTTTGTCCACCTGTATCTCAGAAATGCCTTTATGTTGTGGTCTGAAATTTTTGGGGTAGAAAGTCTTTGGGTCACAGATGTGCCTTTTGAATGTTTGGTGAAAAAATATTAACCCATTCCAAAGTTATTACATTTTTAATTTCCAAGAATTTCCTATGGAAAAAATATGTATTCTGAAAGTGAAAGTACATTTTGACCACTGTCATCCAGTTTTGCATATTTTGCACCTTAATAACTTTGCAACCCTTCAAAAGAATTGTATGAAATTAGGAATGCAAAAGCTCTGGAGGCAGATCTCTTGATATGGTAAATTCCATTGGAATCTGCTGTGGGCCTTCTGAAATACTGTGTCTGAAACATACTTAAACTTAAATGTTTTATTCCCATTTTGCAGACAGTCTTCCAGTTTTGCATACTTGCACCACAATAACTTTAGTACCCTTAAACAGAAGTGTATGAACATTTGCATGCATAATCTCAGGGGGTATGTCTATAAATGTGATAAATTTCATTCAAGCCTCTTCTGTGATTTGTGAGATATTGTGTCTCAAACATCATTAAACTTAACATGTTTTTTCCATTTTTACTAACAGTCTTCCAGTTTCACAAAATGTGTACTTTAATAACTCTGGAGCTCAACAACATATGTACATAACATTTTGGATGTACAATTTTGTAGACTTGGTCTGTTGACTTGTTTAATTCCATTTGAATCGCTGGTGTGGTTTGGAATATACTGTGTCTTAAATATCCTTAAATGTACACATTTTTCCCATTTTTCACAGTCATCCAGTTTTTCATACTTTGCACTTTAATAACATTCTACCCGTTCAATGGATATGCATGAACATTTGCATGCATAATTTTGTTGGGTAGATCTGTCGATGTTGCTAAAGTCATTTGAATTGTATTTGTGGTTTCTGAGATATTGTGTCTTAAACATCCTTAAATGTACAGTTTTTTTCCATGTTCGCGGTCTTCCAGTTGTGCATACTCTGCACATTAATAACTTAGCAATCCTTCAATGGATGTGCATGACATTTTGCATGCATAATCTCATGGGGTAGTTCTGTTGATGTGGCTAACTTAGTTTGAACTGCTTAATTGCAACATTGTTTGCTTGCTAATTGTTTCTGAAGGAAAGAATAGCTGAGTACCTAGAGGCCAGTGGAGCACAGGACCCAAGGCAGCATGGATTCACAGCGGGAAGGTCATGTCAGATGAATCTAATAGATTTCTTTGACTGGGTGACCAAAGTAGTAGACCAGGGAGGGGCTGTGGACATGGCCTACCTAGACTTTAGCAAGGCATTTGACACAGTCCCACACAAAAGATTAATAGTCAAATTAACCAGCCTGGGAGTGGGCCCCAGGGTGGTAGCCTGGGTAAAACATTGGCTGCACAACAGGACACAGAAGGTAATTGTAAATGGAGTCCACTCTGAAGAAAGAGGGGTTACTAGTGGGGTACCGCAGGGTTCAGTATTGGGTCCAGTCCTTTTTAAAGTCTTCATCAGTGACATTGCAGAGGGACTGGAAGGAAAAGTATGCCTTTTTGCAGATGACACAAAGATCTGCAACAGGGTTGATACACAAGGAGGTGTGGAAAGGATGAAAAGGGACTTGGCAAGGTTGGAGGAATGGTCAGAAGTGTGGCAGCTAGGATTCAATGCAAGAAGTGCAAAATAATGCACCTGGGAAACAAGAACCCAGGGAAGAATACACAATGGGTGGGGAGATAGTAACAACAACAAAAAGGAAAGGGACCTGGGGGTAATCATATCAGATGACCTTAAGGTTAGCAAGAATGTGAGAAGGCAGTAGGGGAGGGCTGGAGGTATACTGGGATGTATAGGGAGAGGCATCATCAGCAGAAAACAGGAAGTTGTTATCCCTCTGTACAGACAGTTGGTGAGACCCCATCTGGAGTACTGTGTCCAGTTCTGGAGACCCCATCTCCGCAAGGACATAGACAGGATAGAGGTAGTCCAGAGGAGGGCAACTAAAATGGTGCAGGGTCTGCAAGAGAAGCCATATGAGGAGAGACTAAAGGAGCTTAATATGTATACCCTTGAGGAAAGAAGGGAGAGGGGGGACATGATAGAAACTTTTAAGTACCTCAGTGGAATAAACAAAGTCCAAGAGGGTAGCATCTTTCAGAAAAAGAGACTTGCAAGAACAAGGGGACACAATTTAAAGATAGAAGGAGGCGGTTCAGGGGCAATGTGAGGAAGTATTATTTCACAGAGAGGGTAGTGGATGCATGGAACAGCCTTCCTGAGGAGGTTGTGGGGTCTAAAACTGTGGGAGAATTCAAGAATGCATGGGACAGACATAAGGCAATTCTTGTGGGGGGTAGGAAGAAATAGGCTGTTGGTTAACTAGGATCTACGGCCTATCCTGTAGGTAGGGAAATGGGCAGACTAGATTGGCCAAGCGGTCCTTATCTGCCGTCAAAGTCTATGTTTCTATGTTTCTATGTGCCAAATGAACTAGTGTACTGCCGCAGTTTTCTACTCCACTTTTCCAGATACATGTTTCTTTGCCACGTCATAACTAAAAAACAGTTTGGGCTTTTGGGCTAAAATTTTAAGGGTACAAAGGACTTGCCCAAAAGATGTGCCTTTAGCTGTCTTGGTGGAAAAATTTTACTATGCGGCAGATATTTAGCACTTTGATGTTTCAGAATTTCCCTTTGGGTAACATTGTGATGGTTGGGGTACTGTTCAAATGCTATATTTTAAAAACACTTTGAGATACAGCTTCAGCGCTATGGGTGGTCTAGTACAACTTTGGGTTTTATACTGTGGCATGCATTATCAACATGGCAGCAGTACTGCTTTGCAGGGCACAGTGATACCACAACACACTAAGCAATGATGGGAGTCCCACATGCACATGAGGTACAATTACAATGGACATGGATGGAAGCACAGGGCCCTTTGGGCCCTGTTTCTCCTTCACTCACTATGGAATAGTGGGAGTGCAGGGCCCAAAGGGCCCTACAGTTCCACATGAAAATGAGGGATAAGTACAATAGGCATATATGAGAACACAAGGACATACTGCTCACTATGGACTGATAGGAGTGCAGTGCTCAGAGGTCCCTGTGCTCCCACATTTTTTTAATTTAGTTGTTTAACCAGGTATAGCACACTAAGCTGAAAGCTTTTTTACAGGAGCGACCTGGGAGCACAAGGAGGCGAAGTGACTTGCTCAGGGTCACACAGTATGCAAGTGGAAGCTGTGGGATTCAAACCCAGGTCTGGTCTGCTGGATGTCACCAGATTTGCAGCTCAGAGCCTTAGACCACTGCGCTATACTGCCTCCTCACATGGAAATGAAAGACAATTATAACAGGCATGGAAGGGAGCACAGGGCCCAGAGGGCTCTGTGCTCCTACCATTCCCGTAATCAAATAAGGCTATGATTATACTATCTCAAAAAGTAAGGAAATTCATTGCAAAAAGCTTTATTAATGCACCATTAGGGCTGAAGCATTAAAAGTAGGAAAATACAACCTTAGGGCTCCCAAGCCTAAGACCCCACCCCCACTGTGCATGCAGGAACAGGCATAAGTGGTGGGTTTGGGGGATGTGAACCCTCATGCTCACCCCATTATTCTATGTTGTATCTATCTTACCTTACTTACTCATGGAATGGGGTGAGCATTAATTAAGTTTTTTGCAATTAATATATATATATCGGAGCTTCCACTGGCAGCCATCGGCTGAGTCGAGCCAACTGAACAAGGCTCCTCCATCACATTACCTCCTCAGAGCTTCCACTGGTGGCCATTGGCTGAGTCAAGCCAACAGAACAAGGTACAGAAAAAAATCAAACTCTCCACAGGAGCAACTGCTGTACTTTAATTCATTTTCATTGACACAGCCCCACATTGATTTTGTTAACTGTTGCCTCTGATGTTTTACCTAGCTTTTGACTCCTCTGCCATATCTGTTAGTTTAATTTCGCAGCACCTGTTTCACTGTGCTGCCGTTTAGTCTGTTACCAATATTCAACTGCTGAGTGCCATTTGTATTACCTGTTGCTGAGTGTTGTTTAGATTTTCCATCTTGTCCAGCGTTGGCTCCAAATGAACCCCCTTCTCCTCCCAGCCTTCCCCATCTCTCTTCATGCTGTGCATGTGCAGTAGCCACTGCCTTTGTTTGCATTCTCCCACCTCTGATATTCCTTTGGTGCCCTAACTATCTCTTCTCATTCACTTGCAGGTTTCTCCATCACACTACCCCCCTCAGAGCTTCCACGGTGGCCGTCGGCTGTATCGAGCAAGCCGAACAAGGCACAGAAAAATCAGCATCATCTCCACAGGAGCAACTGCTGTACTGTGCTGACCAGTCTCTGCTACATGGGGACTGTCCCACCCACCCACCAAGGCTTGTCGTTAACTTACAGTTCCTTCCTGTCACATGACCCTAGTGTCAATCTCCCCATTTTTCTATTTGCAGCTTTTATTACCAATCCTTCAGGTGTCCCTAGTATGCACCCTACCTGCTTCCTGCTACTCCTTCCCAGTCTCACCCACCACCACTAGGAGTCACTATTTAGCTCTCTAAATCCCCCCTCATCTGCTCTGTACTTGTCCTATTGTTGCCTCTCTCACCTACTTTTTCATCCCTCCCTGATTTAACTTCTCTCCCCTTACCAATCTGTACATGTTTCCCATGTACTCAAACAGCTGACCCTTGGCACCAGAATCCACTGCACTACCACTGCTCCATTGTGCCTACCCTCTTTGTATCTACTCTTTTGTTTCCTTCATAGCCACTACTTCACTGCACAAGCCCGTGGAAATATCAGTCCACCACTTCACTGCTAATTCTCTGAAATGTTCTCTTTCTGTGCTCTATGTTTCCACTGTCCCTTCTCCCCCTCAAGTCTACCATGAGTATCTTTCATTCCCTCACCCCTTTTCTAATTCTTCTCCTCTTCCCTCCTATTGCTGCCCACCAAGTACCCTCCCAAATCTCAACCCCCTGCCTCCCACTTTCTAGCCCCCTTGCAACACTTCCACTTCCCCTGCCACTTCTTCCCTCCCTTCCCCTTCCCCTTATGTATTTCCCTTCATCACATCCAAATCCACCCTGGGCTACTCAACTATTCCCTTTTAAACCTTGCAACCATTTGACAACTTCTCATCCCAAACCTCCCATGCAAGCCCTCTGCAACACGTATCGTGTAAAGCAGAAGGGTCATTCTCCTCACCTGCACCTTTTAGTCTTCCTGCTTCTCCTGGTGGGTGATGTCAAGCCAAATTCTGGCTCTGATAATCCCTTATCCTCCTCCCCACAGGCCCCCATAAAGGCTTATGGATCTACCATATCAGTGAACAGAGCTTATATCCCAAAATGGACGAGCTGAAGGTCTGGGTCTCTCAGCAAACTCCAGACATACTGTGCATTACAGAAACATGGTTGTCCTCCCACATCCCCAACTCTCAGCTAGCTTTACTGGACTTCTTCCTACACCAGCAGGACCATGGTAAGTGTAGTGGTGGGGTGGCTGTCTATTTCCACAGCTCCCTACAGTGCATCATCTCTCTCTGTGAAGCTATTCCTGGCTCCCACGAACTTATCCTAGCAAGCCTAGCCTTTCCTTCATCCTCTCCTCTCTTTGTGGGTGTTTTATATGCCTTCCCTAAACTCTCCCCCCTTCCCTCTCTTTTGCATCATGGCTACCTCTGCCCATGTATCTATGGGTGAACTTATCCTTCTAGGAGACTTAAACTTAGACTGGCTCTCCTCCCTAACCCAAAACTCCTGGCAACAAATCAAATCACTAAACTTCACACAACTTATCAAAGAGCCTACCCTCTCTAATACTAAATCTCAGTCTCATTCTATCCTGGACTGGGTGATCTCCACCCACCTTCACCGCATCAGTTCTACTGGCACCCTACACAATGCTCTCAGTGACCACTGCCCCAACTTTTGTATCAGAAAGGATCACCTTCCCCCCAAAATGCATCCAATACTGTCCCCTCAAGTCTCTAAACGTGAGCCAATTACTTCATTACGTGGCCCATGCGAACTGTTCCCAGTGCTCTGTTCAATCTCCATCAATGCCACCCTTGCCCACTTCACCTCCACATTCCTAACAATCTGGGACACCGACGCCCCATTCAAAATCCTATGTGTAAAATGTAAGCACCACCCCGGGATATTTTGATCTTGTGCAGAGCTCGGGATCTCGCCTGACACCAATTTAAATCTACAGGTGACCAAGCCTCCCTGCAATCATTTTGCACCCTCCACAATAACTGCACTGCCGAAATCCACCAAGCCAAAGCTAATTTCCTTAAGACCTGCCTTCACCCCTCTAACAGTACTCCATCTTCCTTCTGACAGGACCTATGCTCACTCCTGAGCCCCCCTCTGAATCACCCCTTCCCTCCATACAAGTGGTGGGCAAACTAATCTCTGATCCCTACCTTGTTGCTGAGGCCCTCAACAAATTTTTCTCCTCCTGTGCCATTCCACAAGAGCCCCCCCTTTCTCCTCCCAGCTCCTTCCCTCAGCCTTCTCAGTCCCTAGGACTCCAGCTACCTCCTATCATGCAGTCTAAAGTCCTAAAATCCCTAATTTCTCTTAACCTCTCAAAGTCTAGCCCAGATGGTCTGAACCCTAGACTCCACAGGATTTTGGCCCCCTCTACAATCTCCCCTTTAATCTTCATCTTAAATCTCTCTCTCTCTCTCTCTCTCTCTCTCTCTCTCTCTCTCTGCTGCAGTCCCCACTGCTTGGAAGTCTGCTACTGTCCTTTTACTTTTCAAAGGTGGTGACCCAATTATACCCAGTAACTACCATCCCCTCTCCCTTCTCCCTTCCCTCTCCAAAGTCTAAGAGTCCCTAATTCTTCCTAGACTGAATGATTTCCTTATAACTTCTAACACTCTCACCCCATTTCAATCTGGGTTCAGACCATTTCATTCCACCACCTCCTCCTCTCTTCTATGCTTCACCAGCGATATTCACTCTGACATGGACCTTGGCCAGATCACCTCTGCTATCTTCACTGATCTAGCAAAGGCCTTTGATTCTGTCCCCCACCATCTCCTACTTGACAAGCTCAGTTCCATTGGCTTATTCCCTACCTCTGTATCCTGGTTTAGAGCCTACCTCTCTGGCTGCACTCAAGTAGTTTCTATCAACAACTTCTCATCCCCTTCCCTCCCTATCCTGGCCGGCATCCCCTAGGGATCAATTCTTGGGCCTGTCCTTTTTTCCCTCTATATTAATGATCTCCCTCTGGTATGCACCCAAGCTATTATACACATGTACACAAACAACACTGTCCTCTTTCTGTCTGGTTCCTGCAGCCAATATATTCAATCCCCCCTTCAAAGAGACCTCACAGCAGTTACAGCCTGGTTTAATGCAAATTGCCTAAAGCATAACTCAAATAAAACAGTTGCCATGACCTTTGGATACAAACAAAAACTTGCCAGGCTACCCATCCTACCAGTTTTCTTCTCTGCAGTCAACAACCCCCTTGAGAATGTCCTCTCCTACAAGTACCTGGGAGTTTGGTTCAATCTCTCCCTTCACTTCTCTTATTTTAATGCCTTGCACTCAAAACTGCATCCTAAACTCAGGCTGCTGTATCACCACAAGGCCAGCCTCTCCCTTCCAGTTAGACACATTCTCCATGTCAAATGGATCCTCCCATCCTTTGACTATGCTGACATCATCTACAGTGCTGCACCTGCCACTTCCCTAGCAAGACTTGATGTTCTGTTTAATGCCTTTTGCAGGTTCACTACTAACTCTCCTTTCTCAACTCACCGGTGTAATCTATATACCTCTCTTTTCCTCCAATTCCTCATACAGAGATGCTCCTCACACTGCTCCTCCTTCATAGCCAAATTCTGGTTTGGGACACTTCCACTCTACCTGGCCTTCCTCCTAACTCCAACAACCCCTTTGCCTTACAACTCATGATCAAACTGCACCTGGACTTTCTTACTCCAAGTGTATGGATCGCAGCTGGCAAACTTTCCTTTGCTTTTCATCTGCCCTCTCTCTGGAATACTGTCCCTCTTCAAATTTGCCCTTCTCCGACCTTCCCTTCTCTCAAACACCTCCTAAAGCCAACCTCCTCCACTTCCTGCATTTGTCCTCTCTCCTAGAATCCTCCCTTCTCTCTCACTGCTCCCTTCTGACCTGATCCACTGTAATATTGCAATACTTAGCCTTGTATATAATGTATTATATTGCTGTACATAGCCTTGTATATAATGTTGTGTTTATACCAACCCTGTATTTATCTATCCATCTTTGGGATGAGACATTGAACCAAGGTCCCATCTGCCTGTTCTGGTGGTAGTTCAGATGGATGTTAAAGATCCCATGGCACTTCTCAAAAAGAGTAGGGGAATTTTTTATTGCAACTTCAACAAACAAATGGTTACAAACAGTGTTAATTCAAACAAAATAATACACAAATCATAAAACAAGAAAAAGTAATGATAAATCAAATAAGTATTGCAGTCATACATTGTCTAGGTTGCTAACAAACAATTATACAGAGCCCAAAGGGCAAAACCCTAAACAAATATGAACTCCCACATAAAAAGAGCAGGAAAATGCTTTCATAACTTCAAAGAACAAACAAAACAAATCAGCATTTCTGCAGACAAAATCATAAAAAGGAAAAAACCTAAGCACCAAAAAGTATTACTCCATACATTAAAGCCTAAACATAAACAAAACATTGTACCCTCCCCCCACAAAAGAGTTGGGGAAGTTTATATTGAAAAGCAACCGTAATAAGGAGATCCCCCACTGAGTAGGAGAGGGAGAAGTCAGGCACCTAAAAACTCCCTGAAAGGGACTCATGTCAACAAAGCCAGTCAGTGCTACGCCACCAAGTGTGAAAAACAGTAAAGGAGACTGTAGCTGCTTCCAACATTTTTAAGTTGGTGACTGTGTTTTCTACCATAAAAAACAACTCAGCAGGAGTATAAAGAATCTGCTGTATCGTCAGTCTACATCTAAGTGACCATATGTGAAACTTAAAACAAACTAGAAATAACCACACTTTTAACATACTTAGTCCATAAGAACAACAATATACCCAAGCATAGGATGTCCATCATCATATTAAAAAAGGATACTTAGGCCAGTGCTGTCTGAGAGACTGCCAAAAGTCCTGTACAAAGGGACAGTCCAGAAACAGGTGTTTCATGGTTTCCACCGTGTTTCCTCATGTGATCCTAGGACAATACCTGTCCTCCATCTGTTTATGTTTCAAATTACCATGCACATTCAATCTCTCATGAGAAGAAAGCCATAGAACATCCCATATATAGCCAGGTACCCAAGGGGACGTAAGCATTTTGCCAAACAACACCTTGTCCTGCACAGGATACCCATCAAAATGCACAGTTTCCTGAAAACATTTCTGGATAAGGAATCCATATAGGTCAGATACAAGATTGTCTGATTGTGGAAGGCTTTAAAAAACAGTTATAAATATTCCTATTTAATCAGGCATTCTCGGGTATTTGATAACTGAGTGTTATTTATGGTTACAATTTGTATTGATTTTATATGGTGTGCATTTAAAGTGTTTGAATTATTGTAAAAGTGCCCTGAGCTTGGGAAGGTTGCTTTAAACAAATACATTTTTACTTACTTTTACTTACTTTCTAGTGTACCTGGTAATATGGTCCTGTGCGAGGCCCCATGACTTGATTTTGGCTTCTTCATATGCAGGAAAAAAAAACAACCATAAATTTTGATTTCCAATTGTAGAGGTGGACAGAAAATTTTGCTGAGATACAAAAACATGGAAAGCAAAAAGGTCTTAACCATCTGCACCCTTTGCAATTTAGACAAATGCCATTTGTTCCAGATGGTCACCTTGTCTTTTGCTAGTTGTAACTTAACAGACCAATTCAGAAGGGCCAAATCTCCTGTGCCAAAAAGTATACCCAAGGTGGAGCAAGGATCCAATACCACTGGGATGCCTATTGTCTGGTCATCCAATACATTGTCCTTCCTTATCAGAAGACATTTACATTTACCAAAATTTACCCTTGCCCCCATGTGGTCCATAAAGGCCTGTGGAACCACCTCAAGTTTCCTTGCTGATGGTAAATCCCCTATAGTAAAACACACATCATATGCTTATGTAATACATTTGGTTTCTGGATCCATACTAGAAAAGAAGACTCCCATAATATCAACAGTGTCTAAAACCCTGCACAAAAGGGGGTCCTACATAAAGATATATGAAAGCGAGCTCATGGGACACCCTTGTCGTACCCATCTCCTAATCGTACATTTCTGGCCCAACCATCCATTGCAGTAGGTCTGGGCGGTGGCAGATGCATAACATGTCTGGAAACAATTATCAAAAATAGGGGGAATCCCATACTGCTATATCCCCCTTGTTTCCAGGAGTTACTAGAATCCCACTTAGAATCAGTGGCAGGCAGGGAGAGGCAGCTAGTGAAATGCCAGTTAAATGGAGTTCACAGTGTCCCACTCTGTTTTTCAGTCTCAGCTGAGCTGGAGTGATGATGTCACTTTAGAACTGTCACAGCAGCATAAGCCACAATAGAATGCTAGCTGGGGAGTTAGATAGAATGTTTTCGTTAGAGTTCAGTAGTCTGGAGAGCAGTAGTCTGTACAGTGGAGAGTAGGAGGAGGAGGCTGCTGCCTGGGCAGCTCCTCAGTTTTAGCTCTGACAGAAAGCTACCTCTGTAGTTTGGGTAATTTGTTCTCACCCTAGAAGAAGAACATAGAATACCAGAGACTGAAGTGGTAGAGACCATTCCAAGAGGGTTTTCCAGTGCCCCATCCCCAAAGGGATGTGGGGGAATTCCAGGACTCAGGGACAATCCCCTGGTCCAGCCTGGACTGTGTTGAAGCTGCCTAAGATTGATCTGCTCTGTGAGTACCCAAGACTTTTGTGTGGAAAAAGCCCTGGGGCACCTGCATTCCTGTGGTGAGGTTTTCTCTGATAAAGGGACTCTGTCACCAAGACTGTTTCTGTTTAAAAGTGTCTGCCTACTATGGGGTCTGGAGAGAGACTTGCCAAGTACAGAGCTTTTAGTTCGTGTCTGATTTAAAAATGTCTGCTAAAGTGGGGTCTAGTGAAGAGACATTGCCAATTACAGAACTTTTAACTTCATGACACCTCAGAGGTGTGTAAAGTAGGATGTTAAATGTGAAACACATTTCAAGATAGCATCTTCATGTTTTCTGAGAAGGGTGTTATTAACCAGATGAATGGCCAGGTATAAATTTGGAAGCAAAAGGTGGGAGACCCCCCATCTGGAGTAACCATGTTTATTTCTCCGGGTTCAGTTTGGGCACCTTTGTTTTCTTTCAGTGCATTTGACTAGTGCCTGAAGAAAATAGTTTACCCAGACGTGGGTTTTGGATTTTCTGTGAGCTGGATTGTGCTCATTAGTAGTCGAGGGTGCCACCAGAAATTCCTCATGAAATATGGGAAAGTCTCCTAGTACTGGCCATGGGTGCCTAGTCAAGGAAAGTGTACCAGATCTGGCCGTGTGTGCCAATTTCCATTCAGAACCTGAGGGTTCACTGTGTGTGTGCTCTGTACCTCAGTAATCTGCATTACCAGTGGGAGTAGCCCTGTGGGGGTCCATCTTCACTTTGTATAATTCTCTGTGTATGTGAATAAAAGCCACATTCTAGAATCCCAACCTGGTTTGGACAATACTGTTATTGCTTCCACTGTGTCTGGATTTACTTGGGTGCCCCTGACCAGAAGTACAAACCTAGCATAATTCTGAGCAAATGTTTTCTCCCAGGGACCCAGGTTGATGGCCATAATAAATTGTCCCTCCAGGTATGAGACAGGTAGTTGTCACACTTGGTTTGCCTGTCTGAGGATGGCAGGCTCTGAAGTAGAAGTATTGGTAAACAGAACTGTTGTAGTGACAACCCCCATCCCTCTCATTGGCACCATGTGTGAGAGAGCAGCCCTTCTAGTTGAACAAGGGGGGCCGTTGGGTGAAGGTTACACTGCAATAAACAGGCCCATAGGTAATTGTGGTACGGTTGTCCACCTGACAGTGACAGTTCAACAGCTAGGTCCTCTACAGCGACTACAGCACCATGCCGCTGTAGGGAACCCGCTGGAACCTGGTGCTGTCTGCTGGGGGTCCTGCACCCCCCAAATCAGCTCCGACTCGGAGTTGATAATCCTTAAGTGGGGGGTGTGGGGTGTTCGGGGGGCTTTGCCCCCCAAAGAAAACACATCCAGCCACTGGAAACCAGCAGCTGACTGCAAAATGCAGTTGACCTACCAGTTTCACTGTTGTTGCATTCGACAAAACTTTTGTCGAACACCCGTCGTGGATCCATCATGACATACTCTATCAAAGACCTTAGCCTGGTCAAGGCTGAAAAGTAAATCCGTAAGTTCCCCCATGTCTCCCCTATGCAGTATTTCTCTTAGAAGGATAAGACTATCTGCAATCCTCTGGCCTGGTATTGTGCAAGTCTGTGAGGTGTGAATCAGCTGCGATGCACAGAGCAATAATCTATTGTTGAGCAACTTCGTGAATATCTTAAAGTCTGCATTCAACAGAGTTATTGGGTGCCAATTATTTAAATCAGTCCTGACCCCTTTTTTATGCAGGAAGATCACCAATCCTTCCAACATACTCTCCGGTAGGACCTTGGTGTCCACAATATCCTGTAAAACTTCTGTAAAGTCAGCTAGCAGAACCTAAAAGATGGTAGGGTATAACTTGTTCCATATTTCCCCGAGGCCATGCCAGATTTTGTCTGGGCCACTGTTGCCAACACCCCTTGGGTAGAAATAGGAGAAACTAACATCCTATTGTCAGTAAGGGAAGCCTGTGGTAAGGCACTGTCCTGCAACCACAAAACATGCGTCTCCTTAGAAGGGTGTGGTGGATAAAACATTGTGTGTATGTGTTCATCAACTGCCTGAATTATATCCAGTTTAGTGGTGAGAGGAACCCCAAGGTTGTTCCTAACTTGTGCTATATGTTTCTGTTGACATTGGTGAGCACAAAATTGAAAGGAATTCATAAAATCTCTACTGCTCTGTGTCCCAAACTGCCTTTCTTGATCTAGAGATTTCAATCAACTATATTGAACCTCATTAAGATGATGTCTGACTTCAGTCAGTTCAAGAACAGCTTCCTGGTTACCTTGTGCCACTTGAGAGAGAAGAGACTGGAACCTCTCATGGAGTGAGAGGTAAGAATCCGTCTTCTGTTTCCCACTGGGTCTCCCAATTGTTTTGAAGTAGGAATGAATCCCCTGCTTTGTATCCTCCCACCACTCCTGGGATGTATCATACAAAAACTTGACTGATTTTCTGGCTAAAAGGAGGGCTATCAGGTCATCCTCCACAAAGGGAAGTCCTAACAATAATAGATTTGGTCTCCAATATCCCGGGCCCTGGTGCATATGTGTATGGCTGGACACTGTAGCTTCTATAATGGCATGATCAGAAGGTGCAACCGGTCATGTAGCTGTGTGTTCCACCCTCAAAGAGGAAGACAGGAAACAGAAATCAATTCTGGTAGCATGTGTACCATGAAATGTTTTCTCGGGAGTGCCAGACATAGCTAAAACATCCACCAACCCTGCATGTGTGATCAGATTATTCAAACAATTAGTATCACAGAACAGTTTTCTCATCTTCATACCCCTATCAGTAAGATATCTACTACAATTAAAATCTTCCCACAGAAAAATATATTTAGAAGTGAATAAAAGTGGCTGCAGTGCTCTGAACAAATCTGTTCTAGTAGTTTTAGCCTGTGGAGCATACACATTAATAAATCTGCAGTGCAGTTCACTCAAAACTAAATCCAACAGCAAAGCACAGCCTGGAACAATATCAGCCAGGTGAGTTATCTGGGCCAAAGGGTTATACATGCAAATATTCACCCCACAGCATGGTTCTTCTCCTATCGACCAATAGGTCTTTCCCCATTTCCAACCCAAAGAGGCCTGTTCCAGATCCAAACAGGTATGCAGGTGGGTATCTTGTAAGAACACCACATCATGCAAACCCCTGTCAAATAGAGAACAAATCAGAAGCTTCTTTCTCTCAGACTGGATGCTATTAACATTCAAAGATGCAATATTGATTTTATAAATACCAGACATAGAATGTTAGAGAGGGAAAAAACAAAACTAAAAGAAACTCAGAAGAAATCCTAAACCAGGAGGTTCAAAATAAACCACTATTTTTTCTTAACCCCTTTCCTCGAACCCCTTTGAGAAGACTTTTTCAAAGATAACTCCGAATCATCCAAAGGCAATTCCACATCCGAATCCCCCTCTGCCTAAGATGATTGAACCGAATCCAGTTCCATTCCTGCATCTGGCATGTCCACAAGTAACACAGAGTAGAAATTCTGCAAGGGGGGTAGTGGGTGTTCCATGGGAAGTTTACCTGAGGACCTGTTCCTAAGACTCCGTTGTCTAGTTGAGACCACTGTAAAAGGTTCTTCAGGTGGCAAAGGGGGCGGCATGGACATAGTCTCAGGAACAACTACCTCTGCCATAGAGTGTGGGTGTTGGCTGAGGAAGAGTCCCCAATAGGCACAGCATGCTCCTGAGGTGATGGAAGTGGGTCCACAGAAGGTGGTTGTACCAAACCGACTGTGCCCAGTCCTCGATTCTGGCCAAAGGGAGGTGAGGGTCTTTGTCTCTGTGCTGCTTTGATGGCCATGTTGAGATAGAAATCTTGGATGCAAAAATCCCCATTCATAGTATTGTGGGCTGCCCAGGGGCACTCCATGAAAGAATGTGCTTCCTTACAGAGAGGACACTTGGCAGGATGATGACAGTCAGACATAATATGCCTCAGTTCCCCACTTTGTGCACATTTCAAAGTGTCACATGTTCTGCTCAAATGTCTGCTGGAACCACATTTGTAGCAGTGGCGGGGTTGTCCTTGATAGAATATGAACCCTTTATCATAGCCCAGATAAAAGCAGCTAGGCAGATGCACCAGCCCCACGTCTGACTGAGTCAAGGTCACTTTGTAACACCAACCCCCATTACAGAACCCTTCTGAATCCAGGATAGGCTTTGGATTCCCCCTGGATAGTGCTTTTTTTTTCTAGCCAGTAGGTGATATCCACCACGTTCACCGCTTCATTATGGAAGAGAACAGTTATAACCTTAAAAGATTGTTTAGTAAGGGTGATGGCTTGGAAGTGGGACCATGCCGGGTTAGTTTTTAACAGGGCATATTTCATCTAAATTTTATCAAGAAGATCAGACGATTGAAAACTCACATCATAAGTATTGTCTCCGGCTGTGTGGATCCGGGCACATACTTCCTCTGGGGAAAACCTGAGCATTTGCTTGATTAACATTTTCCAGACAAAGAAGTGGTCAGGCATATTGTCAACAGGCCCCAGGAAATGCAACCTCACAGCATTCCTACAATTAGCCAATGATACAGGTTGGTGGAATAAACTAGCATTTGTGGGAGCAGGTGCATTAAGGATAGGGGGACTACTCCCCCCAAGGGGGTTAAGCTGTTTGAGTTCCTGAGGTGGTGTGGCTGCAGCGGTATCCCCTAAGCTGTGACCATCCTGGAGCAGATCCTGCATTAATACAGCTGTAGGGGAACCTGGGGTAGAACTGGGCTTGTGCAGATCTCCCTGGTGTTGCAGTGGCCCTTGAGGGCCTACTTGGGTCAATGGAGGAGTAACCTCTGAGTCAGTAATAATAATAATGGGATGTTGTACAGTGTCTGAGCCCTGTGCTTGGTTTGGTAGCAAAGGTATGTCCGCCTGGGGCTCAGCTCCTAAATGAGCCTGCAGCCCCCCATCAGAAGATCCCAGAAGTGGGATATCAGGGTCCGTGACCCACTGTCCCATTTCAAACTGTATCCAGCCAGCCCTTTCTAGAGCTAATTTCGGGGACCATTGAGGCTGTACATCTTGCTGTCTTGGGGCAGGAGAAAGTGGTACAGATAGATAGACTCCTGCTCCAGCAGACTGGTGTAAAACAAGAAATTTAGTGCCAGTACCTGGAGTCATAGAGGGTGATTTCACCTCCGGTCATTTGCGATTTTGTTTATTGTCTTCCTCAGTGGCAGCAAGAAGCTACGCACATTGATATTCCTGTGCCGCTCACTCCAGGAGGCAGCGTTTCTTGGCAAGGATGCTATTTACATCTGTGGGGTTCTCCATGGTCTCCCGACCCATTTCCTCATCTGCCAACTGTAAATCCAAGAGTTGTAGGCCATCCGATGTCCTCAAAATGCCGGTGCTGACACCACCAATAGACATTGTGCCTTGTTGTGAGGGATGGGGTACACTCTGCTGGCCACCGCTCGGGTGCATCCCAGCTGTACCAATCCCCTAGCTAAGTGCTCACTGTAGGTCTTCAGACACCTGCCCTCCTCCACTATCCTCCTCCATCTGAAGCCAGTCCTCTCTCTACTCCACAGCACCCCTATCGAAAGAGTTGGGGAATTTTTTTATTGGACAAAACTGCAAGGCAAAACAGGGAAAAGTATACTGGAAGAACAAGCAAACAAAACACAAAAGCAATAATGCAAGAAACTAAAACCACTAGGATAAACAAGAGAAAACATATGTGGTAGCAAAATTCCACATGAAGGAAATAAAAAATACAAAAGAACAGAAGGAAGCTCAAAATATAGCAGAGCATTAAACCAAAATTAAAACCAAAATCCACATAAGGTCCAGGATCGGTCATTTAATCCCATTCCCCCTCCCTATTAAACTAAAAACAAAGGTCAAAAATAAGGAGGGCAAAAGAAGTTTCCCGAACAAATAATCAATATTTCATAAAAAAGGAAGAAGATCCCAACCCTTCCACCAAGAACAGAAGAAGTCAGAAAGACCAAGTCTGTCCTTGTGAAACACTCTATGAATTTCCTGTTCAAGTTTATGTTTCTTACCCAATAAAGATAGTTGTTTCTGTTGTAACATGAACTTACATCTGGTTTGCCTGATAATCCATTTAATAACAGCAAAAATAACCTGAGTTGTCCCCACATGAAAACTACCCCAACATTGCATATCATACTGCCCGTAAATCAAAGTATTATAATCCATGTTCTGTAATTGTGGTACGCACCAAGAGGATGCCAACAAGTGCCAGAAACCTATAATATAGGGACAGTGATCTGTCCTGTATACATTTATGAAAATGATTTCCGCGAACATTTAATCTGGAATGGCAACAAAGCCAAACCGAGTCCCATACTTTAGGAAGGATCCTGGGATCTGTCAGCTGATGAAGAACATCAGAAAGAACCACCGTGTCCAGTAAAACAAGACAGGGAGTAATAAAACAAACAGAATGCAAAAGAGATCAGTATTCTGCCTTCCTAGTGTTGTGCAAAAGATCATGAGAGGTAATATGCCAAAGTTTTAATTTCTTACATACCTCCATAAGATAAGGCGATAAATCAGGTGGAATATTTCGAAAAACACCCAGTGAATGAATAACCCATCTGTTCCAAAAATATTGGCACAGATCCTGGAACAGGGGAACCCAAGGGAGTTGTTTCTGTATTAAAATGGGCACACAATTGGCATAGAGAAACATGGTAGAAAGAAAAAGTACAGGGTTTACCATATTCAGACCACCCTCACTAATAGGCCAGTAAGTACTGTGTCTCTTAATAGGGTTAAGCTGGCTCCCCCAGAGTAATTGAAAGGCCACACTGTACATCTTTACTTCCAATTTTACTGGCAAAGGGTAAAGATGGCTTACATTCAAGAATAAAGGCAAAAAGCATAAAAGTTTTATACATATAAACTCTTTTCTTTTTTGTCATGGGGATACCCATCTATCTATCCACCTTTTCAGCTGCCTGAAATAAGGCAAGGTCCCCATTCAAAAAAGCCAAATCAGGGGAGCCAGACCAAAACTCTAAAATTTTAATAGGGGGATCAGATATAGGAACACCTCCAATCTCATGCAGAACAACACCAGGAACATGGATACCCACAACCTTACTCTTTTGTCTATTAATTCTTGAACCAGAGATTACAGAAAAGGAATCCACTACCCTCATAGCATGGACACCTGAGACTGGATCAGCAACCAAAATGGTGGTATCATCAGCGTTTGCAAAGGCAACTGGAAAGGAACTACCCCCTATTCCCACCATAGGTGAAATATCCTGAACAACATTCAACTTTCTCAATAAAGGGTCCAAAGAAAAAACATAAAGAGAAGCAGGCTCAATGGGCACCCTTGACGAACTCTTCTCCAAATCAAAACTGACCTCCCCAATCTACCATTTACCAGGGTCCGAGAAGAGGCATATTGATAAATAATCCATAACCAATTAACAAAAACAAGAGGGATACCATAATATTCTAGCACCTGGAACAAAAAAATATGAGGCACTTCATCAAAAGCTTTAGCCTGATCTAGCGAAATCAGATACCCTGAGGTCCCAGGCCCATCAAAAACCTCACGTAACAGCTTAGCCACATCACACATACCCCTCTGGGGAATGACACAGGTCTTCCCAAGGGAGATAATATCTTGAGCCACCCAAGATAAATGGTTACACAAAATTTTACACAAAATCTTCCAATCCACATTCAAAAGGCTAATAGGACACCAGTTTTGAAGGTCAACTTTGTCTTCCTTTTTACACAAAAAAATCAAAAGACTGTTGGCAAGTGCTGTAGGAAATGCGACAGTACCAGACAAAACGTCATTAAAAATGAGAACCAAAAATGTACTTATAAGGTCTACCGCTTTTTTATAGAATTCTCCAGGTATACCATCAGGACCAGGAGAAGACCCATTATGTAATGTACCAATCACTGCTATAACCTCCTGCTGAGATATGGGTGAAATCAGTTTTTGCTTATCAGCCTCTAATAATTCAGGCACATCCAACTGACTTAGAAAGTCAACAATACCAGCCAAAGGGGGAGAGTTATTGCTATAAAAAGTTTCCACAAAGTCAGTAACAATGCCTTCAATTCCTTCCCCAGTGTCCACAAGCATACCAGAATCAGTTTTTAATGCTTCCATATACTTAGACTCTACTCATGCAGCACAAGAATCATAAGGATTCACATTCTGTGATTTACCCTGTGTACCAAATTTTTGTTCCAAAAAGATAGAATGGGCCCTATCATATTGAAACTGACACATTTCCACCTTAACAGCTTGAATATCCACAGCAACGTCTTCCCCAGTTTCAACTGACCGAGATAAAAGCTGCTGAAGCTTATCTCTAAAATACAAAGAAGTGAGATATCTATTATTTGCAGCTGTCTTGGACAAGGAACCGCATAAAGTTTTCAAGTCTCGTTTGGTATCCTACCACCAAAACAGGGAATTATCATATAACTCATATACAGAAAATCTGGCATCCAATTCCTCCTTAATGGTAGCCCAGGCAACCTCATCTGATAATAAGGTGGAATTCATCCTCCAAACAGGATTGGGGCCAGGTTTATTTAAAGGACGTCCCACAACTGTTCTAATTAATCTGTGGTCAGAGGTTTCAACTGGAAAAACTGAAAAAGACCACACCGGGACCCAATGAGAGGAAAACCAGAAGTCAATTCATGTTGACGAATGACCTCTAGAATATGTATGCTCCGGTAACCTGGAAAAACAAGCCACACAATCTTTGAGCCTAGCTTGAATATACATCTCGTTCAAAAAGTTAGAATCAGAGTATAGCTTTTGCGTACTGCCAGTCTTATCTGAAAAAGAGAGGATACAATCAAAGTCTCCCTACAAAAACACAGATCTGATGGTATATAAGTAAGGCTGTACTTTCTGTAGCAAAGCAATCCTCTGAGACTTAGTCTGAAAATTATAAACATTAATAAAACGTATGTCATGAGTCCCAAGTCTAGCATCTAAAATACATGCCCTCCCAGGAATCAAATCAATAATGCGAGAAACATGAAAATCAGGATTCAAGATTAGAAATCCCACCCCTGAACACAGATCCTCACCCAAGGACCAAAAAGAAGAACCACACCACCAATTTTAGATGCCTGGTAGGTTTCCCGGTTGGTATGCAGGTGAGTATCCTGCACCAGGCAAACATCCAGTCGATGACCTGCAAGGATAGAAAAAGTGGTTAATCTTTTTTCCAATTTTTAATACTATTAACATTCAGGGATCCCACAGATAGGCACCACTCCATGGTCACGTGTCAGAAGCAACCAGGAATTCAGAGACCACAGCTGTTACAGTTTTAGTAGTAGAGCACTTTGACTTTTTCTTCTTCTTAACTCTGCCTTTCTTAGAAACCAGGGGAGTATCAGTGTCAGTCACATATTCAGGTTGAGAAGAAAGCAAGGAGGAGGAATCTGAATCAGCCTTTTCATCCTCCCATTGCTTTCACTTAGTGAGAGGGAGAAATCAGTTGGACACACTAAGACCTGTATCACTCCCCGCACAAACACTCTTACTCAGTTTCTGAGAAGCGCTGCTTGTCACCTGTTTAGTTTTCAGCAATTCCCATTCATCAGTCAGGGGGGCATCAGAGAAACAGGGAGTGAAGAAGGGCCCAGCAGCACATTAGAGTCACAGGGCAATACATCAGATTCATGAGGAGATGATGCCCCAGGGATTTCCACAGGTGCCTGCGTAACTCCATAAGAAAGCACGATTCCTTTGAAAGGACAGTCAGCAGATACAGAAGAAGGGATCACCAACCCTGCAGGGGAAGGTACAGGGGAAAAAGCCAGGTCAGAAGAAAGGGGCAGACAAGGGCAAGTAGAAAGGTCAGGACCAGACTGTTCCTCAGGCTGTGAAGAATCAACCTCAACATTATCATCAGAAACTGGTCCGTCTGCATTGTGAGAAGCCCAGGGACAATCTTTGAAAGTGTGGATGAGGTCATCACAAAGGTTGCACACCACCGGGGTCTGACATGTGAAAGATACATGACCATAACCCCCACAAAGGGAGCACTTCATTTTGTCACAGGCATTGCTCAAGTGGGTGTGCGCCCTGCACCTAAAACAGGATAGAGGTTGACCTGCATAAAAAATAAAGTCCCTATCTCATCCAAGATAAAAACAGCTAGGCAGATGCTGAATACTGCCCCTGTCTTGAGGCAATTTCACCATCCCCCAGTCCAAATATCTTCAGAATCCATAATCGGATCCGGGAAACCCAGAATAGAGCATTTCGACCGCAGCCAGAACAAAATGTCTGAGATAGCCACCCCGCCATTTTTAAATAACACAGTAATAGTTCTGAAGGCTGGTTTAGTCAGAGGAATAACAACAAACACCTTCCACTCAGGATTATTATGAACCCCTGGTAATGCTCCCAAAATAACTTCAGGCCACCAGCAGTCTTAAAACTGGCATCAAAGTTGGTGTCAATGGAGGTGTGTATCAAGGCATAAATTTCATGTGCTGAAAAGCCCATACTGTCCTTTAAGAGGGTACGACCCACATAGACACAATCAGGATATACATCCAGACCCCCTTTATATTTGATACATGTTGCATTTCTATGTTTAGCAGAAACAGGGGGTTCATGAAAAAGGCCCGCATAAGATCTACGAGAAGAGCCCCGGTCAGAGTTATCCTGGTGACCCAGGACCCCCTGAGGCAGGACGAGGGGGAGGGGGGCTAAACGATCAGGAGTAGGCTCAGGAGGAATGTGCACAGAATCAGGTGCTGGATTCACAGGGGGGGTTACTATGCACAGCAGAAGCTACTGCAGGAGAAACAGGCAATGACTGTAATTTGGCAGTAGGAAATCAAACTAGGCAATCACAAAAGTCCAAAGATGAAGGAAGTTCCAAAGGGTCAGCTGAAGTAACACTCGGCCTAGTAGGTGACACCCAAGGGCAACTAGGACCAGGCTTAACCCACCCAGCAGCCTGCAAGGCCTCAGCCACTGTGTGACCAGTTACTAAAACATTCTGGTCATAATCAAAACCATCCTTAAAAACAGCATCCCCTGTTTCAGTAGGTAATGGTCGAGGAACAGAAACCTTGGGTGAATTCCATAACTCCTGACCATTTAACTCAAGGTCCTGTTGAACACCCCCTAATTCCACAACAGTGCATGAAGTCACAGTAGAGAAAATTGTATTGGTACTTTCCTGTAAGCTGGAAGGAGCAGCAGTCCGGTCAGATGAAAAGCAAACAGCTTGCACAGGAGGCGCATCCACATCAGGGCTGCAGAGTACTGCAGGAGATAAACTGGAACAGGTTTCAGGAGGAAGTGCCTTCAGAGGTAGTATCCCAGTCTCCAAAGATAAGCCACTAGCAGGGCTATGCACCTCAGCTTGAGACTCGCGGTGCTCCTCCTCCGCCAAAAGCGCACACAGAAAATCGCTCCTTTTTAGAAATGGGGGACCAGATTGTGATTCCATTGGGTGAACTGAAAGGTTAGGAGACTCAGGAAGAGCACTAGAAATGCTAGAAGTCAGAGTCATGTACCAGAAAAATGGACTAATCCTCAGAGTTAGGCAGGGTTAAATCCACAGCAGGTAACTTTAAATCCACTTCCATCTTCTCAGAGACAGAAGAAGCCTCATAGAGATCAGGTACAGAGGAAGAGGCAAGCTCCCCTGCACCCACAGCCAGCTCATGACCACCTCCACCACCAGAGTCAATGGGAGCTGCCATCTTGGTCAGGGACCAGGATGACAAAGGTTCCCCCACAGGCGAGTCGAGAGAAATTATTTCTGAGCACCTCTTTGCATTAGCATTCCTAACAAACACAGTCGGCGGCTGGCCTTGGAGGTGAGAGGTGGTCTGTATCAGTCACCAACTGGGTAAGGGTTGGGGTGCTGGGTGGGCTGGCACGGCTGGGTGTGGGTGAGGGAGCCACTAGACTACCAGGAAATTGCACATCATTATCTATTTTATTATGATGGGGGGGCACTAGACTACCAGAGATATGAACAACTATAATAATTTTATACAGATCGGGGGGACCACTAAATTACAACCCTCGCCATTTTTAATTCAAATAGCTGCCATTTTTTTCCTAGCTTACCAGGCGAGAAACAAAGCAGCTGACAGGAAGACTCATAAATTTAAAAAGATAAAATCCAGAGCAAAGAAACATCACAACTTTCCCAAAAACTGCTTCTCCAACTCAAAATAAAATTCAAACCTAAGTGCCATTTGTTTCCACTTGCTAATCGGAGGAATGACCGGGGAAGTCTCGCCTCACCCCAAACAAGAGAAATCATGTCCGTCACAATCCTATCAACCAACCCATCAATTTAAAAAAATGTTCTTAAAATGCTTTGACACCACCACACAGTCCACTAGTCACACAGTTAACTCGCGGCTCCAGCTCCGTAAAATGCCATCCATAGCAGTACTCGAATCAACCCAGCACAGACTCTGCATATTTGGGCACCAAAGTAAAGAAACTCCCACTTCTGCTCTTCAGTCTGTGCTCCTCTCAGTAAAGGTATTGACAATTTCCTTATACCCCCTCTGGCAACACAGCAGTCTCTACAACATTAGACTACATATTCTTTTTTTATTTTTTCCAATACCACAAAAACTCTCACCTGCATGTTAAGACAAGAAATGCCTCCCCAACCATGGTCACACTCCCAACTGCACACATGTTGGAGAAATGTATTTATGTGGTGCTTAAAGTCTGTGGCCCAATACTGAAATGCGCTCCCCGGAGCATCTCACCGCTCAGCCTTTTCACTCCTGGCTGCAGCACGAATGAAGGGAGGTGTTTATCTATTTCCCACTGTGGAACAAGCACACAGTTTGATTTAAAGTGTATTGCCTGAAGTGAGCCTGCAGGTTCTCTAGATTAAAATGTGCTCCCATGAGCACAGCGTCCTTCAGAGCAGCATCTTTTTTCTTTATCCCCTGTTTTGACAGGCAGACCCTCTATTGAGCAGCTTATAATAAAAATTTTATATTGTCACTGCTCACTTCCCTTTTGGGCTTAAAAAGCTCTGAATCTGTGCTGCTGTAGGGACAGAGTGTTAAAACTGTATACAGCCACTAAACCTACAGACTCTCCAGCAGGACAGTCCAGGCGGAGGAACTATTTTATTACAAAACTCACAATAAACTAATTTTTTTTAAAGAATTTCTCATAGGTTTTTTTTTTAACAGAGTCATTTTCTAAGCACACTAATATCCTCCAGAGTGGGTGGTATTGGGGAATACTGGACCTTCCATGGGCTATAAGGCCATCCGCCTGCAGAGTCAGGCCTCATAACACCCATGGGTGGTCCAGTACTCCCCAATACCGCCCACCCTGTCAGGTATTATTGCTTACATGATGAGGGGGGCCACTAGACTACCAGTGATATGAACAACTATAATAATTTTATACAGATCGGGGGGGCCACTAGACTACCAGGGATGTACAAAAGCAATATTTATGAAATACACATTGGGGGGGCCACTAGACTACCAGGGAATTAGAGATCATAATGTGGGGGGCATTATAAGTGGAGAGACTGATCAGGGTATGACAGGGGGAGGGATAATACTCAGAGAGGTAAGAAGGAAGAGGGAGGTTGGCAGTCAACAGGTGGAGAGGGAGGGGTCTTAATTGGGAGGGATGGGGAAGACACTGATGCACATGGTAAAAACACGGTCTTGAGTGACTCCAAAAATGAGAACCTGGGTGGGGGAGGTGGCGATGGGCACAAGGAAAAAGGAGGGGGTGTACTGGTGTTGGGGGACTCCATACTCAAGGGGATCAGATGTGGTGGCAAGGGGGAGAGGCACAGTCAGATATGGGTAGCATCCATACCTGGATTAAAGGCAGACATGGCAGGACAGGCAATCCTAAGGTACGTAAAGAGGGGTAGAAGGAAACCACACATTGTGGTGCATGTGAGGACAAATGACCTAGTGGGGGAAATGGTGGAGGTAACAAGTGAGAGGATTGAGGAAGTGGGAAGGTTGTGTGAGGAGACTGGAGAGTCTGTGGCCTTCTCCAAAGTGCTCCCAGTACCCTGCACAAGCACAGTGAGAAAGGAGAGGATTAGAGAGTTGAACACATGGTTGGCAGAATGGTGCCGAACTAAGGGGTATGGGATTGTGGGCAGCTGGGGCAGTACCTGGGATAATAGCAATCTGTTTGCAAGGGATCGGCTGCACTTGAATGGGGAGGGGAAGGAGGTATTAAAGCAAAGAATGGAGAGGTATATTCTGACAAGGGTGAATTTAAACTAGATGGGGGGTGGCAAGTGGACAGCAGATAGGCAGGGATCCAATAGAATGGAGTCACAGCCTACCCCCCAGGCTAGCAGGGAAGGACTCAGGAAGGCTAACAAAGGAGGGAGTAGCAGGGACAAGACGGAGGCTAGGGAAGGGGGCATTATGGAGGGTGGTCTCATTGAATGCAAGAAGCCTAGGAAACAAATCCACTGAGCTACAGGCACTCTTAGCAGTGTGGAGGGTGGATATTGCAGCTGTCACAGAAACATGGGCAACTGAGCACCAGGACTGGGATCTGGAAATCCCAGGATACAAATTATACAAGAAGGACTGTAAGGAGGGGGGGTGGGGTGGCAGTCTATGTGAGGGATGGGATCAAATGCACAAGGGATGAGGGAGAAGAAAGGAGAACAGAGGCAATCTGGCAGCAGCTCCTAGACTCAAGGGGTAGTAAACTAAGGTTTGGGGTGGTATACAGGCTGCCATCCCAGTCTAAGGAGCTTGACAGGGAGCTAGTGGGACAAATCAAAAAGGTATGTAGAAAAGGAAAGGTGGTCATCGTGGGGGATTTCAACTTGCCGGGGGTTGACTGGAGCATTCCGGTCACCTACAGTGGTAGGGAACAAGTGCGCCTGGGTGCGATCCAGGAGGGTCTCCTGACACAGTTGATTACTGTACCCACTAGGCTAAAGGATACCTTAGATCTAGTATTGTCAAATGGGGAGGCAGTGAGGGAAATAAAGGTAGAGGACCCATTATCTGACAGCAATCACCAAACAGTGTGGTTTAATATCATGATGTGTGGGGAGCCAGAGAAATCGATTAGCCGGGTGGTAAACTTCAGGGGAGTGGACTTTGGGAGCATGCAGAAAGTACTGAAAGAGAAACTGGAGGGCATAAGGCATGAGATGGATGTGGAGCTGAAATGGGATATTATTAAATGGGGGGTTAAAGAGGCAACAGAAGCCTGCACCAAGGCACAGAGTAAGAGAAGCAGAGCAAGAAAACCATGCTGGTTGAACAGCAAAGTTGTGGAGGTGGTGAGGGCAAAACGAGTGGCTCACCAGAAGTTTAGAAGGACAGAGAAGGAAGTGGACAGGGAGGAATATGCAAGATGGTCCAGGGAGGTGACCAGAAAAGTGAGAGAAGCCAAGGCCCAGAGGGAGCTGAGATTAGCACAGGAAATTAATGGGGGTGGAGAAAGACTTCCTCAGATACATCAGGGGAAAAAAAAGTGCAAGAAAACAATAGTGAGGATAAAAAGGGGTGGGGAGTGGACAGAAAAGGGGGAAGAGTAGGCAGAAGCACTGAATGAATACTTTTGTTCCATGTTCACAGAAGAAAAGGGGGGACCGCTACCAGTATGGGCTGGGAGGGTGGGGACAGGAGGAGAGGAGGTGACAGATGGAAGAATTGAGGCAAGTAGAGTCCTAGAGGGACTGAGGGCACTGAAGGTAGACAAGGCACCAGGGCTGGATGGTATCCACCCTAGGGTGCTGAGGGAGATGGCGGAGGTGTTGGCGGAGCCACTGGCAGATCTGTACAGCACCTCCCTGGAGTCAGGATGTGTGCCACTGGACTGGAAGATGGCACATGTAGTGCCATTACACAAGAGTGGGCCAAGGGATGAACCGGGTAATTATCATCTGGTAAGTCTCACCTCCACAGTGTGCAAACTCAGAGAAATGATACTAAAGTAAAGACTGGTGTTGTACCTGGAGGACAATGGCCTCAAGGATATGAGGCAGCAAGAGTTTGTTTCAGGGAAGTCTTGTCAAATCAACCTGATATAATATTATGACTGGGTGACAGGTGAACTGGATATGGATCATGCAGTGGATGTTCTTTACTTGGACTTTAGCAAGGCTTTCGATTTGGTGCCTTATGGGTGGCTTGAGGGGAAGCTAACTGGTGTAGGAGTAAGGGCTGCAACAGGTAGTAGTGAGAGGGGAGCTCTTAACTCCAAGGCCAGTGATGAGCGGGGTGCCACAGGGCTCTGTGTTGGGGCCAGTATTGTTTAGGCTCTTCATATCAGACATTGGACATGGGGTGGTGAGCAAGGTAAGTCTGTTTGCTGACAACACCAAAATCAGAGCAGTGGTGGATGAAGAGGAGGGGTGGAAGCAGCTGCAGGGGGACCTAAGCAAGCTAGAGGAGTGGTCAGAGAGGTGGCAGCTGAGGTTCAATGCAAAGAAGTGTAAGGTTATGCACTTTGGCGTGAAGAACCCAAGAAGAGAATACTGGCTGGGGGGTAAGCTGGGGATCACTGAGGAGGAGAAGGACCTTGGGGTAATGATAACGGGGACCATGAACAACACTGCCCAGTGTAGGAGAGCAGCTGCAAAAGTGAACAAATGCTGGGGTGCATAGCGAGGGGGCTTTCGTCCAGTCGAAGTGAGGTGATCCTGCCCCTCTACAGATCACTGGTAAGGCCGTACTTGGAGTATTGTGTGCAGTTTTGGAGGCCATACCTAAAGCGTGATATCAGGCTGCTGGAGGGGGGTGCAGAGGAGGGCAACAAAGATGATATGTGGAATGGAGGGGAGGGACTATGACAGCAGGCTGGGAGACCTCAATATTTACACCCTGGAGGATAGAAGGGACGGGGGGGGACATGATAGAGACATTCAAGTATCTGAGGGGAATCAATAAGGATGGGGCAGATGGGATCTTTAAGTTAAGAAGGGGGAGGGTCACCAGGAGGCATGGGCTAAGAATCGAGGGGGGAAGATTTAGGAGGGAGATGAGGAGACACTATTTCACAGAGATTGTGGTAGCAAAATGGAATGCCTTACCAGAATGGGTGGTATCTTGTAAATCTATGAACAGCTTCAAAAGGGCATGGGACAGGGAACAGGGGAGAGTGAGGGTGGGGGGGTGGCAGTGGGATGATAAAAGGGAGGGGGGTTGGAGCAGCTGCAAACTAGGGGTATTGGCTGCACACTCGAGCAGGCTTAGATAGACCGGGTGATCTGTTTCTGCTGGCACATTCGTATGTTCATATGTATGTTTGTATGATCTGGGGGGGCGCTAGACTACCAGGGATATTGAAAACATGATTTTTTTTATTCAGATGGGGCAGAACAAAGCTCCCTGAGCAAAACCCACCCTCATTTAACTTTTTAAGGCACCCCTGGGCTGAGAAAATAGATTTTTAAATCTGGACATCTAGTCCCTCGCTCTTTGTTCGCGAACGAGCAATTTCGTTGATCGCGAGCCTGCAAATTCTTTGATCTCGAGATTCTTTGATCGCAATTGTGCATCGCGTGTGAGGGACAAGATGGTCAGATTAAAAAATCAATTTTCTCAGCCCAGGGGTGTCCTAGGAAGTCAAATGAGGTGGGGTTTTGCTCAGGGGTCTTCGTTCTGCTGAACCATGGTGGTGGTTTACCGCAATTACTTCAATTTTATTTGATTTATAGCATTTTTTATTCTTTGTTCATGAGCTTGCAAATTCTTTGATTGCGAGATTCTTTGGTCGCCATCTGTGATTGCAAGGAGGGGACAAGATGGCCAGATTTTTTATTACGGCACAGATAAGGAAATTTTACCAATCTTTAACATTGAATATCTCGGAAACAGTTTGGTCCTCTTACTTGAAATTTGGAGGGTGTTTATGGCATGTCCCGTATATGTGAATTATGGTGTTTATGTGTCAGAGAATTTTTTTTTGGTGGAGATATTGTGTGATGCACTTTATGTGCTGTGGACAGTGTTTTGGTTTGTGCTGGTGGCTTGAAATTGATAGGGTGCCTAGCCTTAGTGTCATGGATGTAGTTTTCAATTGTTGGGTGTGTTAAATGTCAACAGGTGCAGAACTGTGCCACTCTGATGAATGAAAATTTAAAATTATGGTGTTTACGTTTCGGATAAATTTTCTTTTGTGGAGATATTGCGTGATGCACTTTATGTGCTGTGGACAGTGTTTTGGATTGTGCTGGTGGCTTGAAGTTGATAGGGTGCCTAGCCTTAGTGTCATGGATGTAGTTTTCAGTTGTGTGTGTTAAATGTCAACAGGTGAGGAACTGTGCCACTCTGATGAACAAAAATTAAAAATTTTGACATTTTATATCTCAGACATGGTTTGGTCATTTTACTTGAAATTTGGAGGGTACTGATGGCATGTCCTGTAGATGTCAATAGTGGTATTTATGTGTCAGACAATATATTTTTTGTGGAGATATTGTGTGGCGCAGTTTACATTTTGTGGACTGCGTTTTTTATTGCTCTACCAGATTAACATTTGTTTGGTGGCTGACCTTGTTGTTGTCAATGTACTTTTTAGTCATTGGGTATGAAATGTGGCCCGACACTTACAAGTTGGTGGGAGCACAGGGCCCGACAGGCTCCACGCTCCCACCAACTTGGGCAACTTTCTACTTTTCTATTCTTTCTTAAAAAGTAAGGAATTTTATGTAAAACTTTGTTACTGCATCGGTTAGGTTTCACAGTGAGACAGAGTTGTTACTGGTTCCCACCCATTGATCCTCACTCCCCACCAATGCCCCCAACAACAAGCATCGGGTATGTGTTGGGGTCATCAGCCCTAACTCTCACCCCATTCTTTCTACACTGCACCACCTCAGCTTGTTTACACATGGGATGGGGTGAGAGTTAGGACTGATGACCAATGCACACTCCGATACCTGTTGGTGGGGGCGGGTGGGGCGGGTTCAATGGGTGGGAACCCTAATGGCGAATTTCTACTTCTTGTCACTGTACAAGAAACCTAACTAATACACTAACAAAGTTTTTTGCATAGAATATGTGTATATATATATATATATATATACTGTATATATATATATATTTATATGTATTATGGTAGCACGATAGTTAGGGTTGAGGAGCCATTTTAAGGTTAAAGGGTCAAATTTTGCACCTTAATAACTTTGTCACTGTTCAACAGATTTGCCTAAAATGTGGTATGCTCGATTGAGCTTGGTAGATATTGGGAGCTGTCAAGTTTCATACTGGTCGAATATACAGCTGCAGAGTTATTAAGCGCCAACGAAATGTGAGTTTTACGCTTTTTTGCGAATTCTTTGCTCTTGCCTACAGGTTGCACGGTTTGTGCGACTGGTCCAAAAACATCAGGGAATGTGTGGCCGGGGTCTCTGATGTGCCTTTTGAAGATTTTGTGAAAAAATATTAAACAGTTCAAAAGTTATTCAAAAAACAAGTTCCCATTATAAGTCAAAGGGAAAAGTTAACAAAAAGTGCGAAAGTGTCATACATACAGTTTTTAGTGTTGCAAATGACCCCAGTAGTGTTGTGAGTCAGCCATTTTTTTTTAGTTAGTGATCACAGAAATGCTTGGCATTTAAATGTGGGACCCTCTAGGGACACAATTCTTCTTGTGTTCACCTAGTCGGACCCTGAGAATGCTAGCCATGTCTTTATTTTGGGGTTAAACACCCCAGAAATATTTTTTCCAAATTTCTGGAAAAAGTAGTGTCATAAAGTAGTGTTGCACTCATGACATTTTAGCAAAATTTGCAAAAGGTGTCACAAATTGCGACACTACTTTTCCAGGCTATAGCCAAAATGACAACACTTCTTTGCCACCCTGTTACAAAAGACTGGTTTGGTATTTTGAGCTGCAATTTGGAGGGAATACAGCCAACATCACACAGATGTGCCTTTCTGTAGTTTGGTGAAAAATATTGCACGGCTACCATAATATATATATATATATATATATATATATATATATATATATATATGTTGCAAACCTTGTTAATGCTTCAATTAGGGTCAAAGTGACAAAGTTGGGAAATATGGTGTTAAGGTTTCCCTAACAGCCCACCGTCCCAAACCAGGCAGGAGAGCAGGTGTGGGTGGGGTGTGCCTTGGGCTTCTCAACCCTAATACTTACCCCATTCTCATAAAGTCTACACATCTGACCTTATTTACAGATGGAATGGGGTGAGTTTTAGGCTTGAGAAGCCCATTGCACACCCCATGCCTTCTCTCCTGCCTGGTTTGGGAAGGTGGGGTGTTAGAGATACGCTATCCCCTCATTTCCCAACTTTTGTCACTTTGACCCTAACTGGAACATTAATGAAGATTTTTGCAACTTATTTCCTGACTTTTTGAGGTAGTATAATAGTATCCTTATTTTACTTTGAGAGTGCAGTGTTATTTGGACCCTGAACTCCCATCCCTCCACAGAGGGATATATGTATGTAGCTGTGGAAGCACAGGGCCCTCCAGATCCTGTGATTCCATTTACAGGACAACAGTGACCTAATTGTCAGTATAACCATCTTATTACCCCACCTCTTGTACCCATTACAGAACATTTTCTAATCCCAGCCAAAACATGACTGTGCGCAACTGCAACGCCATTCTGCACCACAGGTGCAAAAACACATTTTGAGAAAGATTTGAAAATTGACAGCTGTGACATACATGAGCTTGGGTAATTAGAAGGCTATGTTGAAAATCTGGTGTAAAAATATTTAACATTTTCAAAATTATGAGCAGGCATAGCAAAATTGAAATGAATGGTCATAACTTTGGCATTTTTTTATATTTTAACCCCAAATTTTGAACATCATCTTCTTATGACCCCACCTTATAAACTCTATAGGTGAAAATTTTAAAATCTGTGCCAAAATGCCATTCCTAACCACAGGTGTGTAAACACATTTTGGGCAGGATTTGAAAAATGACAGATGTGTCATATATGAGGTTGACTAATAAGAAGGCTATGCTGAAATTCTGGAGTCAAAATATTGAAAATGTCCAACCTTATGTGCAGGCAAAGTAAAAAAAAAAACTTCAATGATCGCACCTAACTCAGACATTTTTAGGAATTTTTTCACCAAATTTTCAATGTGGCCTTTTTGGGACCCCACCTCATAAACACTAATGGTAAGATTTTGTTATTCAGTCCTGAAAGGTGATTTCTCATAGCAACTGCAAAAGTACCTTCTGGACCCAATTAACAAAATGACAGTTGCAGTGTTCATGAGGTGTGGTCCCAAAAAGGTCACGTTGAAAATTTGGTGAAAAAATTCAAAATAAAAAAATGGCAAAAATATCAACATAAGTTTAAAACAACTTTGAAATACATTATATGGCACTTACCTCTATTCTTCAGTTTGTGGTTCAGCTTTGAAAAGTGCAGATGTGTCCTGGTCCACAGAAGATGACAGCCTATGACCTCTGGTGATAAGTATAGAGTAAGGGGGTGTGTGAGATGGTGGGTACTCAGTAGGAGGGTTGGGATGGGGAGTGAGACAGCGAGGATGATGAGGGACTGTTTTATTTTTTCAGGTTTAAAAAATATGTTGGGGGACTGTTTTTTTTTCTTCAGGTTTTTTAAATATACACAGGGCAGCCACTAACCACCAATGATAAAAAATAATAACATATGGGAATTAGAGGGTAGGGGGTGCCACTAAATGCAAGGGAAAGATACGGAAGGGTGGTGGGTACCACTAACACCAAAGAAGAATGTAAAAATTTATATATATAAGGATTGCAGGGTGGGGGGTACCACTAGACACTAGGGAAAGAAATGGGAGGGTAAGGGATACCACTAACACCAATGAAAGAAACACACAAAAAACTAATAGGTATTGGAGGGGGGTGCCACTAGACATCTGGGAAATTGTTAATATTACAGGGACAGCAATCAGAGGGTGGGGGTGCCACTAGACACCAGGAAAAATCTGTAGAGTCTGGGAAAGGCAATGGAAGGGACAAAAATTATTCTTGAGTGATGAAAAAGGGCCCTTTTTTATGACCCATGATACGAAAAAGGATTCTTTTTTTGTGTCATACGGTCACAAAAAGGCTTCATTATATAAAAAAAAATTAAGAGGCATATTTGTAACTTTGAAGTGCAGATTGCACCTAACTTGGTCTCAATCAGCCAGCTAGGTGTGGTGGTGACACTCCAGGATGTCAGGTTTGTGGCTTTTGAAAAAAATATTTTTGAAAAAATGGAAAACAAGATGGCAGCTCACGAAAAAGGAATTTTTCCTCATGAAAAAGGATTTTGTTCTTGTGAAAAAGAAAACGCTCTAGTTAGACTGAATCCTTTTTCATGAGAGCAAATCCTTTGTTGACCTTTATACACCTATCCTGAAAAATCTGAAAAATTAACTTTCCATAGGATATAATGGGAACTTAAAAACTTAATAACTTTGCAACAGTTTTTTTTTTGCACCAAACTAACAGTGGCAGTTCTGTCACTCAAGTTCTTTCTACCACAAAATATTAAAACAAAATTCCACACCGTTTGGGCACAAGGCAATGAGAAAATAATGTAAAAAGAAAAAAAGGTGACTTTTTACTTATTTTCACTATCCAGATCTCAGAATCCATACATCTGACTAGAACAAAACTTGCCACATCAAGAGAACTACCCCACAGGACAGTGCATACCACATTTTGTGCAAATCCATTGATCAGTTGCAAAGCTATTAAAGTGAAAAATTTGAGGTTTAACATTAAACAGTCTACTCAACCCTAAACAGCAGTGCCCCTATAATAGATATATAGATTAGATAGAGGTGTGATATATATATATATATTCTTTGCAAAAAACTGCATTAATGCAACAGTTAGGGTTTTGTATGGTGGCAAAAGCAAGGAAATTCACCACGTGGGTTACCACTGCCACCCGACCCCCTACCAACAGGCATCGGGTGCATTGGGATTATTGGCCCTAACTCTTACCCCATTTCATGTGTAAATAAGCTGAGGTGGTGCAGTATAGGAGAATGGGGGAAGAGGTAGGACTGATGACCCCAATGCACACCCTGATGCCTGTTGGTGGGGGCAGGGTGGTCGTGGGGTGCAAGGGATGGTAACCCTAATGATGAATTTCCTCACTTTTGTCACTGTACAAAACCCTAACTATTGCATTAATGCAGTTTTTTGCAAAGAATTTTCTTACTTTTTGAGAAAGCATAGTAAGGTACAATGTCACACAAGTAGTTGGGAACAAGGAGCACTTCGGGCCCCATGCTCCCAGCAACTTGAAAAGAATGAAATTTTCATTCATTGGAGTGGCATAATTCCACACCTGTTTACATTTTACACACCTAACCACTGAAAAATACCTCTGTGGCAGTAAGGCTAGCTACCTTATAAATGTCAAGCCACTACCACAATGCAGAACACTATCCACAAAATGTAAGTAGTAAGTAAGTAAGTAAAATTTATTTTTAAGCGCTTTTCAATATCAAAGCACTGTACAAATAAAACAATTAAAATACATACATATGACACAAACATCAACAATAACAATGTAATTACAGTAAAATACAGTAAATCACTCCCCATATGCCATTTGAAATAAGTAAGTTTTTAATTCTGACTTAAAGCTCTCGACGGTCAGGCAACTTCGTATCCGACGAGGTAGAGAATTCCACAGGGTAGGGGCAGCATAAGAAAATGCCCGTGCTCGATATTTTAAGCAGACCCTGGGAACCTCTAGCAATCCCTTGCGCTGTGGAGGCGGAGCGAGCGAGGGACAGTAGGGAACAAGCAGAGATCTTGAAGATACCGTGTCCTGTTCGTAGAGGGCTTTATAGGTCAGTAACCCTACCTTAAAGGTGATCCGCCACTGAACCGCAGCCAGTGCAGTTCACAAGAGCACAGGCGTGAATGTGACTCCTCATAGACATCCCAGTCAAAAGCCTGGCTGCTGCGTTCTGCACTAGCTGTAAGCAGCGGATATCAACCCCCGGCAGCCCTAGGTACAGGGCATTGCAGTAATCAAGGCGAGAAGTAACAAAGGCATGGACCAATGTCGGAAGGTCGACCGGAGGAACAAGGTGTTTCACCCGAGCAATATTCCTCAGATAGTAAAAGGAAGATTTGACAGCAGAAGACACCTGAAATTTCAGGGTCAGACTGTCGTCAATACTAACGCCCAGGTTACGCACCCGGTCTGAGGTCGAGAGCTGGGCACCATCGATCCATACGCCCGAAGGGAGACCATCCCTACAACCCACCTCAAGGTGACCTGGGTCCACCACCAACACCTCAGTCTTATCCGGGTTTAACCTTAGCCAGCTGGCACTCATCCAATCATTGATCTCGGATAGACAGTTGTTAAGTATAGAGACTGTATCTTCCTGTCCGGGACTAAAGGACAAATATAGCTGGGTATCATCTGCATAGCAGTGAAAACCCAAGCCATATTGCCTAATAATGTCTCCCAATGGCAGCATATAGACAGCGAACAACATGAGTGCCAAAATGGAACCCTGCGGAACCCCACAAGGCAAAGAGACAGGGTCAGAGGAATAAATTCCAGTGATAACCCTCTGTCTCCGCCCTGTGAGAAAAGATTGAAACCATTGCAGAACCGTACCAGACAGTCCACAATAAGACTGCAGGTGTTCCAAAAGCACACCATGGTCCACAGTGTCAAATGCTGCAGAGAGATCAAGAAGGACTAGAATAGTACAAGCCTTTCGATCTCTGGCTATCAGGAGATCATTTAGAACCCGGACAAGAGCAGTCTCAGTACTATGTCTTTTCCTAAATCCCAATTGAAGAGTATCATAGACATTGTGATTTGTAAGATGATCATCCAGTTGCAGTGCAACCACCTTTTCAATAACCTTGCCCAAAAAGGGCAGGTTAGAGACAGGTCTGTAGTTAGCTGGACAGTCCGGATTCAATGAAGGTTTTTTTAGGAGTGGTCGAACGACCACCTCCTTTAAGAGTTCTGGAAAGATCCCCTGCTCCAAAGATTTCCAGACAATTTCAGCAATGGTCGGACAGATAATATCTACGCAACCCAATAATAGAGGCGTAGGCCCGGATCCAAACTACAACTGGTTGACGTACAGTAGTCGACAATCCTCACAATGTCCATGAATTCGCGCCTACCAAAGTCAAACCAGGTGACACAGGTGTTTGTTTCCTCACCGATCACTGCAAACCCTTGAAGAGTGAGCCTGGCTGATATCCAACCTAATGCTGGCAATCTTATCAGCGAAAAATCGAGCAAGCTCGTCACACTTTATTTGTGAAAAATCTCTTCCAGACTGTAGACAGAGTGGATTGCACAATCTGTCAACAAATGTAAACTGCATCATGCAATATCTCCACAGCAAATTAATTTTCTCACACCTAAACACCATAATTCAAATCTACTGGACATCCCTTCAACACCCACCAAATTTCAAGTTAAAAGACCAAACCATTTCCGCGATATTTAATTTTAAAGTTTTAGATTTTCTTTGATCATGAGGGGACATCTGGTCATGAAATTTGGGCTATCTGGTCCCTCTCAGAGACATCTGGTCCAGCAAAAATCTGGCCATCTCGTCCCGCCCTCATGAACAAAGCTTACAATCAGAGAAATCCGGCAACCACAGAATTTGCAGACCCGCAATCAAAGAATATAAAAACATTAAAACTCCATTTATTTTACACAACACTACAATAGCTCAATAGAAGGAAGCCCCCTGAACAAAACCCATCCTAGTTTTACTTCACAAGTCACCCTGGGGCTGAGATGTTTGTTTTTTTCTAACCCTATAATCTGGCCATCTTGTCCCTCCCTCGCGAACGAAGATTGCCATCAAAAGAATCTCACGATCAAAGAATTTGCAGACTTGTGATCAAAGATCATTAGTGAGCTGTGATCAAAGTATTTAAAAGTTTAAAACTCAATTTTTTGATACAACTACATTAAACCACAGACATTTGTTTTTTTCTAACCCCAAACTGAAAACAAGATGGCGGCCGTCGTGATCGATAAATTTCTCACAGTCAAAGAATCTTTGGTCACGAGCCTGCAAATTCTTTGATCATGAGGAGTGACTAGATGGGCAAAACCCCATTCTTCTTTCGCAAAACAACTATATACATTTTTACATGGACTTATAATGGGAGCTAAAACGTTAAATAACTTTTGAATGGATTAATATTTATTCACCAAACAAAAAGTGGCATGTCCCTTGACCCAAGCTCTTTCTACATGCAAAGTTTCAGACCAGCACACCATATGGTAGCTGCACAGTGCCACGGACAATATCCCAAAAAATGGCCTCAAAACTGGCGAAAAGTGAATTTTTCAGTGATTCACTGTGCAAAAACCGTATGTCTGACCAAAATGCAATTTGGCAAATCAAGAGATCTACCATGCCTCACCTTGCATAATAAATATCATACAAATCCATTGAACAGAGTAGATGATCCAGATGGGGTGGGCAGAATGAGAAGAGATCTGGATAAACTAGCAGAATGGTCAGAAGAGTGGCAACTGGGATTTAATGCAAAGAAGTGCAAAATCATGCACATAGGGAAGAGAAACCCTGAAGCCACCTATAGGCTGGGAGGGGAGTTGCTAGCAGTCACAAAGGAAGAAAGAGACTTGGGCATCATCATCACTGATGACCTAAAATCATCCAAGCAGACCTCTAAAGCAGTAGGTAAGGCTAGGGGGTGTTAGGGTGTATTAGTAGGGGTATCACAAGTCGTAAGAGGGAGGTAACAATCCCTCTGTACAAGACACTGGTTAGGCCCCATCTGGAGTACTGCGAGCAGTATTGGAGGCCACACCTTCACAAGGACATTAACCAAATTGAGGCAGTCCAGAGAAGGGCAACCAAAATGGTGCAGGGACTACATCAGAAGACATATGAGGACAGATTAATGGAGCTCAATATGTATACCCTTGAGCAAAGGAGGGAGAGAGGTGATATGATCGAGGCATTCAAACACCTTAAGGGCATAAACAAGGTGAAAGAGTCTAACATGTTTAAATATAAGAAAAATAGCAGGACAAGAGGACACAGCATGAGATTAGAGGGAGGCTGATTAAGGGGAATGTGAGAAATTCTTTTTCACAGAAAGGGTGGTAGATGCATGGAATAGCTTACACAAGAAGTGGTGGCTATGAATACAGTGCAGGGCTTCAAACAGGCATGGGATAGGCATAAGGAGCAATACAAATGACTATGAATAGATAGGTCACTGACAGAGCAAAGGCCGATGGCACATTTATAAGGTAGAAAAAGAAATGGGCAGACTGGATGGGCCTTGCGGTCCTTATCTGCCGTCAACTTCTATGTTTCTATGTTTCTATGTTTTCAGACACATTGTATCCCAAAGCTTTATTCAAGCAATGCTAGACTGGTAGTGAAGTGATTGAATGTGTAGTGGCAGCTATTTTGCACATCAACAACCACACACAGACTTGGACAATTGCATGAACCATTTTAATGGGAAAAGGAATGTTGACCAGGAGATAGGGGAAAATCCCCTACTCTTGCAAAAAGGACAGTGGGTTCTTTTATTTCCACCAGAACAGCACTAGAGATTGCAGAAGGGACCTTGGTTTAATGTCTCATCTGAAGGATGGCACAACCCAGACAGTACAGCATCCCCCAGTATTGCACTCAGAAGTCAGTGTTGATGGTATGAGCCCAATCCCGGTGTGGGACTAGAACTCACAACCATGTGGCCCAGAGGCAGATGTGCTATTAACAGCTTCACTGACACCTTATTATTAAGGTGTCACTTATGCATTTATTAAGAGTTAAGGTGTTTTTTCTGATATGACTAACATGTAATTTAAGAATTATCATTAACACTTTTTTGAATAATAGCATGGATTGGGGCCTAGACTCTTTCAAATGTATCCTGGTTATTATTAAAATATACTTTTTCTAGTCTCATGATATCTAATATAAAATTAACCTATGTCTCATATACAGGAGGAGGAATGGTGTCTTTCTATTTGAGAAGGATAATTTTTTTCCTGCTGTAATTGGATCTAATGTGATGAAAAAAAGTTTTATATTTGAAAAGTATATGAGAATGGGATTGGGGATCCTGAGCAATGTAAATAGTCACAAAAAGGTTAGTCTCGTTTCCAATGGATTGGATTAAGGAACAATTATTTTTAGTACAAAAGTTGGTGAGGTATGGGCTGAAATGCATGAGGTATATGAGGGTTCCTGTAGTAAGTGTACAACTTTGGCAGACTAGTAATATTGTGCTGTTCATTTTTTTAAGCCTTGCAGGGGTACAATAAGTTCCATGCAATGAGCTGAGCTGTATTTGTTAGAGTTTGGATATTCTTAATTCTTACATTTACTGAAAGCAGCTGTATAATTTCTTGCCATTATACAGTTCATATATGTAAGTCTAAGTTATGAGTTTATTTGTCTTTGAGTTAATTTAAATTTGATCCTTTATATGTAATTAGATGTTTGTATATTCTTGAGATTGTTTTTAGTTTATCAGTTTGTCTTATGAATAATATAAAGTCACACATGACCCCACAATGCAAAGCATCATGGGATGCATACGCAAATCACTACATAATATTATGCTGGTTCAAGTTTAAGCAGAAATGTATGGTGAGTATCCTCACAATCAGGGAGTTACTTGGGAATGTCAGAGATCCACTAGTGTGCTGGATGTAATTACGGATTTGTAGGTATCTAAAAAATGAGATTGCAAGACACTGCGCTAACTTTTTAATGGGACAAATGAATGTAGCATATTATTTACATACAGATGGTTGACTTCCATTGTATCTTTATGATCTTATTGTTTAAATGTAGGGTCAGTAATTGATGGCAAGAAAGTATAGTTATTGTGTATTGGGGAATATGGATTTATTTTGTGGTCAAATTTAATTATATGATGAGTCTTCAGTCAACATTCTACATAGGTTTTGATAGCACAGTTAATATATAATAGATTTCTTTTATAATAGTTTGAGAACAGGAAATTTCTTAGTAGTGAATATGTATGTATATTTTGTTCAGTACAAAAGGATTTTTCAAGTTTATTTGGTGAGCAGACCCAAGAGTGAGTCACAGCTATTTGTGTAGCCAGATAGTAATATTGAAAGTCCAGTAGTGGAAGACCTTCCCCTCTCTTTTTCGTAATACTAATTTTTCTTAAGCTATTTTTTTCTAAATGAGGATGATAACTGCTTTTTTAAGATCGTGGAAGTAAGATGTTGAGATTGGATAAGACAGAGACTGCAGCAGAAATAAAGTCTTTGGCAGAATATTCATTTTGATGATGCTAACTTTTCTAGTTAATTTTGAAGGAAGATAATTCCATTTTTTTAGATTGGTTTTGATTTGTGCTAGTATTGGCAGGCAGTTTAGGTTGTATAGCTTGTATAATGTAGTGGTCAGTTTTGTGCCCAAACAGTTAATTGTGTCAGTCTGTTTGCATGGGCAGTTACCTGGGATTTGAAATGAACATGTTGGATCTAGAACATGATTGCAGTTTTACTTCAATTAATCTTGTATCCTGAAGCTTTACCAAACCACTAATAATTAAATTAATTCAATAAATGATGTTATTGGATTTGTTAAGTATAAGTGCATTGTCTACATATAAATGTATTTTATGGCAACTGGTCTTAATTGGCATACCAGTAATATGAGAATTTGCTCGAATGGCTATGGTGAATGGTTCAATCACTAATGCAGATATAAGAGTGGTGACAGTGGGCAACCTTGCTGGGTTCCTTAACTTAATGAGAAATACTGTGAAGTTGTGTTATTTGTTTTTTATCTTCACTGATGGAGAATGATATAGTAAGCTAATACAATCAATGAATTGTCTTTCCAAACCTATCATTTCTAATGTATGATGAATAAATGCCCACTGCACCCTATCAAAGGCTTTTTCAGCATCAGTTGCTAGCAGAATTGTGTCATGATGTGTGTTGTTGGCTATTACATTAATTGCTCGCCTTATGTTGTCTGAGATGTTGCAACCATTTATGAATTCTGGTTGGTCCTATGGGATTAACATTGGTAATGTGGTTTCTAATCAAAGTGCTAGTATTTTGGAAAATATCTTATGATCTGTGTTTAAAAGTGATATTCCTGTCTGCATGAGAAGTATTGTTGGAGATCTTTATCTCCTTTATGAAAGACATGTATCACTGCCTCTTTAAAGGTATCTGGAATTGCTTGCAGAATATTAAATGGATGTAATACTTTAGTTAGTATGGGCTCCAGTTCTTAATTGAACATGTTATATACATCTGTTATGAAGCTGGCAGAGCCTGAGGCTTTGTCTTCTGGCAAACCTTCGATAGCACTCTGTACCTCATTTTCCCACATCCCCAATAATAATTTTCTGTATTGTCTATATTTTAAAAAAAAATTACTGAGGGAGCCTAATGGTGTGCAGGGCGGTAAATGGAATTTCAGCTTCTATACCATCCTTGTAAGTACTGGTATACTATGTATACTTGTATGAACAGAACATTCCCTGTAGGGGTAGGCTAAGAAGGTTGTAAGCATTAGTTTGGCAGCTAAAAGCAGTCCCTGTCCATAGGAAGAGCATACAAAAACTCAGACCATTGACCAAAGAAAGTAGCTTGAAAACATTTTAAAATTTAGACCTACAGAATGTTTATTACTTCTGACAAAACCATAACTAGAATTTTAAGGGATTATATCATGGTATTACAAGAATACCACCAATCCTGTTAATTTCTGTCTTAGCTGTAGTGAGGCAAAAACATAAAGATCACAGTCATGTTTCTCTTCAGAATTGGTTCATGTTTTTTTTTTTGATTTTGTGTGTCTTTTAGTTTAAGATAATATCTACTGAGAAGTGAAGCCATTTTCATTCCTCAGCCTGTAGTGAATTTTTTTTAAGTACCCAATAAACATATTTTTGAAACATACAATCAGCAATAAATATATGACTTTCAAAGGGGGTTATGCTTTATTTCCTAAAGAATTCTTAGCTGCTATCAGAAATCTTTTTAAAAATGTTAGCACAGTAAAACAGTTGTTTTCTGTTTGTGCATTTCATGTACTTCATGTGCATTATCTGAAAGCTCTAAGGGTAAGATGATATGGGATGACCCCATGTCACCTTGTTTCAAAGTAATTCTTTATTTAAACCCACAAACATATGTAGTCTGGTTTTAAATTCTGTTTCAATCATTTGTATTGGAGATACCAGAATTAATAACACTAAGAGCTATGTTGTAATGTCATTATCTTGGGAATTATCAGCCAAAGTATTACAGTAAAGAGATTTGGCTCCCTTGTGGAATTTATCTTCTAGACTGAGTAATCCTTTTCTAAAGCACATTACAAAATCTACTACTAATAAATCAGATAGAGGATATTCTATACAGAAATTGAGATGAAATTCATATGGGTTGTTTTACTGTCCATGTATCAAATAAGTACCCACAACAGAAAAATATTATTTCTATTATTTTGAAAAAGCTCATTCATTCTGAATAGGTATTTATTTCCCTCACTGCTTATAACGACCTTACTTGGCTTAGTTCTATAATACAGAACACAAAATTTAAAACAGTTTCAGTACTTTTAGGGAACTGTTCCTATGCTAAACTCCTTAGACTGAAAACATAAGTAATGATTCTCTGAGTTTAACTCATTTCTTTTTTCAAAACAACTAACCCTTTAATGGTCCACACACTGGATCACTAAGATTAACTCTCCATGCTAAAAATACTTGAAGTGCGAAAGGTTTCTCTCTAAGCAGCAAGAAAAAGGTTAAGCTAGCTTTGACTTTGTCTGCTGGGGCGCTGCAGGAAGCTGATAGGATTTTCTTCATCCCTAGGAAGATTGTCTGCAGCGTCTCTAAAGCCAATACAGCAATGGATTCCCTGGGCTTTTAAACACAGTGCTTTACTGATGTGGTGGTGAATCCAATTGCACAGCAGGTGTGCGCCTCTGTGTCAAACAGAACAGCCGAGAGGGCAGTGTAATAAAACAAGAGCCCTACATTTCCCAGGCTGTGCTATACCTGACTATAAGAGCACTTAGCATGGAAAGTTTGTGTTAGAAGTGTTATATATGAGTTCATCTAGCCTCATTGTAAACATTTGGATAAAATAAGGCACAGTACATGACAATAAGATGCTATAGTAAACTCTTTTACTAAGGAGAGGTTAAACCTGAAAGTACATTTAAGGTTTTCAGATTAGTCTTTGAGTTACTAACATGTCATCATGAATATCTGTAGTTATTTTTTTTATGCCTATGGAACAATTTTAACACCTAAGAAGAATTCACAGATTATACAAAATGTATAATGTTTTGCTACTTGTGTAGATACTCAATGGCTGCCTAAGGATATGTTTTGTCTCCTTTTTGTAATGTTATGCACATTCATTTAGTAAATATTATCCCTCATACACCATATTACAGTGATATTCTATCTGACATTCATTCATATAGTTTCATATATGCATAGTACTACTGATACCTATAGGGAACAATTTCCTAACTGGTTAATAGATAACAGTTAAATTCAGCTTCACTGAGCATCTGGTCATCCTCATTCTATGTGTACTATGTGTATTTTTGCTCTTACCTTAGGGCTTTGCTAGTACTAGACTAAATTTTTATACTGCCTTTTCTAACTGGACTGAGTCATATTATGTACCTTGCTGTTGCTTCCTTTGTATTTATTATGATACTGTTCTTATTATACTTATTTTATGTACTTTGCTATTGCTTCTGTGTCCAACTAACTGTTCCTGTGATTCCAGTATCTTTTGTATTGTAACTCATATATTTGTATTACTCTATTGTAGCCTCCTGGGTTGTACCTGAAAATAGGCATTTGATAGTCTAATGTGCTTACCTAGTCAATAAAAGCTAATCTTGTTTTTAGTTTAGTCCTGCTTCCATGCAGTTTATAACTGGTAGGACAAAAGCACATGAATATTAAAGATCAATGGAAGTATAAAATGTACTTTGTGTTATTTTACTACTAAGGTGAAATTATAATAAACTATTCTTTGGTTTAAAAATAATACACTGTACCACAAAACTGCATTTTTTGTCACTGCTGTGTCTGCCTCGAGTTATCAGGCAATCCAACACTCCATGAATGGGGAAATCACAGTGAGCAGAGTACTGGCAGGATTGAGGGCACCGAGGGTGGACAAGGTGCCAGGGCCAGATGGCATACACCCAAGGGTGCTTAAGGAGCTGACAGAAGTCCTGGAAGAACCCTTGGCAGACCTGTTCAATGTCTCCCTGGACTTGGGGAATGTACCTCAGGACTGAAGGATGGTGCAAGTGGTAGCACTCCACAACAGCGGCCCCAAGAATAAGCCAGGGAACTACAGACTGGTAAGCCTCACATCCATTGTGAGAAAGCTGATGGAGACAATCCTGAAGGAGAGGCTAGTTTTTCTCCAAAAGGCTAATGGGCTGCAGGACAGCAGACAGCAGGCAGCATGGCTTTGTCTCAGGCAGATACTGTCAGACCAAACTGGTGGAGTACTATAATTGGGTAACCAGGCAATTTGACAGGGGCCATGCAGTGGATGTCCTGTACCTGGGCTTCAGTAAGGCATTCGATTTGGTGTTGCATGGGAAGCTAGGAAGTAAGCTGTATGCACAAGAGCAGGGGCGAAGATGGTGGGATGGATAATGAACTGGCTGCAAAGGAGACAGCAGAGAGTGGTGGTGTGAGGGGAGCTCTCATCTCCCAGGGCAGTGACAAGTGGGGTGTCACAGGACTCTGTACTGGGGCCAGTGTTTTTTGGGATCTTCATAGCAGACATCTCAATAGGCATCAAGAGCAAGATCAGTCTGTTTGCAGATGACACCAAGATGGGAGCAGTAGAGGATGACTTAGAAGGGTGGTGGGGTTGCAAGATGATCTGACAAAATTGGAGGCCTGGTTGAACACTTGGCAGCTGGGGTTAAATGCCAAGAAATGCAAGGTGCTACATTTCAGCACAAAAAAATACAAGGAGGATCTACCAGCTAAGGGTTATACAACTAGCCAAGATGGAAGAGGAGAAGGATCTAGGGGTGATCATGACGGGAGCAATGAACAACTCAGCACAGTGTAGAAAGGCAGCTACAAAGGCCAACAGGATGCTGGGTTGTATTGCCAGAGGCATAGCCTCCAGGAGGGGGAAGGTGATTCTTGCACTATACAGATCACTGGTTATACCACTCCTGGAGTACTGCATGCAGTTCTGGGGAACATAATTGAAGAAGGACATTAGGTTACTGGAGGAGGTACAGTGCAGGGCAACAAAAATGATCCAGGGGCTAGGGTACTTTCCCTATGAAAGCAGGTTGAGGGAGCTGATCATGTACTCCCTGGAGGAGAGGAGGGACAAGGGGGACATGATTGAAACCTTCAAGTACATAAAGGGAATAAATATGATGAGCACAGAGGGGCTTTTCAAATTAAGGAGGAGGGATACTTGAGGGCACAATCTGAGATTGGAAGGGAGAAGGTTCAGGAGGAAATTAAGGAGACACTTTTTTACAGAGAGGGTGGTGTCTGGATAGAATGCAACGCCAGAGTAAGTGGGATCCTGTAGAAGAGTGGGCTTCTTCAAAATGGGATGGAACAGGGTAAGGGAAGGTTACTGAGGGGAGGGAGGGAGGGAGGGCGGCTGCAGTATAATGGCTGCTAGCTGCACAATTGAACAGACTCGATAGACCATAAGGCCTTTATGTGCTGGCAATCTCACATGTTTGCATGTTCATATGTTGAACAGAATGATGTCATTTTAGTCTTAGCACAGTTTTCATTCTGCTAAAACAAGTAATTTGATTACCTTGGTACATAAACTAATTGTGCCACTAAAAATCTAGATACTATGATTAAAAAAAAACACTTTCCATAAAGAGCTTTGAGTAGAAGTTATTAGAGGCTAAGGACTAAAATGACATTATCAAATGACTGTGGACATGAGATATCAGCAAAGAAGCAGCAATGAAATAGAGTACTTTGTCCCAACCCCATGGTAAGTCTTAGGCTCTTTTTTTAACTTTTACGCAGTTTCAATGGTAAGTAATCACTACCGGTAAACATAAGGCAATCTATATTTTAATTTAACAATGATCTTTAAGTCTTGCTCAGTGTCGTACAGTATATTGTATAACTGACTGTGTGTGCATTTGAATCTGGGTTTCCTGTCTGACAGGCCTGTATTCCTGATACTAGACTACACTGCTTTGTTATGCTTAGTAAATAGGATTCTAATTAGAGATGCAGCAAAGTTTTACTTCGATCACAAAGTTCTGGCAAGCACTTTGCAAAGTTGGCCATTTTATGGCAACTTCAACCTTGAGAAACTTTGCTGGCACTTGACTTGGTACTATCCCTACAAACTAGAAACATGCCACAGCCACACCCTTCACCAAAGGAGGTGACCCTTCCTCCCCGAGCAACTACCAACCTATCTCGCTGCTCCCCATCCTAGCCAAAATCCAGAAGCACCTTGTACTATCCCAGCTCTACCACTTCCTCAACTCCATCTCCGTCTTTACTCCTTACCAGGCTGGGTTTAGGAAAAATAACTCCACCATCACCTCTCTCCTCCGTCTCAATGACACCATCCTCACAGGCATGGATAAAGGGGCTATAACCTCGGCAATCTTCGTCAACCTGGCTAAGAGTTTTGACATGGTTTCACATGCTCTGTTACTGTCCAAACTTGCCCAAGCTGGACTGACTGAGCCTGCCACCAACTGGTTCCAGTAGTACTTGGCAGGCAGGTCCCAGTCAGTCCGTATTGGCTCTGCTATCTCCACCTCACTCCCTGTTACCACCGGGGTTCCCTAAGACTGTGTCCTAGGCCCTTTATTGTTTTCTATCTTCCTCAATGATCTGCCTGCAGTCTGCCTTCATACGTCTATCCACATGTATGCAGACGACACAGTGCTATATGCCTCTGCATCATCCCCCTCTGCGGTGGCAGCCTGTCTACAGCAGGATTTTGTCATTGTCCAACGCTGGTTCCATTCAAATCAACTATTTCTAAATCCTAAAAAAACTGTCTCCCTAACATTTGGCACTAGGGCTAACCTTTCCTGTCTCCCTGCCACCCCAACTTTCCACACACTAAATGGCTCCCCCCTGGAAGTTTGCACTTCCTTCAAGTACCTTGGGGTCTGGTTAGACCAGCATCTTGACATCACTGCACATATTGATGCTATACATAAGAAGCTACACCCCACGTTAGGTGCTTTATACCATAATAAAAGTTGCATCTCCCTGCCCACGCGCCTGGCAATCATTCAAAAGATGATCCTCCTAATAATGGACTATGGGGATGTAGTCTACTGTGTAGCCCCTAAATCCTCCCTGTCCAGACTAGATCCTCTCTTCCACTCATTCTACCATTTTTCCCTGGACTGCCTTCCCATTACCCATCATTGCAACCTCTACCATTCCTTAGACCTTCCTTCTCTCCACAATCGGAGATTGATACACTGTGCTTGAACCGCTGCGAAATTCTGGTCACAGTCCCTCACCTCCTACCTTGCGACTGCCCTTACTGTTCTTCCCCCACCAGTTTACTTGCTCAGGAACATTCATTCTCAGCTACTTCACATCCCCCACACGTCCGCTGGGTCTCGACAGGCTGCTTTCATCTTCCAGATGCCTAAGTTATGGAATTTCTTGCCTGTTGATATTAGACATTCCACCAGCACTCCTCACCTCAATGCTCTACTCAAGACACACTTCTCCACTACTTGCTCATGCAATCTGCTCTGTTTGAAGCCCTTGCAGTCATGATGGCCACTGGTTATTTTGTTTGTTTATTTTTATTCCTGCTGTTGCCTACCCTGCTTATTGGTATGATGTTGTTGCTTTGTAAATATGAATGTAAAGCTGGCCTCGCCTGGTTTTTGATTACCTCTGCTATGGCTACCCTGTCTGTATATAGATAGATAGATAGATAGATAGATAGATAGATAGATAGATAGATAGATAGATATTGCTGTTGACTACTCTGTTATGACTGTATTGAATTATGTACATTGTATTTTGTATTTCCACTGTATCTCCCTCTCCCCCAAAGCCCCAGGGCTCATCTGGAATTGAGTGGCACCCTGCTCAGTATGCCTTCCTGGCAAAACTCTTACATAAATAAATAAAAAAATAAATATAACTTTGACTCAAACATTACTTTACAGCGAATTCATGCAAAGTTTTCTCAGAAAGAGGAACACATGCCTGTAGGTCACATGCAACAGTTCATGCAAGTCACATGATACAGTTCTATGTGCACAGTGCCTTTCAGTTTCACTTTTCAGTCTGTGTGAATGAATGAAAGAGAACTGATCTGCTGCTTTTTGAGCCTCGAGAAACAGATTGTACCTTAATATTTCACAGTTTTTTTGTATTTTATACATCTTTTCTTGTCTTAGAAGTTTGTTTGGAGTTATTTTGTTGTGGCTTAGGTTTTGCTTTATTTGTATTTCTGTACTGTTTTCTACATCCTTTTATCTGGATTTTACTTCTGTTTTCAGGTGCTCTGGTTCTGTGAATTCTTGTTTCGTCATTTTTTATAATTTACTTTTTTCCACTCTTTTGTCTTTTCCAAATTCACTTTCTTTGTGTTATTTTTACTTTTAATACCTTTTCTTTTGAATAAAAATGAGTGGAGATGGAGAGGACAGTGGGAGGAGTAGGTGTCAGACGGAGCTGAGGGAGGAGAGAGGGACAGTCACATGGTCGTCAGATGGGGCACACCATCTCATCTGTCTGAAAAGGACACCTGCATGAGTCAAACCAGCAGCAACATGTGTTGGAAGAAGGGCCAACAAGAACCCTGTAGTAGCAATAGCTTCTTGGTCTGAAGGAATATCCCCACCTAAAGCACTGCAGCAGCAAGTATATGTACCTCCCATTATCACTGCTGTTCCACTGTCAGAAGAACCTGCAATGGATAACCCCCGTGCCCCCCCATAGTACCACTGCCACCACTGGCTGATCTCCTTGAGGAGGAGTCCCCAAGACCATCCACTTTTGGCTCCTCCCTTAGGCAGCAGCAAAACTCCCTAGTTTGGGAATATTTGGATGTGGACCATGCTGACAACAGTGTTGTGACATGGAAACTATACCAGACAGTTGTCCAGTTTGGCAAATGAGGCAGACACCTGGGCATTGGTGGGCAGCACACCCACCACAGAGTAAAGCACCACTGTGAGTGGGAGGAACTCAACATGCTGGCTTAGAAGGGTGGAGGTGCTGTCACTCTTAGTGGTCCTTCTGTGCAACAGGGAGGTGGCACAACAGGTGACAATGAGGTGCACAGTTTCCAGAGGGGACACTGATGAAGGAAGTGGGACCTGCAGCCAGACTTGGGGGCTCCAGCCAGGGAGAACATGTGAGACCCCAGCTGTAGATCCTCCTCTTCGTCCTTCAAGTTCTCAGTTAAGAGATGAAGTGGCACAAAGGCCGGCCCAGTGGTGTGGAGGGCTGAGGTGCTGGTGCCTTACCTCCTGCTATACCATCAAACTGCATTCGGTGATGAACATGAGTTACTGGGGGTCGGCCAGGGGAGACTGGGTGAGGATTCAAGCAATCACCAGGTAGCTCTCTCAGATTGGAGAGGTGAGCCTTCCTAGCCTTCTGCTGCCACCATATGGAGGCATGATGATAGTGTGGGTGATGGAGGGGGGCAAGGCATTAGACCAGGTGGAGGGATGGAGGCCATTTGGGCGAAGACATCATGTGTGCCTCCATGCACACACCCGTCCTTGCACTGAAGCCCCGCTGAAGTAAGGGGAGACAATCAGGGTGAAAATTACCCTTGGTGATGAGTGACGACCACCCCTCACAGGTTCCTCACTGGTGGCTGGGCACCCACTTCAAGTCCTGTGGCAGGGGACAATGGCAGCAAGGTAAGTCCCAAGGGATCAGGTGACAGGGCTGGTCTGAAAGGGGTCGCTGAGGGCAGAAAAACACAGGACAAAAAAAAGAGATGAAATGGCACAGCTCTGCACAGAAATGGGGTATCTCAGACACAGAGCTGTGTCCATAGAGGCCACACTCCAGATGCTGTGTCAGATCAGCAGACACTGCTTGAGGGAATGGCAGAACTTTGTTGTGTGGGTGCATCCTTTGTCCTACCCAGGCCATAGCAATGAATGCAGGCCATATGTCTTAAATTCTCATTTCCCCTATTTTTCTCATCTCCCAGAAATTATATATACTTGATGCAGTGTAGTAAAAGAAGTCAGGCATCATAGAACTGACCACAAACTTAAGATAAGTCACATTTAAAATGTTTATTGTTAAAAACTAGATAAAAATAGTACCATTTTGTCCCCCAATCACCACCAACGTTTCACGTCATACTCAATGCTTTTTCAAGGTGTGGCCTGAGTACAACATTGAATTCATTTATACAGGTATTCTGGTCACATGACATTTTAAATAAGCCAATCACACATGTTCAGTATTCATTATAGGTAATGAGTTCGTTAGTACTCAGACCTCAAAGTGCACCACTGCAAAAAATTGCAACAAAAAAATCACAGCAAAGAATTAATTGTGCAAAGAAACTGTTTACATAAACCACATAATTGTGTCCATCCATGCAATATTTAAATCATTATGCAGCTCTTAAAATCTATCTCCTATTTTTTTAAAATGGCACAAAACTAAAATTTTCATTTATCCCCCTGTACAGCTTGCTCTCAAGGTATACTGCCATTTACTTTCTTGTTGCAGTAACCTATTGTCTCAGTCCCCACCTCGGGTGGCCGATTTTTACCTTTTCCAGCACTTGAAATTTAAAGACGTGGTCTTGACCTTTTTGCAGTATGTGCAATGCCAGTGTATTCTTATTATCATTTTTACTTATACTTCTAAGGTGTTCTGAAATTCTTGTTTTAAAATTTCATTTAGTCTTTCCAACACAAAAAATCCTGCACTTACTACAAATTGCCACATATACAATATGGGTCATATTGCAGTTAAAAAAATCCTGAAGTTCATATACATATCCAGTCATCAGATGTGTAAAAGTAATACCTGTTTGAATGTTCTCACAAAAACTGCAATTTCCACAGCAAAACGTACCCTTCAGGAGAGTAGTCTTAGAAGATATTTCATTATGTCTGAAAAAAATTACTTGTTACAATGTCCCAGTATTTCTTCCATATCCTTCTGTGCACTATCTGGCGGGTGTATTGGCAATTTGTTGTCATTTTGGCTCTGTGTTCAAAATATGCCAGTTCTTATAAAATATGTCCTTTATTTTGTAGTTCTGCAGGGTGAAATCACAGATAAAGTTAATTTTCTGCTGTTGATCCCTTTTATTCTTCTTTAACACATTTTCTCTAGGCATTTCTTTTACCAGATTCTGTGCAGTTTCTAAACATATGTTGTCATACCCTCTGTCTTTAAAATGTTTTCGTAAAACCTTTGCATTCTCATCAAAACATTCATTATTATTTGTGTTTCTTTTTAATCTCATAAACTGCTCCTTTGGTATACTATTCATTAGAGGTCTCGGGTGACAGCTGTTAAATTTATTTATTTAGTTTTTGTTGACCGGGTAAGTGAACTAAACAAAAACAACACTGTCTATTTTCAGGCATGACCCGGGATAGTTAGTGACAAAACCAGCATATTATAACAGGGGAGTTCCAGACATCATACAGCACAGAAAACAGTGGGGTACATGATAAACACATGGGCCCAGGTATTCAAAATGGTTGCGCATGGCGCAACAGTGTTGCGCCATGCACAACCCACTGATGTGCCCCGGCACGATATTCAGAAGGGAAAAATGCACCGCACAAATCCCAATGTGCCGGAGAGCATCAGTAATATATGCAGGCACAGGTGGGGGGGGGGGGCGTGCCCATGCATAACCTGCACAGCCTGATATTCAGTCCGGGATGTGCAGAGTCATGCATGCGCAACCCTTACCTGTGCCTGCACAAAGTTAAGCCAAAAAAGGAACAAGTGATGGTCACCCACAGGTGAGCTGCCGCATTGCAGGGCACAACACGGCAGCTGCCACCTGTGGGTGGCCACCCAAGTTCCTGCCGCACCTGCCGGCGCCCCCCCATGCCCCATCATGGGCATCCCTGGAGTGAAATCCCCCCGTCCAATATCCCTGGTGGTCCAGTGGACCTCTATGTGCCCGATCGCTGCGCTTAGCAGTACCTCCCATACATCCAGTATCCCTGGTGGTCCAGTGGACCTCACCGCCGCCTGATCGTGGGCATCTGTAACACATAACATACCCTACTACCCTGGTGGTCTAGTGTGCCCCCCCACCCTCCCACTGAGCCCCTCCACCCGCTCCCCCATCAGCCGGTGAGGCAGCAGCCCACCCGCCTGCCACCCCGCCACCTGCCGACTGACAGCTCAGTAGGGCTGCATGCCCATTGGTTCACAGCATGAGCCAATGGGCATGCAGTATACCACATTTTCAGTCCAGATATGTGAATGATCATTCACTTATCGACTGAGAGTACTTATGGTTGCACGCCCATTGGCTCACACTCAGAACCATCGGGAATGCAGCCCCACTGAGCTGTCAGTCAGAGGGCAGGGGCGCAGGCTGGTGGGTGCTGCCGCCGCAGGCTGAAGGTGGGGAGCGGGGCGTGGGGCCCAGTGGGCGGTGGGTGGGGGTAATACTAGACCACCAGGGTAGTAGGGGTATGTTATGTGTTACAGATGCCCTTGGTCGAGCGGCGATCGGTTCACTGGACCACCAGGGATATTGGATGTGTGTGGGGGGGGTACTATTCCGATGCCCACGATCGGGCACATAGAGGTCCACTGGACCACCAGGGATATAGGGGGGCTTATTCTCTACACAAATGCCCGCAATCAGGCACATGGAGGTCCACTGGACCACCAGGGATATTGGACGTTTTTTTTTTTCTTTTACATGAATGCCCACGATCGGGCTGCAGGGAGCGTCTGTCCCCAATGGTCGCTGCCTGGCAGGGCACCAGGCGCAAGTCGTCAGGGATCTGTGAACCTGCATGCTAATGGCATGCAAATCGGGCCATAATGAGATGCAAATGACCCCCTGTGCACCTTGCATAAATTATGGCTCCATTTGCATGTCCCCTTTTGAATATCGCAGGTGCTCTGCATGGCACAATGGCACTTGTGCTAGTGCATCTCCATGCTCCATCTGGCCACTTGTGCTGGCACAGTGCCACTGCGCTATGCACAGTGGGGGTTGCCAGGGTGCGATATTCAAAGCTGCTGCACCATAGCGTATCTCCGTTGAATATCGCCCAGGCCACACCCCTGCGCAACAAAGTTGAGCTGCGCCCAGGCTTGCGCCACAGCCTGGCGCAGTTTGAATATCCAGGCCATGGTATACAATGAATAAACAGAGAGAGTACAAAGAATTCAACAGGCAATCATCACTGTAAATAAAAAAAGAATAACGCATGTAAGTACAGAGGGCACCATGAAACAGAAGGTGGGAAGAATTATCCAGAGGCCTAATAGGGGTGTCAAGGATTAGTTTCCAGCAGCTTGGTTCTAAAAGCAGTGAGTTGGGATAGGGGAGTCCCAGAAGTGCTAATGGGACCTTGACGAGAGACAAGAACCAGGTCAGTACTCCATACAGTTTAGGGGCAAGAGCATTTCTCCCTGATTTGTAGGTGACTTTTGAGGCCATTTTCAAAGATATAGTGGGACTGCGTGTGTTTCAGTTCCTTAGGGAGAGAGTTCCAGAGTTTTGGTCCAGACACTGCAAAGGCATCCTCGCCCATCCTAGTGTTGTATTTGGGGATATCCAGTAGAGAGTTGTCCATCGAGTGCAGGGAGTAGGTCAGTAAGGAATGTTTAAACCAGCAAGTGATAGACTCAGGAAGGCCTTCTCTGATTATTTTGACTATTTAGCCACCAGCGGCATATGTCCATTATGAGGGATGGGAGAGACAGCCAAGGTTAGCATAGAACACACAGCAGTGGGTGCGCCTTGGCATAGATAGAGCAAAATGACAGATGCTGTTATAACAGGTCTCCCATTTCTTAGAACAGCTTTATTTGTATCCATGTACAATAAAAGGCTAGATGTGAGGCCAGGCCTTAGTACACCCTGAGCGATGGTGAGTCTTTCAGCAGAGGTAAGCTTGTGACGAGTCTTATATGTGATGCCAAGCTTAATGTTGACAGATCTGCATACAGTTGAAATATGAAGGTTGAAGTCAAGAGATGGATCAAGAGTAATGCCCAGATACTTGAAAGAGTCCACCATGTCAAGAGAGGAGTGGCACTGAGGGTTGACACACTGGATGCCACACCTCCTGATGTACCAGCAACCCTGATTCGGGGATGAGCCCAGGTTGTTGGGGGTCAGCCAAGGGGAAGGGGGAGGAGCAAGATCCAGCCACTGCAAGGCAGCTCTCTCCTCATGGGAGGGACTTGGGGCTCCCTGGCCATTGGCCACAACCTGTTGGTGGATAGATGGCAGTGCTGACCAGAGGGAGCTCCGGTGCTAGCCATGGGGAGGGTAGGAAGGGGCTGAGCTGGCGTCATGGAGCATGTGTGTGCCTCCACGCATGCACGATGTCCGTGAGCTGGGGTACCAGGAATAGGGGAGAAAAAGGGAAAAAAAACTATAAAGCACTAATAAAAAGAAGAGAGGAGCCTCCAGGCCCCTTTATAGTAAGCATAGAAAGGAAGGCTCTGAGTCTGAGCACTGAGTCAAGAAGCATGGTGACTTTTTTTTTTGTGTTAAGAAGGAGCTTGATGTGCGATATCCATGACTGGACTATGGCAAAATCGAGGCTGAGTTTGTTGTTGATGTCAGTGATGTCAGCAGCACTGGTGCAGAGGACCATGTCATCTGCATACAGAAGGGCTTCACAGGAGCTAAGAGATTTAGTCAGGTTGTTGACGAATAGAGAGAACAATAGCGGCCCAAGGATGGACCCCTGGGGAACTCCAACCTCGATGGAGGAAAGACCTGATTTGGCACCACTTTTTTTGACAAATTGCCATCTACCAGATAGGTAGCTTTTAAAATCAAGACAGCTCAGGAGACAAGAAGCCCAAAGCAAGCAGTTTCTGTAGCAGTAGGGTGTGATCTACCAGCTTCAATGCCTTGGTTAAGTATATGAATATCGCTCCTGTGAACATCCCCTTGTCCACAGCTGTTCTGATGTTGTTATTCAGTTTTAAGAAAGCTGTAGTGGTACTGTGGCCACTCCTGAAACCATGTTGGCATGGAGTAATCTGTTTGGTTTGTTGCTGGAAGCCTGTAACCTGAGAGGTGATGATTTTCTCAAGTAGTTTGTTGAGGGCGGCGAGAATTACGATGGGCTGATAATTATCCATGCATCTGATGTCACCCCTTTTTGTGTCTGGGAATGACCTGAGCTATCTTCCAGACTTCAGGTATAGACCCTGAGGCAAGGGACAGATTGAACAGTCTTGTGATGGGGGCTGCTATGAGAGGGACAGCTAGATTAAGGTACCTCGATAGGAGCCCGTCCAAGCCAGCAGAGCCACAGGGATCCGAGAAGCTGAAAAATGTCCTTCTTTGTGACTGGCTTGAGGTCGAGGCGTGGAGAGCTTTGGGACAGGGGGCCAACAGGAGAGGTTGAATCATGATAAAACTGGCAGAAGAAATGGACTAGGTCCAAGAAGTGAGCATTTAGGGCATTAGCAATGGTAACTAAGTTATTGCAGTTGGTGCTATCCAAGGTCATGTTGGTTACAGATAAATTAGTACCTTGTCCCATGAAGGATTTCAAATGGTTCCAAACACTTTGGGGGTCATGAGTAGATGAACAAAGGAGCTTTAGATAATAGGCACTTTTAGCATTGTGGATAGCTTTCTAGCATTCCTTTCTGAGCCGTCTGTATGTGGTCGAAGTATGAGTGATCCTGGGTGCGTTTAGCATTGGGCCATGCTTTATCCTCCCTTTTCATTAGTGTAAGTAGTTGACTGTTTATCCATCTGTCAGGGAGCCTCTGATACACCATTTCTTGAGGGGGAACAAATGCATCTTGGAGGTTAAGAAGGGTGGTATGTGGGAAGTTGAATGCTTCATCTACGTCAGTGGTATGATAGAGTGGGGACCAGTTAGTGAGTTGGGCAGCCTGAGACAGGGATCCATAGTCTAGGCTAGAGAAGTCTCCGAACTGGATTTCATTCAGAGGAGGTTTATGAAAGTGAGCCATTCATATACAAAAGACAGGCATGTGGTCACTGATAGCATCGAGCAGCGTCCCGGCATTTGTTATCCTAGCCTTCCTGTTTTTGAGGATATATTATGTTAGCTCTAAACTCGGTATCCCGATGCTCAGGAAACCTAGTGGGTGCAGTGTGTCAAATGATGTGACCTAGACCAGAACCTGGGTCACACAGAGCATGCTGCCCGAGCTACCAGTGGTTTACACCTCCACACAACCAGAGCAGCTCAGCCAGCAGCCCCATCCAGCCATCCTTTCCCGTACTGCAGAAGGGCAATGTAACATTCCATCACATCCATTACCTTACTCCTTTGGGTATTACAGCATTGGGTTGATCACTGTCAGGACACTGCACCTGTCTGACAATAGTGCCCAGACAGGTGAGTGTCAGGATAGTGAGCCACAGGAACTCATAAGGGTACTGTTTTTGAGGATCCAGTCTATAAGGGATTGATGGTTATTATTGGGCACAGTTCTGGTTGGACCTGTAATCATTTGAGAGAAATGGAGCTCTCAACAAACAATCTCAACAAAGCATTTCTGTTGGTGCTTTCCAGCCTTTGTAGACCTTTTGGAAGGTCCCTAACTGCCTCCTCACAGTCTACCTTTCCTCCTTACTTGGTATCATCCGCCAATAGGGCAATTTTGCTTTGAATACATATGCTGATGTCACTGATAAATGCGCTAAACAGGACTGGCCCTAACACTGAGCCTTGGGGCACACCACTTGCAACCTCGCCTTCATCTGACTTCTCCCCATTGACTGCCACTCTCTGCTTTCTGTCCTTAAACCAATTTCCTACCTACCTGACTATGCTCTTAGCCACATCCACGTCCTCCAACTTTTTCATCAAACGGTTGTGCGGCACAGACTCAAAGACCTAACTGAAGTCGAAATATAGGAGGTACACTGCGTGGCCTCTGTCTAATTCCCTAGTCACCCGGTCAAATAAAATAATTAGGTTCATCTGGCATGACCTACCTGCTGTTACACAGGTACTCAACCAAGTCTCGTTCCGTTAGGCCTTCCATTAGTTTCTCAACTACTGAAATAAGGCTAACTGGTTGGTGTGATTCTTAGCCAGCTGGTTATGATTGTTCTATGATATTTGTAATATAAAAATATAGTCTGTGCTTATGGGTGCCCCCCCCCCCAGGTTTCAGAGAAGCAGCAAGATATATTAACCTGAAATCAGGAGGTGATTAAAAGACTAGAGAGACTTAATTAAGGGGTCTCCTGTTTTTCTGTCTTAATTAGAACTGACCCAGCTGCCAGGATATAGGGCTCGTAAACTTTTATGATGTCTTAGAGAAAAACATATTATCCCACCATGATGCTAAAAGTTATAAAATCCTTTGATGTGCCTTGGGAATAGGAACTGCTCAAGATCAAAGAACAACTGTTAAATAAGGAGTCATCCTGGGAAATTAGTTTTTGTTGATGTCACCTTATTTAATATACCTCCTGGTAGGACATCCTGTTTGTATATTTTTTATATTCTAAAAGGAGGAGCTAGATGACATCATAGAAGGGGAGTGGAAACACAGAGTTTAAAACTGTATACTGTGTTTGAACTTGTGTGACATATCTTTTTGGGCTCTTAAGAAACAAGATCTAACTATAAGCACTATAGAGGTAATAGATTAGATAGAAAGAGTCTAACTGTATGTTGGCAGGAGTTTGTAGTTCTTTTAAGTGATTGTATGCTCTTTGATATATTGTTCTGTGTTTACATTTTTCATATTTTTATCCATTTTTTGTAAATATATTATTTGAAAGACTGACTTGGGTTATTTGCCAGTTCTGTTTGCATGTGGCGTATAGATGGTTATGTGTGGCAATTGTTCAAGAGCTTGATGGTGTTACTAAACTGGGAAAAGGTAAGAATATACCTAAGGTCTTTTATAGAATTTTAAAGGTTCATTTTGGATACCTGGTTAGGTGCCCCTTGGTGAAAGATATATTGCATCCCCCGAAGAGAGTATTATCTGAGCGTGTACATTTGGGTGCACTAGCATAAGGTTCACTGTTTGAATCCCTCCAGAGCTTGAGACTAAAGGTGATTCAGACCCAAAAGCAGGCAGGAGGGTTACCCTGTCTGTTACCTGTTCACATTACTGTGCTCGGAGGTTGGCACTGTGGGAGCAGAGGGCCTGACCTGCTGAGTGTGTTTGTGACAGTTGGTAGTTGCCTGCCTCCTCCCAGCTCCCTCCCTTGTGGAGAGGTACCACTTCTGCTTTTCTGCAATCTCCAGGCACAACTCCTGTTTAAACATAGAAACATAGAAACATAGACTTTGACGGCAGATAAGGACCACTTGGCCCACCCAGTCTGCCCATTTCCCTACCTACTGGATAAGCTGCAGATTCTAGTTAACCAACAGCCTACTTCCTGCAACCCCCTACTATAATTGCCTTGTGTCTGTCCCATGCATGTTTGAATTCCCCCACTGTTTTAGACCCAACAACTTCCTCAGGAAGGCTGTTCCATGTATCCACCACTCTCTCCATGAAAAATTCTCACATTACCCCTGAGCCGTCCCTCTATCTTTAAATTGTGCCCCTAGTTCTTACACATCTCTTTTCTGAAAGATGCTACCCTCCTGGACTTTGTTGATTCCCTTGAGGTACTTGAACATTTCTATCATGTCCCCTGTCCCTCCTTTCATCAAGAGTATACATATTAAGCTCTCTCAGTCTCTCTTCATATGGTTTCTGCTGCAGACCCTGCACCATTTTAGTTGCCCTCCTCTGGACTGCTTCCATCCTGTCTATGTCCTTGCATAGATGAGGTCTCCAAACTGCACACAGTACTCCGGATGGGGTCTCACAAACTGTCTGTATAGAGGGATAACCACTTCCCTTTTTCTACTTGTGATGCCCCTTCCTATGCATCCCAGTATCCCCTGGCTCTTCTTACCGACTTTTCACATTGCTTACCCACCTTTAAGTCATCTGATATGACTACCCCAGGTCCCTTCATTTTTGTTGTTGTTAGTACCTCCTCTACACAGGTGTACTCTTCCTGGGTTTTGTTTCCCAGGTGCATTACTTTGCACTTCTTTGCATTGAATCTAAGTTGCCATATGTCTGACCATTCCTCCAACCTTAACAAGTCCCTTCTCATCTTTTCTACCCCCTCTCATGTATCAACTCTGTTACAGATCTTTGTGTCATCTGCAAAGAGGAATACCTGTCCCTCCAGACCCTCTGCAATGTCACCTATAAAGATGTTAAAGAGGACTGGACCTAGTACTGAGCCCTGAGGTACTCCACTAGTAACCCCCCTTTCTTCAGAATGTGTTCCATTCACTATTACCTTCTGTGTCCTGTTGTGCAGCCAGTTTGCTACCCAGGCTACCACCCTGGGACCCACTCCCAGGGTGGCTAACTTGATTATTAATCTTTTATGCGGGACTGTGTCAAATGCCTTGCTAAAGTCTAGGTATTCCATATCCACATGTTTGAAGTGAACTATTGAACAAATGTGCCAAAGGATCCACCAATTCTCCCGCCAGTTCCTTCAATACCCTTAGGCATATTCCATCTGACCCTGGTGATTTGTCTTCCCTGAGTTGCTCAAGGGCCTCTCTGACCCTGCTGGTGGTGAATGTCTGAGTTTCAGTTTGTGGGACCCCTTTGCCAGTAGCTTTGATTCCACAGTCTGGTATAGAGCTGATGTGCTCCTTGGTGAATACAGAGCAGAAAAAGTTATTTAAAACCATGCCTTTCTGTCTATCCTCCTCCACTATTCTGTCACCATCTTTAAGTCTGATTATCCCTTCCCCTTTTCCTCCTTTTTTCATGTATATATAGGAAAATATGTCTATTCCCTGCTTTAACCCCCTCTGCCAGCCTAAGTTCTGATTCGGCCTTAGCTGATCACATCATCCTTTTTACTTCTTTGGTCTTCCAAATGTAAGCTTCCCAATCGCTGTCTCCCTGGCTTCTTTCATAATTGTTGAAATCCTCCCTTTTTGTCCTAATTGCTTACTTGACCTGGCTAGTGAACCAAATGGGTTGTTTATGCCTGTTCTTTTTTGACACCATCCTTATGCACATCTTGGCAGCTTCCAGTTTGTTTGACCAACCCCCATATGTCTTCTACTTCTAGATGCTCATGGATCCTTGACAATTTACTTTGGATTCCAATATTTTGTTGAAGTTTGCTCCTTTAAAGTTTAAAACTTCTGTCCTGGATTGAGATCTCTCTACCCCCATGGCCAACTCGAACCACACAGAATTCTGGTCACTGTTGACCAGCGACTCCCCAATACCTGTAACACTCACTACCTCCGAGTTTGAGAGGACCACGTCCAGAATGGTGTCCAGCCTAGCTGGAGCATTAACTAGTTGTGTGACTAAGCAGTCCTGTAAGGCATCTACCACCTTGTGATTTCTAGAAAAACTAGCCACTGGGATGTCACAGTTAATATTAGTCATGTTCATATCTCCTACCACCACTGTATCCCTTTTATGAGCTACCTCTCTGATTTCCTCTAAGAGCTCCTCATCCCTGCCCTCAGCCTAACCCAGAGGCCTGTATACCACTCCAATGTCGATCTTCTCCCCCGTTGTTGAGTTAATTTACATCCACAGGGATACCATCCCCTCTTTTTTGCTGATCTCGACTGAGATGGCATTGATCCCTTTCCTTACATATATTGCAACTCCTTCCCTTTTATCTTGTCTGAAGGGAGCATAGCCTGGGACTGAGAGGTCCCAGTCATTTTTCTCCGATGTCTGAATCTCCGTGATAGCCAGCAGATCCATCTGGGACTCCACCATTAATGCCTGCAGATCACTTGTTTTGTTACCCAGGTTTATGGCAGTGATGTACATCCCTTTCCATAGTCCAGTACCCTTGCTTTTTTTACCTTCTTTTGGGTCCACTGGCTGGCTTGTGGCTGTATGGCCCTCTGTCTGGTCTCTTGTAGTCTCCTTCTGTTTTCTATTTCTTTTCTTTGGTTGTGGAACAACTAAGTTCCTCTCTATAGTGCTATCTCTGATAGGCTCGTTAGTGTTAGACTCCCCCTACCTAGCTTAAATGGTCAAGATGGACGTCAAACTTCTGCCTAAGTGCACTCACCCCTTTCTTGGTGAGGTGAAGTCAGTCAAACTTGAAGAGCTTTCTCTCCCAAAATCTTCCCCATGAGCCTATGTAGTGAAATCCTTTTCTTGACACCATCCTTGCAACCAAGCAGTGAACTCCTTGATCTCCTTGTTCCTGATCTCATCTGTGCAATCTTCTTTGCCCCACACTGGGAGGATCTCTGAGAATGTCAGGGGGTTTGTCTGAGCTTCCAACCACTCCCCCAGCTTAATAGAATAGAAACATAGAATTTGACAGCAGATAAGGACTGCTTGGCCCACCTAGTCTGCACATTTCCTACCTAACAGATAAGCTGCAGATCCTAGTTAACCAACAGCTTACTTCCTCCTACCTCCCCCACTAGGACTGCTTTATGTCTGTCCCATGCATTCTTGAATTCCCCCACTATTCTTGACTCCGTGACCTCCTCAGGGAGTCTGTTCCATGCATTCACAACCCTCTCCATGAACAAATACTTCCTCACATTACCGCTGAGTTGTCCCCCCTATCTTCAAATTGTGCTCCCTTGTTCTTGCACATCTCTTTTTCTGAAAGATGCTACCCTCTTGGACTTTGATGATTCCCTTGAGGGACTTGAAAGTTTATATCATGTCCCCTCTCTCCATTCTTTCCTCAAGGGTATACATATTAAGCTCCTTTAGTCTTTCTTCGTATGTCTTCTGGTGCAGACCCTACACCATTTTGGTTGCCCTCCTCTGGATAGCCTCCACTCTGTCTATGTCTTTGTGGAGATGGGGTCTCCAAAACTGCATACAGTACTCCAGATGGGGTCTCACCAGCTGTCTGTACAGAGGGATAACAACTTCCTGTGTTCTACTATTGATGCCTCTCCCTATGCATCCCAGTATCCCCCTGCCTTCCTTACTGCCTTCTCACATTGCTTGCCCACTTTTAGGTCATCTGATATAATTACCCCTAGGTCCCTTTCCATTTTTACTGTTGTCAGTATTTCACCCCCCCATTGCGTACTCTTCCCCAGGGTTTTTGTTTCCCAGGTACATTACCTTGCACTTCTTTGCATTGAATTTGAGCTGCCATACATTTAACCATTCCTCCAACCTTGCCAAGTCCCTTCTCATCCTTTCCACTCCATCTTGTGTATCAACCCTGTTGCAGATCTTTGTGTTGTCTGCAAAGAGACATACTTTTCCTTCCAGTTCCTCTGCAATGTCACTTATAAAGACATTAAAAAGGACTGGTCCCAGTACTGAACCCTGCAGTACCCCGCTAGTAGCCCTCCTTTCTTCACTGTGGACTCCGTTTACTACTACCCTTTGTGTCCTGTTGTCTAGCCAATTTTTTATCCAGGCTACCACCGTGGGACCCACTCCAATGCTGGCTAACTTGTGTATTAATCTTTTGTGTGGGACTGTATCAAATGCCTTGCTAAAATCTAGGTAGACCATGTCCACAGCCCCTCCCTGGTCTACTACTTTGGTCACCCAGTCAAAGAAATCCATTAGATTAGTTTGACACAGCCTTCCCATCATGAATCCATGCTGCCTTGGGTCCTGTACCCCACTGGCCTCTAGGTACTCAACAATTCTTTCCTTCAGAAGTGATTCCATCATTTTCCCTACCACTGAGGTAAAACTAACTGGTCTGTAGTTTTCTGCCTCTGTTCTGCTTCCACTTTTGTGAAGAGGAATCACATTAATGAAGTTTTGTTCAGTTTCCTCCACCATCCAGACTGCCAGGTCATTTGTTCCAAGATGAATGAGTACACTGAGACCCTTCTCCTCTTTGTCCACTAATTTATTTATTGAATTTTGATGACCGGGTTGGCCCACTGGGACCATGAAGGTCCCTTTTTTAGAGGCAACCCGGGGAACAGAAGCAATACAATACATACTTCCAATGCAACCAGTGTCATGCTGTGCTGATGCTCCAGGGAGGCATTTGACCATCACCTTAGGTCGTGTACCTTTAGTAAGATGTGACTTAGCTCCTCTAATCATTGAGTCCCCTAGAACAAGCATTCGCTTACTCATAAATCCATCCTGTTCTTCCTTACTACCTCTGGTTGCCACCTCTCCATTCCGTCTAGTCTCCTCGACCAGCTCAAGGTCTCTTCCTGCTTAATTAGGATCCTGCAACTTCTCAAGGGGGTGCAAAGCAGTTCTCCATCTGGATGATCTTGGTCCAGTCAGATCTTGTGTGGTCCTTCCTTGTGACCCCCCAACCCACCACCTTCCACCCCCCTGGGCCAATGGATCTCTGGGGAGGTGTGGAGGGCTTGCAATCCAGTACAGTTGATGACACAGGCTGGATATCTCTCTCCATACTCTCTCCAGCTGAGCCCTGAGATCATTTAGTCTTTTACATAAATAACACTGCCACACCCTCCAGAACAGACCCTGGAAGACAAGTGCCCTGCAACCCTGGCAACTGACCACCTCCATTCTGAGTACCAGAGTACTTAAATTTTTTTTCTTGCTGTGAACTGTTATTCCCTCCATTCCTGTCAAGAGCCCAGGAAGTTTCTGATGTCACTCAAGTTGTTGCCTGTAAAAATAGTACTATCCCTGGATGGGAGGGTGGAGGGGTGGGTAGGAGGGGAGTGCTAGTGACAAGTGCCTGCCTCTGTGAAGCTCACCATCCCATAGTCTGTTTCACTCCCAGTTGGTGCAGCAGTTGTGCTTTGAACCCATTTTTTATCTGCCACTGAACCTGGGGTGAAGGACCAGAAAACATTAAGTCCAACTTCACTGTTTTAGCCCTTAACCTCTGCTCTGTGTCAAACTTCGACCTGTAGGGAGAAAAACTAAGTGTCCGCCTTTATCCTGTGGGGAAAAAACTAACAGCAGTGTCCTCTGACACCCAGCATGCTGTAAATGAAGTGTAGCTAGTGGTATTAAAGCTCCTAGCCCAGTTTGAAAATCTGCTGCTGTATAGAGCAGCTATCTGATTGGCTGAAGCTGGTGTGATGTGGCCTGCTTACCCCAGGATTTGATCACTGTTGGTGCTATTAGATACCTCTGGGGCACCCAAAATAAAATGGCAGTTTAGTGTGGGTTAACTGCTCTTTTGTGTCCCAGCCCTCTTGTGACACACTAACCACTATGTCATCTGCCTGTGTGAAGCTCACCATCCAGTAGTCTGCTTCACTCCTAGTCAGTGCAGCAGTTCTGCTTTAAACCGGCTTTTGTCTGCTACTGAACCCATGGTGAAGGATCAGAAAACAGTAAGCCAGTCTTACTATTTTAGCCCTTAACCTCGGTTCTGTTTCAGCTTTCAACCTATGGGGAGAAAAACTAGCAGTAGTGTCCTGCTACACCAACAGCTCCTCTAATCTGTAATTCACATTAGTTCCCAGAAACGCACTATATGAAAATCTTATTTCCCATTTTCCTCATGTCCCAGAAATTATATATACTTGTTACATGCCACTGTGCTGTGTCAGTCTGTCTCCTGTACCTTTAAGTTGTAATACACTTTAATGCCCAGAAATGCACACCATGTGAAAATCTAATTTCCCATGTTTCTCAAATCCCAGAAATTATATATGATGTTGCTATATGAAGTCAGCAACAGTGTTGTGAAATGCAAACTATGCCAGACAGTTGTTTGGTATGGTAAACGAGGCAGACACTTGGGCACTAGTGAGCAGCATATTCACCTCAGAATAAGGCACCAATGTGAGTGGGAGGAATACAAGAAGTCAACTGCGGGGGTGGGTTCCACCACACCACTTTGACAACACAGTTGTCGACATCCACCACGGAGACAGAAATGTGCCTACAAGTGAACACGTCGGCTAGCAAATCCGTCGATGGCCCGCCATGGTGCCCCAAGCACTGGGGATTTTCTACATTGTTTGTGGGGCACTTCACCCCCTGGCATCACCCACATGGGGCCCCCTGCACCCCCAAACTTACAGATAATCAACTCCGGGGGACAGTTTACTGGGAAGAGCGGCCAACACCAGGAATCGCTGTATCCATACAGTGTTCCAACAACCTGTTCAACACTGTGGATGTCAAATGGGTTGTGTTGCTGTAATGGTTTCACTGTTGGGGGTTCACTGTTGCAACAGTATACCGTGGAGGTGGAGGTAGTGGCACTGCTAGTGGTACTTCTGTACCACAGGCAGGTGACGTAGCAAGTGACAGCAAGGTGTACAGTTGCCAGAAGGGTGCATAATAATGGAAATAGGACCTGCAGTCAGACTCGAAGGCAGCGGCCAGGGAGAGATCATGAGACCCCAGCTGTGGATCCTCCTCCATCTCAGTTAAGAGATGAAGTAGCACAACCATGTATTGAAATTGGGGAAGTTATATGCCGAGGTGTGTCCAGAGAGGTCACATACTTGGTACTGCTCTCAGACCAGCAGACTCTGCTTGAGGGAAAGGCAGAACTCCATGGTGGTGTGCCCCCTCCGTCACACCTAGACCAAAGCAATGATGCACACTATGTGAAATTATTGTTTGCCATATCTTCTCAAGTCCCAGAAACAATATATGCTATATGCTGCTGTGGTGTGTCAGTCTCCAACCACATCATCTCTCTTTAAGCGCTTTAGTAGACTTGTGAAGACAAGACTGAAATTATTTAGACTCTAGCCCACTCCCTGTAGTGTTGCACCTGTGCAAGCAAAATCAAAATAAAAAAAAGTATAAGAAAAAACAAACTTTTGCAATTGATACTTACCTTCACACTGGTGATGGCCATGCTGTGAAATGGAACAATGGTTCCCAGACAGAGAAGGTGGAGGAGGAGCAGTCTTGCTTACTGGAAGAAGAAACATTAGGACAATAGAACTGTGAGACAAGAGAACATTATTTAGACTCTAGTCAAGTAGCCACTTTGGTGGCTGCCCTTCACAGTATATACATTGTCCACTCCCAGTCTTACTCTTCTGCTATCACCGGTCAAGACAAGACTGAAATTATTGTTCCTCAGTTGTCCACTGTACTGGCCACTTGCACGGCACATCTGTTGTCCACTCCCAATCTTACTGTTTTGCTTTCACCTGTTAAGACAAGATTGAAGTTATTGTTCCACAGTTGGCTTGTGGCATGGACTCATGGTGTACCTGAGAAAGGAAAACTGAAAAGTAAAAAGAAAAAAAAAATGCTGGAATAGTACTTACCATCACATAGATGATGGCTAGGCCATATAATAGCACAATGGTGCCCTGGGGGGAGGAGGAGGTGGCGACTTTCTGGCTGCTGAGGATGAGCCAGCAGGAGGGGTGAACTGTGAACACAAGAGAGGATTTATTTAGAGTATAGTCCACTCACAGTCTTTTGTACCTGTTAAAGGAAAATGAAAATAGAAAAGTATGGGTGGCCATTGCTGTCTGAGTACAGGAGCCGTCATTGGGGTGTTTCGATTCTAGTTCCAGCTACTACTGGGGAAAGGTGAAGGCGCTTTAACCTGGAAGTGCTTGGGGCAGCAGTGCTGCTCTGAATTTACTCCAGATTGAGCAGTAGACTGCTCTGGAGACCACCCTGGGAGTTTGTCTATACATGGCTCTGGTAAGGAATATTGAACATTGTTATATCACTGGTTTGTTGTGACTGGGAAAGACGATAAATCACTCGGGGAGTGAGAGACCCCTGTGGTTCATAAGGTTTGCTGTAGACTGTTGTCAACAATTTCACTGTGCATTCATAACTTCCAGTAAATGGTTCCCTACTCAAGGTGAAAGCTGAGTAGGGTGATAGTTCATACTGCTGCTAGAGCTAATGTTTAAGACTTTCCCTTGTGAACTATTTGCTGGATCAAGCTGTGATTAAAAAACTTGCATGTGTATTGGCTTATTTAATCCTGGGGCAGACAGTGGTGACAGCCAGGACTGCCAGAGATTTCTCTGGACCTTTTAACCTGTGGTTGGAGGATGGCAGACTGCTTTTATTATTCTAGACTGACTAAAGTGCAATGCAGCTGATTTTGGTTCTGTGAGAGAGGACTGTAACTTTATTCTCCCTGTACTTGAACTCTGTAAGAATTTATTTGGATTCCTCAGAACGGTCCCACAGACTTTTGTGCTCTCCTCCCTAAAGGACATATTATTGGCTCAGTTATTTTTATGTGGGTGGTGGGGTGTTGGGGTGTTGGGGTTATTTTGAAGTTGTTTAGGTGTGGGTGGGGTTTGTGGTCATTGTATGGTTGAGTGTTGTGTAGTTGTTTTAATGTGTGAGTGTGATTGGAATTGGACTTAGATTTTTATGGTGTATTGGTTTTGTTTATCTAAGTTAATGTATGTGCCTGGGTCAGTGTTTGGAAAGGCGCAGTTACACAGCGGCCCTCCTCCAGGGGCTTCATCCTTTCAAGCTCTCGCCACTTCCCTCAGAAAGTTATAGGATTGGTCGAGCATTAGGGATTGCTTGGAAGGGGGAGGTTTGAGTGGGTCAATCTGAGTTTCTGCCGGGGAGTTTTGGATTCAGGTGGTGAGACCAAGGAGACACCCTGGGGCGAAATGGGCATTAGAGAGGAGTTTTCCCTGTCTGGTGCCCATATCCAAGGGCTCCATTGAAATAAATGGGCAGTTAGCTGATCCAGCAGTCTCCCCTCATCCCTTCTCGGGTTGTGTTATGCAATTCCAGGTCGATGATGAACAAGACTGCCATAATGGTGGACTTGGTTGCCTCAGGAGACCTGGCTTGCACCACAGAGACCTGGCTGGATGAAAATGCTGCTCCCATTTTGGAGGTGGCAGTGCTAGCTGGGTACTACGTGATACACATCTTGAAGAAAGATCACAGAGGTGGGGGTCTGGCTATTTGTTTTAAAGCTGGCCTGGGCCTCATGGTGCTACCTTTAGGTTCCACCAGGTCCTTTGAGTGTGTTGCCGTGTGGGGGGTCCGGGTGTGGGTTGCAGAATTCTCTTGCTCTATTGCAACCAGGTCCGGGGGATGAATTTTTGAGTGAGTAGGAAGAGATTGTCACCAGTCTGGTGTTGGAGTATCCCAGATGGTTGATTCTGGGGGACTTCAATGCCTGGGTCGATGATGAGCTCTCGTCATTTGGGTGCGATCACCTTAAAAGCATGGAGGTGCTGGGCCTGACACAAAATATCACCACAGTGACCCACTTGTGCAGCCCACACTGGGCTTGGTGTATTCAATAGGCCTTGAGGTCACTGAGCTTAGAGTAGATCCCATAGTGTGGACAGATTATAGCGCCATGAGCTTCAGGTTAGCGACACCCCCGAAGGTCCTGCCTCTGTGGAAATGGTCTGGTACCACCGTTTAGGGGGATTGTCCCCAGTGGGACTATCAGCGGTGCTGGACCTATTGAGTGTGAGGGCTGCATGTAAGATTGGGACAGAGGAGACAGTGGTGGCTTACAATGGGACAGTCACTGGGGGCCTTTGAATCAATCGTACCCATTCTTGTCCAACCCCTATCTACTCACCAGAGAATCCCCTGGTTTGATGAGGAACTTAGGGGGTTAAAGATTAGGGGTTGGAGGTTAGAGAGACGTTGGAGGGGTTCTGGCCTGATGGAGGACAATTTGGCCCTGAGGTCCCAGTATAAGGACTATCAGGGGGAAATCTCCCGAAAAAAGCCAGCTTTTTTGTCAAGGGAGATTTCTATGGCAAGGAACAGACCAGCTCAGCTCTTACGCACGGTAGATAAGCTTCTACATTCAGCCTGTCTCTGTGTGGGAGGAGGCTGGTTCTAGCACTAGGTGTGAAGAGTTCACTCTGTTCTGTGCTGACAAAGTGTCCTTGATCTGAGCTGAAATCTCTACCTGTGTCACTCATAGGGAATGCAGTGTTCACTCTGAGATGCGCCAGAGCACACCTCTGGTGTGGGCTGAGTTTGATCCGGTTGGGGAGGAGGAGGTGATAGAGGTTGTCTTGAGGCTGTGGCCAACACATTGTGACCTGGACCCAGGTCTAACATAACTTTTGGTCGGTTGTTTGGACCTGATTGGATCTGTGGTGACCAAGATCGTCCGGAGTTCCTTGGGGAGTGGGGTCTTTCCATCGGCTCTGAAAGAAGCCATGGTTAGATCAATACTAAAGAAACCCTCATTAGATCTGGATTGTCCTGGCAACTACAGACCGGTCCCTAACCTCCCATTTTTAGGGAAGGTTATTGAAAAGGTGGTGGCCATTCAGCTTGAGAGGCGATTTTCTTCTTCCTCCACCTATGAGGTTTTGCAGTCTGGGTTTAAGGACAGGCATAGTATGGAGACCGCCTTGGTAAAGGTGCTTAATGGTCTCCTGATAGCAAGAGACAGGATAGAGCATACCATCTTGATCCTCCTGGATCTCATGGGGCATTTGACACTGTGGACCATGAGGTGCTGCTTGACTGACTGTGGTACTGGTATGGCCTGTCTGGTACTGTCATCAAATGGTTCAGGTCATACCTGACAGGCAGGGTGCAGAGGGTGGTGATGGGGTTGACCTCATTGAACCCAAAGCCCCTGACTTCTGGGGTACCACAGGAGTCAGTCTTGTCACCCTTGTTGTTTACTGTGTACATGCTGCCATTAGGAGACATTATCAGGCTGTACGGTTTGGGTTTTCATTGCTATGCAGATGATACCCAGCTGTACCTGTCCTGTGCACTAAGTAACCAGTTGGTGGATGCAGTGCTTAACAACTGCCTGGCTGAAATACAGACTTGGATGACTCACAACTGGTTAAGACTCAACCCAGATAAGACTGAGGTGCTGGTGGTAGATCTGGGTCATGCTGGTGGGTAGCGGAGTCAGTGGGATCCCCATGCTCTTGTACTGGGGGGGTACCACTGGTCCCGTCTAAACAGATAAATGATCTGGGCATGATCCTAGGTGAGTCTGACATTTGATGCCCAAGTGTTGACTGTCAAAAAGAATAGATTTTACCATCTGAGGAACATTGCCCAGATCTGGCACCTGTTACCTCCTGAGGACTTGGCTTCACTAGTATATACTTTTGTCACGTCCAGGCTGGATTACTGTAATGGCTTGTACCTAGGGCTATCTGGAGGTAATCTCTGTCAACTGTGACTGGTGCAGAACGCGGTGGCATGATTACTGACAGGAGCATGAATGTTCTACCATATTACGCCAGTCCTTCGCACTGGCTGCCTATCAAGTGGGGGATTATCTTCAAGGTCGGATTACTGATGTAGGCCCTACATGATAGGAGACCAGTCTACCTGCAAGTTCTCCTTGTGCCCCATTGCCCATTCTGTGCTCTCTGTTACACCAAGGGTTGCCTCCATACTGTTTCTAGAGTTAGGCTGTGACACTCAGGTGATCAAGCTTTTTCAGTAGCCGTACCTACCCTTTGGAATTCTTTGCCTCAACAACTGCGAGAGGCACCCTTAGTGGAATCCTTCAAAAAAGGATTAAAAACATTTTTATTTAACCAGACTTTTAATGGGTTTTAATTATTGTTATGCATGGGTAGATAGTTTTATGTATACTGCTCTTTGCTGCTGGAACTGTTTGTGAGCTGATTGCTGATTATTGTATTGTGTTTTTAAAGTTGTATTGTATTGTAAAGTGCTCCGAGCCTTCAGAATGGGGAGCTATATAAATAAAATATCTATCTATTTATCTGTCTACCTATCTAAAATCAAAAACAATGGAATGTTACTTACCATTACATTAGAGATTACCATGATGTGTAATGGCACAACAGTAACTCAGAGGTGGAAGAGGAGTAGGCATCTTGTTGGCTGCAGGAGGCATCAGGACAGCCAAAGCAGGTTCATGCAATGGTCAATCTGTCTGGCATTTATGCTGGGTTAAGTGACTGGGTTTTTCAGAAGGCATGCATGAAATGGAGGAGAAAGAGTCTGACGTTGTTCCTTGGTGAGGAGGACTGGCGTAGGCCAGCGTGTGGAGTTACAGTCTCCTCCTTCATTCTGTGTCCTCCAAGTTAATCAATCTGCTGCTTCTCATCCCCCACAGTGAATAACTCCTCTGCATCCTCAGCAGCTGAATTTTCACCACATGGGAATTCTGCATCCATTAAGTCCACAGTTACCTCTGTGGTGGGTGATTGTCCTTCCCCTGCTTCATCTTGGTGCGGCAGTGGTGCCCACAGTGATGCAGTTATATATGGAGGTATATGTGCACTATTCATTTTAATGAATGTCAAGATAGCAACTTTTGGGGGGCATAGGTTTTTACGTCGGTCTGTGATGAGTGCCCCTGTTGCACTGAACAAACATTCAGAACTAGTACTAGATTGTGGCCAGCCTAAATGTTTAAAAACCACATCTACCAATGCAGGCTACTCTTTAAATTTGTTGTTCTAATACTGCAGGGCTTCATCATCGGCTCTGGGGTGTTCAGGATCTCCCATATATATGGCTCAACACATATGGCTACTACCTTTAGTACAGCATCTTCCGATGGTTCCTCCTCCTCACCGTCTGCAATGCCAACCTGTGCAAGAACTGCCCAAAGAGGATTTGATTTTGGAGGTTGTTTTATGGTTGTGTTACTGGTAGATGTTGAAGCTGCATCTCCACATCTCTCACTTCCCTTGCTGGCTGTTAGTGAGGGTATCATAGTGCATCTAATCTCAAGAGCGGCCCCAAGGATGAACCAGGGAACTACAGACTGGTAAGCTTCACATCCATTGTGGGAGAGCTGATGGAGACAATCCTGAAGGAGAGGCTGGTTTCCCCTCCTAGACTCTAATGGGCTGCAGGACAGCAGACAGCATGGGTTTGTCTCAGGCAGATCCTGTCAGACCAACCTGGTGGAGTACTATTACTAGGTAACCAGGCAATTAGACAGGGGCCATGCAGTGTATGTCCTTTACCTGGACTTCAGTAAGGCATTCGATTCTGTGCCACATGGGAGGCTAGGAAGTAAGCTGGAAGGCACAGGGGTGGGGGTGAAGAGGGTGGTATGGGTAGTGAAATGGCTGAAAGGGAGACAGCACAGGATGGTGGTGGCGGGAAGGGAGCTCTCATCTGCCAGGGCAGTGACAAGCGGGGTGCCACAGGACTCTGCACTGGGACCGGTGTTGTTTGGGATCTTCATAGCAAACATTTCAATATGCTTCAAGAGCAAGATCAGTGTGTTTGTAGACAGCACCAAGAGGAGAGCAGTACTGGATGACTTAGAATGGTGGCAGTGGTTTCAAGATGATCTGGCGAAATTGGAGGCCTGGTTGGACACTTGGTAGCTAGGGTTCAATGCCAAGAAATACACAGTGCTACATTTCGGCACAAGAAATGCAAGGAAGAGCTACCAGCTGGGGGGGATTCAACTAGCCAAGACGGAAGAGGAGAAGGATCTGGGGTGATCATAGTGGGAGCAATGAACAACTCAGCACAGTGTGGAAAGACAGCTGCTAAGGCCAGCAGGATGCTGGGTTGTATTGCCAGAGGCATATCTTCCAGGATGGATAGGTGATCCTGCCGCTATACAGGTCACTGGTTAGACCACGCCTGGAGTACTGTGTGCAGTTTTGGTGACCATACCTGAAGAAGGGCATTAGATTACTGGAGGGGATGCAGTGCAGGGCAACACAAATTATCCAGGGGCTAGGGGACTTACACTATGAGAGCTGGATGATGGAGTTGAACATGTACTCCCTGGAGGAGAGGAGGGATGGGGGGACATGATTGAAACCTTCAAGTACGTGAAGGGAATAAATAAGACAGGTATGGTGAGGCTTTTCAAATTAAGGAGGGGGAGGGACACTCAATGGCATGATCTGAGACTTGAAGTGGAAGGTTCAGTAGGGAAATGAGGAGACACATTTTTACAGAGAGGTTGGTGTCTGGGTGGAATGCATTGCAGAGGAAGTGGCATCCTTTAGAACAGTGGGCTGCTTCAAAAGGGGATGGGACAGGGTAAGGAGAAAGGTCACTGGAGAGGAGAGGGGAGAGAGGTAGCTGCAGTATAAGGGCTGCTAGCTGAATAATCAAGCAGACTTGATAGACCATAAGGCCTTTAGCTGCTGGCAATTTCATATGTTCATATGCTTTTTTTTTCAGAATTTGCAAACCATGTACATGACTGATAAGCAATCTTTGCAGATGCTCAACTTTCTGACTAGCACCATCAATTATGGCTGAAAGCCCCAGTTTGATCCATGGATCCAGCATACAGTAGTTGCAGTACTGAAATCCGCAGATGTCAGGATAAAATTCAGGTGTCTGTTATGAGCCAATACATTAAGCATGTGTTCAGACAATGCACAGCTTACAGAGTCACCTGTTGCCTCAAACTGCAGCTGCATATCACAGATGTCCTGCCTCAACACCTGAAGCAATGGGAGGGCCTGGCCAATAAAGGCAGTGTCTCCACTTACTGCCTATGTGGCATGATCAAAAGGCTTCAACATCAAAATCAACCCATTCATAAACCTCCACTGCTCTGTTGTTAGTAACATAGATGCTCCAGCACTGTCACAGCTTGTATGAAGCAGCATATACTCTGATAAGGTCTTATGCGGTTCATGTTTCTGCTCCAGCATATACAGGGTTGAATTCCATCTTGTGATAACCTCCTGCTTTAGTTGGTGCTGAGGCAATCCATTTTTTTAATTGCAGTGTACATCATTGGTCCGTCATATTTCTGGACCATGCAAAATGGCCTCAGATTTAATGACACAGGGTGAGCAATTCTTAATTGTCACATTGTGATAAGAACTCTTCCACAGCCAGGTTTAGACAGTATACAAAGCAGGGAACCTTAACAAATCCCCCATCACTAATAGCCTTGACAATGTTTGCAGCATTGTTAATGGCTATGAAGCCTACCTTTAAGGCTAGTGGGTTCAACCAAGTGCCATTCTCCTCCAATATTGATGCTAAAATGTTTTCCCCAGTGTGCAAATCAAGCATGCTCTTCATAGCCAGTGTTGCATGCTTGCACGTTCCAGGCATGTAGCTTCCATTAGTTAGGTCGCTTACATTTGCTGCCAAAGTAATGACCAGCCCCCTTCAGTTCTACCAATGTGCTGTTGCACACATAAATGAACTAGCAGCTGTTGGCCTACTACCTCACATATCTGTGGTAAGATGGAAGTATGAACTGGAGGAATGCTTCTGAGCATGTGAAACTTATTTTTCAAGCAACATCCCTCAGTTCAGAAATTTCACTCTGGGAGAAGTAGGTTCTGGACTGCACTTTCCAGTTGGGGAATGTTTTGGATAAAAAGTGAAGGAAACCATTTTCAACAAAAGAAAACTGGAGCTCAGCAGTAATCATCTATCTGTGGAAGCATTCAATTCCCTGGCTCAGAATTATTAGGGGGCACTTATATTGCTTTAGATAGAATACTAGTACTAGTTGGCTGGATCTTTTTGAGTGGGTGCTTTTTGGGAACAGTTTTGTGTGGACACCACATTGCTCAGATGTCACAGATGGAAACAGTGTCAAGAAACTTGTGACATGGCTGAGGAGTTTTGTCAGAGTGATGTTGCTGCTGCTAGTAGTGCTGCTGTTGCTCCAGGGTGACTTTGCTGCTGCTCCCGCTGCTGCTCATCAGTGATTTCACACTTTCAGGGGTACTACTGAGTTCCTGATCATCAACTATCTTCCTGGACAATATCCTCCGGCTCACCTCTACCTCCCAAACCACCTGCAGACACTTACCGCTGATGTGCTTGCCACCAAGCCATATGTTTGACTTTAAAATGGGTATCCTGTCCACCTGTGCCAACATGGGAGCCTTTCTTGCCATGGCTTACTCAAGCCTGACAAAGCTAGCATATCGCCATAGAATCATCTTTTGGATCAGTAAAAAAAGTCTCCCGCAAGGAGTTTTGAAGGACACACACATTTATGTGGAGCACACTTGTTTCTGTTCTGGGATATGTGTCATCGTACATTATTTTTTGTGGCAGATGCCGCGTACCCTTTAATTAAAAAAAAATGTACACTTTGCTATTACCCTTTGTTTTTGAAGGCTCGATGGTAGTGTCATACTCACCTTCACCTTCAGTTTCCTCCTCCTCCTCCTCCTCCTCTTTCCTTTGCAGGTCCTCCTCTTCCTTATATTTCTGAGATGGCAGTGGTACACACATCTCCGCCACTGCATCATCCTCAGATTCAGGTCCAGTACCACTGAGGACTCTCTTGGATATTTTTCAACAACACTGTGTTTATGCAATGATGTTGATGGGATGGAGGAAATTTCAGTTAACAGATCTAGACTCTGGCTGCCACCTCCCTCAACTAAGAGAGCAGACAAATCAAGTGGTGTAAGCATTTTTTAACAATGCCACTACCATCACTTGCTGCAGATACACTACTACCTCCTAGATCCATACCACACCCTCATTCACCAAGACCAGTGATCACCACTGCCACCTTCCCTGCTGTTCCTCCCTGTCTACCCATTCCTTTCCCTCTACCACTCATTCTAGTGTGATAATGTGTATCAGTACTAGTGGCCCGAACAGTAGTAAAAATACTGCAAACAGTAAAATAGGTATGAGCAAATCACAAAAAAATCCAAAATGACAGGAAAGGGTTAAAGTATTACAAATAGTAATAAAACTATTAACAACTACTACCAGAGCCCTTGGCAGATGTTAATGTTTTTTGCAGCACTGGAACTCTGAGAGTGTGCAGAAATTATTGGATTTGAGCAAAATGAATTGTCTGAGTGTGACAGTGAAAACTGAAAACATACCTCCCAACTGTCACACATTACAAGGTACGTCACTCATTTTAGCCCTCAGAAACTCTCTGTCCCACATTGAGAAGGTGACATTCCACACTGACCACCGAAACTTTAAAGCAGAAATGTATAATAATATAAGATGCTAGGTTATCAGCAAACATTATAAATATTAGTGTACTTATTTCTACAGTATTCTGAGCTTGCAATGTCATGTTTGATGACGTGTCACACATTTTGTGCAGTTGTCACACATCTTGTCACACATTTGGGTGATAAAAGGTTGAGAGGTATGACTGAAAATGCACTGAAAGTTTCTGAAACTAAAGCAGTTGCTGGTGGCAGACAAAAGCCTGCCCATCCCCCCTTCCACAGACACACACACACACACACACACACACACACACACACACACACACACACACAGCACTAGTCCAGCACAGCAGCACCACACAGAGTGAGAAATGAAAACAAATAAGTAAACTGTAGGCAAATACATTCACAATTAAGTCTACTGATTCAGAACACCTAGATGTTTTTTATAAAAAACATTTTTGTTTTATACAATGAACAGCAGCACAAATCGAGTCAAAACAGATCTCTAAGCATGGTGAAAATCCAGGGCTAGATTTTCTAATGTTCAAGGACTTAGTCCATTTTGCAGCCAATGCTGTGGGGTGAAATCTCCATGCCTGGGGAGAGTCCTGTTTTCAACCAGTGCTCCACACGGATGGCAGGCGCAGCTGCAGAAGATGTTATGACTGGTCCCACCAGACATAACATTTTGGCACACACCTGCACTGATATCTGGGATTTTAAAAATCTGGCCCCCTATCTCCTGCAGGCAATTCCTAAAACTGCACAAAGCACAGCTCTTCTGGTCTGTTTCCTGCTGCAATGTAACCATGTGATTTTTGGGTCACACGGTGCAACAAAATCACTGAATGACTCAGCCATTTTGTGAAGTTCCAATGAACTTTGCCAGCGAAGTTCTAAGTTTGCAACTTTGAGAAGTTGCCAGAACCTAGAAGTTTGACTTCACGAAGTGTGTTTAATTTTGGGAAGTTGTGGAACTTTGTGAAGTTACTGTGAATCGAAGTTCTCCAAACCTCGCAAACCACTAATTCTGGTAAATTTTTATGGGAAATAAAAAATACTGGGCACAATCTTCAAATAAATATGATAATATTAGGTGGAAAAAAAATCCTAACATTTTCTTTTTCTGGATAATTAAAGGTTATTATAATTATTGTTATTATTATTATGACGTGAACATATCTAGATACCATGGTCCCAATATTCAAAACAGCGCAAAGTGGAGTGCAAAGGTTTTCACTGTACTTTGCAAATGCCCAGGATTCTGACAATACAATATTCAGTTGAATAGTGCACCAGCACTATCCAGCTGAATATAGGGCTGTGTCAGCACAGCACTAAGTCCAGTAATTCTGCCCCAACATGGATCCCTGCTGTGCAGGGAACAGAGCTGCCAAAGTGGATAGTGCTGGAGCTGTAGTTGCAATTTTCAGTGGGACCCATGCAAATGAGACCATTGAGCATGCAACTGGGTTCATTTGCATGGGCAGCGGTGGCAGGTTTGCATGGTGCTGCTCCCCCATTGCCTGGTCCCATGGAGTGCAGGATGACCCTGGTGTCTAGTGGCCCCCAGCCCTCCAGTCACTGGCCTGTATAATAAAGATATAACCCTGATGCCCAGTGGTTCCCCCCTGATTGTCAGCCTGTATAATAAAGAAATTCTGCCTGGTGCCTAGTTGCCCCCCCCTTCCGATCACCAGCCATGTAGGACAGATGTAATCCCTGGTGCCCAGTGGTCCTTCCTCCCTCAGATTGTCAGTCCATATAATAAAAAATACTCCTGGTTCCTAGTGGTCTCCCCCTCCCCCGATCATGAGCCTGTAGAATGAAACAGTAATCCCTGGTGCCTAGTGATCTCCTCCCTCTAATCACCAACCCATATAAGATAAAAGTTTTAAAAAGTAATTCATCTTCAGGGCCAGAGTGTTTAAATTCTAAATTTCTCAAGAAAACAGCAGATTGACTAACGATACACCTCACCATCTTATTTAGTAAATCTTACAGCTCGGGAACTATGCCAAGTGATTGGAAAAAATGCTACAGTTATCCCTACACATTTAAAAAGGCAGTAGAGTAACAGCTTGTAATTTTAGGCCAATCAGTTTAACATCTGTTGTTTGTAAATTGATAGAGAAACTGCTAAAGAACGGAATGCACAGTGAAGTACTAGAAAAAGGACAGAAGGATTTCACACAGCATGGTTTCACAGCACATAGAGCATGCACTACTAAATATAATTTTATGAAACAGTCAGCTATAGCCTTGATAGAGGAATTCCAGTGAATGTAATCTTTCTCAAGTTTCAGAAAGCATTTGACACTGTCCCTCCCAATGAACTGATAAGGAAAATGATCAGTCTGGGCTTCAATACATATCTTATTATATGGATAGATGAATGGCTTGTGGGAAGGACCCAGCAAGTTAGAATTTCTAATAATACACTTTCAGTGGAGGTGGACATCACCAGTAGGGTGCCTATGTGTCTGTGCTGGGCCCTACATGCTTTGGCATCTTTATCAGTGATCTACACAACAACATCCAAAGTAACAACATCAAATTCACTGATGACATGAAAATAAGTTCAGAGGTGGACAATGATGTCAAATGTCATACACTGGTCAAAGATTTATATAACATCAAGATCCTGACTAAGTCCAATAGAATGACATTTAAGATAGATAAGTGCACTATCCTCCACCTATGCAAGAAAAACCCTATTAGAAATGGCATGAGGTCGTAATGTCGCAAGACATTATGTCTCATGGCAAAATCGCGCTGTCAATACAGCGCGATTTCTGCCATGAGGCATAAGCCTTTTTTCTGTAGGGAGCACTGCCCCCCACACCCCCATTATGGGGGGCTGTGCCCCCAAACCCCCCCACTAAAGATTGTCAGCTCTGGGGTGGGGTTCTACTCGGGGAGTGCACAAAAGTGTAAAAAATAAAAGATTCTGGGACCGGGGATCAAATCCTGTCCCAGACGCAGCACCTTGGTTCCTGCTGCTGTGGCTCAGTCCTGTGAGCCATGGCAGCTGCTTGGAGGAACCCACTCTCAGCAGAGGTCATATCCTCTGCCTGGGAAAGTGCTACTGGTGCAATACTGCATACAGCAGTATAAGCGGTATTGCACCATTAGCGGTTACAGGCTATGCTGTAGCCGTTTAGTCATAATGTTGTACGCTATTAAGCATGCAACATTATGACCTGGTAGGATTAGAAATTAGTCAATAAATAGGATCACTATTAAACCAGTCACTTCTGCTGACCCGGTGGCACTGAGGGTTGAGGCACTGGATGCCACACCTTGTGCCGCACAGGTGACCCAGGTTCAGGAGCAAGCTCGGGTTACCAGGGGTCAGCAGGGGTGGGAAAGGATTGAGCATCCTCTCCTGGGGAGGGATGGGGCACAGTGACCAGCAGAGCCTGACACCTAGCGGAGGCTAGGTGTTGACAAGCCTGGTCCTGTAAGATTGGAGTTGGAGCTGGGGCAACCGGCAGGCACACTGCATGTGGACATGTGCATGGCACTCCCCTTGCTGGCATTGCACGCTCTGCTTCTCAAGGTAGAAAATGGAAAAAGGGGTGCCCTGGTCGTGGTAGCTTGATGGCCATCCGAGCGTACCCGCGCAGGCTCCAGGAGGGGATCAATAGTATGGATCTGCACTTAGTGGGATAGTTGGCTGACCCCTGCCACCCCACCATGAGGGGTAAGTCATGGGGTAATGGGTGATTGCCCTCAGTGGGAGACTGGTGCAGGTCAGATGGCAGCCGGAGATGCAGATGCAAGGACACCAGGGCTGACCGGGGGCCCCAAGGGGAAAAAAGCAGTAGGGAAAAAAATAGAAAAAAAAAAAACAGTCACTTCTGAATGTGACCTGGGCATGTTCATTAATAAATTCTCACATGGGGATCATTGTAGGAAAATCACTTTGACAGCAAATGGACTCATTAGGTCTATCTGTAAGGTGTTCATATCCAGGTGCGAAACCTGCATAATACCATTGTATAAATCATATGTAAGGCCTAATCTCAAATACACAGCATTCTTCTGTGTACCACACTTGCTTAGAGATAGGAAATTAATAGATAATATTCAAAAAAGGGTAACTAAGCTAGGGCCCAGACTAAGAGAACATTCATAGCCAGATAGACTTTGTGCACTAAATGTATATCATCTCCAAACGTGAAGAGACAGAGGAGATCACTTGACGTTATTTAACATCCAGCATAATCAAGATTTAGTAAATGAGTACGATATTGACACTGCTCCTAAACCCACGTACTTAAGGTCTCACAATAAACAATTACATGTCCAATGGGCATTCACTAACAAAAGAAACTACTTCTTCAAAATATGTGCATGTACTGTAGGTTATGGAATAGACTACCCCAGAAACTGATGGTTATTACTGACTTCCACAAATTTAAAGCTGAACTAGATAAATTCCTATTTAGTAATAAAGGTTAATTTCCCCCACATGGTGTGCGGAGGCAGTCATGATGGGCCAAGTGCCTCCTTCTGCCTTGTACAACCGAGTAATACCAAGTAAAAGTAATCCCTGGTGCCTAGTTATTCCCCCCTCCATCCTATTGTCAGCCTGTATCATAAAAAATACTCCCCAGTGCCTAGTGTTCTCTGCCCCTCCTTCCGATTGCCAGCCCATAGAATAAAACAGTAATCCCTGGTGCCTAGTGGTTCCCCCTCTGATCACCAGACTGTATAATAAAAAATACTCCTTGGTGCCTAGTGGTCACCCCCACCACCACCAATTGCCAGCCTGTATAAGAACAAAGCAGTCCCTGGTGCCTAGAGGTTTCCCCCCAATCACTAGGCCACAGAATGCAAAAGTAATCACTGGCATCTAGCGATCCCTCCCCTGGTGACACTGACCACCCACAATGCCACCCCCCCTTACCTGCATTACTGGTGCCACAGGAGTCCATACGGTAACTGGCATAACCTTTCTCATACCCCCTCAGCTGGCTGCTTTGTGCAATGCCAGAGAGCCCACACCTTGTGTGACATCCAGGGCATGTGTCCTCTACTGTACAGTAGAGGATGTGCGCCATGTACATAACATAGATCCTCCATTCTCTGGTGCGAGGAGGGCTGTGCTGGTCACTGGATGGGCTCCCACAGCACCTATGATACAGTTAAGTGGGGGTGGCAGGGTGGGTTGTTACTACCACAAGTGGAGAGACTGCTATATGGCAGGGATTATTTTTGCATTCTGCAGGTTGGTGATCTGAGGGCAATAGACCACTAGACACCAGGGAGTATTTTGTATTATATGGGCCGATGGTCAGAGGGAGGGGGAATCACTAGGCACCAGGGATTACTTTTGTCTTATATGGGCTGGTGATTGGGGGGACCACTAGATACCAGGGATTACTGTTTAATTCTATGGGCTGGTTATTGGAGGGAGGGGGGAACCAGTAGGGCCAGGGAGTACTATATTTCTTTATTAGCCAATGATTGGAGGGTGGGGGGGGCACTAAGCACTAGGGCTTCCCTACATGGGAATGAATGCTGACTAGATGGGGGACCACGGACCATTGGGGGTCAGGTCTGCTCCCCCACTGGCCAATCTGGTTGTTGGCTGCAGTAACTCTAGCAGCCACTAGGGTTGTCTGAGTAAGTCTGGATTTTGATCGGAGCTATCTGCACTGTGCAAATGGGCTGCACTATGACCTTTTGTGCCATGCAAATGTGCTGAACATAGGGTTGTATGGATATTCCTGTTCCCACCCCCCACTTTGCCTGTACATTATGTTTTGCACAGGCACTTTGCCCATGCAACCACCGCTTTTGAATATCATGCTCTGGCACAAAACTCAGTTTGTGCGGACAAATACCCATTTGCTCCCATGCAAACGTTTGAATATCGGGCCCCAGATGTGCTACATTCTACCAAACTCAAAGTGCTCATTTCAGATTGCAAAGCACAGTGAACATAGGCCAGCGCATTAAGGATGTAGCTAGATGCAAAGCACCACTTCTGTCTTCTAACTGGTACCAAAGTAGGGCATTGGGAGTGTGACTAGGTGCTCATAGCACTACAACAGATAGTGCACAAGGGGAATGAACAATGGATCACCTTATGGGCAGGTGACATGGTGACCACTGAGGGGACCTATACACCCACACATAACAGTGATGTGGTCACCACAGGTTGTATGCCAACTGGAAACCATAAGCCAATGCCAGTAATTCCTCATACTGACAGTAAATCCTGTGAATTGTACCTTCTGCTGAACCATAACAGGCAGGCCACATGTCACATGTACAGAAGGCAATATTCATAACAACAGCCCACAGGATATGTACTGTATGCACCAAGCCCTAGAAGCCACAGTGATGACCAATAACACGCAGCTTGTTCCTCCACACACACACATACACGTGCGCACACATGGTCTACCACAGCATACAACTGCCATTCATGGCAGAAGACAGATAGGAGGCAGTAATGGGATTGTAATGCAGTGGCAAAACATGGCACTTGGAGGAAGCATCATTGCCAAACACCATAGACAGCACAAATGCACAAAAATGTGCTGAATAATCTAGCATGACAAAACAGTAATATGCAATTCTTTAATAAAGGAACAGTACCAAACTCTAGCAATAAACACATTGGGATGCATCCTAAGGGGGATCACCTCTAGGAGCAGGGAAGTGATTCTGCCACTGTACAATGGACTGGTTAGACCACACCTTGAATACTGTGTACAGTACTGGAGGCCGCACTTCAAGAGGGACATACAGCCCCTGGAGAGGGTACAGAGGAGGGCAACTAAGATGATACAAGGACTAGGGAATCTGACATATGAGGACAGACTTAAGGAGCTCTGCCTGTTTTCAGTGGAGGAGAGGAGAGACAGGGGGGACATGACTGAGGTCTTCAAGTACCTCAAGGGAATAAATAGGGTAAACACAGAGGGGATCTTTAGACTAAAGCATGGAGGTATCACCAGAGGGCATAGTTTGAAGTTGGAAGGTGGAAGGGTGAGTGGTGGGAAGAGGAGGAGATTTTTCACTGAGAGGGTGGTGGATCCTTGGAACGCACTGCCTGGTGAGCTGGTTCAGAGATCCACAGTGGAGGGCTTCAAGAGAGGGTGGGACAGGCACAGAAAGTGGATGTATCAGATGATTGCCTGGCCCAGGGGGGTAGGGATGGATGATAGGGGGTTTCTGGAACACAAGGGGGGAGGAGGGCTTCGGTACCCAACTAGGGATCAGAGGTTTGAGCAGACTTGATAGACCATAAGGCCTAATCTGCTGGTAATTAGTATGTTAGTATATTGATAACAATAAACCTTAACAAGAAAAAAACAAGAAAAAAACAATGAATAACAGAACAAACAAAATCACAGCAAAAAACCCTATCGAGTACTCTCACTCTCACAATGAAAAATCTTAACATTAAACCCCCAGCACAATACACCCAACAGGCCTATTAAAGCCATTACAATCAACCACGACATATAGAATAATAGATAGATAAGTGTGTATTACAAGGCAGTAATATCACCAAGAGGCTTTTGGGACATGGAACCTCGACAGCAAAGCTTGAGAGGTCCTAAAGTCCCCAAAACCTCGGGATGGTGTTACTGCCTTTAAAATACTTATCTTTCTGTTATTTTTTGTAATATATGGATCCATTGATAATACTACAGTCGGAGATGACCTTTGAACTGTAGTATTATCAGCAAAAACGGTAGTATTATCACTTTTCAGGATAGTATTATTGACAGTAGTGATGTATTACTAGTAAATTTTTGTATAACTTAGTATAGTGTTATTGAGGCTTATCCATATATTACAAGAAAATAAAACACCAACACAACACAACACAATACACCCTAACATTAAACCTACAGCCACCACCATAATAACAAACCCCAACTGGAAACATCTTCCACCCCAGCAACAAATAACAGTACTATAAAACACCACCTGCACAACAACAAAACCAACAAAAGACCCACACCACCCAAAATAATAATGAATATATGATGTGTTTATTCATTAATGGAACAGCCACTAGTATTTTTCATTTGCAACTGTTAATGTTATGCAAGTAATGAGACACAGCAGGACATTGGTTGTTATGAAATACATGCACATCCAGCTGCATGTTGAGTCATGAGGCACTAAAAGTGTGACCTTTCTAAAGATAATTTCTTTGTAAAGAGCAAACATTAAAACCCTTACGGCAGTAACTGTATTTTATTCTGTTAAATGAAAGCCTGGAGTTAGCTATTTGATATATTAAATTGTTACAGCTCCCTTATAGAAAAATTGTAAGATGTTTTAAAAAAAATTGTACATTTATTTTAAAACATTTTCTGAATTGTTTCCACTTCAGCTTATTTTGTGATGAATTGTGCCATTTTTCACCATTTATACATTCACCTTGTACCTATAATTGTGTCATAGACATTCCACTCTCTTCTCTAGCAACCCCAAATCGTCTTTGTTGAAAGAACACAACCTACTTTAAAACTCCCATTCCACCATATAAAAGGTCTGTTTAGCTCCAAATCCTATGCTAAACATCCTCAGTAATGATAGCCCTCATGAACTGGCCCATGAGCAATGCTCCTGCCCCTTCAAATGCCTCTGATGTCACCTAGACTGTCCAGTCTCCTAAATGAGGCAGATATGTTACTACTTAGGGATGTCATGATAACCATATTTCACAATAATCATGATACTTTTCAATGATGATATTGATATTTGGTGTCTGTTTCCTATATTGCAATAATCATGTGTCACACTATTCTATAATATATTGCAGTAAGTTGCTAGAAAGTCAGTTTTTCAGTCCACTATCCCATTCCCCACAAAACATGTAGCATGCAGCAGATCCCTTCAAAAACAACTAAACCAGAGCTTATAATATCACAGTAGTGTGATAATTAGGGTTGCCACTTCTGTGAGGTGGGATTCTGTTGTGGTAACCTTTTTATTTATATTGTCAATGTCCATCCTAAGGTCCACAAAGTAGATTCAATTTTATTAACTGTCTTCAGTATCTTTTGTATCACCACATCTGACTGTGTGGCTTGGTTATCCTCCTCTGAGCTGAAGTCCATCGAAGAGAGAGAGACTGATGGTGGCAGATCTGGCTACAGTCTAAGAATTTCTCTATTGAGCTCTACTAGTAAAGTTTTTAACTTACTGGCCAGCATAGCCAATTGTCCTGCCTTGGCTTTCAGTGCTGCATAGGAGGCTGAGGGGGGAGCTGGAATACATAGGGGTGGGAATGAAGATGGTCAGATGGATCATCAACTGGCTGCATGGAAGGCAGCAGAGGGTGGTAGTGGTGGGGGAACTCTTCATCACTGAGGGAAGTGATGAGTGGGGTGCCACAAGGATCGGTACTGGGTCCACTGCTGTTTGGGATATACATAGCTGATATCTCACATGGGATCCAGAGTAAGATCAGTCTGTTCGCTGCCAATACAAAGATGGGAGTTGTAGTAGATAACATTGAAGGATGGAAGGGGCTGCAGGAGGACCTGACCAAACTACAGGAGTGGTCGGAAACATTGCAGCTGAGGTTCAATGCCAAGAAGTGCAAGGTACTGCATTTCAGAGCTAGGAACCAGGGGAGGAGCTATCAGCTAAGAGGGGTGCAGCTGGAAAGCACCATGGAGGAAAAAGATTTGTGGTGCTTATAATGGGCAGCATGAATAATTCAGCTAAGTGCAGGAAAGCGGCAGCAAAAGCCAACAGGATGCTGGGGTGTACAGTGAGGGGAATCTCCTTCAGAAATCGGGAGGTGCTCCTTCCCTTGTACAGATCTCTGTTCAGACCACACCTGAAGTACTGCATGCAGTATTGGTGCCCATTCTTGAAGAAGGACATCAAATTGTTGGAGGAGGTACAACATAGGGTGACTAAGATAATCCAGGGATTGGAGGGAAAGTCCTACAAGGATAGCCTGGGTGAGCTGAACATGTACTCCCTTGAGGAGAGGAGAGATAGGGGGGATATGATTGGAACCTTTAAATACTTTAAGGGAATAAATAAGGCTAATACAGAAGGGATTTTCCAGCTTAGAAGAGGGAGGGATATGAGAGGGCATCAGCTTAGACTGGAGAGGGAAGATTCAAGAGGGAAATCAGGAGACATTTTTTCACTGAACAGGTGGCTGACAGGTGGAATACTCTGCCTGAGGAGATGGTATCCTGTAGAACGGTGGATGGCTTTAAGAGAGGTTGGGACAGGGTGAGGGGGGATTATGATGAAAAGGGTGTGGAGGGTGGGGCAGCTGCAAATTGAGGGGCTAGCTGCACAATCAAGCAGACTGGATAGACCATAAGGCCTACTTCTGCTGGCATTTTCGTATGTTCGTATGTCCAATTAGCCATGGTGTATGCTGCTGCCAAAGTGTTTTTTGTCAGTGTTGCTGCTCTAGTAATGGTGGATTACTTTAGATTTTACCTCCTGATGCAGCGTCTCTCCTGTTCAGGCTGCTCACATAACGGTGACATCACCAGAAGTCTGAATGAAATGCTTTTTCAAAATCTATCACAACAGCAGCAGACAGAATGGCGGTATAGTCAGCATCCATCAAACCATACCTTTAAATCATGCTTCTTTTTCAAGGAGAAGCAGCATAGGAAGACATGGTGCTATTTCATTTGTATTTGTACAAGACGGCATTATTGATGTGTAACTCCATCCTTTATCTTGTAAAAATGTTGCATTCCCTGGGGTTATTCCCAATACTGAGATACGGCATCTATCAATGATATAAGCCTGTAACTGGCCACAGCAGTAGTGTCCTTCACCTCTTTGTGAAGAGTCATAATTATTGTCTTCCACATGGCAGGTGGAACTAATGACTTATAATGGGCATCTGTATATACTTTGTCGAGGATGAGGGAGATAACATCACCAAGGAGTTGATGGAAGTCCATTGGTATTCCATCTCTTCCTGGAGCCATGGGAGGGGTGAGATTAAGGAGAACAGAGGCTACTTCTTGCAGTGAGAAGGGGGCTTCATGACACCACTCAATGGGCATCTCTCAGATGAGGCAGGGGTTGGATCAACAAAAATTTGTCTAGGCGAGTAGGAATTTGCTGGCCCCATGCAGTATAAGGCTCCTCCTGAAAGTCCTTCATGAGTCACTTAATGTCATCTGAGCAGGTTGATAGGGAGCCCTCCTTGCATTTCATAGTGGGAATATGCCATTCAGTCTGCTGCTTGCACAGATGGTAAGACAGCGGCTTGCCAGCTCCCCTCCCATCCCAATATCTATGTCTGGTTCTTAGAACTGCCATCTTGGCCTTCCAAGTGGAGACAGCGTTAAGCTACATTCGTAGACCTCAATGTGCTTTCCCTGTTTTGTATTGTTTTTCCTTCTCCTCCAGTTTTTCCTCCAGCTCTTTGTTCTGCCTCTGTGGTGGGCTGCATATCCTATGATTTGCCTCACCCTATGGAGGCTTTTAAAACCTCAGAGTCTGAGCTGATGTTGACCTCCCCATTATTATTTAGGTCAATGTATGAAATTGCTTCCCCCATGATCCAAATTCAAAACTGGGATCCGGCAACAGCAAGGGATCCAGTCTCCAGCAGGGTGACATTTGAGGATCTGGGCCTCATACCAAGACAAGTGTGACTGGGGCATGATGTGATTGGTACAGCATGAAAACTGTGGATGCCACCACTGCTTAAGTCACTTTGGGATAGGATAGCCAGAAATATATTTTATTCAAATTAGAATATGCAGTCAAGAAGTAAGTATAGTATGTTTCCTGTGACTGGGTCAGACACCAGATGTCCATCAAGGAGAATTCTGACATAATAGCTTTCAGGGCCACCAAGGCATTGGAATGTGGTTCAATGAGGTTATTGGACCTGTCTATGCAGGCCTCTAGGGTGGGATTAAAATTTCCCCAATTAGGACAGGGATGGCTACCTCTCATACCGTATGTTGGCAATGGCTTAGCTCAGCCCATGAAATAAACCTGCCGTGTCTGAGTTATGCACATACACATTTGCTGTTATAAGAGGGGTTCCAGGGGTATCCATTTTAATCAGTACCCAGTGGCCTTCTGTGTCTGAAAAGGTTCCACTTCAGTATGCTATGGAATAAAATAGACATGCCTGCTTTAGAAAATGAAGCACAAGTACATGCCTTAGAGCCCACCCATTCCCTACAAATCTTAATGGCCTCATCATTTATGGTTTTAGTCTCTTGTAGCACTGCTGTTTGCACCTCCATAGATTTAAGCCTGTTGAGCACTCTATTCCATTTTATGGGAGAGTTTGTCCCTTTATTATTCCAAGTAATATGGTTACCATACTCAAGGTCATTTATAACTGATGCAATGTTCAATGGTATAGTGAGGGAAGCTCATGTTTACCTGGGACATTGGAGGGTGGATAGAGGCCTTCTCAAACCCTATAACTATAGTCAAACTTGTACATATATAAACACATTACCATGTCTCCATCAAGGCAATAGGAACCTGAGATAATGTGACTAATACAGTAACTATATGACAACAACAACACTATACAAAAACCTAACCAGTAGGACATTTCCAATTTAAAACCTGAAAAACAGATGTTGAAATCTGAGAAACAGATGTTGCTCTTGGTTAGATCCATGCAAGATCAACCTGGGTAAAACTGGCTAGAAGTAAATCAGCTCCCAAAGCCTGAACCCATCTAATCTAAGGAGTGAGCATATTGTAGCACCAAGATCAAGAAGCTAAGAGGGATCAGAGCTCAGCCCCAATTGATCCCTCAGTTCAACAATAAGGACTCTGAAGTTTGTATGAGTATTGGGGGTATAACTCATAATACATGGAAAGATAGATAGATAAATTATTTGAAGGTTACACAACCAGTTCAACATCCTGGCTATTGGGTGCAGTGCAGTGAACTGAGTAATGGGAAGGGTGACTTGGTTGGCAGTCATCAAGTGTACATCTGAGTTGGGATAGGGAAAGAATAGAAAACCTCCAGCTTCCAGCTCATCTGCTATCAGCCACTGTTTAGTAACCCCTTCTCTGGAGTGCCAGCATGGCAGTTATGATGATGTACCCCATATGGATTTACCTACCATGGATGAGTCTTGGGAGTGGAGCACAGAGAGGGCAGGACTTCTGCAGGAAAGAAGCTAAGTGGTAACACTCCTACAGCTCCACCAGTCAGTCCCGTGTCTAGGACCTCTAGGGGCATGTGTATGCCTAGAACTACACAATTAACACCCCTAACCTGTTACATAGGTTTGACTCTCCTGTCACCTACTTCCACACATGCTTAGGAACCAGTGTTTATAGTATATCTTGCTTTAGCATATTGCTGTACCATGGGCTCCATAAATGTAGGTGGGAGGGTGAAGCCACACACATCAGTGCATGTAGGAGAGCCATATATTTCTCAGAATGCACAAATGTGAAGTCTATACCCTATATATGAGAAATTGGGCAGGTGCAGATTGTACGCATATGGAGATCTATTCACTAAGTCTACACATCCCGTATCCATGGCATATCGGCCTACCCTATGTTCCTCAGCCACAAATTGGGGGTTCTGCAAACCCCTGTGGCATTTGTGAAAGGAGAAAGCACCCCTTCCACACCTAATAACCTGTCTGTCTATGCAGCTATGTGCATAGATGGACCAGGAATAAGATGATCCTTGCACATAACCAGCATGAACCAGCATATGACTTTTACTTTTGATAATGCTGAAGTTAGCCAGTTTTTGTTGTTTTTACACTACTGGTGTTTACCACGAGCTCCAGCTGCACTAGGAGCAGTCCCTTTTTTGTTTTGTTGTGATCCACTATGCCACTAGGGTGGGATTCCATTTGGATATGTCCTCTGGTATGCCATGGTGCATCAACTGGCTGGAAAGGCAGGGCTGTAGACTGGCAGCCTGTGGCAGGTGCAGACGTGCATGGACTGGGTGCAAACCTGAGGTACATACCTGGCCCTTATTAGTGTATAGGTACCATGGAGCAAGGCCAGTAAAGAAAAACACTCTGCATGCCAGAGAGAAGGTGGGGTTGCTTAGTTGGGCTACCTCTGTTTGGAACGAGGAGGAAATATTATACTCGTAAGACTCTTAGCCTTTCCTCACTGTCCCTGTTTCACAAACACATGTGCTAAACATTCTGAAGAGAGGTAGAACAACAACTAAACAACCCCACTTCTCTCTGGCAGTATAGTGTAGTGGTTAAGGGCACTGAGCTGCAAACCTGGACACCTGGGTTTGAATCCCATCAGCCCCACGTGCACACTGTGGGACCTTGAGCAAGTCACTTGACTTTCTTGTGCTCCCAGATTATGCCTGGAAACAAGTTCTGGTTTAGCGTGCCTTTCCTGGTTAAACAATTCCCCCATCCCCTTTCCCTTTCCCTTTCCCTAAACTGTGGATTAAAGAATCTCTATCAACTCCCTTCCATTATAGTGGGCATAGTAAGGGACTTACAAAGCATACTAGTATTAAGATGACCATGTAACACATTAAACATTCAAGTAATCCAGGAAACTGTCTGTGTGGGCTTCACTGAAAGAAATCACTCTCTTAGCCAGGCAGAGGTCCCACAGTTATTCACAGTACTTGGAAATGTTTACCAGAATTTTAAACAATGGTGGAGGAGGAGAAAACTGCTGCAAACATGCCTTTAACCATTACTTCATGCTCACTGGAACAAAACCATCCACAGCCAGGGAAATGTCATAAAATTCCATATTAGACATGAACATAGTTAACTGAGACCAGGGCTCCCTGAAAAGAGACCTGAGCCTTGGCCTAGACCAATGGAAGACAGTGCCCCTCCTGGTCCTTGATAAATGAGGGTAGGGGAGCAGGAGGGCCACGGTTGGAAATTGCAGATGGCCATTTTCTTCTCACACTTGAGTAATTAAAGAATAGCATTACTTATAGCCCTAGAACAGACTCAGAATGGGTCCAATTTCTGGGAGTGTTGTGGCTTCACGGAGGTATATTGGGCAGTTTCAGCCTTCTGGGATGCAGGCAGTGCTGGAGGAGCTGAAGCATGCTCTGCCCAGGATATCATCTTGGCCTGTGTAGGTGAAGCTGGTAGAGACACTGAGGCCTCAGGTGCTGTTCAGTACTTCTGGGCACTTGCCCTTGGGATGATGCAGATCCAAGGGTCTCATATCAGTTCTTTGTGAGCAGGTTAGAGATAAGCAATGGACTGATGGAGGAGGCTGATGAAGGCAAACCTCACTGATGACCGTGGGAATGCCACTGCAAGTTGAGCTCATTCAGACAGAGTTCAGCTTCTTTATGTTTTCTGCCACAGCTTGTCATCTGCTCCAGCCAATGCCCCTCGTCAGGCAAGGGCTTGTCCTTGTTGGTGCCATACACCTGATAAGGCGTGGAGGTGTCCATCAGCTGTGTGGGGGGGTCCATACATCTGGAAAGTCTATAGTCAACTGAGGAGAAAACCTAGGTAGGTTAAGTGTGATGAATGAAATGCTCAGTGGCTTTGGGAAAATCAAATCAGTGATAGAGGCCATTCAGTGAATCCCCAGTTGTGTCAAGTAGTGCATGGTGGTTCAAATTTTCAGGTGAGCAAGTTTTAATTGTGCCCTTGCAAAGGCTCTCCTTTGTGTGAGAGTTCAGATGAAACATCTTGAAAGAATCAAATACCCAGTCCTATTTCTGCAGACCCCTATCATGAGCTAAACACAAAACATTTTACTTTACAGGGTGCCTCAAAAATTTCATTAGAATGGGTTGAGTTCATTTTCCATGTTTTTGTCTTGTGGCTAAAGAGTGGTGGGCACACTCGATCTCAAGATGGGACATTTAGGAGTATCAAAAAGTAGTGGAATAGAGTGCTGAAAAATGCTTAGAATGTCCTATCCTTCTGCTCCTCCAGGAAGCTGATAGGATGCAGATTGTTTTAGCACTCCAGGTTTTCTAGATTGTCCACTTTTGCAAGCAGATACAGTGGAGCCAGTCAGAATGTAGTGCAGGATTCTAGTGATACTGCATAACAAAAGGGATTAACTGCCATTAAAACTCCCTTTCTTACTTCAGTAAATTTACTGCAGTATACTGCCGTTTTTTGTTGCATCCTAGCCGGCACCACTGTATCTGATGGAGCAATCCAACTTTCATAATCGGGCCTGCAATGTTACCTTCCCACACTTTGACCTGTTTGATCTGCTGTTCAGCTACTTCGACCCTTGCTGCTAGCACTGTCCAGGTTCTGTTCATTTGGGCTGGTTTAATTTTTAGATTGGCTGTATCCTTCAATATTTGTGTTAGCATAGCATAGCATAGCTTCAATATTTGGTTAGGCCTCACCTGGAGTATTGCATCCAGGTCTGGTCACCTTACAACAAGCAAGATATACGAAGGGTTGAGTCAGTCCAATGTAGAATGACCAGGTATATTACTGGATGAAAAGGCAAATCTTATCAGGAAAGACTGAAAATATTAGATCTTTACTCCCTAGAATACAGAAGATACATAGGAGATCTGTGCATGTTATTCAGATCATTAGATGACAGCATTCTTAGAGCCGAGCTTGGACTAACATTCATTCAAAGCAGAGTAAGTGGTAGGAAACATTCAAAGCAAATGTGTTTGGACAAGTGGAATTAACTATCTAGGGAAAAACTGTTTTAGTATCAGGGCTATACGGGCATGGAATGCTTTACCTGAGGTGGTAATTGCAAGCAAAGATACAGTATGTATGCATTTAAACTTAATTTAGATAAGGTAATGAAAAATGAGATCAAATTTGGGGGTCAGTTTTGAATTGGATTCAAACTGACTAGAAAATATAAAAAAAAAAAGGCAAGCATATGGACAAAAGTGTTTTTAAGCTTGAAACATCTATGAAATCTATGAAATATGTGCCATCACAGATGGGGCCGTAGTGCAGGCCACGGGGTTCTCTCAGTCGGTGCAAGCAGAATTTTTGGTACACTGCAGAAAGTAAAAGTGACTCAGCACCGGTTCTCTAACTCAAGTGATACCCAGGATCATTGCCAAGAATGGTGTCTATGGAATCAGCATGACTGACTGATTTAAAATATTCATATAACATTTCTGTTGGTTTTGGTGACAGATTCTTAGGGATTTCAACTGGGGTCTATAGCCATAAATGTTTAAGCAGCCATCTTGCCAGTGGCTCGGAGACTGGTGTATTTAGTTCTGTTCCTCTTCTTACTTGATCAAAACTGTGATGTCACTTTTTGTGAATTCACAAGTAAACAATCTAGAAACTGATGACTCTCTTCTTGGTCAGATGTTTCTTCACAGTCACTGAGGTCACAGTGCTGATGTGGTATGAAGAGGAATAGAACTAGATATTCAGCTTCCAGACAGAATACTGTTCCACACATCACCCAAAATAATGTTAGTTGGAAAAGCTTCAAATTAGCAAAAGGAGAAAAGATTACTTAAAATATAAGAAGTAATACTTGACTACTTTTAAAAGTTAATATTATTTTCAGGTTCTTAACTATCTCTTTGAAGTCACAACATTTTTTTAACAAAAAAAAGTGTTCCATGCCATCCAGACATGTCCACTCAGAGGGCTGGGGACAACATAGTGTGGAGCAGGGTGGAATTAGCATGGAAGGTGGGCATGCATTGCTGCTGAGTCACCCCAGACATTATACTCTCGTAAAGCTGTGGCCCAAACTCCTATTCTTATCTTCCATTGATTATGGTTTTCCATTATATGCTTCAGCTTCTTCATCAGTGTTCCAGCGTATAAAAATTATCACTGTTTGTCATTTTGTTGGTTCTGCACATTTTTAACTTGTCATTGCAATTTGTGCAGTAAAATGAGTTGGTTGTCTTTTGATCAGTCATTTATTTCAGTCTGATCACTTTGAAAAGGTTTTATGCCTCACCTGTTCAATATTCTTTCATGACAGATTTTCATAAATCTCTAAATTTACACCATAGTAGATCTGCACAAATCCAATCTCTAAGACCCCCTTTTCATAAAATATCTCAGGGCAGAAGTCCTGTTTGTATTATACTGTTAAGTTATGGAATGTTCTACCTGATTCATTGTTGTCTCTTGGGTCTTTGTATGTATTTAAGAAACATTTAAAGCTACATTGTATGCATAAGTCTCAATGTTCTCGTAATAATACTTGAAGTAATTTGTATTATATTGCTTTTAATCTCTGTATTTTTTGGGTACTCCTTGGAAGTGGGCATCTGATGCTCTTGGGACTTACCTGAATAACAAATTTAAAAAAAAAATGATGCTGCCCTTCACACCCTCTCCATGGCGTGCATACTATATTCTGAAGTGCACAGAAGCATGTTCCCACCCCTACCCTCAAGCCAGCTGCTTGTGTAGAGGTGCATGTTGGGTTGAGGCAGACATCCATGGGGGGTGCAGAGAGGGCTGTGGATATGCCAAAACTGCATGTGCAGACAAGGACCTTGGCAGACCTGCAGCCTCTCTACGTACCTCTACACAGTTGAGTAGGGTCTCCTGAGACCTTTGTGGATCAGGCACTTAAACTTTAAAGAACAAACAAAAAAAGAAAGAAACACAATTTGGCTGGTGCCAACAAGGCTGGTCCTGCTTTTTTTTCTGTTGTCATTTTGATCTTACTGTCTCACCAGTCTCACTGTTGTAGTTATGTGAAGTCCACATCTAATGCCAGTTTTACAGATTTTTCTTTGTGTACACTGCCCACATGGAGGGCTTTGATACAGTGACACTGGTTTTCAGTAATGCTGTCTACACTATACACAATGGTTCACCTCCACCCAATACCAGGCTATTATTTGGCCCCCCCACACACAAAAGTCAATTATAGACCCCTCCATATCACTGATTTTGTTTTTCTTCTCTGATGATCTGAGTTGGACACTGGACTCATCAGGTAGTTGCTGGAAAAGGGATAGAATTTTTTTATTTGAATGGGCTGGGTTAGGCACTGGAGCTATTAGGAAGTTGGTGGACAGGGTCAGAATTTTTTATCCCCGATGGGTCAGGTTGGGCATCAGACCTGTTGGGTAGTTTGGGGAGCGAGAAGTAATTTTTTTTTTATTCCTTGACAGGCCAGTGTGAACTTGGGAATCATCAGATTGTTGAGGACAGGGGTACATATTTCTTTTATTCCCTGATGGCCCAGGTTAAAGGGAGAGGGACAGATTTTTTTCTTTTATTCCCTAATGGGCCAGGTTGGGCACTGTTGCTGAGAGAGGGGAACAGATTTGTTTTATTCCCTGATGGGTTAGGTTGGGCACTGGACCCGTCAGGTAATTAGATGAGGAGGAGGAGGGCAAATTTTTTTTTTTATTCTGTGATGGGCAGGGCTAGTCACTGGACATTTAGATAGCTGGGAGATGGGGCCTATGTGTTTTTTTATTCCCTGTTGAGGAGGTTGGGCACTGGCCATTCTATTCTATTCTATTCTATTCTGTTCAGTTCTGTTCTGTCCTGTTCTGTTCCTCATTTCCTCCCCTACAAGTATGGAACTCCTGTGCTTTGAAAAATACTTCAGAATACAATGAGCATGAAAGTCATTATAAAAGGCCACATTCTATTACATGTCTATTCTACAGTCCTTGCACTACCAACATCTAACTCTATCATAGTTGAGAGTAGAGTGACAGATTTTTTCCTCTGACAGGCAGAGTTGGACAACGAATCTATCACATAGTTGGGGAGGGAGGAGGAGGGCAGATTTTTTTTTTAATTCTCTGGGAGGTAAGGATGGCAAATTGATGATGCCCACATGTGCCTTTTTTTCTAAGAGACTTTGCTTCTCATGGGCAGGTCGGTCAATAGGGGGAAGGTGCCTCACTGCTCAACATGCTGGATTGGACCATACATGGCAATAAGAGCCATGCAAGGGTGTTAGGGAGAGTGCCGAGCTGAAAAAGAGTACCTAAAGAAGCAAAGACAGTGAGATGGGGAGAGTCCAGCAATGGAGCCAGAATCAAGTGCACTTAGGATTATAGTCTCACAAGTGTGTGCTATCATGCTGTCAGTTCCCCCCTCCGCCCCCCTCTCCCACCTCAGTGGGTGGCAGGCCAGAAGAGATGGCGAAGCCAAAACTCACTGATAGTGGCACCAGCAAAGCAGCAAAGGGGCACATATTTTATTCCCTGACAGACTGGGATAGGTACAGGACTCATCACATAGTTTGGCGAGATGGACAGATTTACCTTTTTAGTTTCTGATGGGTCGGGCACTGGGTCAACCAGCTTGTTGTGAGGAGGTGGGACAGATTTTTTGTCATTCCTTTACAAGCCAGGTTGGGCCCTGGACTCATAAGGCAACATTTCACTGCTCTTTTTTCTTCCAATAAATAGAAAAAATATGACTCTAGCCAAGGCCAGCTCATAACTTCTTGCACTTTCAGTCTTTAATGTAATAGGAGCATAAACATGAATGAGATTTGATAGGCTGAAAATAATAGCTCCGTGTAAGTAAGCATGGTGTAAAGATTAAAACTGTTTTTATTTTGGCCAAATGTTGTTTTGCAAATTGCCTCTTTTTGGCCATCCCTTACTTCAGCAACTGATCTCCCCCCTCCTTTGTTTTCCCAGTCCTTGGCCAGGCTACTTGGACTGACTGGAAGCTCAGCTGTTTTTTTCATTATGCTGAGATGCTGTGAGATAATTCCTAGTTCCTACAAGCATCAAATGGTTGTGCAGACTGACAGTATTAGTACTTCTTCTGGGAGCTCATTCATTGTGTTGCTTGCATGCATATGCAAGAAACACATTGCATCAGCAGTTAAGGAGCATGCCACAATGTGTAAAGAAATTCGGCCATGTTACCACGCAATCAGCTGTTTTGGTGCATTACAGGCTACCAAAACAGCTGATTGCATGGTGTTCCCATGGCAATGGCTTCTCTGTCAGCCTCTCACAGTCCCCAGGAAGTCAACAGAAAGCCACCACCCACCATGCAGTGTGCCGTCCTGGTGAAACATTTCAGTAAATAAAAAAAAAATGCTGACAGGGTGCCCAATCCTCCTGTTGGCATGACTCCTTCCCCAGTTCATTTGCCGATGGGGTACCCAATCCTCATCGGCATAATGCACCTCCCCTATTTGTTGTTTACAGAGGGGGGGTAACCAATCCCCCCCTCAGCTCATGCGTCCCCCAGCACACAGTATGGCCGACAGGGGTGCCCAATCCCCCATCGGCTCCACTGCCCCCCCAAACAAACTTCCATCTGCCTTGCTGGGAGCCCACCCCAGCATGGCAAAAGTCTCTTTGGTCAATGGGGGTGCCCAGTTCCCCATCGGCTCAACTGCCCCCCAACAAACTTCTATGTGCCATGCTGGGAGCCCACACCAGCATGGCAAAAGTCTCCTTGGCCCACGGGGGTACCCAATCCCCCATCGGCTCCACTGCCGCCATCCAAATAAACGTCCTGCTGCCTCATTAGAAGCCCACCCCAGTGTAGCAAAAATCTCCTGTTGTCTTTAAAACAAAACCTAGAAGAAAAACTGTCCTTTGTTGATCCTCTTGCCTCCTCCCCATCCCGCGCCCACCCTCTGCTTACTCCACCTCCCCACACCCCCTGCCTCACCCCATACCTACCTCTGGAGCCTGGTGCAATGATCTTCTGTGGACTGGGAACATGTCTGCACTCTTCAAAGCCGACCGTGAACTGAAGAAATGCCAGTAAGCTGTATGATGGCATAAATAGGTGTTTTCCAACTTTGGTGCATATCTCGGCTATTTTGGGGAATTTTTTCACCAAATTTTCATCATGGGGTTCTTGGGACCTCACCTCATGAACTCAGTCACTGTCATTTTGTTATGCAGTCCCAAAAGGTGATTTTGTAGTCACTGCGCGGAACCACCTTTTGGGACCAATTAATGAAACAACGGTGTCACAGTTCATAAGGTAGTTCCCCAAAAACCCTATGTTGAAAATTTGGTGAAAAAATTCCCCAAAATGACTGTTTTACAAGCGTGTGTTTTGCAATTCCTACGCACACTCATAAGTTCGAGCATTTTTAATATTTTTACTTCAGATTTTCAACATTGCCATTTTACCACATCTCAAGAACAGTACAGCTGTCATTTTTCACATCTCCCCAGAAATGTGTTTTTGCACCTGTAGCGTACAATGGTGCAGTCAGTGTGTGAAATCAATGTTTGGGACAGATTAAGAAAATCACAGTAACACTGTTCATGAGGTAGGCCCTCAAAAACCCTATGTTGAAATTTGGTGAAAAAATTCCCAACAAGCATTTATCAATGCCGAATGTTGTCGCGCTGGCATTGGCAGTGGGAGTGGCGTAGGTAGAGACATATAGTACTGTGATTTTGTGAATGTGTCTCAAAAGGTGATTTTGCACAGCGAGCACGCTATTGTGCTCCACAGCTGCAGAAACACATTTTGGGCAGGCTGCGAAAAATGGCAGCTGGACTGTGGATAAGGAGATGTACACAAATGGCAGTGGTGAAAATGTGGCATGAAAATATTGCAGATTGATGAAGTTACAAGGGTGCGTGGAAACTGCGCAATGCACGCTTGCAACACAGTCATTGTATGGAGTTTCGGCACCAAATTTTCAACATAGGCATTTTAGGCACTCTGCTCATGAACAGTGTCACCGTCATTTCCTCAGACTGTCCCAAAAAATGATTTTGCACAGCGGCCGTGCAATTCTGGGCCTGACATGCGAAAACACATTTCAGGCAGCTGCAGTGTTCATAAGAAGGTATGGAAAAATGCCAATGATGAGCAGCTGGAGTAAAAGTATTACAAATTCACAAAGTGATGAGCATGCATGCAAACTGTGCAATGCACGCTCATAAAACACTCATTTTATTGACTTTCATTCCCAAACTTTCAACATAGGCATTTTAGGGCATCTGCTAATGAACAGAGTCACTGTCATTTTCATCATGTGTATTGAACACGGACTTTCCACAACAACCACGCTATTCTGCGCCGGAACTGCGAAAACAGATTTTGGTCAAGATGTGAAAAATGACAGCTGTACTGTTCATTAGGAGGTGCAGAACAATGGTACTGTAGAAAATCTGGAGTGAGAATATTAGAAGTTTGCGAACATACAAGCGTGCGTGCAAACTGCGCAATGCACGCTTGCAACACAGTCATTTTATGGAGTTTTGCCACTAAATTTTCAAAACAGGCATTTTATGACCTTGGCTCATGAACAGTGTCACTGTCATTTTCATAATGTGTCCCGAACACTGATTTCGCACAGTGAACGTGGTATTCTGCGCCGAAAGTGCAGAAACACATTTCGGCAAGGATGTGAAAAATGACAGCTGTACAGTTCACAAGAAGGTGTAGTAAAATGCCAAATTTGAGAATCTGGCATGAAAATATTATGAATGCGCTAAGTTACGAGCGTGCATTGCACAGTTGCTATGCACCTTGTAAAACAGTCATTTTATGGAGTATTGTCACCAAATTTTCAACACAGGCATTTTAGGACCTCTGCTCATGAACAGTATCACTGTCATTTTTGTAATGTGTCCTGAACACTGATTTCACACAGCGACCACGCTATTCTGCACCGGAAGTGCGAAAACACATTTTGGCCAGGATGTGAAATATGACAGCTGTACAGTTCACAAGAAGGTGTGGTATAATGCCAATGTTGAGAATCTGGCATGAAAATAGTGCGAATGCACTAACATACGAGTGTGCGTTGCACAGTTGCTATGCATACTCGTAAAACAGTCACTTTCAGGAGTATTGTCACCAAATTTTCAATACAGGCATTTTAGGATCTCTGCTCATGAACAGTATCACTGTCATTTTTGTAATGTGTCCCGAACACTGATTTCGCACCACAACTGTGCTATTCTGCACTGGAAGTGTGAAAACACATTTCGGCCACGATGTGAAAAATAACAGCTGTATGGTTCACAAGAAGGTGTGGTAAACTGCCAATGTTGAGAATCTGGCATGAAAATATTGTGAATTTGCTAACTTATGAGCATACACTGCGCAGTTGCTACACACACTCGTAAAACAGTCATGTTTTGGATTTTTCCCACCAAATTTGCAACATAGGGTGTTTGAGAGACCTCCTCATGAACAGTGCACTGTCATTTCCTTACATGGTCCGGAAAGGTGATTCTGCACAGTGACTGCGAAATCACCTTTTGGGACCGAATAATGCCATGACAGTGCAAGAATTCATGAGAAGGGGTCCCAAAAACCCGATGTTGAAAATTTGGGGTCATAATTTGCAAAAATGCCTGAGATATGTACTAAAGTTGAAAAAACCCTATCTATCCCATTATACAGCTTACCGGCATTTCCTCAGTTAGTGGTCAGCTTTGAAGAGTGCAGACATGTTCCCAGTCCACCGATGATCGTTCGCTGGAGCTCCAGAGGTAAGTATGGGGTGGGGTGTGGGGAGGCAGGGTGTGCAGTGGGTGGGTGGGTGGGAGAGGGGCACAGAGACTATGAGGGACCATTTCCTTTTACAGGTTTGAAAAGGAAAAAAAAAAACATCGCAGGACAGTTTTTTTTTCCAGGGGATTTGGCATGCTGGGATGAGCTCCCAGCATGCCACCTAACTGTTTGGGGTTGGGGAGGTGTCTGTAGCCAACGGGGGATTGGGCATCCTCATTGGCAAACAACACGGGGGGCAGAATTTATGCCGACGGGGTTTGGGCACCCCCCTCGGCATGCAAAGAAGGGGAGGTGCAGAGCCAAGGAAGGAATTTGGCACCCCCCTTGGCTTTAAACAATTGGGTGGTTATTTCTGCTGATGGGAAGTGGGCTCCCTCATTGGCACACAAGGAAAGAGGGGCAGGGTAAGAGCCAAAGGGGATTGGGCACCCCCTCGGCATTAAACAATTGGGGGGGTGCTTTATGCCGACGGGGATTGGGCTCCCCCGTCAGCACATTCACAGGGGGCATGGGCAGCTGACAGGGGGATTGGGCACCCCCGAAGTCGGCAGTTCTAAGGCCAATGTCCCGCCATGTACATAATGGTGGTGAGCACGGCAAGAAAAGGACCGCTGCGTCTTTCGAGCTTTGCTCGGATTGCATCAGACCTTTTCTTAGATGTGCTTGCCACATTATGTATGCATGGTGTGGCACTGGCATGCAGGCTGATTGGGGAATGCAGTATGCACCTACTGGTGTGTGCCCTGCATTCGCCCAACAGCGACCGTGCCTCTAAAGCTGCACTGTCCCATGATGTTGGCTGCGCAAGTGCGCCAACATAAAAATGACTGTTTTACAAGCATGTGTTGCACAGCTCCTACTCACGCTCATAACTTCGAGCATTTTTAATATTGTCACTCCATATTTTCAATATTGCCATTTTACCACACCTCCTTATGAACAGTATAGCTGTTATTTTTCACATCTTGCCCAAAATGTGTTTTCGCACATGTAGCACATAGTGGCGCGGTCGGTGTGTGAAATCAATGTTTGGGACAGATTAAGAAAATCACAGTGATACTGTTCATGAACAGAGGTCTTAAAATAGATATGTTGAAAATCTGGTGACAAATGTCCATAAAATGACTGTGTTACGAGCAGCATGCATTGTGCAATTTCCACGCACCCTCGTAAGTTCACGAATTTATAATATTTTAGTCCAGATTTTCAACACTGGCATTTTTCCACACCTCCTTATGAACAGTACAGCTATCATTTTTCACACCCTGGCTGAAATGTGTTTCACACTTCCAGTGCAGAATAGCATCGTCGCTGTGGAAAATCAGTGTTCGGGACAGACTAAGAAAATCACAGTGACACTGTTCATGAGCAGAGGTCCCAAAATGCCTGTGTTGAAAATCTGCTGTAAAATATCCCCAAACTAATTACATTACAGGTGTGTGTTGTGCAGTTTCTATGCACACTCATGACTTCACCAGTTTTTTTATATTTTCACTCCATATTTTCAACAATGCCATTTTTTACACCTCTTCGTGAACAGTACAGGTGTCATTTTTCACATCCTGTTCAAAATGTATTTTTGCACCTGTGGTGCCAAGTGGTGTAGTCACTGTGCAAAATCACCTTTCGGCTAACAAACTGATAGTGTCACTGTTCATGCGGTGGGGTCACAAAAAAGCCCATGCTGAAAACTTGGAGTAAAAATACCAAGAAACGCCCAGGGCATTAGGGTTTTTAGACCATAAAGCCCAACCTTGTAGAGACTGACAGGCATCAGGGGTGTGATTTTGGATTGTTGACAGTAATGCTCCACCCCCACCCTGTAGCCAGTGGCAGGCATCAAGGTGAGCCTTGGACCCTTAGGCCCCAGAGTTCACCCCATACTCTTATACTGCACCCATTTCAATGTATTTTCTTATAGAATGAGGTGATTGTAAAGCCCGAACACTCCAAGGCACACCTCGACACTTGTAAGTGTCTGCTGGGTAGGGTGAGGAGAAATGTCGTGACCGTTATGGGCGACGATCCAAAGGCACACCCCAATGCCTGTCCACCTCTGCAGGGTGGGGGTGGAGTTGGTGTCAGTTCAATACTTCACTGCCATTCCTATACTGCATCTGTCTAACTCCTGCACTTCCACTGCTAATGATAGCAAGCAACACTTGGCATTGACAAATGCTTGTTTTCATTCTTGTCATCACCGTATGGGGGCAGGGCATATGATAAACAACCCAATGGCCTCGTCAGTGTATCACCTAAGCCAGTTGTACATTCACAACAGTTTAGCCACTTTGTCAACAGGTTCTCATATGCTCTGCTCCTTGCAGTGAATAAAAGTTAGCAATGCATTGCAGACAGCTACAAAGGAGCTATAGCAAGGCACAACCCACTCATTAACAACCATAAAAAGCGTATCCTTGTCTCCCAATGCATTTTAATGAGACAGTTGCGCAATACTTCCTGACTTTGATACCAGTAAGAACTGGTCTACTATACAGACCAGCCCTAAAACCACTCTGCAAATGTACCATTGTTTGTAAAAGCTCCAGCCGTTTGTAAATTCTGAGTTTTTACCAGATGGATTAAAAGACTACTTTGGAGTATAAAACAATGCAAATCTGGTTTAATTACAAAAGAAAGAGAAATTACAGTAATCAAAAAATGGTTTTCGCAGAGGGTGGTCTCCATTTGGAACTCATTGCTTGATTCTGTGGTTATGATGAGTAAAAATATGAAAAGCTTTAAAGCTAGTCTAGGCAAGTACCTGGATGTGAACTGTATCATAGGATACAACCATTGGTGAAATGGCATGCACTAAAAAAAGTCTCCAGTAGCTTAATTGTTTTTTTTTTTATTTAGAAATATTGTTAACTGGGCAAACAAAGCACTGGGCCCCATCAGGAAGACACTTCAGTGAAACAAAAATTGCATACAAAAAACACATATTATACATAAAAGCATAGTACAATGCTTAAAAAGGTATTATAAAATTCACTAGTACATACATACAGTATGCCAGCAATAAGACACGATGAGGTGTGGGTTATGGCCTGATAAGAGCACGCCCCAGGTGCGTTATGAGGCACGAGGCGCTTGCGCTGAGTGCCTTTAGCACCTGGGAAGTGCTCTTATCAGACCATAACCCACAGCTTGGAGTGTCTTATTGTGCTTATAAAATGGGCCCCAAGTATTTTTTTTTTTAAAGAAGAAAAAAAAGCAAAAAGTTAAAAATATAAAACAAGAGATTTAAATAGATGAAATAATAAAAATAGTCCCCCAACTGCAGTAGTTCTACAACTGTTTCAACAGCAGTAGAGGGCTTCATATATATTCTTGAGGTTATTTGTCCATCATTTCTGGTTTTAGTAGCTTTACAACCCCCTAGTAAAATATTTTGTTTGTCTCTTTAGTTCCTACTAAACTGACAAAGGGTGTTTGTCTCACAGCCACCATCTAGTTGCTTCTAAAGCAAGCATGTCCTATTGCAGCCACTATTCTTAATGCTTTTTAAACAGTATATCCTGCTGATCAGCATTAGTGAATTTTTTTTATCAAGTGCATGAAAAGAAGATAATGGCAATGATTGGGTCTCCTGTTATATTTCTGAGGTGCTGTCACACTTAATCGATCGGGGAGGATGACTGGGTTTGCCTATGTTGAAAGGCCATGTGCCGTCGCTTCTTCTCTGATGTTGTTGCAGTCCAAGCACTCGTGTTCCATATTTGGTTTTCTATCCTCCGTCCCCTCCCAAGAAAGAGAAACTATTGCTTACTATTATTTGTATGTAAGCTTTTTGTCATTAAATTAATTATTTGTTGCCTTGAGTGGGAGCGAGCGTGTCCCTCGTCGGCCACCGTAGAGAGTAGCTTTAAAGTTAAGAGATCGCAACTGTCACAGAGGTAAAATAAAAAAAAAGTTTTCACCTTACAATAATGCGGTGCATTTCTTTGTTCAGTAATTCAGATTTCTAACAGGTGGGGGGGAGTACTGCAGTCACGTTGCTAAAGGAACCAAGACCCGGAGCTGTAATCAGGAAATGGGCACCGAGCGAACCAAAGCTTTAAAATGGTAACTGTGGTTTACATAAACTGGGTGTTGTTGGAGCCGGTGGAGCAATGGGAGGGAGTGAAAGCTGGACTTGTAGGTATTTTTCTTTTGGGGGGGGTTCTGTGCTGATGGCAGGGTTACCACCACTCTCCCGATTCCATCGGATGCTACTTGAGCAGTTCTTAAAGTAGTGGGAGAGCAGTGGCATACATTGATTTTACTGTGTGGTGCATTCTCTTTGGCACATGTAGTGCCGGTTGTGAAGATATGTCCTGATAAAGACACGGCTGACAGAGGCTGTCAGCCAATCAGAATAAAGGAAATGTTCTGCCCATTTTATAAACCAGTATAAATATCTGGCACAGTGACAATATAAGAAGAGTAAATCATAATCTCATATTAAGGGTGAACAAATGGCTGATCAATAGGTCACGAAGAGTTAGGATCAGGAATAGCCTACCTGATCCAAAATATGTCACCAGTGGGGTACCACAAGGCTCTGTCCTGGGACCAACTTTGTTCAATGCATTCGTACATGACATAAGCACGAATAACAAAAACACCATAATAACATTTGCTGATGACACCAAACCTGGAGGGGAGGTGGACACATGGACCAAGTATGAATCACTCCACAAAGACCTTGGTAAAATTGAACAATGGTGTGAAAAAAACAAAATGACATTAAACCAAGATAAATATACTATCCTCCACTTTGGGACAAATAATCCTAATCACAGCTATAAACTGAACAATCAAGAATTAAAGTCCAACATAAAGGTGAGTGACCTGGGAATCTTAATAAACAATAACCTCACTCAGGGATCACTGTAAAAAAAGTCACCCAGATAGCCAGCTCCCTACTGAATAAACTCAAACACACCTTTAGTACAAAAGTGAATTCTGTATTGTGCCACTACACAAATTCTACATTAGATCTCATTTAGTCTTTGGTTCCCCATTTTGGAGCCCATGTGATGCCCAGGACATAAAACTGGTGGAATCTGTTCAGCATAGAACATTCAAATTAATCCCAAACCTAAGGCAACTGACTTCTAAACAAAGACTAAAGAAAACCGGCCTTGTAACACTCTCTGATAGGAGAATGAGAGGTGATTTGTGACAGCTTTACAAATTGTTACAGAATAATGATCTAGCTGAACAATGTGAATTGAAATACACTAATAGAAATATTAATCTCAGAAGCCACAACAAACAGTTACAATAAGGGCAGCCAAGGCTTGGAATCTTCTCCCAGAAGAAGTTATTAACACAAAAGATTTCAATCAGTTCAAAGTAAACTGGACAAACACCTAAACTAGGCAGGGAAATAATTATGTTGTATACACCCACTGGGAGTGGGAGACACTCCTGATGGGCTAACAGCATACTTGTGTCTAGATAAACCAAGTAAACAGACAAAAACGATCAGTAGCAATATTCAGCATACTAAAAACCTGTACTCAAGTACAAGTATAATGTGTACTCGTGTACAGGAACTTTTTTAGGGATGATTTAAAGTTACCAATATTTTTCAAATTATGTAACTCACATGAAAGGTTTTAATTGCAATCTGTTTGAAAGAATTCTGTTTTTTTTTTTTTGTTGATTTACAGAATGGAATATCTAAAGTGATTGTGTTCTGTGACCTTTATACTCTTGAACTTGATTTTTGCACAAAGAAATTCAACATTGGATTATGTGGTGAACAGTGAACTGAGTGAAATACAAAGCAAGAAAACTGTAAAATGTCACTTTGTTCTACTGGTCTGGTAACCATCCCAGTTTGTTGTATGATCACAATGACACTCCCTCAGTCTAACTTGCAAAACAAATCTGCATAAGACATTGTGCAAGCAGTTCTTTTGTTATTTGATTTTTTCTGATATACCCCCCCCCAAACCAAATTTCCATAATCCAATATTGGCATAAGGCAAGTCTGCAAAATTGTTCTTCTAGTTTCATCTGTTAGGTAGCCTCTGACAGTATACAGTGCTCCTATCATATGTATTTGTTTAGTTATTTTATCAACATGTGCTTGGAAACTTGGCTGACTGTCTAGTATTACTCCTAAGTATTTAAAATTGGACACCATTTCTACTTTTACTCCATCATTAGAAGTTATTTCAAAAGGTTCAGACATGCTTCTTTTTTTGTCATTAGTGCAAAACAGCATCCCCTTTGTTTTCCTTGTATTCAAGGAAAGTCTGTTCCCCTCAAGCCAGCATATCAATTTATTACAGTCACATTCTAAGTTTTATTGTAGCAGTCTTGTATCTTTATTAACCATATACAATATTGCATCATCTGCATATAGTACCATATGAGACCTAGAGTATATGGATGGTATTTCATTTATATACAACAAAAGCAGCATATGCCCCAGTATTGATCTCTGGTGTACCTCATGGTCAATAGTCATTGGGTCTGACAATATGCCATTAACACAAACCTGCTGTTCTCTGCCTGTTAAATAGCTGTGAAACCATTTCACCATGGGGTCCCCAAAGCCAATACCAGACAGCTTCAACTCCAGCAGGGGGTGGTCCACGAGATCACAGGCCTTGGTCAGGTCCACGAACACTGCACCATTACACAATCCAGCATCCATGTTCTCCTGCAAGTCATTCATGAAACTGACCCAGGCTGTCACAGTGCTACACTCCCCCCAGAACCCATGCTGTGCCACTGTTAACAGACCGTATTTGTCTAGATAGCCCATTATTTACATATGTAATAGCCTTTCCTGTATTTTTCCAACTAGTGATAGCAGTGAAATAGATCTATAGTTACCAGGTGTGCTATCTTGTCCTCCTTTGAAAATTGGGAACAGATAGGCTTTTTTCCACATGTCTGGAACAGTTTGGGTACTCAAAGATTTATTATAGATTATTTGTAAGGGGTAAGCAAGTTCACTGGCTGCAATTGTTAATATTTTCACTTCCTCTTGATCAGGTCCTGGCCACTTTGATTAGAGTTTTTTAAAACATGTATATACTTCCTGCTGTGTTATATTTTAAAATAGAACTTTGGATTTGTATCGTTAGAATTAAATTTTACTTGTTGTACGTTTCCTTCAAAGTTTAACAAATACTCAGACAAATCTGTACATTTTTAATTTAAATAATCAGCCATGTCCTTATTGTCAGTTATTTCTTGATCATCCTTAAGTAAACTACCAATAATTTCTTTCTTTGGAGTTAGCAAATTGTTTACACTTTGCCAGAACTTTTTTGTGTTGAAATGTGGCTGCCTGTTAACTCTTAAAAAGGTCCACCTTAGCCTTTTTTCTTTTTTACACCTGTTTCTTAACTGCTTTAAGTTAACCAATTCCTTTCCAAGTTTGTTTTCTTATACTATGTACTAGCTACATCCCTGCCTTTCATTAGTTTTAGCAGCTTGCTATTTATCCACCTATTGCATCTCCCTCTTAATATTTTCTTTTTCATGGATTCTCTGCAGTTTATTACTGAGTGTAAAATGTGTAGAAACAAATGAACTGCAATATCTACATCTTGGATGTCTTGTAGCTGCTTCTAGTCTTTCTCTGACAGATCCTATTGTATGTTTATTAATTTTTCTTCATTTAGAGCCCTGCCTTCCACAACTGTACCCTTTCCTTTTGGTTTATTGTTGCTCCAAATGCAATATATGGGTAAGTGGTTGCTTATTGCATCCGTTAACACCCCTGAGGCTTTACTATTTTTTGTATTGTTTACCATTACCCAGCCCAATAATGTAAGTTTCTTAGTTTTGCTGTTTAGTCTTGTTCCCTCATTTATTAATTGTTCTAAGTTAACCTTCTTTAATAATTTCTTGCATTTATTAACTTCATTTCCTTCCCAGTTTAAACTGGGATCACCCATCAATATCAATTCTTTATTCCTGAAAATATCTAATAGATTTATCAGTTCTTCCAAACCTTGTATTTTTGATTTCTGAGGGTTGTATATACAGCCAACTAACAATTTCGTTGTTACTATAACTGTTCTTGCATATTCCTATGAATCCTATGATAAAAATGATGCCTGTTTTATGTGTTAGGCCTCGAGTGTTCAGTTGCAAACACTTCATGGAGGCCAGCCTGAGAGCTGATTATCCAAACAGGAGTACTAGCTATAGATGAAGAAGACTACAATGACAGTGCTCTGACATTCTGGCTCATGTAATTTTTATGTGGATGTATTGTATCAGAAAATTTACATGCCTTCTTAACATCATTAAGAAAGCAGACATAGTAGCAGACACAGCAGTGACATTCTAGTCTTTTCAGTTGTATGGCCATAGGCAAAAGGCCTCTGATTTGAACCATGTGACTCAGCCAGGCAGGTTGGTCACATGATTTCTAACCTGACGATCTCCTCAGCAGCATAAAAGGCAGCTGCAGGGTACTGTCTAGAGGTGTGCAGTTTTTGAATATTAATTCCTGAATACCATGAATAATACATCTCTGGGGGCTGGTTCATTTTCCCCTGGGGTAAAATACAGACAAGGCACACTGATGAGTCCTGTGTAGGATGAAACACATGTCTGTGTCTTCTGTTTTTACCTGTTGCAGATTGTGTGAGAGGCCCTTTTGCACCACGCATTCCAGCTTAAAACAGAACCAGATTAAATTTTCTTATGATTTGCATACATATCCCATGATGCTTTACATTATGGGGATATGTGTGATTTTGTATTTCTTTGAAACCTGGATTTGTTGCCAGTGTCCTTTTTGGGTAACCCTTGCCTCAGTGCATCTGTATTGAGGTTCTTGCCTTTTTAGCTTACTTTCTTATTTTTGGGCCCACCATGACCCAAATCCATAAGACCACATTAAGGCCGATTTGTTTTACCCTGGTATGAGATACAGATGAAACACACTGATAAGTTTTGTGCAGGATGAAACACATGTCTGGTCTTCTGTGTTCACACTTTACAGATTGTATGAGAGGTCATTTGGCACCATGCATTCCTGCATAAAGCAGAAGCCGTCTAAATGTTTATAGTGATTTGCATTATGGGGAAATGTGTGATTTTGTATCTCCATGGTAGTGTACTCTAAGATATTACTTGTGTCATCTAAGGCCAAGTCAGGCAGCAGGTGTCTGATCAGTTGAATTTTTGGCAATGAGTTTTGTGCAAGAAGTAAGGAAATCAGTTCCTTACACACTGAAAGGCATTCCAGGACAGAAGACGCCTGTATGCTATAGTCAGACTTTACCTAAGCCCAGAAAGGTTCAGGGCACTGGCACATGAGATGACGGGAAGGTGTGATGGGGAGAATTTAAACTAGACCAGTGGTGGTTAGAGGGAGATGTAGGAGAACAATCATGCCCCCAGAATAGTAGAGGGGAGTTAAAAAGTTAGTGGTCAAAGGTCTGGAGCAAGGAGAGAGAAAAGCATAAACCGTCATTGCATGTTGGCAAATCTGAGCAGTGTGAAAAGCAAGAGGAATTAGTTGGAGGGTGAACTTCATGAGGCAAGTAGCAATGTAGTAGGACTCAGACATCTGTTGGAAAGAAGGAATAAGCTGGGATGCAAAAGTAGAGGGTTACAGTCCATTTAGAAGGGACAGGGAGAGTCAGAGGAGTGGGAGGGATGCTACCTTTATCAAGACAGGAATTAAATCAAGTAAGAAGTGGATGACAATGATTGGTTTCTAGTTAAGATGGCTATTTAGTCATTAGGCACTAACAGTCCCCATCATGAGGGGTTGTAACCTTTCAAACGCTACCTAAATGTAAGGGAGAAATCAGAAATACACACACACACACACACACATTAACTTCTTGCTTAGATTGTTATAAATGGTTCTGCAGTTTAATGCTTTTGTCTTTCAGAAAAACTATTACCTTCAGGTAAAAGGTACAGCAGCAGGGCAGACTGTCATTCCAAACTATGCAACTCAGTACCTAAGAAAATAGGACAGCAAATTTATTTATTACTCTGAGAAAATTTTTTTTTAAATATGACTCACTGTAGATGAAGTTTACGTTTTTTGACATGAGGCTGAACCTAAACGATATGACTTTGTTAATTATCTTCAAAATTTAAAGACAACTCAACTCCAAATAATAAATTCAATTAATTTTTTATTAATAATTTGCTATTTCAGAAAATCATTGGGCAAGAGGTGCCAATGTTGTGTGACCAGTGCCACTTCCTCAAGACTGAATGATGACCATCAGTTTCAGTCTTTCTTTTTTCCAATTCTATTTATCACCTGAATGACAGGTGAGGGATGTACCCCTTCCTTTAGGCACCTGGACAACTCACCCAGCATCCCCCTCAAGTCACCAAGAGTGGGGGGCCCACAGCTTGCTGCCCTGCAGTAGGGCTACTTGAAGGGAGAGACTGAAATCAACTGTGAGGCCCCAACACAGACTACATCTGGGGTGTCATTCAGGTAGGGATCCAGAGGTGTCACTGTGTGACTGCCCCAAGGGTTTTCTGACTTTGTTTTCCCTGGAGGCACAGATGTGCAATGACATTAATGTGGAATGTGCATACACTCACACACACTCCAGACTTCTGCCATTTCCTCCTTCCCTCTCCTTAGATGTGGTCCCAACCTGGTGTACACCCAGTCTCCACTGGGTGTCACTTGTATGCCAGGAGTCCACAATCCACCACCCTGGAGCATGAGAGCAGTCCCTCGGACCCTCAATCCTCATCCCCTGGATGACCCTCTGATGCTACAAGCTCATTCCTGAACCTGGGTCATCAGCACCACAAGCAGTAGTGTTAGTGTTTGAATATGCAGGTTGATAAACACTTTTATTCTCTTACTACAGTCTTAATGGTATTACTGTTGTCTATTAATGCCCAATAAAAACTACTGCTGGAGAGGTAGCCAGGGAGACATGCTGCCTGGTGGAGGTTGTGTTGACAGAAAGCAGAAAGGCATGAGGTGTAGTAAGGGTGGTTTGGGCTGTATCGGTGCAACAAGGCTAGCATTTTTATCAGGCATTTACAGGGATAGCCTACTCCCCAACAAGGAGGGTAAGAGGGTGTTGAGAGCAAGGTGGGCTTAGTACATTATAGCTAGTTTAAACTAGGAAGAGGGAAATAGCTTGGTAACATCCAAAAGTACACTTACATGGAGGAAACCCAGGGGCCACTGATGGTCTCCCCCATTAAAAGGATACTCAAAATCAGTAAACTCTGGGGGGGAGGGGATACAAGGTAGAGGGTGGGATTGTCTGTTGGAAACTACGTACCAATTAAAGAACTCTGGGTATTAAAATGCCAGAACATTAAGTACTGGTGGCAGAGAGTAATCTAGACCTGGTGGCTTCACAGACATGTGGGCAGATCAGAACAATGAGTGGGATATGTCCATACTGGGATATGCATTGTTTAAGAAGGACAGGGTGAAGAGCATGTTAGGGGGTAGCACTCTATGTAAGGGCACTAAAGCTATAGAAATAAACAATTTGGGTGTCTTTATGGGTATATGTAGCTGCAGGGAAGGTGATGAAGATCAGGGTGGAGGATTTACAGGCCGACAAGTCTGTACCAGGGAGCAGACAAGGAACGAGGGTAAAATCTGAAGACGGAATCCAAGTCAGGGGAAGTAGTGCTAAATAGTTGCCTCTCTGAGATTAAAAATCGGATGAGCTTGAGTTGGATGAGACTGAATCTGGATAAGACTGAGGTGTTGGTTGTGGATCTGGGCCGCTTGGGGGTGGGTCTTGGTGCTGGGCACGAGTCGGGCCTATGGCTTGATGGTGTCCAGCTCATTACCTCAGATAGGATTGCATATCCTAGGCATTATATTTGATGACCTAGAGCTGTCTGGGGTTGATATCTGCCACCTGTAGCTAGTGCAGAACCCTGTGGCCAGGCTGTTGACTGGTACCTCTAGGACCTGTCACATTATGCCTGTGCTGCACAATCTGCACTGGCTGCCAGTTCAGTGGTGGATCACCTATAAGGTAGGTTTGCTTACCTTTAAAGTCCTACATGAACATGGACCTGACTGCCTCAAAGATCTCCTGACTCCCTACTCCCCCAATCGCCCTCTCTGATCCACTGATGAGGGATTGCTAGAGATTCCCAGGGTTCATCTTAAAACATCTGGAGCTCGTGCTTTTTCATTTGCAGCACTGACCCTGTGGAATTCTCTACTTTGTTGGTTAAGAGAATGCCTGACCATCAGCAGTTTTAAATCTATGCTGAAAATGTACTTATTCTCTTTGGTCTTCCCTGACTAGGTAATGGATTGATTTTAAATAATTGTTATAGTGTCTATTTTTATATGGCATTTTATATTATGTACAGCACCTTGATTTTTGAAAGGCGCTTTAGAAATAAAGATTTGCTTGCTTGCTTGCTTGATAATGGAAAACTTCAACATGCCAGATGTGGACTGGTAAGTCCTAGTCACAGCAAGTGCTGGGAATCAACTCCTGGTAGGAGCATGCCAGGAACAGGAAGTATTATTTGCACAGTTAGTGCAGGAACCTATAAGTGAAGGGAGCACTATTGGGTCTGGTGCTCATGTACAGTGAGTGGGTCCAAAACACGGCAGTCCAGGAACCACTGGGGTCAAATGACCACAAGCCTGTGTAGTTGGAGGTCCAAGTGAAAGCCAGCAAGCAGAACAGAACAGTAAAGGTGTGGGACTAAGCAGAGTTCAAAAGGATAGAGGCAGCAGAGGGAAAATGGGAAGCATTTAAAGTAAGCATATTAAAGGCTGTGGAATTCTGTCAGAGGGTTAGTAAGGGGAGGAAAGCAAGTGACCCACTGTGGTTCAAATCAGATATGAAGAAAGAGGTGAGGGCAAAGAAGAAGGCATTCAAAAAATACAAAGGTAATCAAAGGAAGAACAATAGGGGGGATAATCTAAGGGCCACCAGGGATGCCAGTAGGAAGATGAGAAATGCTAAGGCTGAGACAGAGTGCCGAACAGTATGAGGAGAGAAGCTGGGGGACAAGGCATTTTTTCTGGTATATCTGGAAGAGATGCAAAGTCAAGGAATGTATTGTGAGGTTGAAACATGGTGAAGGATGGGAGGAAGAGGATGAGGCAAAGTGGTGTTACTGAAACAATATTTTTGTTCCATATTTACCAGGAAAGAGGTGGGGCCATTACAGGTGTGTAGGATGGGTGTTAATAGGAGGGAAAAAAGAAGCTCTAACAGTCAAGGAAGAATCGGGGAAGAAAGGGTTCTGAAGGGGCAAAGGGTGTTAAGGGTAGACAAACCAATGGGAACAGATGGGCTACAGTCTAGAATAGTCAAGGAAGCAGTGCTGAGATAATAGCAGCTCCACTTGCAGATATTTTCAGCTGCTCACTAGACTAATGGGTGACACCTATGGACTGGAGGATGGCTGATATAGTCTCTCTGCAGAAAAAAATGAAAACATTATCCTGGCAGCTATAGACCAGTCAGCCAGATATCTATAGGGGGCAAGTTACTTAGTGAGGGAATGACTGCTGGACTTTTTTTGAAATAAAAGGATTACAGGCTAATAGACAGCATGGGTTCACCAAGGGGAGGCCATGCCAGATGAAACAAATAGAATTCTTCCACTTAGTGGCTAGGAGAGCTGATGAATGACAGGCAGTTGACATACTGTACTTGGATGTTAACAAACTTTTGACTTGGTCCATCTCTATAGACTGGTCAAAAAACTGAGGTACCTAGAGGTGGAAGAACAAACAGTCACTTGAGTAGAGAGCTGGTTGAAAAGGAGGACTCAGAAGGTAGTGGTAAATGCAAAATCTTGGATGTTTAAGAGGTTTTAGGTGGGTTGCCACAGGGCTGAGTCCTTTTCTTCCTCTTTGCAAATGACATTAAGATCTGACCAAAGGTGGACTCTGAAGAGGGGGTTAGAGTACTAAGGAAGGGCATAAAGAGACTGATAAAATGGTCTGAGATCTGGCAGTTAAGCTTCAATGCTGGAAAGCACAGCAGAGCAGAAAAACCTGGGACTTGTAATCTCAGGTAACCTGAAATCAGAAACACATTTTAACAAGGCTGTAGGCAAGTCAATAGTGCTATATGGAATGTGGAATTCCACTGGTGGAATTAGCATGAAATGACCTTTCTGCCAGAATGTCACTAGTTCTTCTGTGGAATTCTGCCTGTTATGACCAGCAGAATAATATTCCACAGAATGGCATTTTTTCCAAGGAAAATCATTTTGCAACCATTTCCATGGAAAATATTGAGATCTCTGGAATAAAATTCTGCGGACGTGTTGTGGAAAAACTCATTCCACATATTAATGGCATGGAATTCCATCATTCTGTTGCTGGTAAAATTTGGTGGAATTTTGGCAGAACTCAGAAAATTCCACAAAATTTCATTTCACCAGAATTAAAAAATTTCTGTACAGCACTGCAAGGCAAGTAAGATGTTGGAGTATATTGGGCAGGAATCAGCAGCAGAAGACTGGAGGTGATCCTCCCTTTATACGGATCAATATTGTGATTTTTCATAAGGAAATGCACACTAAGCTAGTACAGCTTGTTTCCAGATGTGTCCTGGTGGGTGGGTTGCATGGACCTCTTTTTCTGACAGAGAGAATGTTGACCATGACACCAGAGAAACTGCTCTATTCTTCCAGTAGGCAGAACTCTGGGAGTCTGGTTGTCTGGCAAGATAGTGGACCCTATTATTTACAGTATGAGTCCTACTCATAGTTCAGGTTCTTAAATGCTAGTGCTGAGTAAGAAAATCACAGGGCAAACAAGTAATAAAAGGAAATATTTATTACTATAATACTCACGCCAAAATATGTAACAAGGAGTTACAAAAAGGATGATCTCCACCAGTCAGCCCCAGGGTTATACGTACTAAACAAATCTAAACACGAAATGAACAAACGTACGGAAAGAACACCAAAATCTCAGAGACTGGGAAGGGACTGGCTGGCAGTTATATATATATACACTGCTGATAAGAATGCAACATTTGGATAAGGCAAGCAAATACAATTGGATATAATATACAGAGTGTAATATCTGGGTGGACTTCAGCAGGCAAGAGTGCATGGTTGGCATATATCTTAGGAATTCATAGTAAGCAAGAATAAGTGTTATTTGTACTTATCTGTACTCATTTCCAGACAGTGAGTCTGGAAATAACTGCAATGTAACCAGAAAAGCACACAATGTGTCACAATAGTGGAAAACTACAGAATATGAGTAATTATGAGGATAGCAGAATATATAGCAGAAACATAGCATATAGGTAAATGCATTACAGACAAATATGAGCATAGCAAATATAATAAAGAACACTAATATAAGTAAGAAAACAAGAAAAATCAATATAAGACTGTGGTAAGGCACTAATACTTGTAGATGTATAGGGTTAAGGTTTCATGTGGGTCAGTTGGTGGTATATAACCCAGGCATAACAGCCCTGAAGGTGATGGTGGATGAGGAGGACAAGCTGCTGCTGATCCTGCTAATGCTTTTGTATTGCCACTCTTTTTTGCCTCTTTTATGGAAATCCCTGATATCCATGGGGATGTTAGTTTCTGAGTAGGAAATGGAAGGAGTTGACTGTAATGTTCAGAACAGACAAAATGCTCAGATTTTTTTTGGCAGTGCTTAGTATGGAAAGTAATACAGAGACTGTACCTGTCATGGAAGTGTCCTGCCCAGTTTCAAATGGTTGCTGCAAAAGTCCCTGCTTTAGATGACCTAGTGTTTGGAATACAGCAGAGACAGCTGCTGCTGCTGCTCTAGCTTCTGGCCAATGAAGACACAACCTTGGTGGCAGTCACTGGCACTGTTTCCAGCTCACAGAATCAAACAACAAGTGGGCCAGCTGAGTGGCTGGTGCTGTCAAGCCCCCCAGTGATGCTGTCAGTTTCATCTGCCAGAAGGAAAAAGAGCTGCCCCACGGCGAGCTTACCACACTGCCTTAGACAAGACAGAAATGCCTAGACATCACCGATCCCTGGGATGAGTGCTAGGTTCCTTGAGAAGGATCTGCTGGCCACTGGTTGGAAGAGAACACTAGATGGCTCAGGATGGGACACTGGAAATTCCACAAGTGTGGAGAAATTATTGCGATCACCAGAATGCCAAGATGATACGGTATGACTGTGAGCATGCCCATACCTGTCAAATATCTTACTCCCAAGAACAGTACTGCTATTCATTTGCTGGCAGTTCATGATGGGGGGGGTAGGCAAATTGTTATGACTCACCTATCCACCTGTGACCCTGCTGCCCTAATTCCTGATACTATGTTTGGTCCCATTACTGAAGTACTCCTGGGGCAACAGTAAATTCTACCTCTGCAGTACAGGAGGTGATCCCTTCTACCACTGATTTTAACCCAATGCAGGAATTGAATTAGGCCTTGGTGCATAATGCAGGAGCTGAAGCAGCCCTCAGTGCATGTTTCTTATGGACAGACTGCTCAGTTAGAAACCACAGATACTGTGGCGTATCACCTGGTTCTGGACAGGAGCAACACTCCTAGGCTGAGCTGAATGTGACTGTGCCATCTGATAAAGGGTAAATGGGGGTAGATATGGTAGAGGAAACTGGACCTTATCATTCCGTAACACTCCCAGGGCCTTCTGATGAGCCTCCATGGAGGGAAAACATGAGGGTACTGAAGAACTTGCCCACCCTGTGGCTGATACTGCAGACACTTTTCAAAGGGAAGAAGACCTCTGAAAATGTGGAGATGATAGAGAAGACCTTGAGAGGCCCAATCTAAATTGCCCCAGGTTTACTATGGCAGACTTGTTCAAACATTATTCTGAACCAGCTAAATGGTAGAACACAGTTCACCTACAGCATAGGGGAGGCCAAGGCACTGTCACTGATTGGGTTCATGTAGCATGAAATCTGCTTAATGATTCTTTTTAAATTCTTTGCAACAGAAATGTATGCACTTATTCATGTGTCTGGGGAGCCTATGCTTAACATCAGCTTCAAGACCCCCAAACTGCTGGACAGATTCTGGAGGCAGTACTCAGAGGTGCAAAACTCCCCCCTTTGGTACCTGTTTATGGCTATCCCCCTCACAAAGCTTAACTTTAAAAATACCACGGTACTTTTTTAAAATGATGGGGTTAGTGTGTCTGATATCCTTTACTGGTTACAGCAACAGTGTGATGTACAATGCTGCCCTGAGACCATCCTTAATACACAGAAGATCTGGACAGGAGGTGTGATACTAAAGAGTCCCGCTGCATCTGACTGTCTCTGGGATCTCCCATCTCCCTAACAGCTTTTTTTATTGGCAGAGACCACTGTATAATTTTCTATGCGGGTCAGCCTGAAGCCTGCTAAAAATGTGGTTCTCCCTCACACTTGAGCAGTGCTTGTGATCAGTTTTGATGTGGTCTATGCTCAGCTTTTGGCCATGTGAGTTTATCCTGTGATAATATCCTTCTCTATACCTATTGAAAGAGGTCAAGTCTATCAGTCTTGACCACTGGCAGCTCATCATGGGAGGGCATAGATGGACCAGGAGAGTACAAACTCATGCACAGAAAACTGGGGCTCCAAAACCTTCTACAGGGTCCTCCACCTGACACCATGATTTCAGGCTGGGATTTGCCAAGTATCTCTCATATACCACAGGAATAGGGGAATCTGGCACCCATGTCCATGTCCTCAGCAACTATGGACCCTGGCATACATGAGACAGACCCTAATGTTCCTCAGTCAGAGGAAATACCTCTTACTCCCCCTCAGGCACTTCCTGAAAACCTCACAGAACCAGCCAGTGTGATCATACCTCTCAACTGTACCACATTACGAGGAACGTTCCTCATTTTACTTCAGAAAAGGTCCCTATTCCACATTGTGAGGACTTGTTCCACATTCAGAGTCAAAATTTTAAAGCAAATATCCACAGTAAATGATGGAAAAAATAACTTATTCAATTAATAACAGACATTCTCAACATAAATGCAACATTTTAATAGTGTTTTGAGCTTCTTGGGTAAAGATTTGATTAAGTGTTCCACATTTTGCCCATTTGTTCCACATTGTGACAGGCAATGTTCCACATCTGGGGGATAAAAGGTTGAGAGGTATGAGTGTGATGGAGGTAACATCAACTGGATCAGACTTCCCCCCTCCCAGATTCTGAAATCCCCTTCCCGCCCAGATGGCAGATAAGTGAATGATTGTATTTCACAGAAAAAATCAGACACAGGGCACATAATCAAAGCCTAAACTGCCCAAAAAAGACTCTGTCAGACTATCCTATAAATATGAACTTTTGGACCACAAAAAGAACTGGAGTGACTCAGAGGATGAGGATGGGAATGATTCCAATGCATCCTCAATGTTTCTTCACAGAGGACTTTGACATCTGAGAATGAAGTGGGTGACCTTGATATGTCCATTTAAAAGAAGCAGAAAGGTATATCTGACTCATTGAACCATACTCGTTCCTGTACAAACAATATGATGGACATCAGTAAATCAGGACTGTTTTTCATGCTTTCCATAATGCTTAAGGCTGACTTATCCATTGTCTGTTCCTTACTGAGCATTAACAAATTCTGGTCAGAGCCGATATGGCTATGGAGAGCTTTTGGGATGCTTTTACCCATTATTTCTAATGAACTTGCACAGTGCAGATCTGTGGAGAGGCAGTTTCAATGTGGTCTTCCTTTTACACATTTTTACAATGTGTTTTCCTGGAATATGCCTGCTGATTATTATATATTTAGCCTGGATGGTTCACAAAAGAAATGGCATCTCATTTTCAGTGGGACTCTACATCTACACAATATTATGCTACATTGCATAAAATCATAAAGCACTGAAAACAATATTTTTCATCTGGAGGGACATATTTAGCGCCAAGAGGTTGCGCCGGTCAACACCGATACAATATTGGAAGAGAATGCGCCACCAGAACAGGGCGTGCATACAGTGAAGCCCACCAGGATGAAGTGCAGCACTACAGAATTCTGCAGTAGAGTTACAGCAGCAAACAATGCAGTTTCAATGGGAGTTAATCCTTTTTGTCATGCAGTAAACCTGTGACACCGTGCTTCATCCTAGCAGGCATCATTGTACCTGTTGAAAATGTGACCCTGGAAGAGAGTCGCAGTGCAGGCAGCCTCCAAGACAGGTGCATCCAGGGTGACCCTGACTGAATACAATCCAGGGGGAATGCATGGTACATACCGGAATGCACCACAGCCCCCATGGGCGATATTCAGCCCAGGAATGCAAATGAGCTAATTGAGCATGCAGGGTGCAAAAGGGCATTATGCATGCTCATTACTGGCCAATTTGTATATTGGCACGTGGATGAATGAGCCGGAGCAGCTCTGGCCCCCAAGCCCTGACCCCGATCACTCCAATGTGGGACATGTCCTGAAGTTTCTGGTGGTAAAGTGGCACCCCCCCACCCATTCCACCAGCCCCAATCATACTGGAATCCAGGATCTATTGGCTCCATACTGTAGGGACCCCACTCCCATCCCTGATTGCACTGCAATACACCTACAGTCCATGTCCGTAGTGTAGTTGCCCCTGCCCCCACTCAACAGTGCACAGACACCCCACCACTCCCTGCCCCCCAATCCATCCCATTGTGACGACTGGCACTGTGATGGGATCATACCACTGTATCGGTGGGTGGCAGAGCAGTGGCAGTAGGATGCTGGAATGTGTCATATGTAGGCACAAGCTGTGTGTGGGTGATGACGCCCAGAAACCATACACCTCAGGTGCTCACATGAGGATCCATCTTCCCAGTGCCATTGCACTGCTCAGTGTGGGTGATGGCCAATGCTGCACCCACTCACACTGGTCCTGGAACAGGCATGTTACAGCCGACCTCCCATTTGTTTGTACAATTGCGGAACTGTGGATGAACTATCCATAGCCTGAAGCGTACACTGCAAATGGCATTGCAGGATATTGTACCCCATGGCACCCAGGATACCTCAGCAGTCCAGAGGGTGGCATATTACACAGGGGAATGGGGGAGAGTGTGGACTTGCAGCACTGTATGACAGCAGGAAGATACAGCATTGACAAGGTATGCATTGGAGGTATGTAAATTCCCTCTTATGGTTTGCCAAGGACATACACATGGCTGCATACACTGGTGGGTCCACAGCTTGTGTAGTGCCCCAATGCACGGTACAACCACTTGGGTCATTCTAGAGTACAAGTCCCCAACCTAGGTCCAGTGTATTCAGTGGCTGGCTGCGGCAGGGTGTGAAGGGCAGTGCCAGTCTCTGCAGCAGGTGAAGTATGTGGGGAGAGAGGGTGTCTGTGTACTGGGGTGGTGGGTGTGGGTCCTCTACACTGTGGAAATGGACCATGGTTTCCTCTGGTGCAATCGGGTCTGGGATGACCCTACACTATGGAGCTCTCTGGGGATGGAGTTGTATTGATGGGGGATGGGGGTGCCTCTTGTCCTCCAGGGCTGCCAGGCTGCTGTGTACCTGGGTGCACTTCTGCAGCCTGTCTGTGGGTGGCTGGCTGGGTTAGGCCAGCTAATCATGGCCTATGCATGGGAATGCCCCCTCAACTTGCATGGTATACCATTTTTGCATGCCCTGGCCCATTCCCTTGCATCCAGCGCATCCTGCACATTTGAATATTGTTCTGCTGTGCACTGTTGGAGTTGTGCGGCACAACTCCCTTTTCTGCCGGGATGTGCTGTGCATCTCCTTTGAATATGGGGAATCTGGACTAGGTACCCTGAATAAATACATATAAAAATGGTAAAATCATGTCCCCACTGAAAACAAGATATTGCATCTAATCTGGGACAGCCTAAATAAATACAGTGCAAAAATGTGTAAATGAAGATCCCTATGACAATGACATGTAGCATCTCCCCTATGCTATCCAGGATACAAAATATAGGATAAGAAATATTCAGTGCTCCCAGATCCAAATAACCATTTCCCTGTAACAAGCCCTCATTTTTCCTCTATTTTCCCCTCAGAAGTAGAATCAAATCCCTGTATAAATCCCTGTAGATTTTTCCATAAGCCACTGGTTTCTTATTTATGACTTTGTTCTTTATTCATTATATTAGCAGCCTTTTATCAGGAAAAGTGCTCTGATTTGCTGTTTGGTGTTAATATTATATGTCAAGATGGCCTTGGAACTACTTGGATTTACATAGTATGCATAAAGCACAATGGGGGACTATATGAAATAACAAATATCACACTGATTTATTTCATGAACTAATCACAAGTCAGCCAATCTTTCAAAAGATACTAGCAATGCCTGTAAACAAATTTATTGCAAATAAATTAGAGACATTTCCCCATATACTGTACATATACAAAGATGCTATTTTTTGCATCTTATATTTGTTAGTTTTCAGACGAATTCTCATAGACTTTTTCTGTCCACCTGATGGATTCTTGAATGAGTTAAGTAAATGTTATTATGTTCTTCAAGTCCCTGATCCAGCAATTCAGTAAATACACACTTGGTACATCATATTATACAATGACAAAAAACAGTTTTCTGTTTCCAGTTGTTTGATCAAGACCTTTTACAAATGGTGTAGTTATATACCAGTATCTTGCACGTTCCCCAAGAAGATCTGACATTTCAAGAATAATATCAAGCCTACATGAAACCTCCAAAAATATAAAAACAATAATATAGAAAAATAAAAAGGGAACATACAAGTTCAAATGGGCAGACTGAGTGGGCCATAGGCCCTTATCTGCTGACAGTGTCTATGTATCTAAGTATCTAAACAATAATTTTCCTCACAATAAATGGCATGATCCCTTTCATTCTCAAAAATGACACATTATATATCAAGTCAGTATCTTCTCCATCTTGGCATTAAATAAGATCTTGGCTTGTAAAAAGTGCTGACATGCCTAACGTTTGTTGTAATTAATTGAAAAACATCTACATGTCTGTCATGTATTGTGTCTTTTGATACAGGTTATATATTGTATTTGCTATGTTTGTATTCATGTACATATTCTGTGTAACTATTTGCTTGTCTTATACATTGGGACCCCATTGAAAATGAACCTCAACTCAACTGAGCTATCCTTTCCTGAATGCTCAGAATAAAATTCTTACTACTACTACATGTTGGGAGAGAACAAAGCAAGTTAACACATACTATATTATTATTAGACCTCAAATTTATTTATAAAAATTATGCAAGATTACATTACTAAGACTGTAAATTTAAATATTACTGTTCAGACCTTCTTACTGTTTAGATTGCTCATTCCAACCACAAACAATAGATTTATAGTGTATGGTAGAAAGCTATTCCACATGGAAATCCATGCCTGGAACAGCATTGTGGTACTGCATTCAGTGCGTCATGATGTTGTTGTGCTGCACCGAGTACATCACTAGTGCAGCACAAGAACATTGAACATGGTCGTGCATGCGCAATTGAGTGGGCCTAGGCAGTGAGGAAGTAAGTGGCGCTGGAACAAACTGATACAGCTACCTAAGTAAGCCTTTTTTTTCTGGTAGACCTGTTTGGAGGATCGAGGAGTGCTGCTTATGGTTGCCCATACACTATAAAAGATTGTGTATGAGCAACCATACACAAGCAGGGCAGTTGTATGATCTTGAGGTTTCCATGGTAACCAGAGACCTCGAGAGCACAGCTCGAGAGGTCTGTTACCACAGAAATCTCTTGATCGCAGAACTGCCTTGTTGTGTATGATTGCTTATACACAATCCTCTATATGTTCCACAGCCTACAGGTGGAGGTCCAAAACTCAAGAAAAATTCAATTGTTGTCCCCTACAAATTTCTTTCTCAGTTATTTTGATTAACTTTCTTATTACTCTATATGGGAACACAATGAATCAGATAATTACACAGATGAAATTCTCACTGTCATGGTTTGTCAGCAGTTAGTTCATTATATGAGGTCTCCCTTGCCAGGGATTTGACTGTTTCTCCACCCCTCCCCCAAACACACACACACACACACACACACACACACACACACTCTGTAAGAAACCTCAGTACTTGGCTGGCTCTTATCTATTATATTTGGAAAGCAGAAACAGCCCTTACTGTCAACAAGAAATCTATATATTTAGTCTGGGTAGTTCACTGAAGACCTATCATATGTCTGAGAAAGATCTTATCAGATAGTGTCTGAAGAGGTTAAAAAAAGTGTAAATCTTTATAGATTTGCTTAGAAAGGGTGACCATTTATGAGGTATGAATCTTTCTTGAAAGGTAATACATGCCCAACTGAAGTTAGTAGCAAAAAATGTTTAAATGCTAGATATTTAAATGTGCAAGTTGTTGCATTTCGAAGGGGGTAAACAAATCTCCAGTTTAATAGGCAACCAATATTTAACCAGCTGTTTCAGTTTCCTAATGGCCATCTGATAAGCAGCTTGGAGTTATGTCTCCAACATTCTAAACAGAAAGAAGGGAGTATTTTATTTTAGTTGGCATAATGATTTGTACATGTGGAAGGATACATTGAAAAGTCCAAAAAAATGTGCACCACTATACTCCACTTTCAAGCTACAGACAGCAAGATGGCTGGAGGCTCTGCCCACAGTCATAAAAATATCAAATGGCTTATTGTCACATTTTCTTATTTACAGTCTTTGCCTTATTCAGTGTTTTTTTTCACAACACTAGGCTATGTGCCTCCCAGGATATTACTCATTCACAAAATTTATGGGTGGGGGTTCTTACTGGTCTCTCTTGAAAAATTCTGTTAAGGGGTTGGCATTTGTTTCAGAACTTTTACTTGTTCTGTTATGAAAATGACTGATGTAGGCTTGAGCAGATTGTTAATGCTGAATGTGACTCTTGCAGACCACTTCTTCATTTAAGTAGTCTCTATGCTCCAGCATAGTCTAAAAATAAACACAATTCATTTTTTAAGACCTTGCAGCCATTTTTGTGTACCTCAAAAAAAATGTGAGGGGGGGGGACTATTTTAATTGCTGTATAGATATTAGAAAAACTAAGCGGCAGAGAACGAAGCTCCATGCTAATTGCCTGTGCCTGGCTATGATACTGGTGCACAAACAATAAATGCTGGCACAAGGCAACAAAATTCACTTTACTTTTACTAAATCATAAAAAGCATAGTCAAGGCAAGGCAAGTTTTATTTAAGACACGCCCATCCCCGAGGCTCTGGGTGCTAAACAACAATCAAAATAAATACAAAACGACATAATAATAAACATTTATATACAATATTCCAAACAGTTAAAACAGAATTTACGAATGGGTCACGTGATGCTGTGCAGAGGGTAAGAAGCGTCTGTCGGAGCTCTGCTCTCTCGCCTCAAAATTTGTGGTTATTCTCCTTCTACGGCTGCTTTTTATAGCTAATTCCAGTATTATTAAGTGCAAGAGTTATAAGTGGTACCGGCAGTTGGTATACAATTTCTGCAACATGTCTAATTTGTCAAACCAAGAGGAGGCCACTCAGGAGTCGGAGGCTAAGCGCCCTCTCCGTAGTTCATCACCCCAAAGCACGCCAGATGAGCTGTCGCCCTCCCATGTCTATTTCGAGCTAACCACAATTAAAGAAGCCTTGTTAAAATTAATTGAGGATGTGGCCAATTTTAAGCCAGCACTTACTCAGTTAGCCCGGAGGGTCACAGATACTGAGGCAAGGATAGCCTCGGTGGAGAGAAAACAAGACAAAATGGAACCAGAATTGGTTGAAGTTAGGAAATCTCTGACTAAACTGGAGGATCGTCTTGAGGATCTTGAGGGCAGAAATAGAAGAAACAATTTGGTATTGATAGGGCTGCCTGAAGGTGAAGAGGGGCCGAATACCATTCAATTCCTGCAAAAACTTCTCAAAAAAATGGTAGGACCTTCTCCCAACAGTCCAGAGTACATCATAGAAAGAGCTCACAGGTCTTTGAGAGCTAAGCCAGCTCCATCTGATCCACCAAGACCTATAATTTTCAAGTTACTAAATTATTTGGACTGGGAGTTCATCAGCAGAGAAGCCAAGAAGCTAACAGCCATATTATGGGAAGGTAAAAAACTAAGGCTTGTCCCTGATCTGACCTTGAAAACCTGACAACTGAGAGCCTCCTATCACCCGATCACCTCCAAATTGTGGACAGCAGGCATAAAGCACCGTATGCTCTATCCAGCTCATCTGGAGGTGGCCCTAAAGGAAGGATCAAAACGCTTCGACTCTGTGGAGGAGGCACTTAAAGCTCTGAAGAAATGCTATCCAGATTTGTTTTCTAAATGAGAGGGTACTAGCTCGATTTCATGATACTGGATGCCAGTGCTGAGTTCTTTCTAGAAAGACCTTCTATGGAGGAGCCGACTATTCTCTCTTAGACTGATTCCTTTTGGAATGTCTGATTGTGAACACAATATTCTCCTATATCGTCTTAATAGAGATATTTGTACTGGGACAATAGTATTTCTGTTTAGACTATTTTCAATTCTTAATATTTGTTTTTTTACTCCAGCATATGGTACTCCGGGGGTTGAGACTGTGGTAATTGTTTTGACCACTAGATGGTATTATGTCACTGTGTATTCCTCAAGGAAGTTAGATTGCTTATTCGAGCAGCTCCCTTTTCCCCTATCATCTGTAGCAATATTATATTTTGGTTTCTCTCGAGATCTGATCCGTCGATAGGAATTTGTATATTATGGATTAGGTTCCGACCAGATAGCAACTCAGTTTCGGGTACTTCAGCAACTCATTGGGCATTTGACTTAAAGGCTAGATCTTGTTCCAGGGGTTGTGATTAGTGACCCTGTTTACAGATCATTTTCCCTTTCTAGGAGGGTGCTCTCCATGATAGATGCTGTAACTAATTTAGTATTGGAATTAGTAGATTTAGTAGGAACATTTGGGAATTTCGATTTATAACCTGTAGTGCTATAGCCCGCATGTTTATGGAATGTTTCAGGAGTTTTTGCCAAAGAGGGCAACTAGTGCAGTTATGAGTACAGGGTGAGGTTGAACATGACATGTCCCCTGTAGCTCTCAGTCATTTCAGACTCATCTGTGGATATGTTTATAGTTATAAGTATGGGGAAACTCGATCTCAGCTTGGTTAAGGGGGGCAAACATTGTATGGCGTTTAGGCTATTTAATGAGGTCCCCCTTCGCTTTCCTTTCTCTCCCACTATGTTCGTTTGAGTTAATTATATCCGAGGCAACAGTCCCTACATAACTAACACATAGTAAGGGTTGTTTGTTAGTAAGGAGTGACTCATTGATACTACATGGTTGGGGGCTATCCACTTCCTTTCTTTTCTGTTTAGTCTCTCGTTCGGTGGGAGGCTGAGGAGGGGAGTTCACCTTTTGCTAGCATCATGGACAAGATGTTGTGGTGTAGGCTATGGGCCGGGGTACGTAGCTGTGTAAATAAATTTAAATTTTTGGGGCTTAGTTTTGAGTTCGGGGGGCGGGTTACGGATATTGGGATTTTCACTTGCCTTTGCTTAGGGAGAGGGGGAAGCAGCAGCGCAGACCACTATTTAATGTTTGATAAACGGCACACTTTTAGTCGGTGGCATGGCTAGTTGTTTAAACATTATTTCCTGGAATATAAAGGGAGGGAGAGACAATAAGAAGAAATATGTCATTTTAAATCACCTTGCTAAATACGACCCTTCAATAGTGTTCCTACAAGAAACTCATACGCTCTCTGAGCAGTTGCATTTTTTTAACAAGAGTTGGGTGGGCCAAGTCTTTGGTTCGGGGTATAGTTCCAACAAACAGGGGGTGGCTTTGCTTCTAGCTAAAAGGGTTCCATTCACATTAGTGGAATCCATCCCCGATCCCAAGGGAAGATTTATTTTTGTTATTGGCAAGCTAGGCAACCTGGATATCGTATTGGGCTCAGTTTATGGCCCCAATCTAGAAACTCCTTCCTTTTTTACTCATTTAGCCATGGTTCTAGCCCGTTTTTTGCACTACCCCATTTTGATTGGAGGTGATTGGAATTTGGTGCAGACGAATGATCTAGACCGCACTTATTGTGGGGGGGTAAGTTCCTCACCTGCACAAAGAGCCCTAAAAGAATTCATTTCGTCCTTGTGCCTTGTGGATCCATGGAGACTGTTTAATCCATCAAACAAAGAATTCACTTTCTTTTCTGCAATACATAGGAGTTATTCATGAATCGATTACTTTCTAACCAGCCACCAGTTTTTGTCTAACATGGCTGATGTTAAAATTTTGGCTCGTGTAATTTCAGACCATTCTCCAATTTTAATTCAGTGTGCTTTACCTAATTCTTTCGTCCAGTCCCACTCTTGGTCTCTTAATAATAGATTGTTAAAGGAGAATCAAATTATTGTAAGGTTTCAAAGTTTTATGCAGAGCACTATAAGTTTTAACTGGGGTTCTATTTCAGTGGTAGATCAGGTGTGGGCAGCTCTGAAAGCAACTTGGGGAGGGAATTAATTCGTATTGCTACAGTTCAAAAGAAAAAAGAAGAATAATATCTTGAATAGCTGTTTAGCAAAAATTAAAAACTTGGAAAGTAAAGGGGTAGACATGCTTTTACCTATAGAGGAACAAGAACTATCCACTTTGAGAGCTACTTATGCCAGTGTATTATTAGAGAAGGTGGAGAGATCTGCTTCTCTATTGAAGGCTTCATATATCAGTCAAGGGAGCAAAGCGGGCAAGTTGCTGGCTTGGCAACTAAAACAACAGTCAATATCTAAATGGGTTACAGCTCTTAGTCATCCTCAGACCGATGCCATAGTGACCGATTCTTTAGAAATATTAACCCTGTTTGAGTTATTATAAGACATTATATTCTTGAACCCTAGTTCCGAGGATCAGGACAGTAAGATGTGGGCTTTCTTAGAAGGCAAACTTACCATCTCTGTCTGAGGAAAAAAAAACTCTCTTATGGCTCAATTACCAGAGAGGAAATCTCAGGTGTCATTGATTCTTTAAAACCAGACAAGGCACGGGCCCGGATGAGTTCAAGGGTTATTTTATAAGACTTTTAAAGCATATTTAATCCCGTTACTTCAACTGTATAGTTATTGGAATACCTACTTGGTTTTGAGCAGTCATTATTTGAGGCGAGAATAATTCTTTTACCCAAATCGGGTAGGGACCCATCAAAGATTAGCAACTATAGGCCCATTTCACTCTTAAACATTGATATAAAAATATATGCCAAAGTCCTAGCTATTAGACTGGGGAAGGTGTGGGAAAGTTTGCTGAGTCCAGAGCAAGCGGGGTTTGTTGCAGGACGTACTTCAGTGGATCATTTTAGAAAGATATTTCATTTAATTTCTGCGTCCAGGGTTCCAGAGTTGGAGGTAGCTCTCATATCCCTGGACGCAGAAAAAGCTTTTGATAGAGTGGAATGGCTTTATATGTTTGCGATATTACAGAAGTTTGGTATTCCCCAACCCTTTATTAACCAGATTCGTGTTTTGTATTCTTGTCCGTTAGCTAGAATTCAATGTAATAATTTTATTTCTGACATATTCCCCCTATGCTGAGGCACCCGGCAAGGCTGCCCCCTCTCTCCTTATTTATTTAATTTGTATATAGAACCCTTAGCTAGAGTTTTAAAATTGGACGAAGAAATACGGGGTATTTATTTGGAGCACATGGAATGTAAGCTATCCCTTTTTGCTGATGGTTTACTTATTCACATATCAAATAGCAGACAATCTCTCCCTCGTGTCTTACATATCATTTCTCATTTTAGTCTTTTTTCAGGTTATAAACTTAATAGGAATACAACTATTGTGTATTCGCCTTCCCCTTTTCTATCTAAGCATTGGAGCCTTTCCATGGGTTTACAGTGGGAAAGCGAATATTTAACCTATCTTGGTATTAAAATATCTAGTGACCTTACTAATCTCAAAGACCTTAATCTAAGCCCACTACTCAAAACAACTAGAGAAGACTTGGTGAGATGGAATAAGCTACCATTATCCTTTTGGGGCTGGGCCAACATCCTTAAAATGTCTATTTTGCCCAGATTTTTTTACCCTTTATGCAACCTTAATATTTATTTACCGAAGACTTTTTTTTTGTCCCTTTGTAGGCTCTGCTCTGAATTTCTTTGGAAAGGCAAGGCTCCTCATCAGGCTTACACCAAGCTTACCAGTTCTAAGCTGCTGGGGGGGCTTCAATTACCTGATTTTTATATCTATTATTTAGCTATTCACGTCAACAGATTTTTGCATTGGCTGTCTACTACGACTTCCTTACCAAGCTCTCTCCCTTGGCTGTTTTTAGATTGGCTGCAAGCAAACTCTTGTAAGATAGATTTAGAGGCCCTTTTGTATACTCCATGGTCCAAGGTTCCATTGCAGGCGAGGAACTCCCCCCTTGGGTGGGATATCAGGGCCTTACGACAATTGTGCTCTTTACTGCAGAAGTCTAACCTAAAGGATTTAAGGCAACCTTTATTGAATAATCCAAACTTGCGGATAGGCAAGAAATCAATCTGAACCTTTCCTGCCAACTACCCTATTAAACTATATTTATCTAACTTTGTTTCAGGTTGGTCTCTTCTATCTGTTCCACAATTGCAATCAAAGTTTGGAGTGGCTCAGAAGGGGCTCTTTCGATTACAACAAATACATCAATGTATCTTGCATTTTTTGGGGAAACGTCCATGGTCTGAGGGGGCTGGGGCCATGCTAGATAGCTTGCGAGCAGTATTTAAGGGCCGGAAAGCAATAGCTAATTTATATAAATTAATCCTGACTCATGTCACATTGAAAGCTACTCCTATAGCGCATTATTGGAAAAATAATTACAATAAGGACTTTCCAGTTAGAACCTGGGAAAAGATCTGGACAGACATCTATACCTTAATTAAACAAGACCGTTTAAGGAACATCCAATTTAATATTCTGCATAATTTATATTATACGGCCGCCAAGTTATTTCGAATTAAAAAATTACCCTCAGCTGAATGTGGGGTTTGTGGGTTTAAACTCGCTACCTTACATCACAAATTATGGGCATGTCCCAAAATCATTAAATTTTGGAATTTGGTCACGCATTGGGTGGCACCATATCTTAATATTGCCTCTTTTTTTAATGAGGATACATGCCTGTTGGGTATGTACTCACTGATCCCTACCTTTTCTCAAAAGGTACAAATAGAGATGGTTGCTCTGGTCACTAAACTGCTAATACTCCGTCACTGGAAAGATGACTGGGAACTCTCATTTAAGGAATGGTGGGCTGAACTGCTCAGTGCTTTAAATGCGGAAAGATGCGTAGCCCGTTTTTTTTATATCAATGAGAAGTTTCAGAATTGCTGGGGCGACTTCTTGGCATGCCTCAGAAGCAAATTCGGTTATTAACGTAAGTTCAACCTTTTATTTTCTATGTCTGTCTTCCATTGGTATCCTTATAGGAGTCCTCTGGGACAAAGCTTTTATTGTTGTTTTTAACTGATAATCTTATTTCCCATGTCAGATAATGTGCCCTGATATATCCTTTCTTTGCATTTTGTTTTTTCCTTTTCCCTTTTTTTCCTTTTTCCATAATGGTATGTTTAATATTCCCTTGGCAATAATTTTTCTGACAGGTCTCTTCTCCCTCCCTCTCTATAGTATAGCTTCCTATTCAGTTATTGGGGATGGACGTGCGCCGGTGCTTTTGTTTTTCCCCTCTATAAAGGTATCTTAGAGTTTGGGGTAAGCTATTGTGGCCATTAATTAGTTTGTTACCCCTAGTAGGGGATAGTAAGGTGGTTGCTGCGGGTTGGGTGGGGAGGCGGGTTGGGGTTGTGTTGTCTTATGTATTCCTTTAGATTTTGTGTTTATATGTATTTTGCTTTTGCTGCATAATTACCAGCTATTTACTACTTATGGCAAGTGTTGGATTTTGTTTATGTTGAAGAAAAATAAAATTAATAGCAAAAAAAAAACAGAATTTACTATCCTCAACAGCAACTAAATTCAGAATAGCTAAAAACCAAATTAAGCATCGATTTTGAAAAGACAGGTAGGGACTATAAAACACAGTCCGGGAAGGCCTTGAAGCGGGCCATATATACCTCCACAGAAAGTGCCTCCCTGACGGCTAAAGGAAACAAATTCCACAGGATGGGGGCGGCGACACTAAGTGCTCTGTCACCAGCAGTTTTTAACCTCATCCTGGGAATACTAGCAGAAAAAATCAGAGCCAAAAGGTTGGCCTTCAGGAAATATAAGGGAATGCAGTAGGACGAAGATAGGGAGGCATACTAAACTTCCCCAAGGGAGAAGGGAAGGCAGTAAGACAGGCAAAGGCCCAAACCAAGGAAACACTAGCACTGTAGTTACTGTAGGAGACCCTGCAGTTGAAATGTCACTGTCAGGGGTGTATACCTTGACAGACTAAAGGCCTATGGCACATTCATTAGGTAGAAAAAAATGGGCAGACTGGATGGGCCTTGCGGTCCTTATCTGCCATCAAATTCTATGTTTCTATTAACATTTCAGTGAAAAAAATGCTAACAGGCATACAGGGTCTGCTCTGCAGGTGATGGGTTTTATCCCAGTCTCACCATAGCTGTTCCCCCTTTCCTTCAAATCTCTCAACTCTGTACTTTCCTTGCAGCCCATACTCTGAATGACTAACCATAGACCCATAGCTGCCATTACTGGCAAGTATATGGGTCCTCAGCTCTTCTAAATGGACCATGCCAGCTAACACTATCCATATAGTCCCACTCTTATCCTACTCAGCACATGCTTTCATCCTAAAAACAAAGCTTTGGAGCTTGTATGGCATAAAACACCTTAATAAAACACATAATTTGAAAGGTTAAAATAAGCATTCCTGAGGTGTATAGATCGTCCTATAAAGAAATAGGGATAGTATAGTATCATGTCTGTGTACTGTTACCCTGGCCTGATGAAAGGAGAATGTTTTGAAAAAATATATGTTACTGTTGGGGCAAAGCATGTTAAAATCAATACTTTTAAAAATAAAATTGTCATAAAGTTTTCTGTTTCCCAAGCTCCTTAGGTTTGTGTATCCCCCTCCTCAAAGAAATCCTAGATGTGCTCCTGGCTCACTTGACACTGTACAAAAACTCCAGGGTGGGGGCTGAGAGTGTCTTTCTCTGCCTGATTCTGTTCATTGCCATGTGAGTGGTGGTGAGAGTGTGGTGAGGTGCATGATGATGCCAGCTATTGTGTGTGCAGAGCTACGTCTACTTGACTGAACATTTTCTGCTGTGTTATTCTCTGGTTCAGGGGGTACAGAAAGAGGAAGACAGGATGCCATGGTACAAAACAATGGGGGGTGCACACTGAGTGTGATGGTATTGGAGTATTTTTTTCTGCTTAGGCCAGAAAAAATGTGGGAGCAGGATAAATGTGCAATAGTCTGAGTATTTTCTTGGCTTGCATTTTTTCCTGTTTAAGTGACCAACATTTACCATTACAACTCTGGGCTAGTGCAACCATCTGCAGGCTAGTGCAATTTTGAATCAACTTGTCCTGCTGGTCGGTGCAAAGCAAAGTTAAGGTTGACCCCTGCTGTAGAGACCTTCTAAGTAATCCTCACCTCTCTGTGGGGCCCTGCATTCCCATCAGTACATAATGGTATCCATATGAGTGACTATCTACCCATAAGACCATAGACATTGCAAGTAACCCTCATCTTCCCTTTGTACCCTGCAAATTTCAAGCCAAAAGTCCTAACCATTTCTTTGCAGTGAAGTGGCAAAGAAACAGTAACCTTTAAAAATCCCTGTTTGCGAGTTGTCAAAATCTCTTTTTGCGAGTTGTCCGAATCCCTTTTTGCGAGCGAATCCCCTTTCGTGAAGTAGAGCCACGTGGTAGTCCCCTCGTGAAAAGGGATTTTGACAGCTCACGCAAAGATATTTCTCATGAAAAGGGATTTTTACAGCTCATGAAAAAGGATTTTAACAACTCGTGAAAAGGGAATTAGGCCCTATGACCACAAGGTACACCCTGTCACCTGTTGGTCTGTGAAGGTGGGGTGGCAGGTGGTTAGTTAGGTTGAGGGTGTTAGTGTTGGAAACCCTAACACCTCATTTCCTTACTTTTGTTGCTTCAACCCTAACTGTTGAATTAACAGAGTATTTTGCAATAGCTAGATAGATAGATAGATAGATAGATAGATAGATAGATAGATAGATAGATAGATAGATAGTAGGCTGACTCATAATATGCAATTTATCTTCTTGGGGAGAGGACAATAACTCATGAGTGACAGAACCACAAATGAGTTATAAATGTCCTGCCACCACACAATTGACAATAAACTGTATTTTGAGTCAGGTGATTGTATATTCAGTTTATACATCAGTTTACCAGTTATATTTTGTTAGTTTAATTTCAACTGCTGGCTTCAATGCAGAACCTGGCTATTGGGATGCCATCAACATTGTGATAGGTGCACTCTGAAATGTTCAGAATGCATTGTGACTAACCCTACTTTGCAAGACTTACTAAGTTTGGTTATTGTGACATACCCATGCAAGATATTATTATCTTGCTATGTTAGGCCAAGATAACACTTTTTGTCTTGTCATTTATCAGTGCACTCACGTTATATAAATATATTCACTGAAAAAAACTTTGTTAATGCACCAGTTAGAGTTAAATCAACAAAAGTAGGGAAATGTGGTGTTAGAATTCTCAACCCTAAGACCCCACCCCCACTCTGCAGGCAGCAACAGTAAAAAAACATTATGATTTCATCTCTCCTGAGTCTTCATAAATCAGGCATGGGATGCACCTTAGGGTTGTCAACCCTAACGCTCACCTCATTCATCAGTAAATAAGCTAAGATGTGAAGAGTATATTAGAATAGGATGAGCATTAGGGTTGACAACTCCAAAGTACACCCCACACCTGATTTGTGAAGACTCAGGAGAGGTGAAAGTGTAATGGTTTTTCCTGTTGCTGCCTTCAGGTTGGGGTGGGGTGTTAGGGTTGGGAACCCTAACACCACATTTCCCTACTTTTGTTGCTTTAACCATAACTGGCATTGGAGAAGTGGTGTGGTCTGGGTGCTGTGCTGGTGGGTGTCTCCTATGTGTGCCTTGGGGTAGTGGTCAACTGTGCTTCCAGCGACTGAGTGGGAGTTGCCCTCTGTGACTCTGGGGAGTCAGAGCACTGGTTGGGATTCTTCTAACCCCTTATGAGCCACTCCTTGTGGCTTGCCCCCCAGGGGATTGTAGCTGTGGGTCATGGGCGGCAGGGCACTGGGACCAGTGACCTTGGTGCATTGGAGGGGAGGCCCCCCTTGGGATCTAGTTTACATGGCCCAACCCACTGATATGCCATGATTTCCTGGACTGTATCCTGAAGGCTTATGTGTCTGCAGTTTGGCCTGGGGCCTGTTTTCCTGACCACCAAGGTTTTATCTCAGCGGTAACCTAATCTGACCAACTTGGGACTGTTTACTGAGGTCGAACTTGTTTGATTTCTATTATAATTTGTCCTCTCTTAGTTGAGAGATATATTTAGAGCCATGGATGTTTTGTAAAGACCTGACTAATTCTGATTTAATGTTTTGTAATTTAATAAAATTATTTAATTTTATTTTGTTTTTTCCTTTGTTAGATTTTTCCTCACTCTGTGAGAAGTAGTGGGGATAGTAAAAGTAGAGTGATGAGAGGACTCTAGTTTTTAGATCTTGTATTTGTTTTTTAGGTTCGATATCTGTTGGATCTGTTAAGATGTGTTGGGAAGGTATAAGGACAGCCGGGTATTATTCCCCCTCCATGCTCAGGGACCTTCATCCTTTTTCCTGTCCTCCATTGTCACCAGAGGTATATAGACATTGTAGGGCCTTGGGAATTGTTAGAAGGAGGAGGACGAGGGATGGGCCTAGAGAGGGAATGGAAAGGAATGGGCGGATAGCAATAGTGGGGACAAGGAGATGCCCTGGGGCAAAATGGGTCCAGAAAAGGGATCCTCCCTGTCTGGTTCCCATACCTAAGGGCTCTGCTTGTAGCAGGCAGGTAACTCAGTCTTCCTTGGGTTCCAGTCCTATTTGGGTGGTGTTAAGCAATGCCAGGTCTATTAAGAACAAGACCGCTGTAATAGTGGATCTTGTTGGGTCATCTGACCTGGCTTGCATCACCAAGACCTGGCTGGATGAGAATGCTGGTCCAGTTTTGGCATTATCAATTCCAGCCAGGTACTTGGTGTACACCGTCCGAGGATGGATCATAGGGGCAGGGTTGTTGCCATCTGTTTTAGATCTGATCTGGGCCTAATGGAGGTACCAGTGGGAACTACCAACTCCTTTGAATGTATCATGAGTGAGGGTGTGGGGTGCAGGATGCTTCTCATTTACTGTCCACCAGGGGACAGGAATGTTTTCCTGCAGGAAGTCACGGACTTCATTGTCTACCTGACATTGGGATTCCCCAGATTGTTGGTTCTGGGGGATTTCAATGCCTGGATCAATGATGAACTCTCACAGTTTGGTCAGGATTTCCTCCAGCTAATAATTTCACTGGGCTTCATGCAGGTTATTTCCTCCGCGACCCATATTGGTGGTCATTCATTGGGCTTGGTGTTTCGCCTGGGTATGGAGATAACCGATTTGGTGGTGGAACCAGTCGGGCAGTCTGACCATCACACCATTGGTTTCAGTTTCGAGGCCACCCCCAGTGGGCCAGCCCCTATGGAGATGGTCCGGTACTGCCCTTTGAGGGGTGTTACCCCAGATGGTCTGATGGCGGTACTTGGTCTATCAGGTTTACCAAGTGAATGCATGGATCCAGGGGACCTGGTACTTGCCTACAATAAGGCAGTGGTAGAGTCCATGGATTCTATTGCTCCTGTTTATGTTCATCCCCTCACTCTTTTCCCCAAGTCTCCTTGGTTTGATGAGACATTGAGGGAGTTGAGGAGAGTTGGACGAAGGCTAGAGAGGTGCTGCTGGAAGTCCAGCTTGGAGTGTGACAGACTTAGTTTGATGGACCATTATGTGGTCTATCAATCAGCAATTACCCATAAGAAGACAGTGTTCCTGTCCAGGGAGATTGCTGCTGCTCAGATTCAACCAGCTCAGCTGTTCTGGACTGTGGACAGATTGTGCAATCCAATCTGTCTTCAGCCTGGAAATTATTTTTCTCAAGAATGGTATGAGGTGTTTGCTCAATTCTTTTCAGATAAGGTTGCCTCAATCAGGTCTGGTCTCCACTTGACCCTCCCTAATGGGAGCTGTGATGGTTGGCAGGAGATGTCAGACACCCAGGTTGTGTGGTGTGACTTCAGCCTCCCCATGATCAGTGACATTGTGATGATCATCCAGTCACTGCATCCAATCAACTGTAGTTTGGACCCAGGCCCCACATGTCTCCTAGTGGGCTGTGTGGATAAAATCAGTCCGGTACTTGCTAAGATAGTCTAGATGTCTTTGGAGAGGGGGATGTTTCCTGACCCTCTGAAGGAGGCCATGGTTTGGTCCCTTCTTAAAAAATCCTCCTTGGACCCAGACTTTCTGGTTAACTACAGGCCTGTCTCTAACCTGCCCTCTGTGGGTAAGGTTATGGAGAAGGTGGTTGCATCACAGCTATATGATCATTTGACAAGCCACAATGTCTATGATTCTCTCCAGTCTGGATTTAGGAAGAGACATAGTACAGAGACAGCCCTTGTCTGGGTACTTAATGACCTCCTAATAGCGAGAGATCGAAGGACCCATTCCATCTTTTTCCTTCTTGATCTCTCTGCAGCATTTGACACCATAGACCATGGTGTGCTATGGAGCACCTGTGGTTCATCTGTGGACTGTCTGGTATAGTCCTCAGATGGTTTTGATCTTTTCTAGAGGGTAGGACTCAGAGGGTGGTGTCTGGGATTTTTTCCTCAGCATCACTCCCCCTATCCTGTGGGGTACCACAGGGTTCTATTTTGGGCTATCGTTGTTTGTGGTGTACATGCTGCCATTGAGAGTGATTATTAGGTGGTATAGCTTGAGTTTTCACTGTTATGCAGATGATACTCAGCTATACATGTCCTTTGTGCCCGGTCAGGATGCTGCTGTTTTGGTTTTTAACAACTGTCTCACTGAGATCCAGGACTGGATGAATGGGAGTTGGCTGTAGTTAAACCCAGAAAAAACTGAAGTGTTGGTTGTGGCCCCAGGTTGTCAGGAGGCAGGTTTGTTGGTGGGATTACCTTCAGATTTATGGCTTGGGGGTGTGCAGCTAACTACCTCAGACCAGGTGTGGAACCTGGGCATTATGTTTGAAGACTGTTTAACACTTAAATCGTAGGTGTCAGCAGTTGTCAAAACCTCTTTTTACCATCTGAGGAATATTGCCTGGGTGAAGCACCTGGTTCCCTCCAATGATCTTCCAACTCTGGTCCATGCCTTTATTACCTCCTGCATTGACTATTGCAACTCCCTTTACCTTGGGTTACCGGGGTTGATATCCACTGCCTGCAGCTCCTGCAGAATGCGGCAGCCAGGCTATTGACTGGTTCATTTAGGACCAGTCATATATTGCCTGTACTTTGTGGACTGCACTGGCTGTCAGTACAGTGCTGGATCCCCTTCAAGGTTGGTTTGCTGACCTACAATGCCCTACATGACCAGGGACCTGGTTACCTGCAAGATATCCACCCCTACTGTCCCTCCCACTCTCTCAGATCCCACTGACAAGGGATTTCTAGAGATTCCCAGGGTTCATTTAAAGACATTTGGGGCAAGGTCTTTCAGTTTTATGGCCCCAACCCTGTGGAATTCTCTACCTCGTCAGGTGTGAGTTTGCCCGACCGTCCAAAGTTTTAAAACAGCTTTGAAGACATTTCTTTTTAGGCTGGCATATACTGATTTTTAATATTGCAGTCATGAGTTTTAACTTGTTTATTCTGGTTTTAATAAATAGTTTTGATTATTTTAAAACATTATTTACAAGCACCTTGGTTTTGGAAAGGTGCTTTTTTATAAATAAATTTGATTTGATTAACAAAGTTTTTTGCAATGAATTTCCTTACTTTTTGAGATAGTATAATCATACTTCTTTCACCTCTGTGGAAGCGCAGGGCTGTCTGTGTCCTGCACTTCCATCCCTCCATAGATGCATACATCCATGTTGCTGTGGAAGTCCTGCACTTCCATGTCTGCCAAAAAGGAATTTATTTGCTTGGTTGTATGGCTTGTTAAACTGCCAGTGTTATGCTAGGGGAATTTTGATGTTTTAATTGTTGTTTTTTTTTTATTTGTCCCCTAAATTGTTGTGGGGTATGATGTGTTTTTCTTATAGTGCTCATTAAGACCTTTGTTTTAATATATAGATTGTTCCTTAACTGCCAATATTGAGGGATTTATGGTTTTTACAGTTGAAATGAAGGGAAAAAAAACTAAGACTGAATTATTTTTTCATATGAAGGGATCCTTTTTTGTATGAATGGAAAAGCCATATGAAAAAGGAAAAAGTTCTAAATCTTTTTTCATGTGAAGGTATGCCTTTTTTATATGAATGAAAAACCCATATGAAAAAGGACCACTTCATTTGAAGAAGGAATGGGGGGAAAAAACAAAGTCCAAAATCTTTTTTCGTATGAGGGCATCCTTTTTTATGTGAAAAAAAAAATGAAAAAGGATCTGTTTGTATGAAAAAAGAATCAGGGAAAAAAACTATGTCCAAAATCATTTTATTCTTTTTTCATATGAGGGTATCCTTTTCCATATGAATGAAAAAAGCAAACACAAAAGGATGCTGTAATATAAAAAAAGAATCAGAAGGGATCAGTTTTTGTATGGCTGAATTCCTTTTTCATATGGCGATACAAAAATAGGAAAATGACTCATGAAATGGGATTTTAAAATGTATGAAAAAAACACATTTTGGGGTCATTTTTCCAACATGTAAGTGCAGAATTCCCCAAATGGGGTCCCAATTAGCAAGCTAAATTTGTTGGTGTGTGTGCAGGAAGTAATTTTTGTAGGTTTTGATTTTTTTTTTAAATGAAAACAAGATGGTGGCCATACAGAAAAGGTATTTTTCCTCATGAAAAAGGATTATCTCCATACGAGAAAGAATCCTTTTTCGTATGGACCATATTCCTTTTTTGTTCGGAGCAACTATCCAAAAGATCGTACACAGCATGCTCAGAACCAAAATTTCTACATTTCATAGCTTTGGAATGGATTAATATTTTTTCACCAAACCAGCGAAAGGCACCACTGTGGGTCAAGCCCTTTCTAACCTGAAAATTTCAGATGAAAATTCCAAACCATTTGGGTGCTAGTCAATGACAAAAAACAGCACAAAAAAAAACAAGATTTTTTCACCCAAAATCCGCACATCCAACCACAACCACAATCCAATCCAGTCCAATGAATATTGGCATATCAAGAGATCTACCCCCACCTCCCACTCCCAAAATTGTGCATGCAAATTTCCATGCAAATATTTTGAACAGTTGTGAAGCTCTTAAAGTGCAAAGTTTGAGGTTTAACATAGAAACCCCTGCTCATCCATAACTATAGTGGTGCTACCATATCACTATACTATACTGTATCTATATATTGTATATATCTGTCTATATATTGCTTACTATGAACAGTGCCACTGTAATGGAGAGGAGTGAATTGACAGGTGCAGTCTTTATTGACCTCACCAAGGCCTTCAGTTTGGCAGAAAACTTCCCGCTCTCTGATAACCTTAGTGTCCTGGGCATTTCATCCTCCATGCTCTCCTAGCTTAAGAACTATCTGGCTAATAAATACTTGTGTGTTAGGTTCAGAATTACATTGTCAGAAGCAGTGAACTACAGTTGGGATCCACCAAGGATTTATACTTGGGTGTCTACATTTCTACCTCCATATTAAGTCCATCCACCAATGTCTCTGGCATAGTATGCCCCCCCCCATACAGACAACTTGGTCTTTTCACAAGCTCCTGTAGCATAGGCAACATAAATACTTGTTGTCATCTGATCTCAAAGCAGTCCTAAAATGGCTGTCCTCAAACAGCCTTCTCCTGAATACCACCAAGTTGTAGGCAATGTTTTTCGACTTTGTCTCACGAAAAATAACTGTTGAACCCCACTGTCAAACCCCATTGTCATTTGTTTGTGATAATGGGACAGTCTTGGTCTCAGTCCCCTCTTTTAACCACCTGTGTGTTATACTTGGTCCTTCATAGGATTTCTCACTTTATGTGGCCTCTACCTGAAAGGTAGTTAATTTTAGATCATGGCTGTCATACAAAGTTAGTCATCGTTTCACCCCTGAAGTATGCCTTGCCATAGCCTGAGGCATCCTAACAAAACTTCTCCATGGGATAGCTGTACTTTGCCTCTTAAACTATACTACAAAAATTGGATGAGGCATGTTATGACATCTGCCATTTTGCATTGGCCTCCAACTGATATACCCACCACTGCACCCTGTACTTGAAATTTAGATGGCTTCTCCCATCTGTCCTATGTATCTTTACCTTGGGAGGTATCATTTATAGTGATGTGCATAAGCAGTCACCCTTGCCCTTTGCTTCACTTCTACTGCCTTGTAGAATCTCATATCCCATATGGTCCTATGACACTGATCTCCAATCCTTGCAAAAGGCAAGAACCAAATCAGTTGAAATAGCCTTCTCCTGCACTGCTCCAAAACTCTGAAACTCCATTCCAACATTGATTAGACGGTATCATTATAGCCAGGCCTTCCATAATGAATACAGCTCTTACCTACTTAAATCAGCAATGTGCTCCTGCCCCTAATTGGCACATGCTTGACTCTTGGCCTCTTTGTACTGTGTTTTGACACAAGCTTGCCATCACCAAGAGTCTTCGTACTTCTTAATTTCTTGTAATCCAGATATGTTGTATGTATTTTGCTCTGTATCCTTGTGTATCCCTGCCAAGAGTTCCACCTTGTATTGCACTGTGTGTCTTGGACTCTTGTATATGACCACTGTTGTTCATTGACTCTTGTTTATTTTATGTTTCTCCCCTGTTGTAATCAACCAGGTTGTGTATGAAAATAGGCTACTGATTGCCTAGTGCATCTACCTGGTAAATAAAAACTAAATAAATATATTATAGGGACACTGTAGTGCCCCTATAGTTATGGTTAAGTATGATGCTCAATGTTGAATCATTGACTTTCACTTTGCACCATATTAACTTTGGCAGCATTCAATGGAATAGCCCAAAAAATGTGCATGTGTGGCCACTCTACCATAGTTTCAAGAGCTGGAAGGTTTCATGATAGCATCTTGTGCAGTTTCTGTGATCTGTTTTCACCTTATTTTGTAAAAAGGTAACTTTTTCCTATACTAAACATGAGTTTTGGGGGGTTTTTTGCACTTGTGTACAGCCTTGATGGTACCGAATTTATCTACAAAACGTTCAGGGTAGAAGCTGCCTGTGCTGAGACAGTGCCTTTCAAAGGTTTCATGAAATAATGTTAAACAGTTCCAGAGTTACAAGGATTTAAACTTTGATTTCAGATAGCTGTCTGGTGTGAACCAAAAACTTCTTCATTCATAACACTGTTTTTAGTTCATATTACTTAGGTGTAACAAACCGAAAACATTCTTTATGAAATGAAATTTTTTTCATTTTATAACTGCCATCTTGTTTCTTCATTTTGGTTACCAGAAAAATATGAAAACACATATAAATAGACAATTTGAGAAAACAGAAACATGGCTCCAAAGGGGAGGATAGTGGAATTTAATGATTGGCTAAGGGACTGGTGTAAGATGGAGGGGTTCAAATGCATTGGGAAATGGGGGGGACACATGGGCAGAGGAGGGACTGTACTGTACTATCTTTCTATCTATCTATCTATCTGGTGATATCTAGATGGTGGTCACTACATGTCTGCATTGCTCAGCATAGCTATCCTGGAGATGGATAACAGGGTTGTGAGCATCCTGTCATTCTTGCAGGAGGAAGATGGCAGCCACTCTGGGCTGTCGTCTGTGAGGGCTGTGTGAGGAGCCAGTTCTGTAACTTTTGCTGCTCCTCTACTGATCCTTTACTGTTCCTTTTTAGCATTTTTGAGAGTGTTTTTCCCTTGACTTTTGTTGCATCCAGAATAGTTTTTGATTTATTTTAGTTGATAGTAGATAGGGCATAAGGATTAGGCAGGGCTGAGCAGTGAGGAAGATGCAGGAGGCAGCTTTTTTTTATTTATTTTTTAGAATCTGAGCTGTGTTTATTGTTCTGTACTGTGGTGAAATCCATAAGGGGTTCTAAGTCCTGACAGTCAGGTATGCTGTGAAATATTTTACCTTAAATCGAAGTTGTCTGCAGCTTCCTGGAGTAACAGTGCTGTGAAATATTTTACCTTAAATCGAAGTTGTCTACAGCTTCCTGGAGTGGCATCTGGAACACTGCAGAAGAAACATTCAAGTTGCCTGGAGCTGTTGGCAGGAATATCTGAGTTGCCCAGAGCTGTTGGCTGGAACATCAAGAAAAGAGCAAAGACTGCAGTGCCTGTGTAGGAGACGTCAGAGGTGTTGGTCATAGGTCATTAGAGGGGGAATGTTCAAGGTAACCGGGAGGTGAGGTAATGAGAGTATCGTGTCATCCTGGGATGACTTGGGCCTCTTCCCTCAGTGGCAATGACTTGATCACCAGGCTATGCCTGTTTTGTTTTGACCTAATTAATCTATCAGTCAAATACCACAGAACATCAAAAGGGATGCTGATTTGGAGGAAGCACCATAGGTATGTGACGGTGGCTGTTTGAGTGTTTGAGAAAGATTGTTTGGGGTAATCGGCAGGAGCGGTAGTGAACATACCGCTTTCCTCCTGAAAAAAATCAATTTTTCCTTCCTCTGCACTCTGACTAGAACACCAAGCCACTGTAGCCAAACTTCTGTTCTATTGCTGCACTGATTTACATCAGGATCTCTAGACTGTTGTGGTTCCATCACAAACACTAGTGAGAGCAGTGATTTGTTTTCCTTGCAGGTTCATACGTGGTATGATCGGAGGGTAAAAGAATTGACTTTGTTACTTTGAAAACAAACTTTGGTGCTGGTGAGAGGAGCACTAAACACTAGCAAATTAGTATGCTATATTGACTTGGCCTGACTTTCAAATTTCCCCTTGGTACTTTTGCCTTCCCAGCAGTTGAAAAGAATGTTGGTCATCTAAGTGAGGTGGTGGTGTGAGCACTGCTCTACTTTTCTTTTCTTTAGGACACTATTCACTGCAAAGTGTTTAGCAGGACTGAAAAAACATCTTCTGCTGGGACAGTAAAAGTTAAAGTGTGATTTAGGAAAATGTTTCACTATTTTCTCAATTAAACTCATTGACATGGAACCTTGGTAAAAGAACCTATGGTTCAAAGGTGTTGTAATCCTAGTATTCAATAAAATAGAAATAAATAAAATAAACTGATGGACATTTTGGCTTCAAATGGGAGCAGGACTTCATTCTCACAGCACATTTTCCTTGGACACTGCTGTTACATCTGACTCTACCACTATATGTGGTTATATTTTATTTATAGAGTATGTTTTGTGGGTGGGAATTTGTTTAGTATTGGGTGGGGGAGTTGAGTGTGTGTTGTGTGTGGACTGTGTGTGTGTATGTGGTTAGTCTTGTTTTTGTATTAAGGGGGAAAGGATTAATTTTTTTTTTTTTTTTTAGAGGTTAGATAGCCCAGTAGAACATTACTTTTCCTGCTAGGCCAAGGATATCTGGGTGTCTATGGGTGTCTATATCTAGTGATATTTAGGATGTGCTTTGTTGGATGTGCTGGGGCCTTGTACCCTCGCGAATTGCATACGCTGCAACCCAGCTGCTCAACCTCTGTCCCTTTTCTGACCTCCCAGTTTCAGCTACTGCAGCTAGGTGCTGCAGGGAGGTCAGTATTACAAGGGAATGTGTAGGTTGAAAGTGGCGGGTGCAGTGGGCTTGGTGAAAGTAAGAGGCATTGGGGTGGTTAAAAGCAGGAGATGCCCTGGGATTATATGGAGCCTAGAGAGAGGCCAGACGTGTTTGGTCTCCATCCCCAGGGTTCCCACCCGACTGAGTGGGTTGGTAGCCAGGGGGCCAGCAGCACCTACCAGTCCTTTTTGGGCTATGCTGTGCAATGCCAGGTAGATGAGGAACAAGACTGCAATCATGGCAGACTTGATTTCCTCAGTTGACCTGGCTTGCATTATGGAGATCTGGTTGGCTGATGACGACGGGCCAGTTTTGGAGGCTGCTATCCCCGCTGGGTTCGTAGTGCACTGCCCGAGGAGGGAACAAAGGGGTGGGGGTGTGGCCATCTGTTTTAGATCCAGCTTGGGCTTCACTGTTCATCCAGTGGGATCTGCCAGGTCTTTCGAGTGTGTGGCTATGCGTGGGGGTACAGGTGCAGGCTGCAGGATTCTCCTCATTTACTGCCCTCCGGGGTCAGGAGGAGAGTTCCTGCAGGAGGTTGTGGACTTCATCATCAACGTGTGGTTGGAATCCCCCAGATGTTTGATTCTGGAGGACTTTAATGCCTGGTCCATGATGAATCCTCATAATTTGGTTATGACCTCCTCCAGCTGATGTCATCACTGGGCCTGACATAAGTGGCTGCTTCTGTGACCCATCACCGTGGCCACATGCTTGACCCAGTGTTCTCACTGGGGCTTGAGGTAACTAACCTCAAGACTGATCAGGTTGTTTGGTATGATCATTGCACAGTGAAGTTCTTGTTTGGGCCCCCCCCCCCCGAAAGTCCCTCCACTGTTGAGATGGTTAGCTATAATCCTTTTTGGTGTGAGATGGAGGGTTCAAATGCATGGGGAATGGGGGGGGCACGTGAGTGGGGGAGGGACTGTTCACAAAGGACAGGCTACATCTAAATGAGGAGGGGTCTAGGGTGCTCAGTGGGAAGACAAAGGAGATACACGGCAGAGATCCTTCATTTAAACTGAAGAGGATGAGGTTAATTAGGCCAAGGAGGATAGCAAAGAAGGTGGCAACCTAGCTGACACTCCCCAGCAAATGGCAGCAAGGAATAAGCAAGGGGAGAAAAGGAAGGAAAAGTGGAACAGGTGGAGGGTCATGAATGTGAATGCTTGTATTCTGAGCAAAAGATGACTTACCTCGAGGCCACCATGATTGGGGAGGACTTAAACATTGTAGCACAGAAAACCAGGGATGGGATATGGTCATTTCAGATTTTAATCTATTCATGAAGGATAGAGTAGCAAGGAATGGGGGAGGCATAGTGCTTTTTGTATGGGACCACATAAAGGCTATTGAGATACAGGGGGAACAGGTGAGAGTGGTGGTACTGTGGGTGATCCTTGAGAAAAGGAAAGGGGCCATTATTTAAGCAGGGGTGGTATACAGATCTCTGGCACAGGGTGAGGAAGTGGATAGGGAGTTGATGCAAGTGGTCCAAAGGATGGCTCAAAAGGGAGAGCTGTTGCTGATGGGGGTTGTCAACCTTCTGGACATGAATTGGAGTCTCCCGGCTGTGACAACAACTAGGAGAAGGGACATCCTGAACTCCCTACAGGGGGCACTGCTCAAACAACTGGTAAGGGAACCCACTTGGAAGGGGTTACACTGGACCTAGTTCTAACTAATGGGGACAATGTGACCTGCATCACTGTGGAGGACCACCTGGGGACCAGTGACCATCAGGCAGTGTGGTTTAGTGTAAAGACTGGGGTTAAGACAATACACATGAGAATGAGGGTCTTGGACAACAGAAGGGTAGATTTTGATAAAATGGCGGCACACCTCAGGGATGCTCTGGCAGGGGTGCAGGAAGTAGGAAGCACAGAAGAACAGTGGGTGGCAATAAGGGGGGAATTGAAGCAGCTACAAGACTTTGTGCCAGACAAGTCAGCAAGGGCAGGAGAAGGAGAAGGCCACTTTGGATCACTCGGGAAGTGGTATAAAGAGTGAGGCAAAGAAAACAGCCTTTAAACAGTACAAAAAAATACAAACAGAGGAAGACAGGAGAACTTACCAGGAGAGGCAAAGAGAGGCAGGGAAGGAAGTAAGGAGGGCAAAAACGGTAAAGGAGGAAATGAAGAAAGGATAGCTAAGGATAGCTAAGTTGGTCAGATATATCGGGGAAAGGAGGAAAATCAGGGGAGGGGTAATCAGGCTACTGGGGGAAGGAGGGCCTCCATGAAGGAAGACAATCAAAAGGCCAATATATTGAACAAATACTTCCTGTCTGTCTTCACAGAGAAGGGGGAAGGAACTGGGCCTGACATACACGGCAAGGACATGAAGGATTGGGGGGGTGGACACTATCTCCTTTGCAGTGGACAGGGTCCTTAGGGAATTGTCCAAGCTAAGAATGGACAATGCCATGGACCTTGATGCAGTGCACCCCAGGCTGCTGAGGAAGCTCAAAGAGTTACTGGCTAGGACCCTGGCAGCCCTGTTTAACCAATCTCTGAAAACTGGAGAGGTACTGAGGGACTGGAGGAGGGCTGACATCATCCTGTTCCACAAAGGGGATAGTAGGGAGGAGCCAGGAAATTATAGGCTGGTTAGCCTGAAGTCAGTAGTTGGCAAGTTAATGGAATTGCTCCTAAAGGAAAGAATTGTAGAATGCCTTGAGGACAGTGGACTGCAGCACCAGAGACAGCATGGGTTCACAGGGAGGAGGTCCTGTCAGACCAAACTGACAGAGTTTTTTCACAAGGAAACCAGAGTAGTGGAACAGGGTGGGGTGGTGGATGTGACCTACTGGATTTCAACAAGACCTTCTACACCATCCCGCATAAAAGGTTGGTAATGAAACTAAGCAGCCTGAGGGTGGGGCCTAAAATCATAAAATGGGTGGAAAACTGTCTTACAGACAGGAGCCAGAGAGTGGTGGTAAATAGGGTACATTCTGGCTAGGGGAGGGTTACTAGTGGGGTACCACAGGGGTCAGTGTTGGGCCCTATATTCTTCAATATCAACATTAGTGACATGGCAGAGGGACTGGGATGGAGGATATGCCTGTCTGCAGATGGCACAAAGATCTGCAACAGGGTGGACACATGGGGGGGGTCAAAAGGATGAGGGAGGACCTAGAAAAGTTAGAAGAGTGGTCAAGAAGGTGACAAGTTTGGTTCAACACAAAGAAGTGCAAGGCTGTGCACTTTGGCCACAGGAACATGAGGGCAGAGTACACACTAGGGGGAGAGGTACTAGAAGTCACAAGGCAAGAGAGAGACCTGCGAATTATCATTGCCAATTGACTTAAGGTGATGAATCAGTGTGGGAAAGCAGTGGAAAAGGCTAACCAAATGCTTGGATGCATAGGAAGGGGTATTACCAGCAGAAGGAGAGAGGTAATACTTCTCTTGTATACTTCGTTCTCGAGACTGCACCTTGAGTACTGTGTGCAGTTTTGGAGGCCCCATCTTCAGAAGGACAAGGATAGAATAGAGATGATGCAGAGGGGGGCAACTAAAATGGTGCAGGGCCTCCATCAGAAGATCAATGAAGAGAGGCCTAGGGAATTAAAATTGTACTCCCTGGAGGACAGGAGGAGGCAGGGGGATATGATAGAGACATTCAAATATCTTAAGGGAATAAACAAGGTGCAGGAGGAGAGTATTTTTTCAGAGAAAAAGATGTTCTAACACTAGGGGTCACAGTAAGAAGTTGGACAAGGGTAGGTTCAGGTGAAATGTGAGGAAGTTCTTCTTTACAGAAAGGGTGGTGAACAACTGTAACAGCCTCCCAGAAGTGGTGGTGGGAGCAACTACAGTCCAGGTTTTAAGTGTACCTGGGATAAACACATGGGCATCTTGGATAATGGAGCAGGGTGGATGACAGCCCCCCAGCACTGACTTGGTAACACTATTGGGGAGGAGATTGTATGGGCAGACTGGGTGGGTCAGAGGTCCTTATCTGCTGACAAAATCTGTGAATCTATGATTAGATAGACAGGCATACATTACCACGCTATTAATGTTATTAATACCATGCAAACACATTAATACCTATCAAACACAGTACAGGCCACCATATTTAATCCTTACTAACATATATACAGAATATTAGCATGCCTTAGTTCATAAAATATCTGCCTCTGGGCCAGAAGGTCATGGGTTCTAGTTCCATATCAGGATTGGGCTCATACCTTAAAACGCTGGCACCTGAATGCAGTACTAGGGGGATGCTGTACTGTTAGGGTGTGCCATCCTTTGGATGTGATGTTAAACCAAGGTCCCTTCTACCCATCTCTAGTGCTGTCCTGGTGGGTGTCCTGGTGGAACCACGTGGAAGTAAAAGAATTATACAAAACAAAAAATAAAACAAATGGTGACACTCGCATGCCAAATAAATTTGAGTGGCTACTCAAAGGATATAGGCAAACCGCTTCATTCCAAACTTCACACAGCAAACAGATGAATACAGTGCAGTACAGGGTGGTAATAAAAACCTCAACATTTCACACACATGCACTTTTTCAAGAGGTTAGCATAACATACTAGTGCAACCTATTTATAACCAAACCTTAATAGAATGATAACGCCAATAAATAAAGTGCAATTAAATAATTAAAAACGGTCCATTATGACAGTTGCTGGCACACAATTGATTTGTAAGTACAAGTGTGGCAAATGACTAACTTAATTTAAATTCTTGCTTATACTGTCAAACTGCCACTCAGCTTGCGGACATGCAGATTGCTAAAGACCATAAATACATTTAACATGGCATATGATCCTGTGATCATTAGAATTCCAAAAATCACATTCCAAGAGACAATCTGTGAAAATAAAATTTAGCACACAGTGTTGAGACATTGCACTGAGTGCTGACATCTTTACAGAAGAGGCTGGAACTTGATCCTATCGAGTCCTGGGGATGAAGTGGCATGCAATGTGAAGATCCAGTATGATTCATGGTGTGCCAAAAGTTGCACGTGGTAGCCACCCTGGGGCCCAATCATAACCTTCTCTACCCCCACAAACATCCAATTATGAGGTACTGCTGGGTTCTCTAAGCAATGAATGGACAGAGCCAAATCCAAATTACCCTGCTGTATAGAGCACATATTTTCACCAATGTGCTCTTTCAATTTTTGTCTCATCCTACTGACATAGTATGCCCCACACTTACAAGTGGCCTTATGAACAATCCATTTGGTGTCACAATTAATAAATGTCCTGATTCAGTATTGTTCCTTGGTAATGGGGTTTATTAAACTTGACGTAACCCTGGCTGTATCACAATATTTACATCAGCCACAATGGTGCATGCTGGGAGGCATTGTGGGCAACAAAGTTACAGGACCTTCTACATGCTGTAAACTACGGGGTAGCATAATCCCCACTATTCTTGGCTTTCCTGAAAAACATTCTAGGACATACCCTGGTCACTTCAAACATTTCTGGCTCTGTCTGTAACATATTCCAGTGCTTTTTGAAAATTGACTCAACCCTGTCTGCCCTAGAGCTAAAAGCAGCCACAAAATTCATCCTCTGCAAATGCATATTAATTCCACTCTCCTTTTGTACCAAAAGCTTCTCTCTATCTGTGTTTTTGGTGTCTTGATGCACATATAAACCAAGTGTATCACTATAACCACAATTCCTGAATCTGTCAGCCAGCTTATACACAAACACTTCAAAATGCTCATCAGGGTCACAAGTGTGGTGGACTCGCAGGAACTAGCTGACCAGAATGCTTTTGATGATGTGTCGGGGGTGACACGAACTTGCTCAACGAAACAGTGTTACAGTCAGTTGGCTTATGATATGTCAGTGTTAACCCCTTGCTTTTTTCAGAAGTAAGACACAAGGCACTTTTCACAAGAGTAGAGTATTTTCCCTGGTGTCCTGGCCAATGTTTCCCTTGCCATAAATACGGTTCGTGCAACTACCCAAAGCTATGTGTGGGTGTTGATGTGCAAAATGGTTGCCACTACATGTTCAGTCTAACATTGCTTGTAAAGTGCTTTGGAAAACAATGTGTATGAAAAGCACTTAATAAATACTAATTCTTCCTCTTCTTCTTCTTCTGCTTCTGATTATAACAACCACCTTAATAATGTATGTAATGAGCACCTCAATAACACCAGTAACAACCACTTTATCAACAGATGTAACAGTCACCTGAATAGCACCCTAACACACCACATCAGCTCCTTAACGCCCACTAACACTTCAGCCCCTACATCATTAGCTCACAGCATGAAATAAAAGGAACATTTAAAAAGGAAAATTCCCTAACCTAACCCCAATTGTCCAGCTCCCTCTCCCTCCACTCACCATACAGCAGGGACAAAAGTAAAGGCCTTCATTAGCTATAATGATAAATTTGGGTGAGGAATGGAGCAAATATCAAATAAAGATGAAGGAGGCCAAGAAGGCAGTCAGGGATGGGTTGCAAAACCAGACACAGAGCAGAATACTGTGGAGGAGACAATGGGAGTGAAAAAAACAAAACAGTTGTTTAGGTACAGCAGGGAAAAAAGAAGATGGAGGGACATTTTAGACTAACAGAGGGGGAAGGGTAGTAGAGGAGGATGGGCAGAGGACAGTTATTCTAAATGACATCCTCTGCCCAGTATTCACAGTGGAGGATAGCAGCCCTCTGCTGGAAAGCGGCATAAAGGCTACTTCAAGGCAATGCTATAAATAGGTCAGGTAGTAATTACAAGAGAAAGGGTTAGAAAAGGGTTTTGTAGCCCTGAAAATATATATGCAACTCTAGAATTGGAGAGTTGCACCTGAGGATCTAAGGGAATTAGTACTGGAACTGGGCGAACCCCTGGCAGGGCAGTTCAGTAACAGTTAGGAGTGGTGCCAAGAGATTGAAGGGTAGTGGATGTGGTAATGTTCCAAAGGGAAGGGAAAGGGAGGAACAAGACCATCAGTCTTACTTCCAGCTTGTAGGTAAATTGATGGAGACAACAGTCAATGAGGACCTAGTGGACTAACTAGAGATACAGGAACTCTAGGATAGTAAGCAGCATGGGTTCATGGTAGGGAGGACTTTTCAGACCAATCAGATAGTATTCTTTGACTGGGTAACAAGGGTGATGGATAAGGAACAAGCAGTGAATGTATTCTACTTAAGCTTTGGCAAGGCATTTGACTTGTGCCACACAGAAGGTTGCTGAAGAAATAAGAGGATCTGGGAGCAGCAAAGGACCTAGTGAGACTGGTAGGAAGTTGGTTATGGGGAAGGCAGTAGAGGATGATGGCAAATGAGGTCAAATTGGGGGAAAGAAAGGTCATGAGTAGGATACCATAGAGGTCAGCCCTGGCACCAGAAGTTTTCAATATGTTCATCAGCTCCATGGGAGAAGGAATACTGAGCAACTGTGTCTCTTTGCTGATAACACTAAGCGTTAAGGCAGAGTAAACAGCTAGGACGATGTAAGGGAGTTGCAGAGGGACCTGCAAAAGTTAGACAGGTGTTCCAATGTTTGGCAGATTAAATTCAATGCTAAACAGTGCAAGGTGATGAACATAGGGAGCAAGAACTCCAGAATTCTAGATGGGATGGGGTTAAGCTGTCTGTTACTTCAGATGAAAGGGACCTAGGGTCATTATAAGCAACTTCCTAAAACAGACTAGACAATGTAACAAGGCCAACAGTCAGGCAACCAGAATGTTGGAGTTTATTGGAAGGGGTTTCAATAGCAGAATGAAAGAGGTCATAATACCTCTTTATAAATCACTGGTGAGACCCCTTCTGGAAGACTGTACTCAGTTCTGGAGTCCTCACCTGAGGAAAGATTGGGACAGGCATGGTGTAGCACAGAGGAACCAAAATGATTCAGGGTCAACAGAGCAGATCCCGTGAGGATAAACTCAGGGCACTGATCATGTACCCGCTGAAAGCTAAAAAGGAAAGGGGTGACATGATAGAGACATCAGGTTCTTGAAAGAAATAAATCAGGTAAACTATAAGTAAGTATTTAACAAGAATGGTGAATTGAAAGAAAGGGAATATGTATTTATTTACTTTTTGTTAAACAGGTAGGTACACTAGGCAGAAGCTGCCTGTTTTCAGGTATGACGCGGGAGGGTTACAACAAAGGTGATGCAACACCAAAAACAGTTTACAGTATACAGCAAAGTACAACATATACTCAGATGAAGGTAAACAATAGAAAAGATCCAACTATTAAGGAAAAGGTAAGCAAGCGTGACGTAAGGTGTGTATCACCTCCAACTGGTAAAGAGCTAGATAGGCAGAGAGAGACACATAGAACCAGAATCTGATGGCAGATAAGGACCATCTGGTCCGCCTAGTCTGCCCATTTCCCTACACTGTATAAACACCAGATTCTACATGATCTGTAGCCTACCTTCTCCTTCCAAAATCCCACCACTATGGTTGCCTTCTGCCTGTCCCATGCATTCTTGAATTTACCTATTGTTGTTGCTTCCACAGCCTCCTCAGGGAGGCTGTTCCATGCATCCACCACCCTTTCCATGAAAAAATACTTCTTCACATTGCCTCCGAGTCTTCCCCCCTCCAGTGTCATATTGTGACCCCTTGTTCTTGCACTTCACCTTTTCTGAAAGATGCTGCCCTCTTGAACTCTGTTGATCCCCTTGAGATACAGTACTTGAGTGTCTTTATCATATCCCCCTCTTCCTACTTTCCTCCAGTGTATACATATTGAGTTCCCTCAATCTATCCTCATATGATTTCAGGTGTAGCCCCTGCACCATTTTCGTTGCCCTTCTCTGGAATGCCTCCACTCTGTCAATGTCCTTTTGGAAATGAGGTCTCCAGAACTGCATGTAGTACTCCAGATGAGGTCTCACCAACTGCCTGTACAGTGGCATCACCACCTCTTGTTTTCTACTGGTGATACCTCTCACTACACACCCCAGCATCCCCCTGGCTTTCCTCACTGCCTTCTCACATTGCTTGGCTACTTTTAGATCATCTGTTATGACTATCCCCAGATCGCTTTCCAGTTTGGTTGTTGTTAGTACCCCCCCACACACTGTATATTCCTCCCATGGGTTTTTGTTCACAAGTGCATGATTTTGCACTTCATGGCATTGAATCCGAGCTGCCACACCCATGACCACTTCTCCGATTTGCCTAAGTCTCTCCTCATCTTCTCCCCTCCCCCGAGTGTCAACCCTATTGCAGATCTTGGTGTCATCTGCAAAGAGGCATACCTTTCCTTCAAGTCCCTCTGCAATGTCACTAATAAAGACAAAGAGGACTGGCCCCAGCCCTGAACCCTGTGGCACCCCACTGGTTACTCCCCTTTCTTCAGACTGAACTCCGTTTATCACTACCCTCTGTGTCCTGTTGCTAAGCCAATTTCTGACACAGTTTACCAACTTGTGACTGACTCACAGACTGCCCAACTTGTTTATTAACCCCTTGTGTGGGACTGTGTCAAATGCATTGCTAAAATCAATGTAGGTCATGTCCACCGCCCCCCCCGATCTACTACCCTTCTCAACCAGTCAAAAAATCTATCAGATTCATTTGACAAGACCTTCCTGTTGTGAATCCATGTTACCTTGGGTCCTGTGCCCTGCTGGCTTCTAGATTTTCCACAATCCTTTCCTTTAACAGTGATTCCATCATCTTTCCTACCACTGAGGTCAAACTGACCAGTCTGTAATTTCTCGCTTCTACCTTGCTCTCACTTTTGTGAAGGGGTATCACGTTCGCCCTCCTCCAGTCCTCTAGCACCACTCCCACCTCCAAAGATTTGTTGAATGGGGCTGTCAGTGGTGTCAGTAGCACCTCTCTGAGCTCTTTTAGTATTCTGGGATGTATCCCGTCTGGTCCTATTGCCTTGCATACCTTAAGTTTCAAGCGCTCCTTTAGGACTCTCTCTTCTGTGACTGGTCTATGTCCACCCCTCTTCCCTGTGTGTCTCTACCAGCTAATTTTGGTCCCTCTCCTTCCCTTTCTTTTGTGAATACTGAGCAAAAGTGCTTGTTCAGTATCTCAGTTTTTCCAGGTCCTCCTCTGCCCACTCCCCCCCCCACCTTTGCTTAGCCTCACTATCCCTCCCTTGGCATTTTTTCTTTCCCTTATGTACCTGAAGAAGATTGTGTCCCCCTCTGTCACTGTCTGGGCTGTCCTTTCCTCTATTTGTGCCTTTGTACTTCTGACTGCTTTTCCTGCCTGCCTCTACTTTGTCTGATACAGTTCCTTGTCTTCCTCCTTCTTTGTTTCCTTGTATTTCCTGAATGCCAGTTTTTTCTCCCTAGCCTTCCCTGCCACTTCTTTTGAAAACCATAATAGCTTTCTTTTTCTTCTTGCTCTGTTAACTTGCTTCACACAAAGGCTTGTTGCCTCTGTTATGGCTTTCTTTAGGTTCTCCCACTGTACCTCTACTCCCCCTCCCTCACCTTCACCCTTTGCCAGTGTTTTCTTGAGACATTCTCCCATTTTAGCAAAGTCAAACCATTTTGTGCAGTGTCAGTGACTCAGCAGGTTGTACACTTACTGCTGAGTCCAGAAAATTAGAAGACTGTGGGTTCTATCCCCACACCAGGCACTTAGGTTAAATCCCAATACTGACACTGTAGTGCAGCATGAGGGGGTGCTGCACTCCTGAGGTGCTGTGTTTTGGATGAGACATTAAACCGAGGTCCCATCTGCCTGTTCTGGTGGTAGTTCAGGTGGATGTTAAAGATCCCATGGCACTTCACGAAAAGAGTAGGGGAATTTTTTTGTTTTTTATTTAAAACATAAAGAAAACAATCATTGAAAAACAGTTTTACACCATAAAAAGGTAGGAAAAAATAGTATTATGCCATACAATCATAAAAAAAGAAATTTGAAAACATAATGAAGACTAACGTCTTACCATAATTCCACAAGTAGGCAATACATGCTATATCAAAAGCTTCCTCCATCTCCCCACTAAAAGATTAAGGGAAAATTCTGTACATTTTTTTCTGCTTTTGCATAAAGAAAACAAATTATACAAAAAAGTAAAACATACAAGAACATAAAAAAAGGAAAAAAAAAACAAAAATAGAATTACATCATACTAAAACTTGAAAATTAAGAAAAATGATAACCATAATTAAGTATTTTGTCATACAATAGCTCCATGAGTAAACAATACATTGACAGCAAACACCCTTGCACTCCCCCCGTACAAGAGGAGAAGGGAAAATTTGATAATCCCAAATATTTTTGTTGCACATGTAGTGTGTGGGATTTGTTGTTATCCGATAGGGAAAAAGAAAAACATATTCGGACAAACCCAAAAACCTATTAAGCAATATAAGGACCTACATAAAACTCAGTCAGAAAGAATAACAAAAAATCCTTAATAATGTCCCCAAACACAGGTAGAACATTGTTGTAGGTAAACCAGATAAAGTCCAGACCGCAGCGCAGCACATTATATTACTGCGGTAGACAGTGTAGAAAAGAAGGACTTATGAAACATACGGACAGTGGAAATTAAGGACCTGGTAAGCAGCTATCACACAATCAGGAAAACAGGCCTGGGTACCTAAAACAAAATAAAAGAACATACAAACTAGACAATAACACAATGAGAGTTCCATGGACAACACAATGAATTGAGCTACTCAAAGGTCAAGATAGCCAAAAAACAGTTTCCACCCATCTTGCCATGTTTTCAACATAACCTTACCTACATCAGATTGCTTAATACTCAATAAATCATTGTGTATCATAAAAAATAATTCCAGAGACGTTAAATTCTGCTGCTGTAATATAAATTTGCAGCGTACCTGCCATATCCAATACAGAAAGTCATCAAAATCCATAAACTACCAGAATCAAAGTAATTCCAATAAGGGGGGAACCTCAAAATAAACAATCAGGGGACATAATACGAAAAATCTGCATCTGCCATCGAACTGCTAGGACTTTCCAAAAATATAGGATGCATGGACAGTGGAAATATAAATGGTCAAGTGTTTAAAATCAAAGCGAACAAGAAGGTCTAGGACAGAAATGGTCCGCAACCTGCTTGTGCTTATGATTGCTCCTAACATTTATCCTGCCATGAATGCCCAACCACACAAAGTCCCGGAATTTTGGAGGGAGACGAGGCTCACAGAGGGCATCCTTAGTTGTCCGCTGAACAGAAGTACTACATATAGTAAAAGGCGTCTCAGAAAAATGGGTTGAAATAACATAATCATAAAGAGTCGATCACCTCTTGGTACAGAAATGCTGAACCGTGAGACCCCAACGTTTAATATAATCAAAACATAAAGTCCAAGCCAAAGATAATCTATATCAACATTCATTTTTATGAATAAAGGCATTACCATGCCATTCCAAAAGAATGGCACGTAATGGAGCCATTGATCATGCTTTCCACTGTATGTATCTATCCTTCAATAAAGGTAATAGAGCCATATAAAAAAAAATAGACCCCAAAAAAACAGAGGATTACACATACTTACCCCCCCCCCATTTTCTAGGTAAATAAGTAACCAACCTTTTAATAGGATTAAGTTGACTGCACCATAACCCCTTAAAAAAACAAGAATATTGCGTAGTTTACTTGGATTGTGGGATGGGATAAATATGGCTCAAAACCAAAAAAAAACAGGAATCAAAAATGTCATAATTAAATAAACACATTTGTCCTTACTCATGGATCATTTATTCCAATTAGATACCAGTCTCTGGCCTTCAGCAATCTGAGAGTCCAAGTTAAAAACCTGAGTATCCCCAATCCCAAAAAATATCCCCAAAATGTTACAGGGCTGGGTACAAACCAGGATAAATCCTAACTGTGTGGGAAATAGAGCTCCAGCCTGTGGGGAATTTGGACAAATAGGGATACAGACACTCTTATCTGCATTCACTTGAGCCTCAATGATGTATGATAGAGTCCAAACTAGATGGAAGGCACGAATGCCAGATACAGCATCCTTAACTGTCAAGACTAAATCATCTGCATAAGAAATTGATGTTACAGCCGCCACCCATGCGGAAGAAATCCCAAGTATGCCAGGTGACTTATGTAAAATCCTAACAGGATCAATACAAAGGACATAGAGAAGGGGGCTAAGGGGACAGCCTTGACTCACCCCTACCATAACCTTTACTTGCTGTCCCAAACATTTATTATCATAAAGGTCCCACAGTAACAGAGCCAAATCCAGTTGATATGATTTTATGGAAACCCATAAAATTCTTAACAAAGCCATAAATAGTCATGTTGGATCCAGTCAAAGGCTTTTGACTGATCCAGATTGACTATATACCCTGTTGAATTTGACAAAGCCCCTTGATGCATTATTTCTTTAAGGAGTAACAATGCATCCAAGATTTTATGACCAGGTACAGAACAATACTGGGAGGTGTGAATTATGTCCCCCAGTACCCCAGATAGTCTATTACCCAAAAGCTTAGCCAGAATTTTAAAGTCCACATTTAAAAGAGGAATTTGTCACCAATATAGCAAAGCAGTTCTATCCCCCTTCTTAAATAAGAAAGTCAACAGACCCTCATACATATGGTCTGTCTATAAAAGGGAATCCAAAAAAAACTGCAAAAAACCATAAGAAGTTCTTGCGGAATCAGTTGAAAGAAAACTTGATACAACTGCCCAGGAGCCCATCCGAACCAGAGGCAACTTTTTTTTGATGTCCAGAGATAACTGTATCAAGTTCTGTCAGAGACACTGCAGATATCATTGATATTTGCTGTGAATCAGATAACCGCGGGACATCTGCCATATCCAATAGCTGATGCACATTAGACTGATTTAAATTTAGAGGGATGTTCTGGTGCACCAAAACAATGTTCCATCTCACTCAGAATAGAATGGTTATCTGTCAGTTCAACATTTTGAGCATTAATCATGGATGTAATCCTACTTTTACATAATCTTGCACTATGGTCATCCAAAGGATTGGTCTGGTATCTCTTACCTTGTGTACCAAACCTTTGCTCCAATTCCAATGTTTTACGCCTATCATATTGAAAGGACAATAAATCATGTTTAGCATCAGCCAGCTCAGCCAAAACATCAGACCCTGAGTCCATCTGTCTGGACAATAAGTCCATAAAAACAGATCTAAGACAGAAGTAATCAGCCTCTTTTGTACTGCTTCTTTGCAAGGAATAAGACTGAAAAAGGTGGTGAGAATAGTATCTGACCACCAAGAAATGGAAGAATCATATAGGAAAAGCACAGATTTCCTATCAGCCAAAATCACCTTTAAATCCTGGAGCACTACTGGATCATCCAGTAAACCAGTATTAAGGCATGAAACCCCCTTCCCTCTAACCTTAGGTGTAGAGGAGGAAACATAAAGGCCAATCAAGGCATGGTCAGAGGATGCAAAAGGGGCAGTTTCAGTTTGAAATAAGGGCAGGGTTAAGGAAGTGAACCAATAGTAAACATGGGTTGACAAGGAACCCTTAAAATAAGTATGTGGGGGGTGTTTACAAAGAAAAGACTGCATCAGTCAGGGAAGCAGTCTGAATCATGTGCTTGAGAAAGTATGCGTCATAGTAAACCTTGGACCCCTGGGAGGTTTCGTCCGATTTCAGCAGAAGACTAATATTGAAATCCCCACACAACAGCACAGGGCACCTAGTGTAAAGATATGAGTGTATGCTTGAGCACACCACCCGTTGAGCCTTAGTTAGCAGAAGATAAACATTTATTAATCTGTAGGACTGGCCCTCAAAGCCGATATCTAGCAATAGAGCTCTACTAGGACAATTATCGACAAGTTTATGCACCTGAACAGAGGAAGAAGCAAAGCAAATACCCAAACCACTGTACAAAGGTTCACCTGTATACCAATATGAGTCACCCAGGACCACATTCAACTGAACAATAGAAATATCCCTAAGAGAATGTAATCTGGCATCCTGGAGAAAAAATACATCATAATCACATTCTTGTAACAAAGAAAAGGTAGTTAAATGTTTGAAATCAGACTTAATACTGTTTACATTGAGACTAGCAATTTGAAAAGGGGCATGAGAATTAAGAGTTAGGTGGGTTGGCTTTCTTTCTACTGGATCTAGTGACTCTCATCACTTTAGGAGGCTTCTCCTTGTTAGATGGAAAGGGGGGGCACCAGCTCAGTAACTGGTAAACCTGAGGCATCCAAGTCTGCCTCATCCATATGGTCTTCCCAGGTCTGGAAAGCCCGAAGTCGATTAGATAATGGAATGTCATCAGCAACAGAAGCTTCCAGAGAACCAGCAGGAAGAGGGACTAGCAGAGTAGAAGGGTCCAGAACTCATTCAGGGTCCTGTGAAAAATCAAGCTCAGGAGACACACTACTGGAGGGGAGGGTCAGCTCCACTGGTGACAGATCCATGGAAGCAGGCTGTGACACTGGTGGCACTATCAGATCAGATGCTTCTATTACAATGGTAGGTTCGGAAGGGGGACAAGACTCTGGATCATCCGACTGGGATGTGGAGATGAGCTAGGAAATTGTGGTGGGGGAGTTCTTGCAGCATGAAAAGGCTTCTTAGCAGTGTGCAGGTAAAATTCCTGCTCAGTATCATCTTCAGAATTATAAGCAGCCCAAGGACAAGAGCCAAAATCATGCTCATCATCACCACATAAGTTACAAATCAGGCGGATAGTGCAGAAAAGGGTAGTATGACCCCCCCCCCACACACACTGAAAACACTTCTTAGCTGTACAATCAGTGTTGAGATGTGACAAAGACCCACATCTATAACAGCTTTTAGGCTGACCCTGATAAAAGAGGATGCCCCTGTCTCGACCAAGAAAAAAAACAGTTTGGTAGATGACATGTCCCAATCTCAGTTTGTTTTAACTTGACCCAAAAAGTCCAGCCCCCCATCCAGAACCCATTTTCATCCATAATGGGAGTAGGATTCCCCTGGATGTCGCACTGTTTTTCCAAACAAAAAATAATGTCATTGATACTGACACCCTCATTGTTGAATAAAATGGTGACTGTTTTTATAGAGGGTTTTGTAATAGGAATGGCTATGTAATCCTGCCAAAGTGGGGTATGTCTGACTTCAGCATAAAGTCTCCAAAATTTATCAAGTAAAGAGCTAGTGCAAAAACTAACATCGAAGTTGAAATCACCAGGCATTTAGATTAAGGTATAGATTTCCACCTGGCTAAAATGGAGGGAATCTCTAATCAATGCCTTACCCACAAAAAGTCGATCTGGTAATGACTCCCTGTCCTCCTTAAACTTCAAACGTACTACAATGCATCACTTTGCAGCCTCCACTGTTTTTTTATAGAGGCTTGCATAGCTACCCTTGGGGAGGGGGACAGAATCTGGCAAAGTTGGGTCTACAGCTAATGCTGTAATCTCTCCAAGAACAGGTAACTCAGTCCCACTCATAGAAATCTGCCTACCAGGAGTCAGAGGCACAAACTCACCACCAGCAGAATCTCCAGCTTCTGCAGGCTCCATTGAAGAGGCGGATGGGGAACCCATATCAGAAGACTCCATCAGCTCTGGAGTCACAACCTCTGTGTTTCCAGTCCCTTCAGCAAACAGCAGTGGTGAATTATGGTGTGGAGAAGAGACCGAAAGAGGGGCCTGCTGATGCAAAGGTGCCAGCCCAAGCACTGCCCCAGTTTTCAAAATGCCATGTTCCTGTAATGGGGAAAGCAAATCCACTGTATCATGCAAAATACCCAGAGGGAACTCAGAAGTGGAACAGCAGAGTCAGAGATCCAGCAACCATCGAAAAAAATCCAACCTGCCTGCTGCAAAGTGGTCCCCGGAGTCCACTCGGAATCTGTGGGGAGATCTTCTGGTAATTCATGAGAGATATTGAAAGTATCAATGGCAACTCACACAGCAGAGGAACCACATCCAATGAGGTAAAATGTAATTTCTTTCCCGCTAGAGACTGCAGGCTGACCAGTGATCTCTTTCTTTTCTGCCTCCAAATGTGTTTTTGATGCTACAAAATCCTTTTCAGCTTCTTGTATCAAAGAAAATAACTGGTCCTTCTTCCTCTGCAATTCAAGTTCAAAAATGTCTTCTTCTGTACATACTAGTTCCTGTGGCTGACTTTGAGAGATATCCAACCCTCCCTGCACCAATGCAGTAGGAGGGGAATCATTCGAGACTAAATCAACCTCCTGAGCAGCACAATCCTGTGATGCAGAAAGCTCCATTGTGGAACAACCATCAGCTTCTGTAGTCAGAGTGGGAATGATTGCAGCCATGACTTGCAGCGTGGCCTCAGAGCCCCATACAACAAGAGCAGGGGAATTTCCTGTGTCCTGGTCAAATTTCCCCTATTCACTAAAAACATCACCAACAGCATAATCTGGTTCAGTGACAGTTGGCATCCATCTGTATCCCCCTCACCCCAGGATGAGACTGAAAATAGGCAGAATTGTCTAGTCCTCCTTTCCTGGTCAACAAAAACTACAATAACAAAAAAATAATAAAATACAATTTTAGCAAAACAGATATAATCCATGTACAAAAACAATTTAATACTAATGCCATAGAGGCATGACTGGAAGTTGGTGGAGGGAAGACTCAGGAGGGATGTGAGAGTGTTTTACTTTACAAACAGAGTGATTGAGCTGTGTAACAGTCTACTGGCAGAGGGGGTGGGCACAAAAAAACAATTAATGGGTTCAGTCATAACTAGGACAGAGTAAAGAGCTTAATAGTTATTCAGGGGTAGCAGTAAGGCATGAAGTGGGGGGGGGGCTGAGTGTGAAATCCCCATCTAGACAATAGGTCATGGGGTAGGGTAGGGTAGGGTAAGGTACAATAATCCTGGGCAGAGTGGATTGGCCAATTGTCTTTTTCTGCCAACAGTATCTATGTTTTTGTCTGTTTGTACAAGGACTAATAAGCTACCCATGTCTATTCTTACATAGAAACATAGACTTTGATGGCAGATAAGGACCGCTTGGCCTACCAAGTCTTCCCATTTCCTTGCCTACAGGATAGGCTGCAGATCCTAGTTAACCAACAGTCTATTTCTTCTTACCCTCCACAAAAATTGCCTTATGTCTGTCCCATGCATTCTTGAATTTTCTCACAGTTTTAAACCCAACAACCTCCTCCTCCTACATGCTTGAACACTACTGGGGGCTTGAACAGTGCACATAGTCTTTCCATATAGCCTTCCTGCTAATATGCAGGGATCGTTTGATGAATCTCATGACTTAACCCATATTTCTGGTTGCTTTAAGACATTATTTTCATTATGTTTTAGTGTGTCTATTTGACTCACAAAAGCCTGCCTCTGCATATGGCTATTTATATTATATACATGTTACAAACAGATTGTGGGTGCAACATGGACTTTGCAAGCACCGAGCACTACCAAACTGTTTTGAACAGGGCTGGCCCAATTTGTTTAGTGGTTATGTGTCTTGCTACCATGTGGCAGAATTGGATTCAGGAGTCAGTCTGGGTTCCCCGTGACCTTGTTGCACATGGAAGGGGGTGCTGCTGACAGCAGCACATCCTATCAGGAAATGGGATGTGCTACCTTTCTGCTTCAGCAGTGAACCCTCATGGTGGGTCAAGCAGAGTTTGGGGCACATGCATCCCTGCCTCCTGTTGGCTCAATTATAAGCTGTGGCACCCACAGGAGGAGGTAGAAACTGAAAAACAGGGAAACCAAATCACAGCTAATTGAATTACTACTGTGGTAGCCTTCTGACTCTAGGTACAATCTATGTACTATCTGACTCTAAAACAATCCACATTCCTGAGCTGTTACCTGGTTTCTCATCCCCACTATGGAATCACCTACCTTCGGGACCCACTCCAACCACCACCATTCACTTTGCCAAACAGTTCCTTAAGATACTGCTGACATCTTATTGTGACTGCATCTGACCTTGTACTGGTCCATACTATAACCTGTTATCATACTAATGTACCTTTTTAAATTGCAAACTCTACTTACATATACTGCAATCCATATGCTCTTGCTTTTGTATAAGACCCCATGAACAAAAGGTTCACAGCCCTACACACATTGATATGCAGTACATAGGGATGGGATACACCAATCTCTGGTGTCCAACAGACACCTGCAGATGCAGAAATGATGGTCACGCACAGCTCAACCTTGCCTGGGGTAATCCACTCCAGATCCATTGCAACTGCTTGGCTGGTCCAGGAAGGGGATGGGGAGTGGACATGCCTGCACTGGGCCAGTGGAGCATGACATTCACAATGGTCCAGTGTCAGGGGGTTCCATTATGCCAGATAGAAGGCTGATGTAATGGGTGTGTACCCCCCCAACCAGTGTCCTTACACCCATATGGAACCTCACAGCCATGGACCCCAGCTCCCCTGCATGCCACAGAGCACTAGGGAGTGGATTATGGCTGAGGGGCACAGTTGGAGGGACCAGGAGAATAAGCTAGTAGACTGTAGAGCACATGGTAGTCCTTACATGGACCACCATGTCCCATGATCACTTGCTACTGTGGAGCTGGGGATCCACCTTGGGGCTGTTTGGGGCTTCTGACTGGAGGTCCATTTTCTGGTTCAGGTCCACCCACCCCAGGTGGCCCCTCCCCAGGTATGGACCTATGTGACCACGCATCATGGCAGCTGGGGGCCCAGCATCCCAGCCCCATGCATCCAGTGGGAGCTGGGTATGCAACTCACAGTTGTGCAGCCCTGTACATATCCTTACCAGTGCATATCAGGCCCTTATTGCATACAGCCCTTAGTGTGTAATTCTGTACAGCGCCAGCCTGCACTGCTAATTATGTACGTTAGTTGCTGTTTGTAATGTTGTGTAGGGAAGGGGCTGGAGTAGAACAGTGAAACAGTCTAGGGAGGTCAAATCATGGAAAGCCATGTGTGCAAATGCCAGGAGCCTTAGCAACAAGATGGAAGATCTGGAGGCTGTCATGGTACAGTCAGACCTGGACATTGTGGCCATCACTGAAACCTGGTGTAATGATAACCATGACTGGGAGATGGCCATACCTGGCTACAACATATTCAGAAGGGACAGAGCAGGCAGGAAGGGAGGAGGAGTGGCACTGCATGTGAAAATGACATAAGGGCCACAGAGATCCAGGAGGAACAAAATGGGGAGAGATACTGTGGGTTAAGCTGGAAAGGAAATGGGACAGCCATCCGCACAGGTGTGGTCTATAGACCACCAGCCCAGGAGGAAGAAACAGATAGGGAGCTGATGCTAGCCATCCAAAGGATGGCAGACAAGGGTGAGGTAGTACTGGTTGGAGACTTCAATATTCCAGACGTGGACTGGAGCATCCCAGCAGCAGCATCAACTAGGAGCAGATTTATCCTGGACTCCTTCCAGGGTGCCTTCCTCAAGCAACTGGTCATGGAACCAACTTGGAAGAAGGAAATTCTGGACCTTGTGCTCACAAACAGGGACAGTGTGATGGGGGTAACAGTGGGGGAGCATCTGGGAAACAGTGACCACCAGTCATTGTGGTTTGAAATCACAGAAAGAGCAGAACCAAACCACACAAAAACACGTACCCTGGATTTTAGGGGGGCAGACTTTGGGAAAATGGGGAGATACTTGAAAGAGGCATTAAGGGGAATGGGACAGGAATCAGGGGTTGAGGAACAGTGGGCAGTGATTTAAAATGGTGATTACAAGAACAACAGAATTATGCATTAAGCAGGTTAGCAAGAGGAAAAGGAAGAGGAGACCATTATGGTTTTCCAAAGAGGTAGCAAAGAAAGTGAAAGCCAAAAAGATTGCATTCAGGCAATACAAAAAGACACAGGCAGAAGGGGATAGGGAGAAGTACCAGGAGAAGCAAAGGAGGCAGGGAGGTCAGTAAGGGAAGCCAAAGCTCAGACAGAAGAACACATTGCAAATCAGTGGTGAGGGGACAAAACCTTTACAGGTACATAAGTGAAAAAGAAAAGACAAAGGGAGGGATAGTGAGACTGAAGGGGAGGATGGGGGCTGCGTGGAGGATGACAACAGTAAAGCTGACATATTGAACAGGTATTTCTGCTCAGTCTTTACTGAGGAAGAGGAGGGTAATGGGTCTGAAGGAGTACAAGGGGGAGAATGGTGCAGAAATGGACACAAGTCCCTTTACACGAAAAGGGTCCTGAAGGAACTGGAAGTAATAGAGTTGATAAAGCAATGGGGCCAGATGGGGTGCACCCTAGGGTCCTTAAAGAACTAAGAGAGTTGGTGGCTGAACCTCTGGCTATCCTGTTTAGCCAATCACTGGAAACAGGGAGGTACCCAAAGACTGGAGGACAGCAGATGTAGTCCCCTTATACAAAAGTGGGAACAAATAGGAAGCAGGAACTACAGACCAGTCAGCCTCACCTCGGTAGTGGGGAAGATCATGGATGCACTACTGAAGGAGAGATTGGTGGAACATCTAGTTGTCAATGGACTACAGGACCTAAGGCAGCATGGTTTCACCAGGGGGAGGTCATGTCAGACCAACCTCGTTGAATTTTTTGACTGGGTGACTAGGGAGGTGAATCAGGGGAGGGCAGTGGACATGGCCTATCTGGACTTCAGCAAGGCCTTTGACACTGTGCCACATAGAAGACTATTACACAAACTGGGGAATATGGGTGTGGGCAGGACAGTAGTGTGGTGGGTAGGTAACTGGCTGGGTGGCAGGACACAGAGGGTGGTGGTAAATGGATGTCACTCCACAGAGGGAAGAGTGACCAGTGGGGTACCACAGGGATCAGTGCTGGGACGGTCCTATTCAACATCTTCATCAGTGACATTCATGGGACCTAGAAGGCAGAATTTCACTGTTCGCTGATGACACAAAGCTTTGTAACAGAGTAGACACACCAGAGGGTGTACACAGAATGAGAAGCGACCTGCAGAAACTTGAAGAATCGTCAGGGTTTGGCAGTTGAAATTCAATGCAAAAGTGCAAGATAATGCATATGGGGCACAAAACCCTGGCACAATATATCAGTTGGGGGTGAGGATCAGCATGCACCAAGCAGGAAAGAGATCTTGGGGTTGTCATCCTGATGACCCTGGCAGGGAAACAGTGTGACAAGGCAGCAGGTAAAGCAAATAGGATGCTGGGATGTATAGGCAGGGGCATCACCAGCAGGAAAAAGGAGGTCATAATTCCTATACAAGACACTAGTGAGGCCCCACCTGGAGTACAGTGTACAGTTCTGGAGACCATACCTACGTAAGGACATAGACAGGGTAGAGAAGGTTCAGAGGAGGGCAACAAAGATGGTGCATGGATTGCATCACAAGTCCTATGAAGACAGGTTGAAGGAACTGAACATGTACTCCCTGGAGGAGAGGAGGAGAGGGGGATATGATAGAGACATACAAGTATCTTACAGGAGGGACAGGGTGCAGAAACACTATTTTTAAGCAAAAAGATGTTCCAGGACTAGAGGGCATGGGATGAAGTTGGAGGAGACGATTCAGAGGAAGCATGAGAAAGAATTTCTTCACAGAACGGTGGTGGACAAGTGGAACACCCTGCCAGAGGAAGTGGTGGGGGCTGAAACAATCACGGGATTTAAGAATGCATGGGATAGACATAAAGGAATTCTGGAGGTCAGGGGTAAGGGGCAACAGACTTCTCGGAAAACAAACTGAACTTACAAGCTCAAATGGGCAGACTGGGTGGGCCATAGGCCCTTATCTGCCGACACTGTCTATGTATCTATGTGTAATACTTTATATTATCTTTCTGCATAACTGCTGTTTATTGTTACTTACTTGTCCTTTGCTCCATCCTCGGTTGCATCTGTAAGTTTGAGTTTTACATATCTGTGTATGCTTGCATGTCATATGCTTACATGGCAAAGCAATTTCAATAAATAAATAAGAAATGCTTGGGCCTTGTACCATGCAATTAAACTGTGGAGGAGTTGCTGGGACTAAAGACTCAATGGCTCCAAAGAGGGACTGCCATAGGAGATAAAAAAAACAACTATATAAAAAAATTGACTATTTGGCCCTTGAAATCTTAAAACAAAAGTGATATATGAAACATCCATCCTATGGATAAGTTATAAATTTAAATCAATATTTACAACAGTAAAAGAAAAAAGTAGTATTAGTCATATGTTTTAATCTTGTCAAAATATTATTAAAGGATGTATGATTTGTAGAATCTGTTGGAGCTTCCTTTGACTTCCCAATAGTAAAACATGAATACAATCTGTTTGAGAGACAAATGCAGTACATCTGTTATTTGTAGGTTTATGCCTTGGCATCATAACTTAGTATTAATAAATAAGGACATACTACTTTTAATGCAGTGACTTGGAAATCAAACATTTTGCATACCACAGTAATCTGTTGGTTACTATTTAAGTCCATTTTAATATAATGTAATACCACATTGTATGAGGAGGTAGATGTGTAAGGTAAAAATAGAGGAAACTAAGATGCAACAGAAAATGTTGTCATTATCTAGTAATGCCACTATTTTACAGTTCCTTAGTATAACCATTAGTAAAACAAATTGTAGCCTTTCTGCATATAATATATCAATTATTGTGGCACAATTTTTTTTTTCTTAATTATGAAATGATTATTGGAATAAATTATTGAGTCTTATATCTGCATTCTAACAACTTACTAGCTGACAAAAACATAGAAGTACCCTAATTTTACTCAGGGATTAGCTCAATATATTTTTAACAACTGCCTAGCTGGAAAGGAAATTTATTAAATCCATATATAATGCTGAAGTGCTCTATCCTCCAGATGTTTAATATTGCATTGCATAAATTTAAAATAATGTGCAAAGAAATTCTAACTAGGAGAAAATTAATATATTTATAAACACAAAATACTACAGAACAGAAAACATGCATAGTAGTTTTTTTACATAATTTTCATTATCTCTTTTTCTGTACCACTGAATTTGTTTGCATAACTTACTGTTTACTTTTAGTTTAAAATAGATTATCTTGCTTGCAGTAAAATAGCAAGGAGTTCATTGCCTCATGGCTTATCTTTAAGAAAGCATACAGCATGATGATATACTTTAAATTACTTAATAAAGTTTCCACTGGCACTTTTGATAAATTATCAGACTACGCATGAATTAAAGTTTAAATTGTAAAATGTAAACTTATATTACAATAAATATATGTCCTGAATGATGCTTTAAGTGTATTCTTGTGTTTAACTATGCATATAGAAATGATACTTCTACTGTTTGTGTAAATGGTTTTATAAAATGGTGCTTCCCATTTGTAAATGATCATATTGATCCCAAACTTATAAATGATATGATCCAATACGGTATCCATTTTATATAGTTCAGATGCTATTGCGCTTTGAATAATGCAAAACATTCTGCACCACATTGCTGAACAGATGGCATGATTCAAAAGTAGTATATACCTCATTTTTATGTCTGAGGAGATGTCAGTTAAAAGTCACGTTAGGTATTGTAGGGATTAAACAAAGGTTGTTCCCCTTAAGGGTTTATTTATTAAAATGTTTCCTACTGTACCAGTGAACTGAACAGAAACATTTGTCAGTTTCAGCTCTGTGCTCTGCCAGTATAGCTGCAAATTTGTAATACACTCTTAGGGGTGAAGTGAGCTTTAGCAATGATTTAAGATTTCTCTGCATGTAGTTTCTGCTCACTGATAAAAATCAAAATGTTTTGCTTTGTAGAAAATTAGAGAACCCCACATGTGGGAAATGGACTATGCCACCTGAATGTAGAACTTAAGAATGTTAAAACTATCGAGGCTGCATGAGACACCCTCTTATACTTATAAGAGTACCTCGAATGTTTAGAAATGTAACAATCAGATTGGCTAAAAATGATGTCATGATTTTTAAAGAGATCCTCCAATCACCAGAAAAAAAATCACAATTGGCAACAATAGAACTTAACTGCAAAATGTTTTTAAAAATGTGACTTTGGAGTCATTCTGGTCATTATTATTGAGGGAATCTACATTAACATTGGATCTGTGTCCTTTACAGTTCATTATACAATGGCAAGAAAATTTCCTGGACTCTTATTGGTTAGTGTGTGCCTGAGACAGTGATGATATTACACAATAACATCACTGTGATTTTTTTTGGATGATTATATGGATTTCTTTTTCAGAAACAAAGATACACTGCCTCACTAAAAATCTACTAAAAGCATTTTTATTGTTTTGTATAACCTTGAGCCATTGTATAATTGCAATAAGGCACTCCAAGGTGTGTGTTATCATGTAATAATGTCATTCCTGGGGTGGTGGAAGCACGAGGTGAAGCCTCGTGCTTCCACCCACCCCAGGAGTGACATTATTACACAATAACACACACCTTGGAGTGCCTTATTGCTTAATTAACTTCTAAGACATATTCTGGAACTAAAGTCAAAACTCCCCACCTGTGGCATTAGTCTATTGCAGGGGTTCTCAGATGGTGAGGCCAGCCTCCTTGGGGAGGCCCCAACCTGTTCCAGGGGAGGCTCAAGCAGGTCTGAGAAAGTACTGTATTTAAATTTTGAGTTTTATACATTTTGTGTGAAGAGATGAAGCAAACTGAAAGAGGATAACAGTAGGTGAATTTTATATGTTTATTTACTAATAGGTGACAAGGGAAGGTGAATGAGCCAAGGCACATTTCAGGTGTACTCAGGGAAGGGTAGGGAGTGATTACATTTCAAAAGGTAACTGCAAAACAATCAAGAAATACACAAAGAACAATAGTGCAAACAGATATGAACAATAATGAGTGGTGGTAACTAATCAATTTGTAGACCAAAGGCAGAACAGCCCATATACAAGGGTTGAGCAGCACAGAAGTGCTAAGAGCAACAGCAGGAAGGAGCAAAGTAATCCCAGAGTTGTTGTTTAGGAGCAGGGAAGGAGGAGGAGAGGCAAAGTATGCAGGAAGGTTATTTCATATAGAGAGGAAACAGAGAAAGTAAGTTTGAAGTTTTATACACATAACTTATAAAACATATATGTACTGAAGGGTGGTTTAAGAGTATCCTTGTTTTAAATATGTGTACAGTAAATGTACTGTACATACATGTACAGTAAGAATGATATTTAAACTGTGTGTACAAATGTTTAGATGGGAAGGAGTATGTAGAAGCAGGTACACATACACATAAAGTAAAACATATTGGTGCCTATTCATGAAGGGCATTGCGCTTCTCGGGTGCGCAGTGTAAATGAGGATGCACAGCTACAAACCGCATAGAGCACCATGCATATGTGGCATTCATGAAGATGCATGCAATGCCCCCTACAGGTGGGGGGTAACCAGACGAGGCACACAACAAACATGCAGGGGTGGTCCAGAGGCAGTGTGGAGGCAATGAAATGCCCCTTAACCCCACCATATATGGTGAGATGGAAACACAACATTCCTGCATTACACAGAGTGCAGAACAAGCATGTCAGCAGAAGACATGGTGATGAACCATGGCCTGGAGCAGCAGGAGGACCCCACACCACTGCAGCCCACACTCACAGCAGGGAGAGACACACCAGCCAGTGGCAGCAGTAGGCAGCAACGGTCAGCCAACTTAATGGGTGCACAGTTGGTAATATCTGTGATGGACATATGGCAGCAGTACGATGTGCTCTATGGAAGAAGGTCCCTGTCCACCACAGCAGAGACGAAGGCCCTGATATGGCTGGAACTGCAGGTGATGATCAATGCCATGGGACCAGAGGCCTGCACACTTGCAGTGATCATGCACAAGTGGCAGGACCTCCAGTCACAGGAAAGGATGAAGGTCAGCAGGCCATGGCAGTCACAGGGTGCCACAGGCTGAGACCCGCCACCACCAGATCCATCCCTGATGCCCACTGAAAAACTTGTTGATAACACCATCAGCGATGTTCCAACAGATGGTGAGCCAGATGGGCTTGATAGCTTGCCAGGTTGAGCATGACACATGTGGGCACACAAAGCACCACCTCCACAAAGCACCTATCGAACTGTACCTGACCACCTGTCTCCATTGCACCCACAGTGCAAGAATAGAACAGTGGCAGTGAGGGCTCCTCAGGTGCCAGTTGAAGCGTGATACAGACATCAGCCAGTGACAGCAGATAGTGTGACAATCCAGAAGTGCCATGTGCCACGGCATATGGACAACTGTGCTAACCGCTGTCTCCCCCCACAGGGTCATAGCACCAGGACATGGACAGCGCACAGGAGGATGCCACACAGCTGACTGCAAACTCCCCCCACAACCATGACAGGGATATGCCACAGGACCTTGACCAACAGCACCAAGGGACTGGGTGCAGCAGAGGCACGTCCACACCAACACAAGCCACGGTGGAGGGATGGACACCTGAGGTCATGGAGGCAGCCCGACAACACACGTCTGCATCTGATGAGAGCAGCAACATGGAGACCAGATGGCAGGAGGACAGCAATGTGGCTGCTGTGGAGACCAGCACACCAGACACACACCCCCAGCACAGGAGGATGACAGGGGGCAACGGAGGGTCCACTGCCCGCCAGGCGCACACTATAAGTGATGCAAGGCTCCTGGCTGGCCAATTACTACCCCAACTTGTAGAAGCTGGAGCGGGAGCACCTGCAGGCAATCAGGGAGAGTATGGAGGCCATAGGGTGGCTCACAGAGGTGGCTGTGGAGGTGGTATTTGTGCAGGAGCACCTGGCCACTGACATAGCTGCCGTTGTTAGGGCACAGGAGAGGCTCACAGAGAAGGTTGCCGCAGGTGAATGCACACAGCAGAGACTGGTGGATGAGGTGATTGTGAGTGTCTGTGCACTGCAACGGGTCACTGATGGCCTTGCAGCCCTCATCACCCACATGGCTGCCCCACCGCCATGCCTGCCTTTGCACACGGAGGGCAGGGTACAAGAACAGGCTACAGCAGCAGCCAACAATAATGGGGGGGCTCGTCCAGGCCAGCACCCAGACAGCCAGCACCCTGCCACCAGATGGGACATCAGTGTGCCCGGGGCAGTGCACACCCTGGCCATGTGACATTCCCACTGTGAGACACATCTTCCTGCCACATCACAGCCACAGGGCCCTACCCATTATGACTCAGTGGCAGGCAGGGGTCATGGCCATGGTGTGCAGAGCCTGTAGTCAGAACTGCCACAGTGTCCCAGTGCCACAATAACCCCAGATATGCCTGTCTGCAGGTCCCCCATGACCCACTCATACCCCCCCACACCACACATGGCACGCATGACGTACACCATACATCACTGGTGGCATGCCGTGCCATGCAAACATGTGAGAGCCAGCATAGCATGCACTGCAGTGGTCACGCACATGCCCACAGGTCACCTCAGCCATGGGTCATGCCAGTCCCCCCAGGGCCCTCACAGTGGCCGCTAATGACATGCCGGGGGTGTGTGTGCCCCATGGTGTGCTGCAACCTGCACTTGTCTGCTCAAACAGGCAGAGTGATCATCACCCACATGTGCCATCTCCTACTGACCAAAAGTGCCATGGGCCACATGATGGTGTACCACCTATGTTGCCATGCATTCATCACTGTGTGGGCTCAGTGGCTCCCTCCTGGCCTCACTCTGCTGCTGGTAGTGCTGGGCCATGTGTAGGCAATGGTGGCCCCTTGGGTTGTTCTGGTGGCTGCACATCAGGGCGCTCCGATACCCAGAGTCGCATGCAGATGTGGTGTACAGCATGGCACAGGCGGTGAACACTCTGCACGCCATGCCCAGCGCAAGCATCATTGTGCCACCGATGTGATCCAGGCAGTAAAACTGCATCTTCAGCAGCCCAATGGTGCACTCCACGATGTTGCATGCCTTCCCGTGGCCACATTGTAGGCCTCCTCCATGGGGTGCTGTGCCACCAGGTATGGTGTCAGGAGGTATGTCCTTGGTGGGTAGCCACTGTCATCTGTGGGGGAAGGGGGAACAGCATTAGTATAGCTGCAGCTGGACACAGGCGGCAGGGTGTTACACTGGATGTGATGGCCACTTACCTAACAGCCAACCATAACCCTTCAGTTGCTGGTCCAGATGCCTGTTAAACATGCTGTGGTTGAATATGAATGAATCATGGCATGCCCCATGGAACTTTGCATAAACATTTGTCAGGATGCTTGTGGAATCACAGATGACCTGGCAGTTGATACTGTGGTATGCATCCACGTTCATGGTCAGTGTCTGGACTGGCATGTGCATGCAGTCTATGGCACCCAACATGCTCGGCATGCCATACCTGTCGAGGAATGCCCCCTTTGCCACCCTGATGTTGGCCGGCATTGTGGGGAATCAGAAATGTCTCATCCGGTTTCGCACCAGGGCATAGGTCACCTGGTGCAGTGCCCATGAGACTGAGGACTGACTTGCACCTGCCACATCTCCTGTGATCCTCTGGAAGCTGCCAGTGGCATAAAACTGCAGGGTGCAAAGCACCTCCACAGACATGGCCATGAAGCACCGTGTGTGTGACTGGAATATATCCTCGACGAGGCCAGAGATGTACTGTAGTGTATTGTAGTCAACATGGTAGCACTGGAGGACTTTAGTGTGCTGCAGCGTCTGTGCCTCCAGCTGTGGCCTGAATACATGGCATCGCTGTCATCTCTGGCAGGCATGGTGCTCTGTGATGGCATCCTCCAGGAGGACTATGTGCAGCAATGCACCTGGGCACATATCAAATTCCATCCACCAAACTCACTATCCAGAACACATGCAATGCTGACATGCAGTTCCATTGTGTGTGTGGTGCAGGCTGGGCTATGTGGCACACCAGGATTTATGGGTGAGCAATGATCATGTGCAGTGGGTGTGTTGCCATTGGGGACACCATAGGCAGTCTAGCAGCAATGGTGGAAGCAACTGTAGCAGCTGGCACAGTTGGCAGAAGGCGCAGCCTGCCATGACAGCTGTACTGGATATCCACATCGTGATACCAGGAAGGGGTGCCTGTGGGAGCCATATGGGAGGTGACCGAGAGGAGGCAGGTAGGCGTTTTGGCTGTATGTACCAGTATGTGTGTGGGCAGTCTGCCCTGGGGTCCAGTGCTGACCTTTTGCACTGTGCTGTGTGTTGCAGGGGACCAGGAGGGTGAAGGCACTCATTATGCTGGAGCTACTGGAGTGGTTGTGAAATGGAAGAGGCTGCCACATGACATCCCCATAGATTCAACCTGCATCAGTCTACCAGGGACCTGCTCTACCAGGACAATGCTGGCATCCTGTGAGCCATCCACGCACTGTCATAGGTAGGTGGGGCTACAGACCATGGTGTGTGTGTGTGTGTGTGTGTGTGTGTGTAACTCTCTGCACTGTCCACTGGCAGAAACACAGACACTGACGGCAGTTCCCTTCTGTGTGCTCTTATCATTCCAGCATTTTTGGAGTCCAGTGCGCTGGCTCATCCTGGAGGAGCAGCCCTTCACAGCTACCACACCGCCCCAGGAGTCCTCCATCCCCACCTTCAGCTCCACCTTCAGCACTGCCTCGGAGGACTCAGACTAGACATAACTGTTGTGCCACTGTTGTGGATCTTTCCCTCCCTGTGTTGTTTCTTGTTGTGCAGGCTATGCTGGCCTCTGCTAGACATGTGTATATTTTGCAGACTTTGGCATTTGTTTTGGTCATAGTAAAGATTATGTTTCTGCAGCCACTCTGTGTGTCCCTTATTTGTTCTGGCACGGTGATGCCTGGGAGGGGGTGCATGTGTGTGTGTTTGGTGTCATTCTGTGTGGCAGGGCCTTGGTTATTGCCTGGCATTGACAGGTGCCATTTCTGTGTGGCTGTCCAAAATCTGGCGGTGTGATGTATGGACCCACGCTGCAGTGTGCCTGCCATCCCTGTGGCATGCTCACGGTGCTGGGGGATGGGGCATGTGCACCGTCATACAGTGGCAACCGCCGTCACCACTGGAATGTGTTGGACACGTGTTGTGCAGTGGCCAGTGTGCTGTGTGTCACCCCGTGTGTGTGGTGACCTGCCTTGTCGTGGTGGCCCATGCCATGCCCTCTTTGGTGTGCCCTTTGCAGCCCTGCAGTGCTGTGCCTACATGTACAGGGTTTATGGCTGCCTCTAGGATGTGTAGGCCATCCTCGGGGCTGCTATACATCGTGCCAATGTACACGGCATCATGCATGTGTGTAAGCGGTGCTTCATGGATGGTCTACAGGGCCCCACCCCTACATGCCCATATATCTCATGGGGAGCGCATTTTTCACATCGTGATCATACACGGCATCCTATGCACTGCACATGCATGCCACACAGCAGCTTGGTGCATGACTTTCATGCATATCTACCTGTGCGCTGGCCATGGGTGCTGTGTGTAGGCCTGTGCAGCATTTGTGAATAGGGCCCATTGATATTTATTTCATTCCACCTAACAGGCCCTGTAAAATCTTTGCATCAAAGTGTCATAGTGTACCAGTCCTCAGGATGTAGGGATGGCTCTTGAAACATGCACCAAGCCACTGAGAAGCCAGAGGTTATAAGACCAGAGAAATCCCCCGTATAGAGCCAACCCTAGAAAGATAAATATGTAATTGAATAATTGGTAATTCTTAAGTCTGTACAGATGAGTGGTACACCATGAAAAAGTAATGCAAAGTCTTTGGAGGACCTATTGGTTCAAATGAAATAAAAATCAATATATTTTACTTTACAAAGTTGAGTGAGTCTATTATACCCCAGTCCTATCTAGCACAGTTGGTTTACTTGGAGCACACTCCTCCTCCTTGTTCATTATTCTTTACAGGGACAGAGGCCATACTGATAGCTACAAATGCTTAGCTGCCACTGTGTAGTAAAATCTTAGAGTGCTATTAGATTAAGCAATGATTTTAAGATGTCTCTACGTGTAGTTTTGGTTCACTGATGGCAAACAAAAAAGATATCATGTTTGAAAATAGAATGGCTTTTTTACCATACACAACACTTGTGACCCTTTTTTCACTAGTGGTTTGGTTCCAAATAGAACTATGTCACCCATCACTGGCAGGTATGCCTAGCACTCAGTGAAGTCATTGCTTGCTATCAAAGGGGATGGTTAAAATGAGATGAGGAATAAATTGTTGGCCCTTCTGCCAGATACTGGCTACCTTGCCCCACCCATGCCAGTTTTTTTGCACTCAGTAGCTCCCTCTCCTTTCAGGTCCCAGAAAGTCCCTAGACAGCAAAGCATGCTTACCTTCTCCTCCCTGCATGGTATCCTGCAGCAAAAAAGGCTCCCATTAGGGTAAAATGGAATCTGGAATGAAGCGGAGTGGAATGGATTTCTTGAAGACCTAGAGACTGTGAAGACTAGAATGCAATATCCCAATAGGAGACATGGAGACTGCCAGGGCCCAGAAAGGAGACACTAGAAACCAGGGCTGGATTCACAAAACTTTGCCCCATTGAAAATCTAGTTTGCGCCATGCAAACTGGGTTTTATGATCGTACAAACATATGATAATGTGGTCAGAAAAAGGCCTAGAGGTCTACCAAGTCTGCCCAAGTGTGCAGCTCACAGTACACTTTATTGCAGCTGTCCCCCCTCCCATTACCCTTCCTGATAATCCCTGCCTGCCACCGCCACCCTCCCTAGCCTCCTTTCTGTACTGATCTTTCCTTTGACCCTATCCCACCCCCTTTTAAAACTGACCACAGTCTTCAGAGAGATCACCTCTTCTGGTAATTCATTCCACCTTGCCACCACTCTTTCTATAAAGTAGTGACTTCTCATTTCCCTCTTGAATCTTCCACCCCTCCAGTTTCATACTGTGTCCCCTCGTGACCCTCCCTCCCTTTACGCTGAACAAGCCCACCGTACTAACCCTATTTACACCTTCTAAGTATTTGAAGGTCTCTATCATGTCACCCTCTCCCTTCTATCTTCCAGGGAATACATGTTGAGCTCCCTCAATCTTTCCTCATATGGTTTTTCCCCCCAGTCCTAGGATCATCTTTGTTGCCCTATGCTGCACCCTCTCTAGTAATTTGACATAAGTTTTAAATTGGGGCACCAAAACTGCACACAGTACTCCAAGTGTGGTCTCACCAGTGACCTGTAGAGTGACAGGATGACTTTATTCCTCCTAGAGGTGATTCCTCTGGCCATACACCCCAGCATTTGCCTGGCTCTTGCTGCAGCTCTATGGCACTGCACTGAAAGCGTCATGTCCCTTGTCACTAGGTCCTTTTCCTCCGCTGAAGTAGATACCTGCACTCCTCCCAGCCAGTAGCTAGTCCTAGGGTTTTTGGCTCCTAGGTGAATGACCTTGCACTTCTTAATGTTATACCCCAATTGCCATGTACTTGACCAGTGCTCAAGTTTTGCCAGGACCTCCCTAAGTTCTTGCTCCCCTTCTTGACTGTCCACTGTAGCACAGACCTTTGTGTCATCTATGAACAAGCTGATCTTACTCTTGATCCCTTCTGCTATGTCCCCGATAAAGATGTTGAATAACACCGGTCCAAGCGCCAACCCTGACGTACCCCACTGGTCACAGGTCTTGGCTTTGAGGGCTCCCCCCTTACAACTACCCTCTGCTGCCTGCTCTGCAGCCAGCTTCTGACCCACCCCACTAGTTTCTCCCTGGCCCCCAGATGTGGCACCAAGTCAATGGCTTAGCTGAAGTCCAGATACAGGACATCCATGTCATGGCCCCTGTTGAGTGCCCTTGTGACTCAATTGTAAAAGTTAATTAGGTTGGTCTGACAGGGTCTCCCTGAGAAAAACCCATGTTGCCTTTCATTCTGGAGACCATTATCATCCAGAAAGGTTACAAAGCTCTCCTTTAGAATGGTCTTCATTAACTTCCCCACAACAGAGGTAAGGCTGACTGGTCTGTGGTTACCAGGCTCATCCCTGGGCCCACTCTTGTGGAAAGGCACCACATGAGCCATCCTCCAGTCCAGGGGCATGCACTCATGTCTCTAGTAAGGTATTGAATATTTCTGCCAGTGGGTCCACCAAGACCTCCGCTAACTCTCTCAGGACCCTTGGATGCACTCCATCTGGTCCCAGGGCCTTGTCCACCTGCAGGGCTTTAAGGCCCTTTAAAACCATATCCACCTGGATTACCCCATCTGTTAACCCTGCTCTTCTGTTCCCATCCCTCTTTTCCCGTGTGGCATAGGCCCATCCTTTTTTCTGGTGAACACCGAACAGAAGTACTCGTTAAGTGCCTCCACCTGGTCCATTTCCTTTTCTGCCCAACCCCTTCCCTTTTGATCCAGATAATCTCATCCTTACAGCTTCTCTTCTCTCTTATGTACCTGAAAAAATCCTTTTCCTCTTTCCCGATCCCCTGAGCCAGCCTTAGCTCCCTTGACGCTTTAGCCACCCTGATAGCTCTGCTTGCTTCTCTGGATTTCCTCGAGTACTCCTCCTTGTCCTCCCTGTGCCTATTTCTCTTGTGCCTGCCAAAGGCCAATCTCTTGTCCCTCACTTTCTCTGATACCTCCCTGCTGAGTCAGCTTGTTTTTTTGTACTGGACTTCTTACTCTGGGTCTTGGCACATGTGTTGGTGGCCTCTGTCAAATCCAGCTTGATAATGGACCATTTCTGATCAGCATCCATCTCTGGGCAGACTGTGGCAAGATGCCCCTCCAGGATGTTATCCATCCTGCCAAAATCCACCCTTCTGAAGTCCACCACTCTTGTCTTGATCCTGGCTGCTTTCTTGACCAGAACCACACCATCCACTGATTACTGCCTGCTAGGGGGTCCTGCACAACTGTATCCTGGACATGGTCCCCATTTGAAAACACCAGGTCAAATATGTTAACCTCCCTGGTTGGCTTTGTTCCCCTTGCACAAGGTAGCTGTCCTGGAATGCCTCAAGAAGTACCTGTTCCCTGGCATTAGCGGTAGCCATGGTGCTCCAGTCCACCACAGGCAGATTAAAGTCACCCACAATGACAGTGTCACCACTTGCACTGAGTCTTCTAATCTGCTGCCCCCAACTCCCTGTCTATTTACTCATTTTGTGGAGGTGATCAGTACACCACCCTCAATCTATCTTTCCATGCTTTAGAGTTTTGGAGCTGTACCCATAAGGTATCAGGCTTGCCACCCTCCCACTCCTGCATGGTGTATAGTATCCCATCCCTCACATAAATTGCCACCCCCCCTTTTCCCACCCCTCTGTCCTTGCAATGCACCCTGTACCCAGGGATCACAAGGTCCCAGTCATTGTATTGCATTGCTCAAGCCTCTGTGATGGCCGCTACATCTACCTCCTTCTCCACCATCATCAACTGGAACTCTACTGCCTTGTTCGCCAAACTCCTCATGTTAGAGGATGCTACCTTCTAACATGACCCTTCCCCTTACATTCCCCTTCCTAATGCTGTGATTCTTCCCTTGTTGAATTCTCCTCCCTTCCTTCCTGACTACCTGGGGGGGAGATGCCTTCCGGTCTCCCTTGTGTGATGATTCCAATTTGCACCCATGTGATCACCCTCCTCTTTTGGGTTTTGCCCCAGTGTGGTATCCACAAAAGTCCAGCTTGCACCCACAAACTGGTTTGCAACGGGGCAGAGTTTTGAGGTGGACACAATGCAAATTAATGGGAGGGGACCTGTATATCTGCGCAGTCCCATTCACAACTCATTATCTCCATGAAAGGGACTTTTGTGAAGGTCCCTTGCATGGAGAAAATACTGTCAAGCCAGACCTGGCTGTAAGTCTGCACAACTCTTGTGACCCTGTGAGGGATTGCCCACTAACCCGTTTCCCCCCAACATGATCTTCAGCCAGCAACCTGCACAGCTCTCCCCTCACCTCCATGGCTGGCCACCAACTGAGCTCTGAATGAGCGAGTACCATCTACAGTATGCACTCATTGACAGTGATTGGCAACTCACTGTCAATGAGCGTGTACTGTAGACAGTACACTCATTAAGAGCTCAGTTGGTGGCCAGCCATGGAGGTGAGATGAAGGCTGTGCTCGTCACTGTCTGGGTTGGGGGGGTGAGGTGGTGGGCAATCCCTCAAGGGGTGGGGGGTCCACTAGACACCAGGGAAAAGTATACGGTGCTCTATATGGGCAGATTGGGGATGGCTGGGGGGACTGCTAGACCAACAGGGTAATGTAACACCTTATGGTAGGGAGAGATTGGAGATAAGGTGGGGGGACCACTAGACTACCAGGGGAATTTTTATTATGCTACAGGCATGGCATTCAGGGATTTGGGGAGGGACCACTAGATTGCCACAGAAACTGTTTTTTAACTGTCAGGATGGAGATCAGAGAATGGGGTGGGAGGAGGGAACCACTAGACTGCCTGGGAAACATTTTTTAAACTGTTGGGATGGTGATTGGAGAACAGAGAGGGGGGAGGGACTACAAGAGTAGTTATTTTGTTTTGTGTGGGAATGGCGACTGGGGACTGTGAGGGACCACTAGACCACCAGTGGCTACGGCTGCATGAGGCAGGGGCTGGGGGCAGTGCTAGGACACCCTCATCCCATGTAAATTATCCCATAATGGGCATGCAAGTGGCCAGCTAATGCCTTGCATGCGCAATGGGCTCCTTTGCATGGCTGCTTTTGTGACTATCAAATAGCTCACCAGTGCTATTCATTGCAGGGCCATTTCATGGAATACAGGTCAGGGCAGTGCATCTGGAGTTAGAGGTAGTGGTAGTGGAGTTACTGCTGCCTCTCCCTACCACGATTCACAGACGGATAGCACCCTACACTATCCAGCTGTGAATAGCATTTTTTACCACTTGGGAAATAAAGTGCAAAACAAACTTTTACGTGTCATTTTGTGATTATTTGTGATTCTAGCCCCAGGTAAGGAGCAAAAACAACAACGAAATGGCCTGAATTTCCAAAACTTTGAATGCAGGACTTGCAACAGTTGTTCTAATGCAGCTTCTTCACTGCAAATGCACTAAAATGTCATTTTGATGCATTTGTAATATGTTGATCACTTTATGGCATAAAAATTATCATGTTTTAATACATGTCATTTTTGACAGTTTAAGAGTCATGTCACAAGTGGCATACATTGTAGCACATTCATATTGCAAGTCTTTGAAAATCCTGCCCAATATATCTTATTTATTTATTTTAAATGTATTGATCTGGAAAGGCACCCAGAGACAGAGCTCATTTGTAGGCATAACCCAGGAGAGGGAATTACAAGGGGGAATACAGTAAAATAATAAAGTGCCAATACAACATAAATATGCAAAGAAATTATTAGACAAAAATCATGAAAAGTATACAAATTTACATATATTGCAAATGTAATCTGAAATAAAACAATACAGAGTTACAGTAAGCAGATGCATGGTATTGTGCATCAGGATATGGAAAGATTAATGACTGGAGAGGGGGCAGGTAAAGAGGGAGGGGTACGAAGCTAGCCCTTGGTGCAGTCACTGAGAAATGAGCCATCATGAGCAGATTAAGATGGTGGAGTGAAGATGAGAGTCAGATAGGGAAAGGGGGATTATTACAGAGAGTTATAAGGTGGATAGAGGTGGTAGACTGACCAGTTGTAGATTTGCAGCAAGGTATATGGAAAGAGGGAGCATGAGAGGAATGGAGGGAGTAGAGAAATAGGATGGAGAGGGTAAAGAGAGAGGGGAACAGTGGCAACCAGAAAAGAAAAGCAGCAACAGATGCAACTGGCCTCAGAGGAGGGGAGTGAAAGATCAGCATTAAGAAATCAGTGATGGGTAGCAGGTGGTATAGTTAGGGCACAACAACATGTGTGGAATATGGAGTCCAGCCTGGCCATGGTGAACTTGGGGGCAGTACTGTAGACTACATAGGCATAGTCAAACACCAGCATAATCATCTTGAGGATAATCTTGTGGTGGACCACAAGGAGCGGAAGACAAGATATTGTGTGGTACAGTGTGCCAAGCTTAAAGCAACTTTTGTTTTTTTCACAGCATTGATGTGGGTATTGAAGCTTAGGTTTTGGTCCAGCCACACACTGAGATACTTGAAGTGGAATACTACTTTGAATGGGTCAACATTCAAAGTCATGAAGATTGGGTATAGAAACATAGAAACATAGGGCCTGATTCTAGAATGATGGCGCAAGTCATTGCCAAAGGAGATTTGCGCCAAACACAGTTGCACCATGGACCCTGCACCCGATTCTCTGTCAGGCAAGGTCCCCATGGCTAAGTCTCATGACTTGCATCAACCATACCGGTACGCCAAATGGAGGGTGTACCAGAACAGTTGGCTGCAAGCCTGTGGCTTGCCCAAGTGAAGACCGCAAGTGCCCCCCCAAACAAACACTGTACAGGCTCGCAGGGCTAGTGGACCCCAACCCTCCCACCAATGCCCTGATCCCCCAAACAAAAAAACCCACATGGCTAGGACCCCCCATGCCCGATCCCCTGCATTAAATGTAAAAGCCCCACAGGGCTAGCATCCCCACTCCCCCACTCCCCAATCCCCGGAATTGCATTATGTATCAAAAATAAAATAGCCCCCAATCTCCCTGGCAGTCTAGTGACCCCACCCCCACCACCCAGCAGTGCCAGTCCACCCCCATACCACCCGACCTGTACCGGTCGAGATCGCACAGCCCAATTCACCACCACAGCCAGCTGCCGACTGGAGTCTGCACGAAGCGGTACTTGTAAATAGCACGACTCAATGAATGAATGACTACTAGGGAGATTGGGGCTATTTTATTTTTAGTGCATAACACAATTCAGGGGTCAGGAGTGGGGACACTAGCTCTGTGGGGCTTTTACATTTAATAAGTTGGGGATCGGGCATGGGGTGCTGCTAGCCTCATGCTTTTTGTTTGGGGGATTAAAGCATTGGTGGGGGGTTAGTCCACTAGCCCTGTTGGGCTTTTACATTTAATGTGGGAGATCGGGCATGGAGGAGGGTGTGCTAGCCCTGCAGGGGCATTCATTATGTATTTGGGGGATGGGGCATGGGGGGAGTCTGCTTGCCCTGCTGGGCATTTATGTGTCTGTGGAGGATGGGACATTTGGGGGCTGTGATTAGCCCTGTAGGGCTCTAATTCTAGCAATTTGTGGATCGGGACATGGGGGGCACAAGTCTTGGGAGCTGGCCCAGTGGCAGATCTGCACAACCCCAGGAGGGCATTAGTATGCTTACACCAGTTAAAAGTTGGTGTAATTGTACTTGGCGGATGTCCTCCGGGGGTTGTTTGAGAATAGCAAACTTGGGGACTTTGTTGCTGCCCTTCTAGAATAGGGCACAACTGCTGCCGTAAATCCTCTAGCACCATGTTGTAGGGGGTTTATGGTGTAACTGGTGGCATATGCCCACTTTGGCAGAAGCAGCCTGCAGCATGTTGCAGGCTGCTTTGCAGAATACTGAATGCCACAACTCCTGGTGTAAATTGCTTTGTGCACCATTTTTTTGGGTGCAACTCAGTTTACACCAGGCATAATCCTTTGAGAATTGGGCCCAGAGAATTTGTTAGCAGATAATGACTGCTTGGCCCACCAAGTTTGTCAATCTTTCCCCAGCCTATTCGGCCACCACAGACCATACCTGGTCTCCTGTCACTCTTCTCCCCCACTATGATATCAGTTTTCCTTTATACCTATCTCATGCATGCTTGAATCTCGCTACTGTTTTTGCCCCCACTACCCTTGCTGAAAGACTGTTCCATGCATCTACCACTCTCTCAGTGAAGAAATACTTCCTCACATCCCTCCTAAACTTTCCTCCCTCTAGCGTCATATTGTGCCCTCTTATTCTTGAACACCTTCTTTTCTGAATAATTCTTCCTTCCTGTACCCTATTCACCCCATGAGATATTTAAATTCTCTATCATGCCCCCCTTTCTTCCAGGGTGTACATGTTCAGAACCCTTAGTCTTGCCTTATAGTGCATTTGGTGTAGCCTGTGCACCATTTTTCTTGTTCTTCTTATGGCCTCTACCATTTCTATGTCCCTTCTGAGGTATGGTCTCCAGAACTGGATGCAGTGCTACAGGTATGGTCTCACTAATGACCAATACAATGGTAACACCACTTTCCTTCTTCTTCTGGTGATACCCCTCCTGATGCATCCCAACATCCCACTGACTTTCCCAATTGTTTTGACAAACAGTCTTTCTACCTTGAGGTCATCTGTTAAGATTGCCCCCAGGTTCCTTTCCTGTTTAATAAACACCCATGTAACCTCCCCTAGTCAATACTCCACAGGTACTACTGGATTCCTGTGCTCAAGGTGCATGATTTTGCACTTATGTGCAATGAAACAAAGATTTCATACCCCTGAACATTCCTTGAGCTTTTCAGGTGTTTTTTCATTCTGTCTACCTTCTCTGGAGTGTCTACCTTATTGCAGATCTTAATGTCATATGTAAAGAGGCATACCTTCCTTTCAAGTTCTTCTGCAATGTCATTTATGGACATTAAAGAGTACTGGACCCAGTACTGAGCCCTGAGAGGACCCTGTTGGTCATTCTTCTTCCCCTGAATGAGTACCATTGACCACCACCCTCTATTGCCTATCTGTCAGCCAATTTTGTATTGCGTGTTTCACCTTGGTTGCCGCCCACTAGCTAACCAGCTTTTGTATGAGCCTACTGTGTGGCACTGTGTCGAAGGCTTTGCTGAAGTCTAAGTAATCCATGTCCATCACTTCCCATGGATCTATTTCTCTAGTACTCAGTCATTTTTCATTTAAAAATCAACTTTTTGGAAGCTATCCCAAGCAAAACATAAGTCAAGCAACTAAGTCTGACAAACTCAGTGACTCTAGGTCCTGCTTGAATCCACATTTTCATCTGACCTGCTCCATGATCTGTATGTGGGCTTTTCAACAACCTCTTTGAATGACAAAGAAGCATGCAGACAAAAGGATTTCACATCCTGCATATGCACAGGCACAGTTCATCACCTTCAGGAATTCTAACACATTTTGTGACTCTGGACCTCAGCTGTTCATAATTTCTTTTGGCTTATGACTTAACCACCAGGTATCTACAAGATGCTGAAATCCTTTCTCCTACAAATTCTCCTTTTGCTGCTCCTGCTCTCAGGAAATGTTCACCCCAACCCAGGACCACCTGGGCAGCCAGCAGTGGCATCAAGCAGAAGGACAGGGACACTCACCATGGCATCCATCAACGCCTGCAGCATCCTCAACAAACTTGATTCCCTCCAAACATGGATCCTACAGCACAACCCTGATGTCCTCTCAGTTGTGGAAACATGGCTAAACCCTAAAATCCCTGATACCTCAGTCTCTATCCCTGGCTATTGCATTTTCAGGCAAGACAGGATTGCTAAATGGGGTGGGGGCTGCGCCATCTATCTTAAGGATACCCTTATGGGTCACATCATCCCATCCCCTAGCCTGAGCACGTCCTCTCAGGTCCTCACAATCAAAATCCTCCTTGGTACACATAACAAAGAACTCACTGTCATCTCAGTTTACCTACCCCCAAGAGAACAGGCTGCTAGCTTCCATAGCATCATGGAATATCTAAGGGTCCAGCAACATAATTCTGAAACCATAATCATGGATGATTTTAACATTAACTGGCTCTCCGCTGAGGCCGCTACCTATAAGGATGCAGCCGCGGCACATCACCTCACTCAACTGATCAATGCCCCCACTAGGTGTAACTATAGGACAGGCTCCCTTACGCTTCTAGACTGTATTCTATCTAACCGCCCTGAATGCATCTCCAATGTTTCTGTACTTCCGTATACAATAAGTGACCACTCGCCTGTCATCTGCTCCTGGTCAAACAAATACCACAAGCCGTCTCCCAAGCTTATCTATGCCAGGGTTATCAAACAAGGACACCTCCAGCTGTTAAAATCCCATCTAACCAGGCTGAACTGGGCAGTGCTTGACTCCCTCAGTGACACCAACAAAGCTCTGGACCTATTTATCAAACATTTCAACGAAGCCTGTAACATCTATGCACCAGTGAAAAAGATGAAGGTCAAAGGACAGACCAACCCCTGGGTTACTACTGACCTTTTAACTCTGCTCAAGAACAGAGACCACCTCTGGCATTGTGCTCGTGCAACTCCGATGCAAGTAGACATACAATTATACAAAGCAGCCAGAAATGATTGCACTCGAAAAATATGGAATGCTAAACGCAGCTATTACAAAGAGGCTCTGACCAACTCTTGTGGCTAGGGAAACAAATTCTGGAACAACATGAAAGAACTCACAGGCAAGGATCCTAAAGCACCACCCACTATGCTCAACCTTCATGGCACTCCTACACTCAACCTAGGTACCATCACCAGCACTTTTAATAATGCATTTACAAACCTGAACAGTGTCCTTCCACCAAATTGTTTTGACGACCTCCCCTCCAGCTCCTCCCAAGTCATCCCCCAACTAGAACGTACAACCCCAAAGTTTTTTTTAAGGAGGTCCCACCACAAGTAGCTAGAAAATACATTCAAAAGGCCATCAGCAAACAAGGGTACAGTGGTGACTCCCTTGACCTGAAACTGCTGGCACAAGTCCTCGATGAAATCTTAGAACCACTTACAAAGATCTTCAATCTCTTGCTTAGATTGGGCCATTTCCCCTCTCTCTGGAAGAAAGCCACTGTCACACCGGTTCACAAAAGCAGAGATAGGATGCTGCACACCAATTACAGACCTATCTCACTCCTCCCCCCATTATCTAAAGCGCTGGAGCGAATAGTGTTGGACCAACTAGTTGAATTCCTGGATAAGTACAATGTACAGTGCCCAGAGCAGCATGGCTTCAGAAAAGGGCACAGCACCACCACTGCACTACTGGAATTTACAACCTTCATCCATGCCATGCTTGACAAAGGGAATTGTGGAGGGGCAGTATTTATAGACCTTACCAAGGCATTCGACACAGTTAACCACCCCCTACTGCTCAAGCAACTGTCCTCCATTGGGATCTCCAGCGATGCCCTTCCATGGTTCACCAGCTACCTTGATAATCGGATCCAACGTGTAAGGATTGCAGGGATCTCATCGGATGAGAAACCGGTCTGCTCCGGAGTCCCCCAGGGGTCTATTCTGGGCCCTCTACTCTTCTTCATCAACAATCTCCCCAGTGCCTGCCACTAAAAAATATTACTATACGCAGATGATGCAGTCCTGTTTTCCAGCCACCGTGACATTACAGTCCTTGAATCCCAGCTGCAGCTTGACTTCAAGCGCATCGAAGACTGGTTCAATTCTCATAAACTTGTCCTGAACCACAGCAAGACTAAAGCCATGTCCTTCTGTAACCGAAGAAGCAGGCCTAACTCTCTGTCCCTCACCATCAAGAACCACGCTGGGAACCCACTTGAACCTGTCAAGGAGTTCAAGTACCTTGGTATTACCCTGGATAGTACCCTCTCCTACACTCGGCATATTGACACTGTTGCCAAGACCGCCAATATATGGATTGGACTACTACACAAACACAAGCACTGTATGCCTGCGGATGCCCTTAAACTACCCATCTACAGCTCTGTCACCTCTATCATTGACTACGGCTCTGCCTCAACAAGTGCCCTCCGCCAGATCTCAGTTTCTCTCAACAAAGCCTGTAGACTACTAATGGGTGTGGCCCGACAAACTCACACCTGTGACCTCTAGCAGGCCAGATGGCTACCCTACGCGGCAGAATACAATACCAGACCTGCTTACTTACTAAAAGATTCTCCCTCGGTCTCATCACCTGGTGTTAGCTCACTCCTTACCTACAGTGGCACTCAACAAACACGTGGTGCCCAATCTTTAACTTTTCAGGTTCCCAGATGTCGTACCTCCATGGGTCAGCGGTCCTTTATCTATAGAGCTGCTCAATGGTTCAATTCCCTCAATAAAGAAGCACTTTCCTCTACTACACTTGGACCCTTCCAAAGAAATCTCAAACTTTACTTCACCTCTACCACTCAATGTGACTGCTTCTCTGAATAGAGATCTCTCTAATCACCTCCCAGCTCACTCATGTCTCACAGCCCGCCCTTTCCCAGTCTCATTCCCTCTGGCACCGGGCCTTCCTTGTGACTCCTTTCCTGCTTCGCATCTCCACTGGTACAAGACATTTTCCACCACCATCGGACAGTGGCCCATTAGCCTGCCAACTTCCTCTCCTGGTGGCACACCTGAAATACTAACTGCCTATGGTGCCCTCAATCTCTTATTGTTACCGCAGCCAGCTGCCTACTCAAGCTGCTCGTTATATGAATATTATCTCAAAGTATGTTATAACTGAGTATCTTTATTTTTTCTTTTAGTTGTTTTGGTTGTTTATTGTGCATTCTTTTACTACCTCTGTATGTATGTTGACCCTCATCCTTTGACGTGGAACCTTTGTAAACGAGCAGTTTCTGGTCAAAGGTATTTGTAATCTGAGAATTTAATAAATAAAAATAAATAAATAAATAAAAATAAATCTATCAGGTTTGTCTGACATGATCTCCCTCCTGTGAGTCCATGCTGCCTTGGATCCTGTAACCCTCTGGAAGCAAGGTATTCTACTAGTCTTTCCTTTCTAAGTGACTCCATTAGTTTTTCTACTACTGATATCAGACTAATTGGCCTGTACTTGCCAGCCTATTCCCTTTTGCCACTCTTATTGAGCAGGTCTAAGTCTGCCTTTCTCCAATATTCAGGAACTTCCCATGTATTTAGTGAGTTATTGAATAGGGCTGCCAGAGGTGTAGCAAGTACCTCCCTAAGCTCTTTCAAAACATTGGGTGTAGAACATCTTGTCCCATAGCCTTGTCCACTCTCAGATTCAGAAGTCCTTTCAGGACCCTTTCCTCCTTGAATGAACTTCTATGTCCCTCCCTCCTGTGGTTCTGTACCCTATATGTGGCCCATCCCCTTTCCCTTCCACTGTAAAGACTGAACAGAAGTATTTGTTCAGTATATCAGTTTTTTCCTGCTCATCCTCTACACAGCCTCCCTCTGCCAGCTCAGTCTTACAATTCTCCTTTATCTTCCTTTCTTTCTTTCTTTCTTTCTTTCTTTCTTTCTTTCTTTCTCTCTCTCTCTCTATCTCTCCTCCTCCTTCCTTCCTTCCTTTCTTTCCTTTGGGTATTCTTTCCTCTGTTTGTGCTTTAGCATCTATCACCACCTTCCCCACTTCCATCGTCTTTTGCAAGCCCACCTCTCTATTCTCTTCCTTATGTGTCTTCTTGTATCTCCTGAATGCTGTCCTTTTCCCCCTTACATTTTCTGCCACATCCATTGAGAACCATAATAATCTCTTTTTACTCCTTCTTTTGTTTACCTCTTTTGTGCAGGGATATGTTGGAGTCTCACTAGTATCTGACTAGTGCTAATAATCATGGTGACAGTATTTTTGGTATTAAATGACAGCTGGTTTGAGCAGATCTACCACTGAGCATCATTGTTATCATCCTCCTCAAAAGATGATTCAAGCTAAGGAACTGATGCTCCAGAGACAAAGAATACTGTGTCATCCAAAACCATGTGAATGTATGAGGAGACACAGATGAAGGGAAGGTTCTTTAAGAAAAAAGAGAAGAGAACAGGGCCAAGAATGCATCCCAAAAGTACACCAGACATGATGGAAAGAGGGGTGGATATAGAAGAACAATTGCTAATGCTTTCAACAGGTTGTTCTCTGATCTATCTCTATATACCTCCTACTTCAAACCTCTGGCAAATCAGTACCACTCGGGGAGTTTGATAAATGTGACTGATGCCATCACCCTTCCCCTGAACTCTGGTCAAAGGCTACCCTTCTATTTCAAAGCTATAATAGCCCCGGATGTCCTAAAACTCCTTCACTCTACGTCTGAGAATACATGTGTTGGGTTGGACCACCTTGAGCCCCGCCTCTTTAAGCTTGCAGCCTACTTTATTGCCTCACCATTGGCTAAAATATTTACCCTGTCCCTCTCTAGCAGCACTGTCTCTGGCATCTGGAAAATTGCTCTGATAACTCCGGTCTTTAAAAAGGGTGACATAAAGGACATAAATAACTACAGACCCATTGCTATTCTCTCTGCCTTGTCTAAACTTCTTGAAAAGGCTGTTGCCTCACAAACACTTAAGTATATCTCTAAGTTTGACCTACTATCTGAAGCTCAACATGGTTTTAGAAAGAACCATAGCACATCAATGGCATTGTTGAAACTTACCTCTGACATTCTCTTAAATATGGATGCAGGGCACCTTACTGGAGCTGTTTTTATCGATCTAACTAAGGCCTTTGACCTGGTAGACCATCCTTTGCTTCTATCTGGCCTCACAAACCTGGGTTTCTCTACTCCGGTTGTAACTTGGTTTAATAGCTGCCTATCCAGCAGGTATCAGATGGTGAAATTTGACTTGGCTATATCTGCCCCTGCAGCACTAAGTGTTGGCGTACCCCAAGGATCCATCTTGGGTCTGTTCCTCTTCTCACTCTTTATTAATAATATTCCTTGTGCCCTTAGAAACTGCTCATCTCTCCTGTATGCTGCTGACCTGGTCATATACACCAGCGCAAACAAACCTTAACACTGCCCTCTCCCACAATTTCAAGAACATCCAAAACTGGCTCAATGATCACAAGCTGGTCCTAAACGCAAAGAAGACAATGACAATGCTGTTTTGTTCTGTCAGTAAACTCAGAACTAGGCCATCTTCACTGACGGTCCTCGACATGGATGGAACTCAATTACAATCCGTCTCCTCATTCACCTATCTTGGGGTCCTGCTAGATCAATCCCTGGATCTCAACCTGCATATTCAATCTACCTGCAAAGAAGTTAACAAACTGGGTGCTGCATACAACACTAGCTACATGCTAACACCATCAGCTAAACTGGCCATTGTAAGAGGAATTCTGTTGCCAACCCTCAACTACTGTGCTCCCCTTCTTGGTGCTGCCCATAAAACCTCCCTACAGAAGTGGGACGTTACTTACAGTAATGTATGCCGCTATGCATCCTCTTCCCCTTGACTTAGGCACCATTGTCAACTTTATGATGACCTGGGTTGGCTCTCTCCTATGGTTTCTAGGCATTACTTCCTGGGTTCTCTGATTGATTCTGTCATCAGGCTGAAAACACCAACTTCACTGGTGGAGATGTTCCCTCCTCTCACCTCCCCTCATGAACTGAGATCAGTTGAAAAATCATTGCTGAAAGTCCCCAGATGTCTTACCTCTAAAGGTACAGGTGTCTTTGGTTATGTGGCTCCTAAGTTCTGGAACACTCTTCCCCTGGAGGTCAGGCAGACAGGGACCCACCTTCACTTCAAAACTTTGCTCCGTCGCTATCTTATGCATGCTGATTGTTGCATCCATTTTGATCCTCCCTAATTCTTTCCTGTCATGCCCTATCTCCCTTCCACTGTGTCAGTACCCCAAGCTCTTATCCATAACCCAACAATTCCCTCAGGCTCAGGTAGACAGCTTGTCTCCTTGCCTTGGCTGCTCCCTCTACCCTCACCTATATACAGTACTAACCTATACTGTTTAATCACCACCTAGCTCTTTTGTTTAATGCTCTATTGTATGTTTGTACTTTCACTACAACCAACTCATATTCAGTACTTGTTTAACTGCTATGATGGTGTTCTTCCTCCATAGGGTGCTACTCCTACTCTATATATGTTGATTACACTGCTGCCCTTGTGTTTTCGTGCTCTAATCTCCATACAAACTATGTATAAGGATTTGGTTACCCTGATATGTAATGTTTTGTTCTCATTGTTGGATATGTTCTGTACCTACTTGTCATGATGTTATGTACTTTCCCGGGTCATGCCTGAAAATAGTCACACTGCTGGCTAGTGCACCTACCTGGTTAACAAAAACTAAATAAATTAAAAAAACAAAGCTCACTTTATGACCTTGAGCAAATCATTTGACCTTCCTGTTCCCCCAATTTATTCAGCTTTAAATATGGGTAAAAGCAGTAGCTCAATACAAATGAGATTTTACATATTAGATTATCTTTCCAAAGAAATAATGAAAATAAAAGGCCTGATTGATACTCAATGCATGAAGCAAGTTTAATTGGTGCAGTTCTCAAAAAGGAGTTGTAGCTGCACATAAACCTAAAATCATTGGTGGGTAAAACTTTAATTTTACTGATGTAACTGTTTCAAAACCATACCGTTTCTGCAGAAAAGATCGGAAAAACACCTTTGCATTTCAAGATGTGACATTTGTAGCATTTTTACTCCTCCAAGTTGATATTTATAGGGGGAATGCTGGGAAATGAATCTCTGGCATATTATTTCTAGGTATGTGAATTCTGGATTTGTTTCTTAGACATGGAGAGTGCAAAAAAGATCCATAATTTCCATACTTAGATATATGACTAAAAGAAGAAAAAATATATACTGTATATATATATAAATATATATCATAGAGGCACGGCCGCACCTCTATAGTTAGGGCTGAGTGTGCAGTTTAATGTTAAACCCCAAATTTTGCACCTTAATAATTTTGCAATCATTCAATCGATTTGCATGAAATTTGGTATGCGCTGTCCTATTGAGTTGGTCTCTTGACTTACCAAGTTTTGGTTTGATTGGATGTGTGGATTTTGCACAGCGTATATGGAAAAAAGTGCATTCTTGCTTTTTTTGCCAATTATTCCAGAATTTTCCTCATCACCCTGCACCCACACCATTTTGAATTGTAACCTGAAGGGTTTAGGGTAGAATGAACTTACCCTAAGGAACAGACCAGCATTAGTTTGGCGAAAAAACATTATTCTGATCCAAAGTTATTAAATTTTGAAAATGAGGGTTCTGAACATGCTCAGTTCAGCCTTTTGGTTAGATGCACAGCTGCAAACAAGGATTTCAGCTTAAGAATGAGGATTTTGACAGCTCATGAATGGGGATTCATTAAATCTCCATGCGTGGGAAAAAAATCCTCTTTAGTGAGTTGCCATCTTGTTTTGACTTTTAGCCCAAAACTAAATGTTGTTACTTTCCCCACAGATGCATTTTATGAAAATAAATGCATAGGTTTTGTTCAGAGCAATGCTCTCTACAAAACCATGTGTTTGGTTTCCATCAGATAATTAAAAAAATGGCTGTTTTTTTATTTGAAAATTCTCATTTGTGCTCGCTTCCAATCCCCGTTCGTGAGGTGTCCAAATCCCTGTTTGTGAGATAAGGACCAGATGGATATATCTCACAAATGGGGATCGGCTCATGAATGGGGATTTTGATACCTCATGAACAGGGATTCGGCTTGTGAATGGGGATTTTGACACCTCATGAACGGGGATCATAAAAAATTCCTGTTCGTGAGCCATCAAAATCCCTGCTCGCGAGCTGAGCCTCACTGTAGTTAGCAAAATCCCTGTTCGTGAGGTGAAGATCAGATGTCCCTATATCATGAATGGGGATCAGCTCATGAACAGGGATTTTGTCACCTCATGAACGGGGATTTTGACAGCTCACGAACAAGGATTTATAAACTTTTGCCAGTTGACTGCTAAGAAACGGTAAGTACTGAGGGCTTGAAATTTGCAGGATGCAAAGGGGGTGTCCCACAGATGTGATGTATGCCAGTTTGGTGTACAAAACTGCATTGGTTACATACTTATGACATTACAAAGTTCAGACATTTCCCGTAGGATAACATTATGATGCCCATGACACCTTTCAGCGCCCGTATCTCGAAAACAAAGCAAGATATGGATTTTTTGCTACTCACAGCTTAGGTGAGCTAATATGCAGAAACAAGCTTGAAAATCATAGATTACACCAGCAGTGGAATTGTTTTCCTACTTGCTACAGTTACGGAGATATTGGCAAATTAGTGTCACAGGGGTTTCAAAGGGTGTCTTTTCAGTGCATTTTGGTGCCTGTATCTCAGAAATGATGCAATATATGGATTCAGTCAATTTATGTTCCATGCAGTGCTCACTGTCATGATTACGACACTTGATTTTCTTTTCTAGCTGCTATGGTTGCTGAGATATCCACAAATTAGTGTTACGAGGGTTCCTTGTCCTATAGAACTGCTGAATGGCTCTGTAGCAATGTGTAAGTGGGAGATCAGGGCCCAGAGGGCCTGTGCTTTCACAGATGCATATCATTATACAGAAATGGGCAGTTTGGTGGGAGCATGGGGTACACCAACACATGCTATTTACTACTTATATTATACTTTCTCAAAAAGTAAGGAAATGTTTTGCAAAAAACATCATTTAATGCATCAGTTAGGGTTAAAGTGACAAAAGTGGGGGGAATGAGATGTTAGGGTTGAGACCCTAACCCCCCACCACCCCACCCCCCATCCTCCACTGACCGACAGACGCCGAGGTGTGCCCTGGGGTCGTGAGGCCTAACTCTCACCCCATTCTCTTTACTGTAGCATGTCAACCTGTTTACACATGGAATGGGGTGAGAGTTGAACCTCATGACCCCATGGCACACCTAGCTTCTGTCTGTCTGTGGAGGATGGGGTGGTGGGGTGGGGGAGTCAGGGGCTCAACCCTAATGTCTCATTTCCCCACTTTTGTCACTTTAACCCTAACTAATGTACTAAATTACTTTTTGCAATAAAAAAAATATATATATATTATGGTAGCACGGTAGTGCTACCATAGTTAGGGTTGAGGAGCCATTTCTATGTTAAACCCCCAAATTTTGCACCTTAATAACTTTGCAACCGTTTGATGGATTTGCCTGAAATTTGGAATTTATGATCAAGAACCATAGACCTTGGGATCTGCCAAGTTTTGTACTGGTCAGATATACAGCTGTGGAGTTATTAAGTGTGATCTGTGCGCGTGTTTACGCTTTTCTGGAATTCTATGGTCGCTCCTACAGGTTGTACGGTTTGTGCGACCAGCCCGAAATCTTCAGAGAATGTGCATCTAGGGTCCCCGATGTGCCTTTCAAAGATTTCATGAAAAAATATTAAACGGTTCAAAAGTTATTCAAAAAACAGTTTCCCATTATAAGTCAATGGGAAAAGTTAACAAAAAGTTCAACACTTTCGCAAATGCATTTTTACTTTCGCAAATGGGCCTGTTACTTTCGCAAATCGGCCATTTTGTTTTCAGTTGGTGATCAGAAAAATGGTTGGCATTTAAATTTGGGACCTTCTAGCAACCTAATTTTTTTTGTATTCACCTAGTCGGGCCCTGAGGATGCTTGCCATGTCTTTATTTTGTGGTAAAACACCCCAGAAATATGTTTTTCAAATTTCTGGAAAAAGTACTTTCACAAATTACTTTCGTGCTCACGAAAAGTGTCAGAAATTTTATAGAAACTTTCGCAAATTGCGACAGTAGTTTTCTAGTCTGTGGGAAAATGACAGCAATTCTTTGGCACTGCGCTGCAAAAGAACCGTTGGGAGTTTTGAGCTGAAATTTGGAGGGAACGGAGTCGACATCTCACAGATGTGCCTTTCAGTGTTGTATTGAAAAAATATTACATGGCGGCAAAGTTACGGCACTCCAAAGTTGACATTTTTCCCATAGGATAACATTACGCGCCGACGACACAGAAATCCTTTGGATCCCTGCTGCAAAATAACGGTTTGGTCTTTTTCCTAAAATTTGAGGAAGACAGCCAACAGCTCACAGATGTGCCTTTCAGTGGTTTGGTGAAAAATATTACAGGGAGGCAAAGTTATGGCACTCTGAACTTCTCTTTTGTTCCCATAGGATAACATTACGGCGTTCACCGCGCCTTTCAGGGCCCGTATCTCGAAAACGGTGCGAGATACGGAGTTTTCATCAGAAAAATCCTTAGCCCCCTGGTGGGGGTTAAGTGCAAAACTAGCCAGGACAGTCATAAATCATACGACTTTTAAATTTTTTTTCTACGTCATACGGTTCCTGAGATATAACTTATTTAGTATTCCAAGTCCTCATTTTCTGCTCCGATACCCATTATTATGCATACATTCTTTGTACTCACTGTCTTTCTCTATTCAGCTTTTGAGAAAACCAGCCTGTAGCGCTCATTACTGTTACCATTGCCCTTTCCTTGCGGTTCCATGCCCGTTTCACTTACCGTTGACGTCTGCGCCACCACGTGCGTCATCCTTTGCGTTTTCATTTGCGCTTGTGTTTCTGTTACTTTTTTGCCATTTGTGTGTACCGTACTGTTTCTCTTTCTGTTTCACTTTGCATCACCATGCCCATTGCCATTTCGATTTACAAGCACCATGTTACTATGTGACAAGACATCACGTGGCACACCGTTCCCGTCTACGCCACCGTGTTCGTTATCCTTTCTGTTCTCATTCACGCTTGCGTTACCTTGTGTGCCACTGTTAGCGCTTCTGTTTGCATTGCTGTTCCTGTTACTATGCCACAAGACATCATGTGGTGGGAGTGTGGGGACCTTTGGGCCCCACGCTCCAGCTGCCGCATTACGTGCCAGGAGCGCGGGGCCCTATGTGCGTTATCCTTTGCATTTTCATTTGCACTTGCTTTTCTGTTAATTTTTGCCATTTGTGTCTACAGCACTGTTTCTCTTTCTGTTTCACTTTGCATCACCATGCCCATTGACATTTCCATTTGCAGGCACCATGTTACTATGTGATAACACATCATGTGGCAGACCATTCCCGTCTATGCTGCGTATGGGTACCTTTCTGTTCTCATTACGCTTGTGTTACCATGTGTGCCACTGTTTAGCATTCTGTTTGCGTTGCTGCTCCTGTTACTATGCCACAAGACATCGCATGTGGTGGGGCGCGGCGCTCCCACCATGCATTACATTCCACTATTTCGTTACCATTCTCAAAAGAAGGAAATTAGAGGCAAAAAACTCCATATGAAAACGGCTGGTTAGGTTGTTCTGGCGACAAAAGTGAGGAAATTCGCTGTTAGGGTTGAAAACCCTAACTCCAATTCACCCAGCACCACACACACACAGACACACACACACACACATTCAAGTATGGGGAGGACCAAGTCAACACAACCAATGACAGACATCCAGCAGCAGGTGACAGAAATAACAACAATTGTCTAAATGTACTACGAGACATCCCACCCACCTGACCAGGTACTGCATGCTCAGTGGAGATCAACAGCAAAACTGAGGCCATGTACAGCAAACGCACACATCCCTGATTGCAGCTGCACACACATACCACACTTAGTAGTTGCATGGCCTACCTACGATGCTCCACCAGACCAGACCACATGTGGTGGGCCACCTGAGCAATAGAGTTCAGCAAAACCAAGGAGTTGTACAGGTATAATACCTCTGATTATAACAAGGGTTTGAAATGCAGTTTTAATTGACTGTAAACATTGTAACAGCCTTATGTTTACTTTTATTAACATACATGTAGAGCCTAACCATATGATGAACATGGTTTAATGTTGTTTAAAAAACGGTTTTATTATGATAGCAGTAAGCCACTCCCAGGTATTATGTTAATGGTCAGTTTATCACTGTCTAGCGACATGTGGCACTCGGCTACACCTCATTCAACATTAAACCCCCACATGGTGATTAACAGACCATTTAACATAACTGTTGGTCATGCCTTATTGCTTAATTGTCTTTATGAGTAGATAGTCTCCCTCTGCTAGGCACTGTAGCAGCTTTGCAACACAGTGTCCCACCCAGTTACACTATACACTGTCTAGTTACTGGAGAATGGCTGTGAATATGAACTCATGAAGATGAACAGTGTAACTTGATCATTACAGTCATTGAAACGTTAATGTGATTATAACTGACAGAGTCAGTGATAGAGAATAACCCTGCTGTCCTAGCACTACTCCCATTGTGAGTTAAATCAATACTAAAGACATTCTGTTTATATCTACACCATACCTACTTGATTCCGTTGTACCACAATTAACATAGTTATCACTTTGATAGCATCAGTGACAGAAGTGTGGCAACCCAAACACTAGGCATACAGCCTGAGTATGAAACAACTGTTAAAAAAAATTACACTGTGTCCATAAGTGGCATAGATCACTCATTGCAGCAATAGTAAATGTATTACTATTTGAATAAGTTAGTCATCACCGATGCAATGAGATTGTCTTTATCAGGTACAAAATACTCAGTAAGTGCCTACAGGAAAATCTATCCATTATACATCTCCGATACAGGTACGTCATTGTTGGCTCAGTAGTGCTATGATATTTAGAAGTTGCTTGGGCTGATCCATGCAATTACAATGTTTCTTACAAAGAATACTTACTGCATCTTTAGTATTGAAACACACTGAAGGTCTATGTATGTACATGAGCAGTACACCTTCATCAGTAAGAATGCATCTGATACTGGCAGTACAATTTCAGAGCATTGAACAGGCAATGCTTTTCCATACACATCAGCCTCTCTATCTTGAGTAAACCATTGCAGTAAATGTACTACTATGTAAATCACCTACTAAATGTAACCTACTTTTATCTTGAGCATGCTAGTGTCTTGTGGTTAATTTATGTACTTCTCTTAATTAATGTATACTCACTAGTGTTAAAACCTTTCTACAACTGTCATCATGCACCTTCAGCATTTATATTGACTAATGGCACAGTACAAGTTGTGGTGTGGTGTGGGGCATCGGTAGGTAAGGCCATGCAACTACTAAGTGTGGTACGTTGTGTGCAGCTGCAATCAGGGATGTGTACATTTGGTGTACATGGCCTCAGTTTTGCTGTTGATCTCCACTGAGCATGCAGTACCTGGTCAGGTGGGTGGGGATGTCTCGTAGTACATTTAGACAATTGTTTGTTATTTCTGTCACCTGCTGCTGGATGTCTGTCATTGGTTGTGTTGACTTGGTCCTCCCCCATACTTGAATGTGTGTGTGTGTGTGTCTGTGTGTGTGTGGTGCTGGGGTGAATTGGAGTTAGGGTTTTCAACCCTAACAGCTTAATTTCCTCACTTTTTGTCGCCTGTGGAACAACCTAACTAATGCATTAAACTGAGTTTTTGCCTCTAATATATATATATATATATATATATATATATATATATATATATATATATATAGTAATGGTAGCACAGTAGTGCTACCATAGTTAGGGTTTCGGAGCCATTTACATGTTAAACCTAAAATTTTGCACCTCAATAACTTTGCAACCATTTAACAGATTTGCCTGAAATTTGGAACACATAATCAAGAACCATACATCTTGGGAATTTGCCATCTTTCATATGGTTCGGATATACGGCTGTGGAGTTATTAAGCATGATCTGCGCGCACATTTATGCTTTTTTGGAATTCTTTGCTCATCTCTACAGGTCGCACGGTTTGTGTGACTGGTCCAAAATCTTCAAGGAACATGTGGCCAGCATCCCCGATGTAGCTTTTGAAGATTTCATGAAAAAATATTAAACGGTTCAAAAGTTATTCAAAAAACAATTTCCCATTATAAGTCAATGGGAAAAGTTAACAAAAAAGTTCGACAGTGCTGCAAATGCAGTTTTTGCTTTCACAAATGGCCCTTATACTGTTGCAAATCTGCCATTTTGTTTTCAGTTGGTCATCAGAAAAATGCATGGCATTTAAATTTGGGACCCTCTAGCAACCTAATTCTTTTTGTATTCACCTAGTCAGACCCTGAGGATGCTAGACATGTCTTTATTTTGGGGCAAAACACCCCACAAATATGTTTTTTCAAATTTCTGGAAAAAGTACTTTCGCAAAGTACTATCACATTTGCGACACTGTCACATGAATTTGCGAAAGCTTTCGCAAAGTTCAACAGTACTTTTCCAGGCTGTGGGAAGATGACAGCAATTCTTTGCCACCCTGCTGCAAAAGAATGGTTTGGTCTTTTAGGTTGAAATTTGGAGGGAACACAGCCAACATCTCACAGATGTGCCTTTCATAGTTTTGGTGAAAAAAATATTACAGGGTAGCAAAGTTACGGTACTCCAAAATTGACGCTTTTTCCCATAAGATAACATTACGCATTACAGGAATCCTTTGCTGCCCTGATGCAAAATAATGGTTTGGTCTTTTGGGCTGAAATTTGGAGGGAAGAAAGCCAACATCCCACAAATGTGGCTTTTAGTAGTTTGGTGAAAAAATATTACAGGGAGCCAAAGTTATGGCACTCTGAACTTCTCTTTTTTTCGCATGGATAACATTATGGCATTAGCCATGCCTTTCAGGGCCCGTATTTCAGAAACGGTGCGAGATATGGACTTTTCATTGGAAAAATGCTTATCCCCCTCATGGGGCTCATAGGGGCTAAGTACAAAACTAGCCAGGAAAGTCATAAATCATATGACTTTTAAATTGTTTTCTACGTCGTACGGTTCCTGAGATATAAGTAATTTAGTATTCCAACTCCTCATTTTCTGCTCCAAGACCCATTATTATGCATATATTCTTTGTACTCACTGTCTTTCTCTATACAGCTTTTGGGGAAAACCAGCCTGTGCGCTTACATTACTGTTACCCTTACCACTTCTGCTTGTGGTTCCGTACCCGTTTCACTTACTGTTCCCGTCTACGGCACCATGTGCGTTACCCTTTGCATTTTCATTTGCGCTTGTGTTTGCATTATTTTAATGATTTGTGTCTACAGTACTGTTTATCTTTGTGTTTCACTTTGCATCACCATGCAAATTACCATTTGCGTTTGCAGGCACTGTATTACTATGTCACAAGACATCACGTAGCAGGAGTGTTTTGGGCCCCACACTCCTGCCACCACATTACATTCACTATTTCTCATTATCATTCTCAAAAAGAAGGGAAATTAGAGGCAAAAAAATCCATTTAATGCATTAGTTAGGGTTGTTCCACAGTGACAGAAGCGAGGAAATTCGGTGTTAGGGTTGAAAGCCCCCCTTGGACCCCCCGCCCACACCCCCAACCAGCATCGGGGTGTATGTTGGGGTTGTCAGTCCTACATATCACCCCATTCTCCTATACCTCTGCTTCTTCACACATCTGATGGGGTCAGAGTTAGGGCCAGCAACCTCATCGCGTGCCCGATGCCGATTGGTGTGTGTGGGTGGGGGGTCCAAGGGGGGCTTTCAACCCTAACACTGAATTTCCTCACTTTTGTCACTGTGGAACAACCGTAACTAATGCATTAAATGGAGTTTTTTTGCCTCTAATGTCTATATATATATATATATATATATATATATATATATATGAATTATAGTGGCACGGCTGTGCCACTATAGTTAGGGTTCACATGTCACTTCTATGTTAAAGTCAAATATTTGCACATTAATAACTCTGGACCTGTTCAACAGTTTTGCCTGACATGTGGCATGCACAGTGGGGCATGGTAGATCTCTTGATTAGCCAAATTTTATTTCGGTCAGGCTTACAGTCTTTGCATACAAAAATGCTGAAAAATGCAACGTTATCCATTTTTGGAGGCAGCTTTTGGGATTTTGGATGTGGCCCTGCACCACTGTCATGTGGTGCGCTGCTCTGTGAGATGGCTTGTTTGAAATAGCTTTGGTGGCTGAACATGGCGCTTTTCATTTGGTGAAAAACTATTAAGGCATTCAAAAGTTGTGCCAGTTTTAAGTTCCCACTATAAATCAATGGGAAAATTTATATGTATGTTTTGCGAGCAAAGAATGGGGTTCTGGCCATCTGGTCCTACCTGGCGATCAAAGAATTTGTAGCCTCATAGTTCAAGAATCTTTATCCCTGAGAATTTTTAAAATTCTTTGATTGCAGAGTCCGCCATCTTGTTTTTAGTTTTTGGATCGAAAAAACACAAATATCTTGGCTCAGTGGTCACTCCTGAAGTAAAACTTGGATGGGTTTTACTCAGGGGACTCTGATCGGTCAAGCCATGCATTTGTTCTCATACAAATCAGTCAAAAAATAGAGTTACAAACTTTTAAAATCTTTGATCGCGGCTCACTAATGATCTTTGATAGCAAGCCTGCAATTTCTTTGATCGTGAGATTCTTTGATCGCGATCTTGCATCGTGACCTAAAAATACAAATATCTCGGCTCAGGGGTGGGCTAGGGACATAAATAGAGGTGGGTTTTGCTCAGGGGGCTTTGTTCTATCGAGGCATGGCATTAGTTTGGTTCAAATCAGTGAAAAACTTGAGTTTCACCAATTTTTATTCTTTGATCATGAGCGTGTAATTTCTTTGATTGCGAGCCTACAAATTCTTTGATCACGAGATTCTTTGATCGCGATTGTGCATTGCGAGAGAGGGACGAGATGGCCAGATTAAAGAATCAATTTTATCAGCCCAGGGGTGTCCTAGGAAGTCAAATGAGGCTGGGTTTTGTTCAGGGGGCTTCGTTCTGTTGAGCCATGGTGGTGGTTTACCGCACTTCCTTGTAATTTTAAAATTTTAGCTTTTTTTATTCTTTGATCATGACACTGCAAATTCGTTGATCCTGAGCCTGCAAATTCTTTGATCATGAGGCTCTTTGATCACGATTGTGCATTGTGAGGGAAGATGAGATGACTGGATTAAAAAATCAATTTTCTCAGCCCAGTGGTGCCCTAGGAACTCAAATATGGGTGGGTTTTGCTCAGGAGGCTTCATGCTGTTGAACCAGGACATTGGTTTACCACAATTCCTTAAATTTTTTTATTTATAGCATTTTTTATTCTTTGTTCATGACCCTGCAAATTCTTTGATCATGAAACTGCAAATTCTTTGATCGCGAGATTCTTTGATTGCGATCGTGCATCGCGAGCGAGGGACGAGATAGCTGGATTAAAAAAATCTATTTTCTCAGCCCAGCAGTGTCCTAGGAAGTCAAATGAGGGTGGGTCTTGTTCAGGGGGCTTTGTTCTGTCGAACTATGGTGGTGGTTTAGTGCAGGTCCTTCAATTTTTTGATTTATAGGATTTTTGTTGTAAAGAATATAATACTCGCCCCCATGGGTGCACTTCAGAGAGTATCAAAACATTTGATAAAGGAAACACGATTGAAAATAATGTGGCAGTTACTCCTTCCTGTCCTGGAATATGGCTCTCTGATGTACAGGAATTCAATAAAGAGTGTGTTGCATAAAGCTGATACAGTGTACTATAAACTTGCCAGATTTATAACCAAAAATGCATATGACACTTATCACTGTGGGCTTTATCAGACATTGAAATGGCTAATACCTAAGGGGAAAAGACAATTTCTACGGCTTTTTTGGTGCCATAAATTATTACACTCTAAAGAACCACATCTGCTTAGTCACATGGTAGACCATGGTACAATAAGAAATGCAAAGTATGATTTGAGAACCAATGGAGAAAATCTTCTCATTCAGAGAATATATAATAGATTTGGGGAAGCAATGCTCCAAAATTCAATAGCAAAAGAGTGGAATGTTTTACCTAGGGACATAAAAACCATAGAATCCCTGCATGCTTTTCAGATTGAATTAAGGAAGTATTTGCAACATGAATGTGTATATTATTAGAAATCTTCCTCCTCCATCTCCCACAAATATTTATTTGTATGATGTAAAGATGAATGAACTGTAGCATTTTATGTGCTTTTAATCTTTATGTTCTTTTATTCCATTATGGTGTTTGTATGTGTACAATGCATAATGTGTGTGTGAATTTGTATGTGATTTGTACAGGAGTATGTTGAAAATAAGGTTTCACATTAACATAAAATATCCTGTATAAAAGTAAAAATGTTATCATCACCATAATTTTATTTATTTATTTGAAAAGTTTTCACCAGGAAAGACAACATGAGCTGTGAACAGCTCATTTCCAGAAGTGTCCTGGGAGCAGGAGTTACAAACAATAGGGAGAGCAGGCAAAAATATGAGAATATAAAATACAACACAGTGCTGTACAGATACAATTTTGATACAAAGTGCAGAGTAGTCAAGAACGTAACAATGAAAATGTATACAGTGCTATTCAAAAACATGAAGTGCGGACAAAATCCAGTACATTTAGTTCAAGGACAACAGATAGTATTGCATGAAAGTGTGGTAGAGTAACTAAACTAGAAGAGCTGACATAAGAGAGAAGACATACCAGGTAGAGCAGAGTACTATATGTGGTTAGGACATAACATCGTGATAAAACCAGGAACAGGCAACCCGGAGGAGGTATTGGCAGAAGATGGAGTGAACTTAGGGTGGCAGAAGTAGCAGGCTGAACACCAGGTTACTAAGTACTAGTCTAGGTCTAATAGGGCAGTTGTAACACAAAGTGGAGGAGATGGAGGTGAAAGCCAGGGTGGGGGGGAGAGGCAAGCAGGAACTAAATCCTTTCAGGATACACAGAACCCTGCAAGGGGTTGGGACCTGGTAGGAATAGAAGGCAAATAGAAGGGGGGGGGGGCAGAGGAGGATAGAATGGGACATAATTATAAAATTATCATCTCTTCAGCTGGTAAGTGAGCAAGCATGGATATATGGAACCAACAGATCAGAGAAATAGGATGGACCCATTCCATTCTGGGTCTTATACAATACATCAAGAAAATAACTGTGTAATCAGTTTTGATACCACACAGACAGCCAATGCTAATCACATGGTTATATGTTCAAAATGAAGCAGCATTAATGGAATCTGAAGATACAATTACTTGATGATCTGCCACATAGGAAATAATGGTCTTTGAAGAAACTGAATGGAAATAACATTGTAACATAACAATTTAAGGTCAAAAGGATTCTAGGTCCATGATGTTTGCACCTCATCCTTACTTCATAAACAGATATGATTAAATATACTGTGCAGATATTTACTGATTTAAAGAGACTCCAACTCACTTTACTTCCCAGGGCAGTCTGTTATTTCCTTATTAAGTAGAAATGTGTCCAGTCTTGCTGTACCTTGAATGCATGTACTGTGTTCATGTCTACTGTCTCCACTGGTAGGCTGTTCCATAGGTCTGCCACCTTCTGGAAGAAGTGCTTCCTAAAGTTACCCTTGAATTTACCACCTTTGAGCTGCAGGGCTTGCCCATATGTCCTCCTGTAAGATCAAACTTTTCTGTTTATTAATTAATTTATTTATTTATTAGTTGTAGTATCCAGGTGAGTACACTAGATACAGTTGTGCCTATTTTCAGGTATGATCAAGGTGGTTACAAGAAATCAGCACAATAACAACAAGTATACAATACAATAAAGACTAATGCAGAAAATTTACAAATACAACAGAGTGCGGTTGAAGAACAGAAAGACAAAAACACAATATAAGACACAACAAATTTATGAGCTGGCCAGACAGAAATGTGGGTTATGTAATATATAGAACTGGTAAGTTACAGGCCAGCTCAGGCGAACAGACAGCAAAAACTTAGAAAGCAAGATAAATGTACAATCCACTAGCACAGTATTATCTAGAAATATGAAAAGTAGACTGGTTCAGCTTAGAACATGCTGATGGCAAGGCCAAACAGCCTGAAGGTGGGTGACACACAGTAATCATGTGCAGGTACAGCTGGAGTTGGCCTTAAGGTTAGCCCACAGACACTTTTTAAATTGAAAGTGAGGGGGGAGCAATGAACTCCAAATGGCAAAGAGTTCCAAAATTTAGATGCAAAGGTACAAAAGGCCTTCTCACCTATAAGGGTGGACATTTTGGGGACAATGATAAGGGATGTTTTGGTGGATCTCAGGGGGTAGAACAGGTGTGAGGACTTGAATAGGGCCAGAATGGGAGTGCGTATGCTAGTCCTCATTATTTTGTATGTGAAATAGCCTAAAATAAAGTGATGACTATTTACATGTGATAACTAGCCTAATAGGCTGTAGAGGTCACAGTGATGGGTTGCTCAGTTTTAGTTAGAGGGTAAATATGCAGCTGTTATTGTAGGTGGCCTCCCACTTGGATAGCAGTAATGTGAAGGCATTAGTGCAGGGTATAAGTCCATAAATGAGAGTGGGGAGTAGGACTTTCCTGGCAAGTGATAAGTAGGCATTGGACAAAAGGCAGTTCTTAAACCAGTATGCTAGACCCGCTTGACATTGATAGTCTTACAAACATTGTGGAAGTGGTGGAAGAAATCAATGTGTGGATCGAGTGTAATCCCAAGGTATTTAATGGATGGTGCCACCTTCAAGAGGGGGGTTCCATCTGTGCACTGGATGGACAGGGATGGGTCAGTTTCTAAGTTTGGCAGGAGACCCAAGCATTGTTTGGGTCTTCTTAGGCATTCATTACTAACTTGTTTTTAATAAACCAGGATTGCAGTTTGTGAACATTCTTTGTAAGATGGGAGTTGATAAGAGTTAATAAGATTTACACAATTTGAACTGTGAAGGAGCACCAGGTCATTAGCATACAATGTGGCACTACAAGAAGTGATGATGATAGGGAGGCTGTTTATAAACAGTGAAAAGTGAATAAGCCCCATAATTAGGGTCTAGGGAACCCCAGGTTTAACAGGTTCAGCCTCAGATATGAAGCCACTGAACCCAGCCATGTGTCTTTGATTTGGCAGATAGTGCCTGAACCAGGTGACAGCATGTGTGGACAAGCCCATGACATACAATTTGAGACACAGGAAATAAAGCACAGTGGGCTAGCAGTGGAACATGGCCAGGTGCTAAATTTAACCAGTGCAAGCAAAGAACAAAAAAATGCAGCACCCAAGGCAAAGACAGTCCACACCAGTAAAACAGTGAAAAAACTCACCGTTTATCGATAGTTAAATGTGTAACAAACAACCATCCTCATGGTTGTCTGGCACTCAAAACTCACCAACAGCAACTGATGATGTTAAGGTGATGCAAGAATGCCTAACATTTTGCTTGGAAACTGCCAAGCTTTATCAGAGGTAGTGTTCTGTGTGTAACAAGTGCTTTTATTGTGTACTGTATCCATGGTGACAACAACAAGACATATATGCATAACATCATAAACATGGCTGGAAGAAACTCAGGGCAGGTACTGGACAAACATAAAGCAATGATAGTTGCAGTGTGGGAGATATGGGGAAGAATGCTGGCACAAGTAGTAAAACATTGAAGATGGTAAGAAAACAAGTAGTAAGCATATATCAATAAATCAAATCAATTAGTCAAACTTTATTTAACCAGGCTTTTCACCTTTGAGTGAGCTCATTTGCAAGGTGGTCCTGGACAACAATTAAAATGGACAACAATACAATGGTATAGATATACTGGTACACAACATATATAACATCTGAATACAGTCGATGATACATTTTGTGCATTTTACAAGATATACAGATTACAGGCACAAAGGATACCATGGGAATACTGCTACAAAAGTATAGTAACCTATAATAATACAACACAACAGACAATATTATGTATGTGCTAAAGAGGAAACAGGGTATGGAGAGATGAGAAGGGGGAGAAATGGGGTGGTTGAGGAGAATAGGTAGGGTAAGGGGGAGAGTAGAAGTGCTAGAATGACCTGACAAACAAAAATAGGATTGGGAAAGCAAAGTCTTGAGCAATTATCTATGACATGAGCAAGTTTCTTTCAAGGCAGCTGTGAGAAGAAACTTGAAGATGGATATCCCCGGTACCGTAACAATCTTAAGTGCCTTCTGCAGGAAGTTTAAAAGGGAGGGAAGAGCAAAGCTAATAGCGGCAGCGCCAGATCATGCTTGGATCTTGGGGACATTGAATATAACAAATGCGTAGCATCTCAAACAGTAGGTCCCTGAGTTTTGATTAAATAGACTGAAGATATAAGAAGGAAGTTTATTGGTAATTGCCCTGTGAAACCAAAGGTCTGCATTCCTCTTCCTCCTGATAGTAATAGAGGACCAGCCAAGCATCTCGTACAGCTGACAGTGGTGGGTGTTTTAAAGGATTATGAATCTCAGGACACGGTGGTATAGGGTGTCTAATTTACTTAGACCTGATACAGGGCAGTGGCTATAGAGGATGTCCGCATAGTCAAGTAGAGATAGGAAGGCTGTTTGGACCAGTGTCTTTTTTGCCTCATATGTGAGAAGATGTCTAATATGATAGAAGATGCCCTGGTGCTGTCTCAGTTTTTTGGCTAGTTCCTGCAAATGTACCATAAAATTAAGACTGCTGTTTAGTCAAAAACCTAGGTATTTAAAGTTGTCAACAATTTCAATTGGTTCATCAAGTAAGGCAACCCCCCCCCCCAATTTTGTTTTAAATGGAATGGGGTGGGGAGGCAAATATATCCCCTAAATAACACAATACTAAGAATGATAGCACTGAAATTTATATCATTTTCCAAACTAAATAATATACTGATGTGCTGGCATCAAACTCTTGAAATTCTCATATAGGAATCAACAATTTGATGAAAATCCCAGCACCATTACTAAGAGATGCTCGATGATGTGGACAGAAAAACAACAAACAGTATTCCACCATCTGTGGCATCCAGCACAACCATCCATATCTAGTGAATGTGCTGAAGGCTAAAACACCCTGTCAGTACAAAGACTGAATCCACAGTAAAACTGATTACTTAAAAACTAATGTACATAATACTTATTCTACCCCTTCACGGAAAAGATGCCAAATCTATACTCTCATTCAGTCCTATCCCTTTCCTAGCCCCACGTTGATAGATCAAAAAGTTTTCATGCTGTCCAATTTTTCTATTCCAATTACCACCACTCTGATCAATCCTCACCATTTCAATCCCCACAAAATTATTATGACTGCCACTGACCTGCTGTACAGTATATGTCTGAATATGGCATATGCAGTATCCCCCTTCAGTAATGCTGTCACATGTTCTTCTACCCTAACTTTGAACTGTTGGATGGTATGACCAATATAAAAGGATCCACAGGAGAATAATAACAAATAGACTACATTATAAGTTTTACAGTTGATGAAATGTCTAATATTAACCTGTATGCTATCCTTTGGATTAGTAAAACTCTGTTTCCTTGATATAGCTGCAGTACAGACAGCAGCCACAATGAAATGTGCCATACGACTGTGAGGGAAGCCAGGAATTAAACTGACTAGTTGGTACTTTTTGCAGACTGTGGTTATTTGTTATACATTGAGCTATCAATAAATGGTGAGTTTTTCACTATTCATTGCTGTGGACTGCCTTTGCCTTCCATGCTGCATTTTTTTTTATTTGGAACACATGAGACTGTGATCAACCAACTCAAAGACCTTAGACAGATCAACAAAAATGTTCTAAGTGAACTGTCCCTGATCACTGGCAAATTTAGTTCTGGTGACCACAGCTGTGAGAGCAGTGGTGGTGATATATGAGCCTTACGAAAACCATGCTGCTCATGCATCATGATATTGTAGGTGTAAAGGTGTTCAATTAGTTGTTTGAACACAGCATGCTCAAGTAGCCTCCTAAGGGCAGGGAGTATTGCAATGGGGTGATAATTTCCAAGCCATCTTGTGTCCCTAGACTTAGGTACACCAACAACTCTGGACAGCTTCCAGCTGTCAGGAACAGTGCCAGACACAAGAAAAAAGTTAAAGATGTGCTTGACGAGAGGATCTATGATGGGGGCACTGATTCTCAATAGTTTAGGTACAAGGTCATCACAACCTTGAGATGAAAAGAAGGGTGGTATGACAAGGGATCAGGGAGGCCTGAGTTGCCAGTTTAGTTAGCCTTGCTGGAGGACAGGCACTGGGAGGTGAAAGCGTTAAGGTCTGTGAACTGGCAGTTGAAAGCATCAGCAATAGTCTTTGCATTGCTGCAGTTTACTCTGCCTACCAGTATATCAATGGGATGCTATGTAGAGGAGCTTCCTACCAGGCCCTGGTCTTTATCTAGAAAGACCTTGACTCCTTTGCAGAAGGAAGCAGGGTTTCATTGCAGAAAACAATTTTGGCAGTGTGGATTTCATGCTTGCAAAGGTTCTGCAGCCTTTTCTACTTGCGTAGGTCAGACAGGGATTGGGATGACTTATAAAAGTACCACTTTCTGTCTCTCCACTTGAGAAGCTTAAGAAGGTTACTGTGAAGCATTGTTTTCTGCACCTTTACCCTCCTTCTTTTAAAGGGGGCATGAGCCTCCATAAGAAAGAAAAATGCCTGGGTGAAAGCAGCCAGGCTAGTGGTGACATAAGGGGAAGAGTAGACACAGGACAAGTTGATGTTCGCAAGGTCTGAGATGAAGAGCCCTGGGCCAAACATTGAATAGACACTGAACCTTATAATTTGGGGCAATATTTAGAAAGGTTAATTTTTCCAGATGTAGTAGATTGGGGAGTGGTCTGAGATGGTGTCAGGAAGTGCATCAGCTTGCAAGATTCTATCAGGCCTCTTTGTCACGGTCCAGTCAATACATGTGTGGGACCACCCCACGGACAGCCTCGTTGGGTTAGATGTCATTTGAGTAATGCCAAGCTCAAATAACATGTTCTCAAAGAGGCTGCAGCTTGACTCCAGCAAATTTAAGTTAAGGTCCCCCATGATGAGAGCCTCATTTGACCACATGGTGCTTCTGACATGTGCAAGGAGTTGAGACAGGCCATTAAGGCCACAGGTGGAAGTGTTATACATCCAAATGAGGGTCATTTTCATGATGTTTCCCAGGAGGAGCATAGTGTGTCAACAAATGACTGGTGACTCTGCAGGACTGGTGGTCAGAACCAAAGTTACATTCAGGTGGGATTTATAATATAAAAGGGAGCCACCACAACATTTTGCTCCTGGGTTGTCCAGCCTAATACTATTGTGATCCTTCAGGGAGCAAACCAAGTCATCTGTAATAGGTTTAATCCATGTCTCAGTTAGGCAGAAGAGGTCAGATTGGTAATTGTTGGCCCAGACTGTTAATTCCACCTTGTAAGTAAGAAGGTTGTGGATGTTTAAATGGGCACACTTTAAACATTTGTATGAGGTCCAACTTTTTGAGGCTGACACAGTCACAGGCATAAGCTCTTGGTTCCGGAGAAGAAGGAATGCAACATAATCCAATGGGCTATATCCACGATACACTGAAAGGGCTGGTGCTCACTACTAAAGGGGTGGCCTGTCCCAGAAAATGAAACTAGAAGCAATCAGAAAGTAGAGGCACTCTCACAGATACGAAAAACGCTGTGCATTTAAAGTAAAGATTTGTTACTAACATTTGTTTACATACAAAAGTAATCAAAGGTTATCCAGCGTGTTTCTGCTGTTTCAGCTCTAACCCACAGTGCCTTGACTCTCACGAGTCTTCAGAAGGGGTGGTGCTGGAAGGAGAGCAGTCACCGTTAAAGCATCAAAACCATTACTATTCATGGTAGCAATATGCAAATTCACAACATAACAGGACAACTTTGTAAGTAGGATCTTTGGACCTACTAAAGTTCTCATCCTGTTAAAAATAAATTTTAACTGAACTGAACATTCTCCTAAAACCAATAAACTATAAAAATAAATAAAACTTAAGGTAAAAAATGTCTCGCATAAATGCATAACTTTATTCATTCAAAACTTCTAAATAAGCCTGCTAATAACTTTTTGTGTTACACATTGTCAAAACTAATTAAAGTCAGAGCCTCATGTAAGACTCATATTTAATAAAAATCAGATATATAGCTATCCTTTACTGCTGCTGCAAAGTGCTGCATTATCATTAGTTTGACATACTGTGTTAAGCAGTGCATGTAATAATCAAATGCAGTGGAAGGAGTGAAAAAGAAAAGATTAAGATAAATGATCCTGGACTTCAGCAATGATTGATTTCATGGCATCCACAATCAAGGACCCTCTTGTGATTGAGTCACATAAGGGGTAGGAAGGCAATCTGGAGTGAGTGTCCATAACAAAATTCATACCTCAAATTAGTATTGAATGGCACACATAAAAGTAAGAAAAAGAAGAGAAAAAACACAAACCACAAGCTAATAGGAACTAGTATATGCAAAATACATAAACAGTTGACTCAAGTGACAATTATAAAGACTTTAAAGCAATACTGTTTATACATTTTTTAAAGGAGTTTTTTTCCTCATTGATCAATCAGGACTACAGTTTTTATACTGTTCACCTTAAATATCCATTCTGATACCAGTGATTCAATTTTTCAAAAAGGTTTTCGGTCCTATTAATCACAGATGCCTTCAAGTTTCACACTGTTCATCTTAAATACCCATTTACTTTCTTTCTGTAATAGTAGACTGGCTCTGTCACCACACAATCTACATGTAGGGACACAATCAAGACCCATGAACTTCAGATCATCAGGTTTTGACCAGTGTTGTTGGGTAAAGTGCATACCCAGTGGTGTGTCTTGTCGATTATTGACAATGGAGTATACATGTTCCTGTATAGGCTGTTTAAGGGGACAAAATGTCTTCCCCACATACACCAATTGACAATTGAAAGGAAAGGGCATAAACTACATATGAAGCATCACGTGAAATTAATTCACAGATGTCCACATACTTCTCTGGAAATGTGGGATGTTGAAATTTGTTGCTCATCACTGCATATGGGTATGTTCATGAAAATGGAGTACCAAAGTATGACATGAAGTTCAAATTTTTAATTTCAAAATATATCCGATTTTTAATGTATTTTGAGATACCACTATCAAACTGGTAAAAAGTGGTCATGTGGTAAGATAACAACCTTAAAGATGCCCGGGATCAAGACTTCTCACTGTGATGTATGTATAGTGGACACCAAACAGTTGTGACACGTGTACAAAGGACATCATTCAGCTGCTGTAAGTTAAAACAAATGTTACTAATAATCAAATTGATACATTTAAATATATTTTGAGATACCATGATGAAACTGGTTAAAAGTGGGCATGTGCTAAGGTAACTGCCTTAAAGATGCCCGGGAACAAGACAGCTCACCTTGTTGTATGTACAGTGGACACCAAGCATTTGTGATGCATGTACAAAGGATGCCAAACAGCTGCTCCAAGTTAAAAAAAAGTTTACTAATAACAATCAAATTCACAAAATGGCATGGCAAATCTTACAAAAAAATGTAGTAGACAGTTACTAAGTATGGAAAAAACATTGAGCAATAAATCTAAGTATGGTAAAAACTTTAAGCAATAAATCTAAGTATGGAAAAACTTTAAGCAATAAATCTAAGTTCGGTAAAAACATTAAGCAACAAATCTAAGTACAGAAAACATTTTAACCAATAAATCTAAATGTTTCTATTATTTCAGTCCTTTTCTTTATTTGCACATTGGTTTCTTGGCCCCCAAAATGTAACCTTTAATCACAAAAATATATCAAGACTCTCCATTTTCAGCCCAAGGTAGCCTGCAATACTTAATTCTACTTTACTTTTTTTTTAGTTTCTCATATTTCTCATGGATTGTTTGCATTTCAGGTGGGAGTTTAAAAGATGGCTTCCCACACATGTTTTGTGGTCCATGGAAAATTCGCCATCTCCTTATATTGTCATGGTCATCATGTCAGGGTCATGTGAATAGAGCACCCCCATGGTGATGCAGAAAGCTAAATTCCACTGTCTCAGTAATTGATTTTACTTGTTCAATGTAAAAACTGTTAGAATAGTAAACAGCATAGAAGTGCTCTATGTTTGTATCCAGTTTGCTGACCTTTTTCTGTTCTGGACCACAAGTGGAGTCTGCAGCAGAGTTGGCAGCAGAAGGCACACTGTTTACTGGCATGGAGATGGGCTCTGTGCTGACAGGGACACTGTTGGAAAGTATATTTTCCCATTTCTGCAGTATTTTCTGGAGTGTTGATGGTATGTTGTTTAATGGGACAGGAGCTATCTGTTTGTACACCTGGAATTTTATTTTGAGGCCTGTTGATGGTACAAGTAGTGGGATTGGATTTTGTTACTGATTGCACCACACTGTTGTCCTGCTTCATATTCAAAACAGCAGGGGAATCCGTCAGCCTCTTTTCAATCCATGGAACCACATGAGTGGCATTTGCACACAATCCTTCACCCTTCTGACAAGGTGTGCAAAAACAGCTATAATCCCTGGCTGCAACCACACCATTGAAGAAAGACCTGACACTCTGTATTTTGTGTGTCCCCTGTATTGTTTTGAGAATGGGCCCTTCTCGCCTTCTTATCTCATTGTCAGCCACCCAAAAGAATGTTCATATGGAATGGTTGCAGCCATCTTCAGTAGGCTGTCATGTCAGGTTTTCTCTGCAGTACTTAAAGAGGTCTTTAGCCGAGGCAATGACCGCTAGCCTGGATGTCACTGCCCTAGTTGCCAGTGACTTGATGACTGCACTCTCACCATCAAAGGTGCCTTTCCATGGCACAATCCAAAAACTGCACCTTCAGTGGGGATGCCATATTTCATGTGTGCAAGTCAAATGTCATAGAATGCTGACTTAGATTTGCATCGGCTCCCACAGCCATCTGTGAACTGTATCTCCTTAGTGATGATCATTAAGTGGACTGTTTGTAGGTGGGTGGTTGACATTTTAATGAAATGATACATAGCACTGTGGGTGTGCTTCAGGTCACTTAATATAAAAACTAAGGATTCCATGACAGTGCCCATTACAGTGCTTACACTGATAGTAGGAAACCACCAGGTGTACAGTAGCCTGCTCGTGATGCTAGTGACATGACTGAACTTTGTCTTGAAACTTGCAGGCATAGTTCTCAGTGAAGTCCAAAACCAGGATCCATCCTTCAGGCTTATAATTTTTCAATGTGGTGAATTGGTGTTGCTGCCATGATGTCGCATGCAGGTGATACCCCAGAAACAAGAAGTCTTCATTCATGATTTCCACCAAATTATACAGTGCTGTTTTCTTTGTTTTCAAGATTTTCCTTGACTTACTGTAGTTTGCCCATTGTTGACAGTCACTCTTATGGCATCCCACTGCTGTCACCTCACTGAATCATGTCCATGCCCTTTCAGTAGATTGGCAAATCTGTTCTCAAGAGCACTGGTGCTACAATTGTCACATACTTTGTCAACACAGTCTTTTTTGTAAAATTGTTGTTACAGTAACCTGCTGCACATGGTAATTGGTACCATGTGATAAATATTTATCACTCTACAGTCCAATGTGTTATGAGTATCTGCAACCTGGTTCAATGCCCATGGCTTTAATACTGCATTTGCACAGTATTCACACAGGCACTGCTCCAGCTTCTGTTCCCTTGTAAATTTTATGTGTTGTGGAAGCAAAGTATTGAACTTGCTTCTCCCAACTGATGCTTCTGGATTTTCCTTGCAGAACTCCACATGCAGCACAGAAAGGGGTTTTGCCAGAATTCCTTGGTTTTGACCATTCTTTTTCAGAATGCCTTCTTGTGAGGAAGTGCCTCACTTGCTGGATGGTCTCACCTGGCAATGCAGATTTGTGTGTTGTTTTGTTAGGCCCCCTCAATATGCTCATCATCCTTGTCCAACTGATCCCCAAGGTATTACTTGCAGCCTCTAGCAAATGACGTTATTTTAGAATTGTTAACAAATTTATTAATTCTTGTCTTAAGTATCTTCCCTCTGTTTTTTATGGGCATTTTAGAGCATTCAGCTTCTCTTTCATCACTTCAACCAACTTCTCCTGCAGGTTTGTACAAGTGAGGTTCTGTTTTACCAATGCTGCCTTATTTGCTGGTGATGCAGAAGAGACAATGTGGGCAACTGTAGCAGCAAAGTGTGATGGTGATTGAGATAACCCTCCCCATGCCCTTTGCACTGCTTTCCCTATTGAACTTTCTGAATGACAATCAGTTGTGACAAGGTTGAAAGTGGTCTATGGCATCATTCTTTGTGTCTCTGTGGGGGTGCTGGTAGTGGCGGGCAACCTGAGCAATTTCTACTGCACTTCTCGCATGGTACGTCACACATCTTCTTTAATTTATCCGTCTTTTTTCTGCACTATCATTGCTGCATGCTGCTCTTTTTTCTGCTCCCTCCATTTTCTCGTTGTTGCTTTTTGTTTTGTTTTTTGGCCCTGGTGGTTCTTTTGGCTGGCACTGGGGACTGCACACTTTCCGATTCCTACTTTTCCTTCTGCTTCTGTCTGCAGTGCCTCAGGTGCTCTCTTTCTTTCTTTCTATGGATAGCATGCTTCCCTTCATCCATGTTATCCCTGTTCAGGCCTGTGCATGGGACATAGATTTCCTTTTATTCTCATTGTAACGATTGGTGTTCATCTTTAACTTCTATCTATAATGCAGATATATAAATATCTTTCCTTGACCAAGAGAGGGCTTGACATCATTGCAGCTTTCATCAGTGCGTTTACAGACACACATGGTCTTCTCCTCTGGTTGTTCATTTCTTAAAATAAAAGAAAGTTGAAGATAATCAATTTGCAGATCTGAGGAAACAGTAGAACATAAGCATTCCATGAAAACTGAATAATACTGCAACGAAAGAGAAGGGTGTCAACATCAGAGAGATGGACTGTGGTACAGAGGTAGCACATGTTGAAGGAAAGAGGTTGCACAACTCACAATATGGCATACTGATGCAGCTGCGCATTCCACTAGATACGGTGTACCTGGGAAGCTGCATGTGCTGCACAATACAATGGACTGTAGAAGAAAAGCTTCATATGGTACACAGTATGACAAACTGAAGGCAAGAGGATGAACCAAGATGCAATATGGCGTACTGACGCAGCTGCACATTCCACAGGATATGGTGTACCTGGAAGGCTGCACATGTTGCACAATATGACAGACTGTGGCAGAAAGGCTTCACATGGTACACAGTATGATGAACTGAAGGAAACTGAAGGTAAAAGGATGAAACAAGACTGCATGGTACACAAAATGGATGAGTGTCTATAAGCAAACACACCTGGGCAAAAGTGGTGGCAGTCCCAGATTTTTTGTTTTCATTTTAACAAAAAAAATTAACTTTCAATTTGTCTAGGTTTGCTTGGCCACCAACATTTCAACATAATGCTGACAACTAACATTTCAAAATCAACATTTCAGCAAGAAAACAGAGGCAAGCAGTGCAAACAGTTTACCCTCACAAGCCAAGACCGCATGGTGCACAAAATGGCCAAGCATCTCTGAGCATAATGCTGGTAGATAACAGTCAAAAATTAACATTTCAGCAACAAACATGAGGCAAGCAGCACAAACCCCCACCCCACCACTCCCCCCAGACAAAGATCACATGGTGTACATAATGGCTGAGCGTCTCTGAACAAACACACCAGGGCAAAGAGTGGCATGGCCATTTTTTTTTAAACACACATTGGACTTTTACATTTGTCCAGGTGTGCTTGGCCGGCAATGCTTGGACAACTTTGCAGTTTTTTTTTACAAACATGGAGGACCACAGCACCCCCCCAACCCCCCGAATAACACATGGCAAACAAAATTTTACTTTGGTGACCAGAATCAGCTGTAATCCAAACAAGAAGGACCACTGCCCCCCTCCCCAACAACACATGTAATTTCTGCACTAAAGGCACAGCTCACAGATAGAACTAGGTAAACAGGAATGTTTTATTTGATGCAATATGGCCAAAAGTCCTGACTTAAGTGCAGAAAGTGACTTATGTACAAAGACACCAAGCACAGTGTGGTGGATGTGCTCTGGACCCCACACTGTGCTTGTGCTGCATGTACATAGACACCACCATGCTTGGTGTCTGAAATCACCTTTTTCAGCATTTACTTAAAAAGATAACCCAAACTGGCCCAAATAAGCCTACTTACTCAATGTCTCTTGTAATTCTGATTTTAAGAAATTGGTGGCTGAACTCATTTTTAGCAAGATACTGGACTGCTGTACAAGATTCCTTGGCAAAACCATGGCATTTGTATGATCAGTGTTTTTCATGGCGTTTGTACTCAGCAATGCAGCACCAGATACAACGGTGAGAAACTAAGAGCACCACGATAGTGAAAGGGCTCACAAAATGCTGGCAGCGGTGTTTAACTGGTACCAAGGAGCCACCCACACTAGACATGCTACAAGAATCCTGTAGCACTTCAAATGTGAAAACCAGGTTCTCACCATGACATTTGTACAGCCATGAGCTGCGGATGCCACTCAGAGAGGGGAGTAAAAGTCAAGCATGCTGACTCAGGAGAGCAGTGTTAATAGTTGAGAAAGTATTAAAGGTACAAATAGGATGGGGGCTGCCATATTACAGTATTTGAAAAAGCAAAATATTAGCTTTTGATGGAATGCCATGTTTGACACAACATACAAATTCCACAGAGCACAATAATGGTATCATGTCAAAATGGCAATTTTACAAGGGTGACCCATGAAGAGGGCGCGGAAACCACAGTGCTGACACTTTCAGGTGACCAGTGGTTCTCCCCATCCCTGAGGCATGCTCCCCCAGAGTTAATTAATAAATAAAGGGGGCATGGGGGCAAAGTCCCCACAAGACGGGTGTGGGGAGTGAAGCTGCCACAAGAAACAGTCTTTGTTGTAATCCATTGCGCTGCAGGAGTTGCACCCTCTTCATGGGCCACCTTGTAAAAGCCCACAATAACTGCTGTAACTAGGGGAGAGGTGGATAAAATCACAGAGAACTATAATGTCATGCAAAAAAACATTAAAGGACAGCATACCAAATGTTGTTAGGTATATGCATATCAACCAGATTAAACTGTGTGTGCCTGCATGTCACATTTCAGCTCTGTAAAATGTCAGAAAAAAGAGGTGGCAAATGTAATAAATCAAAAGGTATTGTATTCCAGAGGTGAAGTTATGTTATTTAACCCCACGTGTGTGAAGCTACAAAAAAGACCAATAAAAATCAGGTAGATAGCTTTTATTTTACAATTACACACCCCTGAACATTTTCACTGCATTAGTACCTGGCTATCATGAACATACCCATATCTGCAAATATTGCATCTTTGGCATTTGTGAATTTGTGAAAACCTTTTGGTCTTTTTGGAAATGAGCAACTACTTGTGTTGCTGGTTTAACTTAGTTTCTTAAGCTTGTTATGCAGTAATTTATCTTTCAGGTTCTTGACACTGCTGAATGTGACTCATGGTTTAGTTCCCACTGCTTCACCCACCTCACCATCACTGAGTAGGATAGGCCAGTTTCTGTAGATTATGTTCCCTATCTTTCCTGCCACATAATTTTATTCAGTGATGAAGGTGCTTGAAATGATTTCTACATTGTCAAATGCTACATCAGATAGCAGGGACACCCTAGGTGCGTTTCTAACTCTGTTTTTGGAGTTAAGCAATAGATTCTCATCATAGCCTCTATCCATAAACCTAGCAATCAGTTTGTCTGATTGCATTCCAAAGGCAGAATCTGTGGTTCAGTTTCTGCAAAGTCTCAGAAGGTGGCTATAAGGGATTGAGTTCTTTAAACTGTGGGAAGGGGGTGCACTGGTTGCATGAAGGACAGAGCTGGTTGCTATAGGCTTCCTATAGCATCTGGTGTCTATTATTTTTCCATCCTTTTCATTCACTGATAATGTCAAGTCTAGAAAATCAAGACTGTGTTTACTGATAGTATGTGTATATCTTAGATTGAGATTATTAATGTTGAACCATTTTAAGAAATAATGCACATCTGGTATGTCCCTTTGCTATATACAAATAACATCATCTATGAAATGAAACCGATGTTTAACATTTTTATAGTGAGGGATGATGGCTTCCTCAAAGATGATTGTCTGTTCCCAAAATCTTAGAAAAAGATTTGCATAATTGGGTACCATAGTGGCACCCATGGCTGTGCCACACATTTATAAATTGTGTCACCCTTCAAACTCAAAACTATTATGTGTGAATATAAATTCTAGTAATAGTAAGATAAACTGTATTGGTATATTCTCAGTTTCTGAGAGTTTTTCTAGAAAATGTCTTGCAGCTAAAAGACCATGATGATGATGTTGTATGGAGGTGTATAAGGCTTCTATATTGATTCCCATTTTGTGAGTTTTCTTTTGTAAAAAAGGAACCTGATTATCACTAGTGCTCAGTCCTGTCCCAGGGTCTGCTACTGGAGTTACTTTGTCTTCAACTATTACTTTTTTTATTGCAGCACAGATTATGCCATTGAAATGCAAGCAGATTAATTTATTGCTAGGTTTCTGGATAAAGGCTATGATAAGAATCTATTGCTTAAATCCAAAAAACATAGTTAGAAACACATCTAGGGAGATTCCAGTCCTTTCACAGAAGAAAGGGTTCTGAAAGAACTCCTAAAACTGAAGGTGGACAAAGCAATGGGGCCAGATGGAATTAACCCCAGAATTCTAAAAGAATTAAGGGGAGAACTAGTGAAACCACTGACTACCCTTTTTAGAAAAACATGGGAGAATGGTGTGGTACCTGAGAACTAGAGGAAGGTGGATGTGATTCCCCTTCACAAAAGTGGGAGCAAGACAGAGGCAGGAAACTACAGACCTGCAAGTTTGACCTCTGTGGTAGGGAAAGTGATGGAATCACTTCTGAAGGAAAGAAGTGCTGAGTACCTACAGGCCAGTGGGGCACAGGACCCAAGGCAGCATGGGTTCACAGTGGGAAGGTCATGTCAGATGAATCTAATTGATTTCTTTGACTGGGTGACCAAAGTAGTAGACCAGGGAGGGGCTGTGGACATGGCCTACCTAGACTTTAGCAAGGCATTTGGCATAGTCCCACACAAAAGATTAATTGTCAAATTAACCAGCCTGGGAGTGGGTCCCTGGGTGGTAGTCTGGGTAAAACATTGGTTGGACAACAGGACACAGAAGGTAATTGTAAATGGAGTCCATGCTGAAGAAAGACGGGTTACTAGTGGGGTACCACAGGGTTCAGTACTGGGTCCAGCCCTTTTTTAATGTCTTTATATGTGGCATTGCAGAGGGACTGGAAGGAAAAGTATGCCTCTTTGCAGATGACACAAAGATCTGCAACAGGGTTGATACAGAAAGAGGCATGGAAAGGATGAGAAAGGACTTGGTCAGGTTGGAGGAATGGTCAGAAGTATGGCAGCTTGGATTCAATGCAAAGAAGTGTAAAATAATGCTCCTGGGAAACAAAGACCCATGGAAAGATTATACAATGGGGAGGAGGTAGTAACAACAACAAAAATGGAAAGAGACCTGGGGTAATCATATCAGATGACCTTAAGGTTAGCAAGCAATGTGAGAAGGCAGAAGAGAGGTCTGGGGGTATACTGGGATGTATAGGGAGAGGCATCACCAGCAGAAAACAGGAAGTTGTTATCCTTCTGTACAGACACTTGGTGAGACCCCATCTGAAGTACTGCATCCAGTTCTGGAGACCCCATCTCCACAGGGACATAGACAGGATAGAGGCAGTCCAGAGGAGGGCAATTAAAATGGTGCAAGATCTGCAAGAGAAGCCATACAAGAAGATACTAAAGGAGCTTAATGTGTATACCCTTGAGGAAAGGAGGGAGAGGGGGACATGATAGAAACTTTTAAGTATCTCAGTGGAATTAACAAAGTTCAAGAGGGTAGCATCTTTCAGAAAAAAGAGATGTGGAAGAACAAGGGGACACAATTTAATGATAGAGGGGGAACGGTTATGGGGCAATGTGAGGAAGTATTTTTTCACAGAGATGGTGGTGGACGTATAGAACAGCCTTCCTGAGGAGGTTGTGGGGTCTAAAACTGTGGGAGAATTCAAGAATACATGGGACAGGTATAAGGCAATTCTTGTGAGGGGTAAGAAGAAATAGGCTGTTGGTTAACTAGGATCTGCAGCTTATCCTGTAGGTAGGGAAATGGGCAGACTAGGTGGGCCAAGTGGTCTTTATCTGCCGTCAAAGTCTATGTTTCTATGTCTACTATCTGATGTAGCATTTGATAATATGGAAATCATTCCAAGCACCTTCATCAGTGAATACAAGATAGGGAACATAATCTACAGAAACTTGTCTATCCTACTCAGCGATGTTGAGGTGAGTCAAGCAGTGGGCATTAAACCATGGGTCACATTCAGCAAAGCCAAAAATCTGTAAGATAAATTACTGCATAACAGGCTTATGAAAATAAGCAAAAGTGGCAACATGAGTAGTTGCTGGTTACCATAAAGATCAAAAGATTTTCACAAATGCCAAAGATGCATTATTTGCAGCTATGTAGTGATGAGCAACACATTCCTACATCCCAAATTTCCAGAGAAGAATGTGAACATCCATGAATTCATTACATGTAATACCTTATATGTAGTTTCTGCCGTTTTGGTGTAATTGACAATTGATATATATGGGGAAGACAGTCTGTGCCCTGAAACAGCATATACAGTAATATGTACATTCCATTATCAATAATTGACAAGACACACTAGTAAGTATGCACTTTACTCAACATGTGTAAAAACCCAATGATCTAAAATTCATGGATCTTGAGTGTGTCTCCATACCTAGATTGGTTGGTGATAAGCCAGTCTACTATTACAGAAAGAAAGTAAATGGATATTTAAGATGAACAGTATGAAACTTGAAGGCCTCAGAGATCAATGGGACCTAAAATAATTTTTGAAAAATTGAATCACTGGTATCATAACTGATATTTAAGGTGAACAGTATAAAAATTGTAGTCCTCATAGATCAATGAGGAAAAAAAAAATAAAAAAAACTCCATAAACAGCATTGCTTTAAAGCCATTATAATTGTTAATCAAGTTAACTGCTTATGTATTTTGCATATGCCATTTCTTATTAGCTTACAGTTTGTGTTTTTTCTCTTCTTTTTCTTGGTTTCAGGTGTGCCATTCAACTCTAATCTGAGGTATCTTTTGTTATGGACACTCACTCCAGACCATCTTCCTACCCCTTATGTGACTCAATCACAAGGGGGTCCTTATTTATTTATTTATTTATTTAGCTTTTGTTGACCGGGTAAGTGCACTAGACAAATCCTGCCTATTTTCAGGCACGACCCGGGGGGAGGGGGGTACAGATGAATGGCAACTGACCTTGAGCCAGATTAAGCTGTTGGTGGTATTTTTAGTGAATGAGGGAAATTTGGCCAGGACACCGGGGAAATTCCCCTACTCTTTTCGATAAGTGCCATGGGATCTTTAACATCCACCTGAACTACCACCAATCCAGGCAGATGGGACCTCAGTTTAACGTCTCATCCGAAAGACGGCACCTCAGAAATGCAGCACCCCTCTCATGCTGCATTACAGTGTCAGTACTGGGATATTAACCCAAGTGCCAGATGTGGGAACTGAACCCACAGCCCTCTGATCTCCCGGCCTCAGAGGCGAGTGTGCTATCTCCTTGATTGTGGATGCCATGAAATCAATCATTGCTGAGGTCCAGGTTCATTTATCTCAATATATTCTGCTTTCACCACTTCCACTGCATTTGATTACCACATGCACTGCTTAGTACAGTATTTCAAACTAATGTTAATACAGCGCTTTTTCAGCAGCAGTAAATAATCCAAGAGGTTTCATATTTGGGATACATCTTTGCTATATATATTTGAAATATATTTTTGCTGTACTATTCCAAAATTTAAGTTATTGTTCTCTCACTATTATATCTTTGAATAAAATCAAAAATATTTATTTGTACATACACAATATTGCAGTTTCCACATATTGTGCATTTTAGGTAAATATATACTTTGAATCTATCCAACAAAGAAGGGATCACAGATCTCCAGGTAGAAGGTCACCTGGGGGCCAGTGACCATCACATGGTATGGTTCAATTTGGCTACTACATCTAAATCATCCCATTCCAAGGCAAAAATATGGGACTTCAGAGGAGCTGACTTTGATAAGATGGCCAACAGAGTTAAGCTAGCCCTGGCAAAAAGAAACACAGGTGAGGGGGTACAGGCAAAGTGGGCAAGCATTAAGGATGCAATACTTGAAGCAACATCCCATTGTGTTAGACAGAAAAGGAAGTGCAAAAGAAGAAGGAAACCACTTTGGTTCTCAAATACAGTAGCAGAAAAGGTCAGAGCCAAAAGGCTGGCCTTCAGGAAATATAAGGGAACACAGCGGATGAAGATAGGGAGGCATACCAAACTGCCCTAAGGGAAGCAGGTAAGGCAGCAAGGCAGGCAAAGTCCCAAACTGAGGAAACACTAGCACGAACAGTAAAAGAAGGTGACAAGACTTTCTATAGATACATTAGTGAAAGGAGAAAGTCCAGAGGGGGTATTGCTAAGCTTAATGGAGAAAAGGGAGCATGTGAGGAGGAGGACCCTGTAAAGGCATCTATCCTAAATAGATACTTTTGCTCAGTATTTACTGAAGAGAAGGTAGGGCAGTGCCCACAGCTCAGCATCATGGACACGGGGGAGGGAGGTGAGCACTACCTTCACAAAAGAAAGGGTCCTACAAGAGCTTGCTAAGCTCAGGGTGGATAAGGCAATGGGACCTGATGGCATACATCCCAGGGTACTTAAGGAGCTAAAGGAGGAACTAGCAGAGCCATTAGCAGAATTGTTTAGTGAGTCTCTGAGCACAGGAGAGGTCCCAGAAGACTGGAGAAGGGTTTATGTGATCCCGCCCACAAGAGTGGTAGCAGGGAGGAGGCGGGAACTACAGACCGTCAGTCTTACCTCAGTAGTGGGCAAGATTATGGAGGCACTCCTAAGGAAAAGTAGTGCAACACCTGGAATCTATAGGGCACAGGATCCAAGACAGCATGGGTTTACAAAAGGAAAGTCCTGTCAAACTAATCTCATAGAGTTCTTTGACTGGGTAACCAGAGTGGCGGACCAAGGGGGAGCAGTTGATGTCGCCTACCTTGACTTCAGCAAAGCTTTTGACACTGTTCCACATAGAAGATTGATAAATAAGCTGGGTAGGCTCGGGTGGTTCAGAAGTTGGTCAACTGGGTGGCAAACTGGTTGACTGGCAGAAAACAGAGAGTGGTGAAACTGTATACAGTCAGAAGAGATGCAAGTCACAAGTGGGGTACCTCAGGGATCAGTCCTGGGGCCAGTCCTATTCAACATCTTCATTAGTGACCTTGCAGATGGACTAGAGGGTAAGGCTTGTCTGTTTGCAGATGACACCAAGATCTGCAACAGAGTAGATGAGCCAGATGGGTGGGCAAAATGAGAAGAGATCTGGATAAACTAGCAGAATGGTCAGAAGATTGGCAACTGGGATTTAATGCAAAGAAGTGCAAAATCATGCACATAGGGAAGAGAAACCCTGAAGCCACTTATAGGCTGGGGAGGAGTTGTAGCAGTCACAAAGGAAGAAAGAGACTTGGGCATCATCATCACTGATGACCTAAAATCATCCAAGCAGACCTCTAAAGCAGTAGGTAAGGCTAGGGGTGTTAGGGTGTATTAGTAGGGGTATCACAAGTCGTAAGAGGGAGGTAATAATCCCTCTGTACAAGACACTGGTTAGGCCCCATCTGGAGTACTGTGTGCAGTATTGGAGGCCACACCTTCACAAGGACATTAACCAAATTGAGGCAGTCCAGAGAAGGGCAACCAAAATGGTGCAGGGACTGCATCAGAAGACATATGAGGACAGATTAACGGAGCTCAATATGTATACCCTTGAGCAAAGGAGGGAGAGAGGTGATATGATCGAGGCATTCAAACACCTTAAGGGCATAAACATGGTGAAAGAGTCTAACATGTTTAAATATAAGAAAAATAGCAGGACAAGAGGACACAGCATGAGATTAGAGGGAGGCCGATTAAGGGGGAATGTGAGGAAATTCTTTTTCACGGAAAGGGTGGTGGATGCATGGAATGGCTTACCACAAGAAGTGGTGGCTATGAATACAGTGCAGGGCTTCAAACAGGCATGGGATAGGCATAGGGGAGCAATACAAATGACTATGAATAGATAGGTCACTGACAGAGCAAAGGCCGATGGCACATTTATAAGGTAGAAAAAGAAATGGGCAGACTGGATGGGCCTTGCGGTCCTTATCTGCCGTCAACTTCTATGTTTCTATGTTTCTATATATATTTTGAGTTACTTATACATTTTTGGTATCCCTTGCTAGAAGCTAAATATATGTATAAACATACATTAATAACATCGTTTTAAATTATACCCATATGGAAAAGAACTTTACTGTATTTTGTTAATATCTAGACTGTATTTAAATGTGCCTAAATATGTCACATAGTTCAGATATCTGTGCATTTTTCCAGTTATACTTTAGATATTTACAGAGTTCAATGTTGTATGTCTTTTACTTGGCATTGATATACTAAATGTATATGGTTTATTATTCTACCAAAGAAAATGTTTTGTTTTACTTTTTAATGTTTTTTATGGACGCTAATGAAAAATTATTATAGTTGTATGCAAGCATATATTTACCTTGTAATTTCTACAATAAGTGTATGTTAGCAAACATATATTTTCAATATATTAGAGATGTATATTATGACATTTATTTCATATATGTTAAAATAGGTTTGGCCTGATATACATCTGGAAAGTATCTGTAATATATGTATTACTTATCCTATATATACTGATAATACTTTTTAAATATATGTTTTACATAGTAAATAAATATGTTTTATAGTTTATAAGTATGATTGGAATATATATTACATATACCTTTAACTCTTGCAGGGCCATGGACTGATATATCAGTCCAAGATTCCTATACGTCCTAATTCTGTCAGCAGCCTAAGGGTTAAAATATAAATAGACTACATTCTGTAAATATATAAAATATTGTAGAACCAAAGCCAAAAGAAGCAATAGTAAAAGTCAGACCTCCCCACAGGACTGGCATTTCTTGCTGTTCTTGTGAATTTTCAAGAACAGTGCGAAATATTGGTCCAGAGGAAATGTCTGTTTTTTACTATTGCTACTTTTGGCTTTAGTTTCACAACTTTTCCTTTACTGTACAAATAAATTTTGTGATGGAAAATCCAAGAATTGCCTTCTGGAGCTCCTGGCCCAGTGTGCATGTGTGCCTAACTTCTGCTGTCAGTAAAATATGAATCTTGTTTGCTTGCATGATACAGTGGCTCAGATATTCAGACTGCACTGGGCAGTGGTGCAAGCCTAGGCCAGGACCAGGACCAGGTAATATTCAACGGTGATGCACCATGGCGCAGCAACATTGAATATGGCAAGGTCGGCACACATACTGCGCATGGTGCAGTGGCACTGTGCCAGTGCTAGCCACAGATAGGGAACACGGGGTTGCGCCAGCACAAATGCAGTTGCGCTGGGTGCATCACCCATGATATTCAGCAAAGGGCATGCAAATGAGGCCATAATATATGCAAGGCACAACAGGGGCCATTTGCATGTCACTATGGCCCCATTTGCATGCCTTGAGCCGGGCAGTCTGGCGAAGTGTGCCTGGTGCCCTGCATAGAATGACCAGTGCGAAGTGGGGGTCCCAGGGCATCCCCCGCCCCTGTAGCCACAATCCTAGCAAAACCATGGTACAACACTTCCCTGGTAGTATAGTGGACCCCCTCCCTCCTGTGTCCGCAATCGGCTGTTAAAGTAGAGTTAATTAAGCCCTGGTAGTCTAGTGGTGCCCCTTCTCTCCTGTGTCCCTGATTGGTGGTAAAGTAGATTTAATTAAGCCATGGTAGTCTAGTGGTACCCCCTCCATCCTGTGTCCCCAATTGGTGTTAAAAGTTGATTTCATTAAGCCCTGGTAGTCCAGTGGTACCCCCCACCTGTTGCTGCAATTGCTCCATAAAACACAGCCCTGGCGATCCAGAATCACCCCACCCCTCCCACCCACACAGAACCCAATGCCCACCCTGCTCCCCAATCATTGGCGGGTGGCTGCAACCCACCCGCTTACCGCCGCTGCCTGCTGAATGACAGGTATAGTATGGGCTGTAAGCCCATTGGTCCACAGGGCATACTGTACTAGACAGTCTCATATATGTGAATGAAGTCATTTGCAATTACATGAGTGGGGCAGAGTTGTATGTCTGGCTGACAGCTGTCTCCATGGATAACTCCATGGAAGACTTCAATGTCCTTTACACTACAATCCTTAGTGCTATGGACCACAAGTGTTCTGAACCACTTGAGCTGAAAGTCTTTTGTTGAGTGATTCAATTGGCTGGGCTCCCAAGGGACAGGGCTTCATGTCCGTTTCATCTGATTCAGTTCCTGGGAACCAAGTGGGAATGATGATCAATGGGCGGGGGGTCTGCTTAGGCTGATGTCCTGATTCTCTCGACCCCTTGGTGTACTGCAGACAGGACAGGGAAGCAGTGAAGTGGGTCCTGTACTTTCCCTACAATATGCAGAAAACAGAGATGCGGCCCCATCTCAGCCTCCTTTTCTCCTAGATGGCTAAGTTAAAGGTCTCCAGCTTCTCATTACAGCTTCCCCCATACCCTAATATTTTTTGGCGCCTTGTGTTGCACTACTTTAACAGCCTCAATGAGTTTTTTGTTGTGTACTGAGGAGCTCAGGACTGTATGCAGTACTCCAGGTGGGGTCTGATTAGTTGTAATAAAGTGGGTTACTTCCCCTTCCCTGCTGGCCATCTCCCTTTTGGTGCACCCAGGCATTCTACTGTCCCTTTTAACAGTGACTGGGCACTGATTGGCATGCATTATCCTCTTGTCTGTTATGTCCACAAGGTCCTTTTCCTCCTCCACCACAGTTGGAAAAGCCCATCACAGTGTGCAGGTACTACCTTTGATTTTTTCCTTGCCAGTTATAGGACTCAACATTTGGCTACATTGAATCTTAGACTCTAGAAGTCTTACCACAGCTTGTTCAGTTACTGCTGAGGTGTGCCCCTATCCTTAGGAGAGTCCACAACCCTAGCCAGGTTAGTGCCATAAGCCAACTTAAGCAGCCTTTTGGAGACTCCAGCTTCCATATTACTGAATAAAATGTTGAACAGCAGTAGCCTCAGCACTGAAACCTTAGAAATAATATTGAGTACCTGTGTCCACTTGAACAAGTACTCACCAACCACTAACATCTGCTTCTTGTTCCCATGCCATTTGGCAAGCCATTTTGTATACACCTTATACATAGCAAACTGCTGTATTTTGCCTAGAAGCTTCCATGTACCACAGTTGCATAGGCCTTGTTGAAGTCCAGATAGACTACATTTGGAGCTCTGATCCTGCCCAACTTTCTCTTCATCCCTTTAAAGACAATGAACATGTTGGTGTTGCATGGTCAGCAGACACCAACCTGATCTTATAGACACAGTGAGAGATGGAAAGAGCCTTTGCCTCAACCAAGTACATCAATGTTCTGTCATTAATAATGGCCTCAAAGGCCTTTCTCAACATTGATGGTAGTCAGTTTTCAGTACTGCAGCAGACAGAAGGATACAGTGATTGAATGTGAATTGGTGTGATGACTTATGAGTTTCCTAACACATCATCCAAAGTACCAATGGCTCTCTACACCTTATACTAGAGTGCTACATGCTGTTTGTTTTGTGAGCAAAGAAAACTTCGGCACACACCACCACATTGGATGCTGACACTGTAGTAGGTAAAAAAAAAGCAAAGTTTTATTCACATTATAAAGCAGGTAAAAAGCACCCATGCACTGTGTGTTTGTCACTTGTGAGCACCACAGCCTTGTGTGCACTCTTTGGTTTGCAGACATACTCTTTGTTTTCAATTTCTGAAGTTACTTGAGATGAAAGTGCCATGAATAAACAAGAATGCCTTTAAAATGACTGCCTTCCCTGCATTTTAGTTTTAGTTATGTGTTTTCTATTTTCTTTCAGAATTGTTTATTTTGGTCAGATAGTATCCTAAGATATGGTCATATATGTCAAATTACCCATGTACTCACATTGTTTTTTTCTTACTACAATTTGTGATTCAAATTGCTTAGCAGTGTCTTATACTGCACCAAAAAAAGCATCTAATTGTCATCTTGATTATTCCAAGTTGCAGGCTATGCAATACCAGAGAAAGGAAGTGTGTCCAGGAACCCCAGGTCCATCCATGTGAGCCTGTAACTCAGTGGTTAGAGCACCAGGATGGTATTCCAGGGGTTCAATTCCCAGTAGGCTGCATTATTTCTTTCTCACTACAATTTATCATTTAAATTGCTTAGCAGTGACTAATACTGTTCTAACAAACATCAAATTGTCATTTTGATTATCCTTTTTGCAGGATATGCAATACCAGAGAAAGGAAGTGTGTCCAGAAACCCTAGGTCCAATGATGTGAGCTCGTAGCTCAGTGGTTAGAGTACTAGGATGGTATGCTGGCAGCCTTGATTCAATTCCCAGTAGGTCACATTATTTCTTTCTCACTAAAATTTGTTATTACCATCCACTCTCCTTCTCTCTCTGTGTCTTTTTCATAAAGCAAAGTTGCAATTTATCTCTGTACATTCCCAAAGCAATCCTTAGAGTTCTGCCTCCTTGGCATTATGCATGCATTTCTGCAAGAATAATTAATCATGAAAAGGAGAATGGGCTTCGTCAGCTAGAGAAGGCAGAGGCCGTATCCTGTTATCATCCCGTCAACTTATACTTCAGAGCTGCTAAACAGCATAATGATCCTAATCTCTACCAAGCTTCTGTATCATCAACTTACTCTACAAATTGTTATGAAACATTGTTATTTATGAAAGAACAATTGAACTCATATACAGTATTAAAGCAGTAGTTCATGCTAAGATTTTGTACTGGTACAATGTAGATAAGAGTCAAACCATTCAGATAAATGATTTATTTTAGCCATTGAAGTATTCTAAATGAAGAAAAATCATTTACCTTCAGTTTAACCATTTGTCTTCACTTTAGTGGGTTACCAAAGGTCTTGGGGGGGGGGACTTTGAAAATATGTTAAATAAACAGGAAGCATTTTGGATCTTTACATTGGGTGCAATGAAACCCCCAGGCCTTAATGACAGTTTTGAACTGATAGCATTTCTGAAGCAATGAAATGTATTGTATACGCCATCCATTTATATAGATACTGTTCTACAAGCATATATACATATATATATATTTATATAACAGATTTGATAGTGAAGATGTAAATCTTTTTGTTTGGGTTTAGAACAAATACACTGTCACGACTAGATACTTATCTACTTACGTGAAATATATATATATATATATATATATATTCATTGTAAACAACTTTGTTAATGTATCAGTTAGGGTTAAAGAGACAAAAGTGGGGAAATTAGATGTTAAGGTAGAGACCCTAAGACCCCCACCCCACCACCCCCCATCCTCCACAGACTGACAGATGCTGGGGTGTGCTATGGGGTCATCAGGCCTAACTCTCACTCCATTCTCCCTTACTGTAGCATGTCAACCAGTTTACACATGGAATGGGGTGAGAGTTGGGCCTGATGACCCCATGGCACACCCCGGTGTCTGTCAGTGTGTGGAGGATGTAGGGTGCAGGGGTTAGGGGCTCAACCTTAACATCTCATTTCCCCACTTTTGTCACTTTAACCCTAACTGATGCATTAACCAAATTTTTTGCCATGAATATATATATATACATATATGTATACACATATATATATTCATGGTGTAAAACTGTGTCTAATACATCAGTTAGGGTTAAAGCAACAAAAGTGAGGAAATGAGACTTTAGGGTTGAGCTCCTAACCTCTAAATTCTCTCCCCATTCCATGTGTAAACAGGTTGACATGCTACAGTAAAGAAGAATGGGGTGAGAGTTAGGCCTCATGACTCCATGGCACACCCTGGCACCTGTCAGTCTGTGGCGGAGGGGAGTGGGGTGTTGGGGGGGGGGTTAGGTCCTCAACCCTAATGTCTCATTTCCTCACTTTCATTGCTTTAACCCTAACTGAAGCATTTAACAGTTTTTGCCATGAATTTCCTTAGTTTTGGAAAAAATGTAATATAACTGGTAAATAATGGGCCTCACATTCCCAGAAAGCTGCCCAGTTGTGTATAATGATATGCATGTATGGGAGGGCCAACGCTTCCACATACACATAGGTGCAGAGTCATACAGCAGCTCTGTAGTGCAAGGAACCCTTGTAACACTATTTTGATGATATCTCAGGAACCGTAGCAGCTAGAAAAAAAAAGTGTCATTGTAATCGTGACAGCAAGTACTTCATGCAACATGAATCTGTATCTCACATCATTTCTGAGATATGGGCACCAAAAAGTGCAATGGGCACCACAATGTTATCCTATTGGGAACATTTCAACTTCATGATGTCATATCTGTGGAATCACTTAATTCCCCAACATCTAAGCAGCATAATTCACTCCTGTAGGGCATCCCCTTAATACTTGAAAATTGCAAGTAAAAAGACCAAACCGTTCATTAACAATGCAAAGGTAAAGTTTTTAAAATCCTAGTCTGTGAGGTAGCAAATCCTTGATAGCGTAGGTCGGACTAGATTTTGACAGCTCGCGGACTAGGATTGTTAGCGAGTCAAGGTCAAATAATTTTTCAATTTTAAAAAGCTATTTTTTGATCAAAACAAGTCAAAACAAGCCAAACCAAAGGCAATGCTATGTAGAGGGTGTCACCCTGAACAAAATCCATGACTTTTTTGTCCCAAAAGTCACCATGCAGAAAGCTACAACATTTTGTTTGGAAGAAAAATTGAAAAACAAGATGGCGGCTCACGGACAAGGGATTTTCTGGTGGACAAGGATCCTAGCCCACGAGTTACAAAATACTTGACCGTGAGCCCAATCTTAGTCTGAAAAATATACATATAAATCTTGGAGTGAACCGAGCATGCTCAGTACCCGAATATTAAAAATTTTATAACTTTATAATGGATTATTATTATTTTTACCAAACCAATGCTAGATTGTTCCTTGACCCAAACTCTTTCTACATTCCAAATTCCAGACCAAAAGACAACATGGTGTGATCACAGTACCATGGGCAAAAAAAATGTCAAAAGTGGGGAAAAATGCATTTTTTATCATTTTTCTGCACAGAAACCGCAAGTCCAACCAAAATGTAACTTCGTAAATCAAGAGATCTACCATACCAGACTGCACATTCTAAATGTTTTGCAAATCCATTGAATGGTTGCAAAGTTGTTAAAGTGCAAAAATTGAGGTTTAACATTAAAGCACCTACTTAACCCTAATTATAGGGACTTGACTGCGCCCTTATAAAATAAATATATATATATATATATATATATATATATATATATATATATATATATATATATATATATTATATATTATAATGGCATGGGCATGCCACTATAGTAAGGGTTGAGCGGCCAGTTACATACTAAAGTCAAAAGTTTGGACATTAATAACTTTTGACTCATTCAATGTATTTGCCTGAAATTTGGTACACATGTTGAGGCACAATAGATCTCTTGATTTGTCAAATTGCGTTTGTGTCGGAATGCTGGTCTTCGTGTACAAAAGCGTTGAAAAATGCAAAATTAGCCATTTTTGGAGGCACCTTTTGGCATTCTTAATGTGGTCCTGCATGGCTGTAGTGTGGTCTGCCGCTCTGCAAGATGGCTCATTTGAAAGAGCTTTCATGACCGAACATGCCACTTTTTGTTTGGTGAAAAAATAGTAAGGCATTCAAAAGTTATGGCACTTTTACGTTCCCTTTATGTTCCCATTATAAGTCAATGGGAAAATTTATATGTATATCTTGTGATCAAAGAATGGGGGTTCTGGCAATCTGGTCTCGCCTGGCGATCAAAGAATTTGCAGCCTCACAGTTCAATAATCTTTGTTCCTGAGGAATTTTCAAAATACTTTGACCATGGGGTCCGCCATCTTGTTTTCTGTTTTCCAATCACACAAACACAAATATCTTGGCTCAGGGGTCACTTCTGAAGTAAAACTTTGATGGGTTTTACTCAGGGGACCCTGATCTATCAAGCCATGGCTTTAATTCCATCCAAATTGGTCAAGAAATAGAGTTATAAGCTTTTAAAATCTTAATTCACGGCTCGCCAACGATCTTTGATCACGAGCCTGCAGATTCTTTGATCGTGAGATTCTTTGATTGCAATCTTGCATCGTGACCTAAAACACTAATATCTTGGTTCAGGGGTGGGCTAGGGACACAAATGAGGGCTTGTTTTGCTCAGGAGGGTCTGTTCTGTTGAACCATGCCATTAGTTTGGTTCAAATCAGTGAATAAATCACATTTCACCCTTTTTTTATTGTTTGATTGCAAGCCTGCAAGGCTGAAAATTCTTTGATTGAGAGATTCTTTGATCGCTATCTTGCATCGTGAGCGAGGGATGAGATGGCCGAATTTAAAAATCATTTTTCTCAGCCCATGGGTGCCCCAGGAAGTCAAATGAGGGTGGGTTTTACTCAGGGGGGGCTTCGTTCTGTCAAACCATGGTGGTGGTTTACTGCAATTCCTCCAATTTTTTGCTTTATTACATTTTTTATTCTTTTTTCATGAGCCTGCAAATTCTTTGATCGTGAGGCTGCAAATTCTTTGATTGTGAGATTCTTTGATCGCAATCTTGCATCGCAAGTGAGGGACAAGATGGCTCAATTTAAAATTCTATTTTCTTAGCCCAGGGGTGTCCTCGGAAGCCAAATGAGGGTGAGTTTTACTCAGGGGCCTTTTTGCTGTTGAACTATGGTGGTGATTTACTGCAATTGCTTCAATTTTTTGATTTATTACATTTTTTATTCTTTGTTCGTGAGCCTGCAAATTCTTTGATCATGAGATTCTTTGATCATGATCTTTGATAGCAAAATAGGGACAAGATGGCCAGATTTTTTATAATGGAATAGATAGGGAAATTTTGCCAATATTTGACAATTAATTTCTCAGAAATGGTTTCATCTTATTACTTGAAATTTGAAGGGAAGAAAGGCAACATCCCACAGATGTGCCTTTTGGTGGAGTGGTCAAAAAGTATTACAGGGTGGCAAAGTTACAACACTACGAAGTTGGTACTTTTTCCCATAGGATAACATTACGGCATCCGCCATATTACAGGAATTCTTTGCTGCTCTGCTGGAAAATAACAGTTTGGTCTTTTGGGCTGAAATTTGGAGGGAAGAAAGCCAACATCCTACAAGTGTGCCTTTTGGTGGCTTGGAGAAAAAATATTACAGGGTGGCAAAGTGACAGCACTCCAAATTTGATGATTTTTCCCATAGGATAACATTATGGCGTCCGTTGCGTCTTTCAGGGCCCATATCTCAGAAACAGTGCGAGATACGGACTTTTTGTCAAAAAATGCTTAGCCCCCTGATTGGGGGCTAAGCATAAAACTAGCCAAGAAAGTAATAAATCATACAAAATTTTAATTTTTTTCCTACATCATACGGTTCCTGAGATATAAGCAATTTAGTATTCTAAGTTGTACTTTTCTGCTCCGAAGTCAATTAGAATGCATACATTCTTTGTTTTCAATTAGTTTTTTCAATGCAGATTTTGGGGAAAAGAAGGGTGTGCCCCTTTGTTACTGTGATAGTTAACATTTCCAGTTGCGCTTCTATTACCATTCGCATCACCGTTCCCATCTACGCCACCGTGTGTGTAACGGTTTGCATTTTCATATGCGCTTGCATTTCTGTTTCTGTTGTCTTTGCTGTTGCTCTTACTGTTACCATTTACATTTAGTATTGTGGTACCATGACCTTATGTGTAACAGTTTGCGTTTTCATATGCACTTGCATTTCTGTTTTTATTGGCTTTATTGTTGCTGTTACCATAACCATTTGCATTTACAACTGTGGTTCCATGAGTGTGTGCGATACGGTTTGCGTTTTCGCACGTGCTTGCATTTCTGTTTACTTTGGTGTTATTGTTGGTGTTACTGTTACCGTTTGCATTTACAGTTGTGGTACCGTGAATGTGTGTGTTACCAGTTGCGTTCTGTATGCACTTCTGTTTGATGTCTTCATTTATGTAACTGTTTGCTTTGGCGTCACTTTACACTTGTGTTTATATTAAAGTTTGCTTTGTCATTTACGTTTGCTTTGCCATGTGCATTACCATTGCCACTTGTGTTTGCTTTGCAGTTCCTGTTACCTGTGTAACAAAACATCATGTAGTGGGAAAGGGCCCTGCGCTGCTGCCACTGCATTCCTTTCATTATTTATCATCCTCATTCTCAAAAAGAAGGGAAATTAGAGGCAAAAAACTCAATTTAATGCATCAGTTAGGGTTGTTCCACAGCAAAAAAAAGCTAGGAAATTAGGGCTTAGGGTTGAAAGCCCCCCTTGGGCCCCCCAGCCCACCCTCACAACTGGCATCAGGGTGTGCATTGGGGTTGTCGGTCCTAACTCTCACCCCATTCTCCTATACCACAGCTTCTTTACACATGTAATGGGGTGAGATTTAGGGCCGACAACCCCAACGCATACCCCAATGCCGGTTGGAGGGTGGGCTGAGGGTCCAAGGGGGGCTTTCTACCCTAACCCCGAATTTCCTAGCTTTTTTTGCTGTGGAACAACCCTAACTGATGCATTAAACTGAGTTTTTTTGCCTCTAATATATAAAAATATATGTAATTTATCATATAGCATATTAAAAGAGTTGCTGACATATATGGTACCAGAATGCATATCTTAGGCTATATATTTCCACCATTGTTTTCTTGTTTTAGTATTTAGTGGCTTATCCCAATCTATTTATATGAGATATTTTTTCTACAGTGGGTGTATCACTTTAAATCTATGTTTAAAATACGTGGCTTTAACTGTGATGGTAACTCCCTGATGACACTGTGAGCGAAACCGGTTGGAGTTTCAAATGGGGTCCCACCGGTGTCTCCCATTCTTGGTAAGAGGTCTTAGCACACTTTATGAATTAAACCTCAATTTTTTGATGATAAAATTATGTCTGAGTATTTTGTCATAGCGGTGGGTGGTGCTTGAGACACTGTTCTGTAAACTAGCAAGGTGCCATCTCACTCTGCCTTGGACCTGTTTACATTTAAATCTTGTCTTTTTTTCATGAAAGGGCCTTTATGGGACATGAACTGTTATTGTCCCCACCCAACCTCTGTGAGAACACAGGAATGTTCACACAGAAGGCCTCTGCTAGCTGAGTGAGCCAAGACATGACATAGAAACATAGAATTTGACGGCAGATAAGGACCGTTTGGCCCACCCAGTCTGCCCATATCCCTACCTAATGGATAAGCTGCAGATCCTAGTTAACCAGCAGCCTACTTCTTTCTACCCCCGCCCCCTAGAATTGCCTTATGACTGTCCCATGCATGCTTGAAGTCAACCACTGTTTTTGACTCCACAACCTACTCTGGAAGGCCGTTCCATGCATCCACAACCCTCTCTGTGAAAAATACTTCCTTACATTACCTCTGAGCCGCCCCCCATCTTCAAATTGTGCCCCCTTGTTCTTGCACACCCCTTTTTTTGAAAGATGCTACCCTCTTGGACTTTGTTGATTCCCTTGAGGTACTTGAAAGTTTCTATCATGTCCCCCCTCTCCCTCCTTTCCTCAAGGCTATACATATTAAGCTCCTTTAGTCTCTCTTCATACGTCTTCTGGTGCAGACCAATATGACCTACAAAGTAATATAATTGTCAGTGTCCACCAAATCGTCTACCTCAGCAAAATGCTTTATAGAGACATAGATTATAATGGGAAATTAAAACACACACACACACCCTACATTGCAAGTTGTCACAGGGTTGAAGAATCCAAAGAACACAAAGTAAGGACATTGAAAAATTGTTGTTGGGGTCTTAAAGGTCTTGGCAAATTACTGCTGTGGTGTTCCTTGGGATGTTCAACCCTCCACCAGCCCCTAGCCTCATGACCCAAGGACAAGCTACAGGTCCAGGACATCCAGTTACTACATGAAGAAAGTCATGAATGAGTTTTTGCTTTGCACAGGACCTGCAAAGAAAGTTATACATGATCTTTGCCCAGGAGCTGCAGGGCCCTGTGTAAAGAAGGTTAGGAATAATCTTGATATCCTACTTCATGTTGGGCCTGCAGGGCCCTGTGGGATGAAAGTTATGTAATCTTTTGCTTTCCACATGGTCCACTGGATCTGTGTGAAGCAAGTTATGACTGGTTCTGCAGGAACCACAGATGTCTAGCTGCAAGCACTAGACCAATGGGGCCCATACTTGGACCTATAACTTTTGCTTGGGACATGAGACTAGTGGGTGGGGAAGGGGGAAGGTATTAGGGTTGAAATCCCCAAGGAACACCACAGGGCCAATTACACATATATATTTTTTGCAAAAAAAACTATGTTAATGCACTAGTTAGTGTCCAATGAAATGCCACAAAAGTAGGGAAATGTGGCATTAGGGTTTCCAAACCTAACTCTCCACCCCCAAGCAACAAAAGGACAAGACCACACAGCAACCACAGATAGCCATCATCAAGTAAGATGAACCAAATAAAACTGTTTTGAGATTACACAAATGCAGTAGCGCTAATGTGCTGCCTTCCTGGATGTGTATCTATGGCATGCACACTGCAAGACACACACCCACTCACTACTCATTGTAAACAGAAATCTACACTACTCAAATTACAAAACTGCTTCAGGGTGCAGAAGTACAGGCCCCTGAAGCCCCAAATACAAATCTATGTTACCCAAATGACAAGCTTTCTTTTGTCTGTAGAAGTGCAGGCACCTATTGGTCCTGTGATTCTGTAACCTAAGGTATTCATGCACACTGTAAGACATCCACATACTTGATGGGCCTGTGCATCCACAGCCACAGATGTAACACATACACACTGACCTCAGAATGAAGAATCTTCAGCAGCACGAAATCCATGATACCAAAATTGCAACAGTACATTTATCTGCAGAAGCACAGGCTTCTGAGGGGCCTGCACCTTTTCAGCTTCAGGTGTAAGACATACACCCCAAACTCTCACTCCAGAAGGGCAGGCATCTGTGGGGTCTGCAGTTGCTCAGCCATAAGTAGTTTGGCAATAGGGGTATCATTGTTTCAGCAGTGGACCTAGAAATTTGTTCAAGAGGATAGTAGTTTTTTCAGTTAAACAGCTGCATATAGAAAGCCATGCACTAGCATATCATGCTCTCTAGTCAGGTATCTCATACAGTGTGCATGAGTCCCTCTGGCTGCAGAGCTGTAGGCCCCATGGGGCCTTCTGGCTTTAGAAGCACAAGTCCCCATGGGGCCTGAACTTCTGCAGCCACAGGTACTCATGCATACCGTACTACATACAGACACAGGTGTGACTGCATAAGCACAAGCTGCTGTGCAGCTTGTGCTTATGCAGCCACAGATACAAATCCACAAAAGTAGCATATCAGTGCAACTGCATTTCTGTCAACTGGAAACAGTTGCATGTTGGTTGTCTTACTTGATATGGCTGGTTATGGTTGCTTGAATGGTCTTGTCCTTTTGCAGCTGGAAGGGGCAGGGAATTAGGATTGGAAACCCTAACACCACACTTTTCTACTTTTGTGATATTAAGTTGGACCCTATATGGTGCATTAATGCGTTTTTTTGAGATAAATTTTCTTCCTTTTTGAGGTAGTGGAATTGTATCCTGATTTAAGTAGGTCCCTTCAGGACTGGTTTGAACAGATGCAGATGCCTAGGGCCCTTTGGGCTCTGTACTGAGGGAAGACTCTGTCTGCCAATGGAAGGGCAGGGCCCTCTGGGCCCTGCACTTTCATTTGTAACAATCACACAGGAGTGTGGTGTGCATAATTATGGAACACATACAGACAGAGGTGAGAAAAAAGTAAGTGCCTCAGCTGGGACTTGAACGCAGGCCACCAGGAATACCATTCTGATTGTGTTAACCAGCTGCACCACTGAGACAATTGGAACCTAGGCTGTCCCCAATCACATCACTCTTTCTCAAATGCACAACCCAATTACAACACAAATAATTACTTGTAACAATCACACAGGGCTGCAGTGTGCATATTTATGGAATATATACAGACAGAGTTGAGAAAAAAGTAAGTGCCTAAGCTGGGATGTGAACCCAGGCCACCTGGAATACCATTCTGATTGTGTTAACCCACTGCGCCACTGAGACAACTGGAGCCTGGGCTGTACCCGAGCACATTACTCTTTCTCAAATGCACAATGCAATGGCAACACACATACTTGTAACAATCACACAGAGGTGCAGTGTGATTGTTACAAATAAATATTTGTGCTGCCATTGGGTTGTGCATTTGAGAAAGAGTTGTGTGCTCAGGGACAGCTCAGGTTTCAGTTGTCTCAGTGGTGCAGCTAGTTAACACAATTGGAACAGTATTCTAGGCAGCCTGGGATCAAGTCCCAGCTGAGGCACTTACTTTTTTCTCAACTCTCTCTGTCTGCATTTTAAAAAATATTTTCTGTCAGCACTGCATTTATTCCTAAGTTTTACTCCTGCTGCATGTTTATGTGTGTATAATTGTCTATCTCGACTGAATAATTTACATATTGTATGTACTAGTCCTGCATTTCTTTATCTTGATGTGGTATTTTATTTTTGATTTCCTGTACTACACATGAAACTGAATATATAAAGAAATATTTCCAAAGCTGTTGTGTGATATGTTCATTTCTGTGTTTGTGTGTTTTATTACCTGAACAGTGAGTGAGGGTCAGCTTTTACTTGTGCTAAGCATATCTTTATTGCTTGAGAACTGTCCTTACTGTTGGTACTGTTTAAGATGTGTATATATATATATATATATATATATATGTATTTTTTGATAGCACGGTAGTGTTACCATAGTAAGGGTTGAGGAGCCATTTACATGTTAAACCTAAAATTTTGCACCTTAATAACTTTGCAACCGTTCAACGGATTTGCCTGAAATTTGGAATACACAATCAAGAACCATGCATCTTGGGATCTGCCAACTTTTGTACTGTTCAGATGTATGGCTGCAGAGTTATTAAGCGTGACCTGTGCACATTTATGCTTTTTTGAATTCTTTGCTTGTCCCTACAGGTCACACAGTTTGCGCGACTGGTCTGAAAACTTCAGGGAATGTGCGGCCAGGGTCCCCAATGTGTCTTTTGAAGATTTTGTGAAAAAATATTAAACGGTTCAAAAGTTATTCAAAAAACAATTTCCCATTATAAGTCAATGGGAAAAGTTAATAAAAAGTTCAACACTTTCGCAAATGCAGTTTTTACTTTTGCAAATGGCCCTTTTACTTTCATAAATCCACCATTTTGTTTACAGGTGGTGATCAGAAAAATGCTTGGCATTTAAATTTGGGACCCTCTAGCAACACAATTATTTTTGCGTTTACCTAGTCAGACCCTGAGGATGCTATGCATGTCTTTATTTTGAGGTTAAACACCCTAGAAATATGTTTTTCAAGTTTCTGGAAAAAGTACTTTCACAAAGTAGTGTCGCACTCAAGAAAGTGTAGCAATTTTTTGCAAAAGCTTTTGCAAATTGCGACACTATTTTTCCAGGCTATGGCAAAATGACAGCAATTCTTTGCCACCCTGCTGCAAAAGAACGGTTTTGTCTTTTGGGCTGAAATTTGGAGGGAACGCAGCCAACATCTCACAGATGTGCATTCCAGTCTTTTGGTGAAAAAATGTTACAGGGTAGCAAAGTTATGGCACTCTAAATTTGACACTTTTTTCCATAGGATAACATTACGGCATCCGCTGCATTATAGGAATCCTTTGCCGCCCTGCTGCAAAATAACAGTTTGGTCTTTTGGGCTAAAATTTGGAGGAAAGAAAGCGAACATCCCACTGATGTGCCTTTTGGTGGACTGGTGAAAAATATCACAGGATCCGCACAGGACGGCACCAATTTAACGCTTTTTCCCATTGGACAACATTACGGCCCTGTCACGCCTTTTCGCCCGGTATCTCAGAAACGGTGCGAGATACTGGACTTTTGTCACTAGTTGCTTAGCCTCTCTGGGGCTACACAAAACTACCCAGGAAAGTCATAATTCATATGAAATTTTCTTTTTCTACGCTCATAACGGTTCCTGAGATATAAGCAATTTAATATTCCAAGTCCTCATTTTCTGCTCTGAGGCCCATTGTTATTTATACATTCTTTGTTTTCACTGTGTTTTCCAATGCATTTTTTGGGGAAAAGAATGGTGTGCCCTTTCATTACTGTGCTAGTTAACATTTCCAGTTGTGCTTTGTTACCGTTTGTGGCAGCATTACCGCTCTACACCACTGTGCAGTTGTGCTGCATTGTGGTTTGTGTTTTCGCTTGCATTTGCATTTCTGTGTCGTTTGGCATTATTGTTGCTGTTACCATTGCCAGTTTCATTTGCAATTGCGGTACCATCCACGTGCGTTACGGTTTGCGTTTTTATACGCGCTTGCATTTCTCTTTCGTTTCTGTTTCCTTTGGCATTATTTTTACTGTTACTGTTACCATTTGCATTTCCAATTGCGGTACCATGACCGTGTGTGTAACGGTTTGCATTTCTGTACTCGCTTGCATTTGCATTTCTCTTTCCATCGGCATTATTGTTGCTGTTACCATTACCATTTGCGTTAACAATTGCGGTTCCGTGACCATGCACATTACGGGTTGCATTTCCATATGCATCTCCATTCCCATTTCCATTTCTGTTTCCTTTGGCATTATTCTTCATATTAACTTTGCCATTTGTGTTTACTATTGCGGTACCGTGGATGTGCTGTTATTACCTATGCTTATGTGCGTAACAGATTCGGTTTTCGCTTCGTTTCTTTCACGCTCTTTTGCTGTGACATTTAACATTTCCATTTAAAATACCGCTGCCATCACTGTTCGTGTTACCAGTTGTGTTTTCGTATGCACTTCAATGTCCATTTGCGTCACTGTTCGCTTTGGCGTCACTTTGCGCTGGCATTTCTATTAACGTTTCCTTTACCATTAATGTTTCCATTACCATGTGCACCACTGTTTGTGTTGCTGGTCTTGTTACTATGTCACAAGACCTCCCGCCGCAGCATTACTTTCACTATTTGTCATCATCATTCTCAAAAAGAAGGGAAATTAGAGGCAAAAAACTCCATTTAATGCATTGTTATTACTAGTGTGAGGAATTAGTGTTAGTTGAACCTTGGACCCCCCAGTTTACCTCATCTCAGATTGCGCATTGTCATCAGTCCCAACTCACCCCATTCTCCTGTAACCTCTGCTTTTACACATGGATGGGGTGAGAGTTAGGGCTGATGACCCCAATGCACACCCCGATGCCAGTTGGGGGAGTGGGCTCAGGGGTCCAAGGAGGGTTTTCAACCCTAACACTGAATTTCCTCACTTTTGTCGCTGTGGAACAACCCTAACTGATGCATTAAACAGAGTGTTTTGTCTCTATATATATATATATATATATATATATATATTTATATATGTGTGTGTGTGTGTGTTATTCAGTATTTTGAGTCAGCTGTTTTTTCCAAAGTCTTTAATTTTATGTTGAGCTTAGTTCATCTTTGAATTATCTATTCAATATCTCTCATTCCCAGTTGTAGGCACCTCACTGTAATGTATTTTATTTATATATATATATATATATATTATTGTAGCACGGTAGTGCTACCATTGTTAGGGTTGAGGAGCCCTTTACATGTTAAACCTAGAAGTTTGCCCCTTAATAACTTTGCAACCATTCAATGGAGTTGCCTGAAATGTGGAATACACGATCAAGAACCATACATCTTGGGATATGTCAACTTTTGTACTGTTCAGATATACAGCTGTGGAGTTATTAAGCGTGATCTGCGTGCACATTTACACTTTTTTGGAATTCTTTGCTCGTCCCTTCAGGTCGCACTGTTTACATGACTGATCTGAAAACATCAGAGAACATGCGGCCAGGGTCCCTGATGTGCCTTTTGAAGATTTTGTGAAAAAATATTAAACGGTTCAAAAGTTATTCAAAAGACAATTTCCCATTATAAGTCAATGGGAAAAGTTAACAAAAAGTTCGACAGTGTCGCAAATACACTTTTTAGTGTCGCAAATGGCCCTACTAGTGTTGCAAATCTGCCATTTTATTTTCAGTTAGTGATCAGAAAAATGCTTGGCATTTAAATGTGGGACCATCTAGCAACACAATTCTGTTTTTTTTTTTACCTAGTCAGACCCTGAGGATGCTAGGCATGTCTTTATTTTGAGGTTAAACACCCTAGAAATATGTTTTTTCAATTTCTGGAAAAAGTAGTGTCGCAAAGCAGTGTCACACTAACGAAAGTGTCACAAATGCTTGCAAAAGCTGTCGCAAATCACGACACTACTTTTTCAGACTATGGCCAAAATGACAGCAGTTCTTTGCCACCCTGCTGCAAATGAATGGTTTTGTCTTTTGGTCTGAAATTTGAAGGGAAGGCAGCCAACATCTCACAGATGTGCCTTGTGTTGGTTTGGTGACAAAATATTGCATGGATGCAAAGTTACAGTACTCTGAAGTTGACACATTTTCCCATAGACTAACATCGCGGTGTCTGCTGCTTGACAGGAATTTTTTGACACCCTGCTGCAAAATAACAGTTTGGTCTTTTATACTGAAATTTGAAGGGAAGAAAGCCAATATCCCACAGATGTGCCTTTTGGTGGTTTGGTGAAAAAATATTGCAGGGTGTCAAAGTTATGGCACTCCAAACTTCTCTTTTTTCCCTTAGGATAACATTACGGCATTCGCCATGCCTTTCAGGGCCCTTATCTCGGAAAAGGTGCGAGATACGGGCTTTTCATCAGAAAAATACTTAGTCCGCTAATGGGGGCTAAGTACAAAACTAGTGTCTTATGGTTCCTGAGATATAAGCAATTTAGTATTCCAACTCCTCATTTTCTGCTCCGAGACCCATTATTATGCATACATTCTTTGTACTCACTGTCTTTCTCTGTGCAGCTTTTGGGGAAAACCAGCCTGTGCGCTTACTTTACTGTTACCATTACCGCTTCCGCGTGCAGTTCCGTACCTGTTTCACTTACCTTTCCTATCTATGCCACCATGTGCATTACCCTTTGCATTTTCATTTGCACTTGCGTTTGCATTATTTTTACCATTTGTGTCTATAGTACTGTTTCTCTTTCTGTTTTGCTTTGCGTCACCATGCGCATTGCCATTTGTGTTTGTGGGCACCATGTTACTATGTGACAAGACATCAAGTGGGCCCCGCACTCCCGTCGCAGCATTACATTCACTATTTCTTTTTATCGTTCTCAAAAAGAAGGGAAATTAGAGGCAAAAAACTCCATTTAATGCATCAGTTAGGGTTGTTCCACAGCAACAAAAGCAAGGAAATTTAGTGTTAGGGTTGAAAGCCCCCCCTTGGACCTCCCCCAGCCCACATCCCCAACCAGCATCAGGGAACGCATTGGGATCACAGGTCCTAACTCTCACCTCATTCTCCTATACCTCTGCTTCTTTACACATGTGATGGGGTGAGAGTTAGGGCCGAAGACCCCAATGCACACCCTGATGCCGGTTGGGGGGTGGGCTGGGGAGTTCAAGGGGGGCTATCAACCCCAACACCGAATTTCCTCACTTTTGTCACTGTGAAACAACCTTAACTGATGCATTAAATAGAGTTTTTTGCCTCTAATATATATATAGCTACCCCTAATTGATTTTCTAGCATGTCGAAGCTCTGCGTGGTTGGTGGATGTAGTAATACCAACACAGACAAAGTAAGCCTTCACTACAGGCCTCGAGATGTGGAACTCAGTAAAAAAATGGGACAAGTTTGTGTCCAGCACATGCAAAGATTGGGTAGTTGGTTCAAAAAACCAGTGTCATTTGAGGTGCACACTTTAATGCACCAGATGACTTTATAAATTATAATCAGTGGGCTGCTGGTTTCAAGAGAAAGCTCAGTCTTGTGCCTAGCTCTTACCCTACAGTGAAGCCTAAACTTTCAAAAGTCAGTATAAGTACTTGTAACTCTGATCTACATCCACCTAGAGCAGTTGGGTCTCATAAAGCTGCAATTAAATTGAAAATGCAAAGGGTAAGTGTATGTTGGCTCACAAATGATGTTACATGCTATACACAGTTTAATGATTGTATGTGTGTCACACACTGCAGGATGTCCACCACAGTGAGAGAACTTGGGACCACCAGGGGACACTCCATGGCACTGGATGGGAGGAGGTGGAGGGGAAACAAGAAGGCACTACTTAACTGAGAGAGTAGTGGAGCCCGGGAATGTGATGCCCAGAGAACTGGTGGCCGCTACTACTGTGGAGGAGTTCAAGAAGGCCTGGGATAGGTGCAGGGGGAGGGTACATCCAGGAGACCCACTGGGAAATAGGGGTCCTTGTTGGGAGGAAAGGAGGGCTAAAATGGTGCCCTGCATAGGCACTGACCTTCAAGCAGACTCGATAGACCATAGGGCCTATTCTGCTGGCTTCATAGTATGTTAGTATGTAATCTAAGGTGTGTATTTTTCTGTTTTGTGTCTGTGTTATAAGTTTGTTACTCTGGGCTATGGCCTATGGCTCCAATCTCTCCATCATATGGACTCTGTGTATGAGCCCACTGTCCCCCCATCTCAATTCACAATGATTGAACCATCCTCCCCACCTCACATACCCTGTCACGTCTGAGGTGCATTTGTGCAGGCATTCCCCACAACAGAAATAGTGTGTCCAGATACTGTGCGTGTTGAGTTGCAGTGTTGACACCATCACAGAGCTTTCAAACCTCATTTTCTGCTTCTTTGGCTGGTCTTGGAGAGCATTGCATGTCACTGTCACAACAGTGGTATGAGCAACAGAGACAAGGGAAGTGAAACAGTAATGCAGGTTGCATTGTCTGTGCTATAGTTACACGTCAGTTACTGGACACCCATGGTGTGTTTTGTACATGAACACTCAGCACAAATATCTCTACAAAAATGTGTGTGTGCCATTTGAAAAGATCTATTTAAAGTGAAATTAATACATGGTTGTGTATTTGTAGACATTCTTCTTTCAGAATTGTGTCCAAACTCTACAACCATTGATTAATTCCACAGCAGTCTCACTTGAAGTGTGCTGAAGTACTATTTTATCAGAAATGCACATAAAAGAATATATTTCTTTTACCATAACTGAAACTTATTAAAAAAAAGATCCAAGTTTAATATCACAATAAGTCACTCGGGGTGTGTGTAAAGCATATGTTACAGCATGGTTGAAGTCAGTCGTCCTTTTGTCTCATTCCTCAGCAAACCCCAGCTATGCTGTAAAGTACAGTTTATACACACCCCTTTGTGCATTATTGTTTAATTGAGTCTCCCTGAATCAAACATGATATAAGAAATGTTATGGTGCATTGCTTTGTTTTCATTTGCAGCATTGTGCTTCACTTCCCTTTACGGAATAAATGATTTGGTGCCGGATTCACAAAAGGCAACCCAGGATGCAAGTCAACTTGTGTCCACAAAAATGGTGTAATTAGCACTTGCGTCCAGATTTGCGCCAAGGTGTGATTTTGAAAGGAAGCCTGCAAGATGCACATTGACATCTGTCAAAGAGCAGATACCCTACATAAAAGCTGCAATAAGTGGTCTATGCCATCCACAGGTGTTTGGCACCATGCTGCTATTGGAGCACCAGAGATCCCGCTTGGGCTACAGCACCATAGTAGCCTCGTCTCTAGTCTTCCAACATCACTCAACATTCCCACAGATTCTAGAGTGTCAACTGCCCAGTGTGGCCAATTGTACCACCCCAATCCCCATAGTGCACACATACATGACCCAATAGGTACTCGTGATACCCCCTCTCCACCCGATGCCCACTCATATTCTCCACGCAGTGACGAACACCCCATCTCATTGTTGCATGGGCATCACTCATTAACTCCCTGGCAGTCCAGTGTCCACCCATTTGACAGTGCCAGCCCACCCAGCTTCACACACACACACACAAACACATATGCCCCTGGCAGGTGAGTCGACAATTGGTACTGACGACTTCTCACCATCATGACCTGCCGGCAACTGAGCATTGACCATAGTGCATACAGTAAGTATATGCACTCCGTGAATGACAGCTGTTTTTGTTCACAGAGTGGGTATACTTACTGTATGTGCTGTTGGCAATGCTCAGTCATTGGTTGTCCATGGTTGGCTGTGGCAGTCATTGACTCTCCCACTGGGTGTGTGCGTGTGTGTGTGTGTGTGTGAGGATGGGTAGGATCAGTGTGGGCTGGCACTGTTGGGTGGTGTTTGGTAGTGTACTTCCAGGGAGTTAACAAGTGATGCATGTGCCACAGTGAGGAAGGGTGGTTCGGCATTACGGGGAGCATGTAAGTGAGCATCTGGTGAGGAGGTGGTGTTATGAGTGACCATTGTGGCATGTAAGTGCACACTATCGGGATAGTGTGGTGTGATTGCCCACACTGTGCAGATGACAGTCTTAGATCTGTGGGTATGGGAGTGCATGAACATGTTTCATGCACTGGGTGACTCTGCTGCCCGCCTGTCCTGTGGTATTCCTTGGGCTGTGTCCTTCCTTGAACAGATGCTGAAGAATGCAGGCTCTGGGACTCTGTCCTATACTGAATGTGGGGCAGGGTTTTTGGGCAAAAAATGCCATTGTCACATCTTGCATCCAGCCATTGTGAATCCTGCCCTTGGGCTTTTCATTATGTTATGGTTTGTGAATCCACAGTGGTTTTCCATATTCGTTTACCTGTAAAGGAAGACAACATTTACGTATGGTGTGCAACCAATATATTGTACAGTATGCAATATTTATTATCTGCTTTTTCAGACTGCAGTTTTGCAAGCACCTCAATGGCTTCCACCACATTTACCATGGTGGTATGTACGTTCTTGTGTCCTGTCATCTCCAACACCATCTTTATAAAGTATTGTGTATTCCTCTAACTTCACACTGTTCTTGTATAATTAAGCAATAAGGCATATATGGGGTGTGTTATGGTGAGATAATGGCCCACCTCAGGGTGGGTTGAAGCACGAGGCATAGCCGAGGGCTTCCACCACCCAAGAAGGGCCGTTAGCCCACCATAGCATACCCCCCCTGGGGTGCCTTATTGTGATTATGAAATGGGTAATTTTTACTAAATTTTATGTATTTTTAAACATAATACTTTCAGCTGTAGCGTTGTGCTGGGATAACAGCCCAGCTGAAAGCAGCTCTCAGCCAATCAGAATTCAGCATTCTTTCTACCCATTTCATAATGGACCATTATGATTGGTTTACTTTGTTTTTGCGTGTCAAAACTACCACACTACCATGTGTGGTTCCCCACTCCCTGGGGGGGGGGTAATAAACCAGAACAGAACATGCTTGTGTCTGGACTAAAATGCATTGTAAGGTGTCATATCGAGGACTGATCGAACAACAGCACTGTCTTCAGCCAGTCTATCAATGTGCATTATATGTTGTATACACACATGTGAAGTAATTTTCAATCCCAAATGTATACCTCCCACCCCCAACACCAATGATGTAAGCAGTAAGGCACAACAGGGTGTGGGTTACTGATTTACCCATGCCTTATGTTGTGTGTCATGAGGCGCGTCCGAGTGGGTTATCAACACAAGAAGTGGGTAAATCCACAATAACTCACGCCCTGGAGTGCCTTATTGAGATCATACCATGGACTCATGTGTAAAATAAATATAATGTATGGGTAGCCCTTATTACCCAGTGAAAGTAAGCTATTTACAACCTTGTAATCCCAGTGTTGCTTTTTTTTTTTCAATATTTCTTTATTGTTTTTTTTTTTTTTCCTTACAGGAAGGAGGAGCCCAAGACATTTCATAGCATTATACAATTTATTTGTAGAGATGTCTTAAATACAATGTATTTTCATCTTTAACAGATATATTAAATTTCCCTAAATACTCTAGGTGGCATACTACTGTACTCCAAAGTGCCTCCAATATACAGGTTTTGTTATTAGTTCACCCAGGGTGAGTCTACCTGACATAATATTAATGTCTAAATCTAGTTCACATCATGGGATCAAATCTGTTCTATGGTCTATAGCCCACACCCACCACCTGGACCAGAAGGTAATATATTTCTGGACTCTAAGGTTAATACCAGCTGTTAACATCTCCAGTTTATATATTTGGTATGTTATATCTTCCCATTCCCGGAGCGTCAGAGAGACCCTCTGCAGTCACTTTCTTGTGACTGCTTGTTGGCTGCCAGAACAAGAATAGCTAGCAAAAATTTAGAGTTATCTCCCCCTTATCTCTTGTGGGGTATCTAATAGAAGTATGTGTTCAGGTTTTAAATTCTGTATTTCTGGAAATATCTTTCTTAAGGCATTCTCTATCTCTTTCCAATATTGGGATAAAACTTCACACTCCCAAAAGATGTGTGTATGTGTTGCCAGTGGCTCACCACAGGCTCTCCAACACTCCGATCCAGATTCCACACCAAATTTCCCAGTGATTTGTGGGGTTCTAAAAAATCTAATCACACATTTCCAACCAAACTCTCTACATGACAATGATCTAGTAGCCTTATGTAGTACCAAGTATATTGATTCCTATTCTTCATCTTGTCTTAATAAACCCATCTCTTGCTCCCATCTTTTTTGCCAAGTTCTTGTCCCTTTGTCCTTATTATAAATTAAGGCTTGATAAGTATATGTTATTATATATTCTGGGATACCCACCTCTATTGTTTTAACTAAGATTTTGGATAAAGAATTTATCTTTTCGGAGTCCCAGCTTAGCCCTACCAGTTCTTTACAATGATTTATTTGTAAGAATCTAAAGAAATCACTTCTTTTCAGACCAAAGAGTAAACTGAAGAAAGGTCCCTCCTCTATAGCACTGGAAAAAGGTCACAAAGCCTCAATCCATCCATCTCTTGAATGTATTATCTAGACTTGCTGGGATAAATCTAGAATCATCTGTAATTTTTAGAAAAAGCTGTGCAGTTTTGTCCTTTGTATTCAGAATTATTTTCCTCCAGATTATAATTAGTTGTCTTGTATTTTGGGATTTAATATCCTTCTCTAACATAGATCTGGATAAGGTTGGGGTAAATAAATATTTCTCTATCCCATCCCTCAAATCTCCCATCTCTATTTCCTTCCAAAAGGGATTAGAATTTCTGTCTACCCACTGTAAGACATGTGCAATCATTGCTGCTTGAACATATCTTTGTAGGTTTGGGAGTGCAAGTCCCCCATTTTGATTTTGGGAGTTGAAGTATTTCTAATTTTATTCTAGGTCTTTTCTTTTGCCAAATGAATTCTGAAATCATCTTGTTCCATTGTTTAAAATCTTTTTTGGTTGGATAGAATGGCAAGGACTGAAAAAGATAAAGTAGCCTCGGGAGGACATTCATCCTACTGGTATCTATTCTTTGGATCAAAGAGATAGGTAAAAGCATCCATCTCTGCAGGTCATCTTGTATCGCCTTTATCAGCGGTATATAATTAATGTCATATCATTTTGATTTTGAAGTGTCTTTGTGTATAATTATACCTAGGTATCTGAGGTCTGTGGTTGTCCATTTTAGGGGGAACCTTTGCTGTAATTCAGTGCTGGGATGGTAATTTATGATCAGGACCTAGGTCTTGCTGGTGTTTAATTTATATTCTGAAAGGTTTTCAATCTCCTGTAGGACCATAAATAAAATTGGCAGAGAAGTCTCTGGATTTGTAAAATAGATTAACAAATCATCAACAAAAAAAGCCAATTTGTGATTACTTTCTTGTAATCTTATTCCTGAGATTGCAGGGTTTTCCCGAATTGCTTGTGCTATGGGTTTGGCATATAGGGTGAACAGAAGGGAAGATAGGGGCAGCCCTGTCTAGTGCCTCGGGTCAATGAAAAAAATGATGAAAAATATCCATTTACTTTAATCATAGCTCGGGGTGAAGAATATAGCTGGTTTATAACTGTTAGGAAGGCCTTAGGGAAATTGAATTTTTCTAAGGTGTACTTCAAGAATTTCCAGGAAACTTGATCGAAAGCCTTTTGGGAGTCCATGCTTAGTATTAGTGTAGGGGTATGATCTTTTTATACTTCTTCTAAGAGATATATTGTATGTTTGATATTATCTGTCGTTTGTTGTTTAACTATAGATCTGGATTGATCTTTTCTAATTAACTCAGGGAGAAGGTTTTCCATTAATTTTGCTAAGATTGCCGCAAAGTATTTATAGTCCTGATTGAGGACTGAAATAGGGCGATACTACGATTCTCAGTTAGAGGGGTCCTTCTTTGGTTTTAAAATTGCTGATATGTTAGCGTAATTCCAACTATCTGGAGGAGGGGAGGACTCCTCTTGTATTCCATTAAAAAGTCATGTGATAGGGTGAAGCAACTCAGTTTTAAAAGTTTGATAAAATTCTACCGTGTATCCATCAGGGCCTGGGCTTTTGTTCAATTTAGAGTTATGTATAACAAGATCAATTTCTTAGGGGAAATTTGTCTTATCAGCCTATTTTGTTTTTCTTCGGACATTTGGGGGAGGCTAATGTGATTAAAAAATGCCTATTTTTTCCTTCGTCAGGTTCTCCAGGTTGATTGTTCAGTGTCGAATAAAAATCCCTAAATTCTTCTAATATATCCTTTGTTTTATATAGAAACTGATGTTGATGGGGTGTTTTATTTTAATTATAGTTGACATAGCTTGAAGTTTCCTTAGTCTATAAGTTAATATTTTGGCTGCTGTACTTCCACCCCCATAATATTTTTGCTTGCTACACAACAGGGCTTGTTCTGTTTTTTTGATTTAATATATCTTGAAGTTGCTTCTTTATTTTATTAATCTGTGAAATCAGTGTATTATCCCCAGCTGAATGTAGTTGCTGTATCCTCCCTAGTTCCCCCTCTAGATCCTGTTGTTTCTGTTTTCTTTGTTTGTTTTTTTGTGATGCATAGGAAATAATCTCCCCTCTCATAACTGATTTCAATGTATCCCATAGAAGTCCCTCTGATGTCTCTGGTGATGAATTTTCTTGTATTATGCGGGGTATCCAAGCCTTAATTTTGTCTTTAAATTTAGGAACTTTCAGTAGCATATTACTGAATCTCCATTGTCTCTGTATAAATTACTGTGCCACGTCTAGCTCTATCAGAACTGATGCATGATCAGAAATATAGATGGGCTTAATTTCTACTCTGTGTATCTTATCTAAGAATTCACTGGCTAACAGAAAATAATCTATATGAGAATAGGTGTTATGAACACCTGAATAATAGGTATACTTTCTTGAAGTTGGATGGCTATGCCTCAAAGTGTCTATCAACGATAAATCCCTAATCAATCTCTTAGCATGCTTTTGTCCTTTAGGAGCACTAGTAGGTTTTGGGTTTGAACTGTCCTTTGCAGGGTCAAAAAGCATATTTAAATTCCCCCCCCATTAGGAGCAAGCCTCATTTAAAATCTATTATTTTATCTAATAAAAATTGGTATATTTTACCATCAGATCCTGGAGGTACATAAAGGTTGGCCACCGTAAGTAGTTGGCCCTCCCATACTCCCCATATCATTGCTAATCTCACCTCCCCATCATGATATGATTTCTGAACCTGGAAAGTGGATGATTTAGGTATTAGTATTGCTACCCCCCTCTTACATCCCCTCGCATATGAACTGGCAATCACCTGGGATATCTCTCGTCCAAGTAGTTTATGATGTTCACTAATAGAGAGATGGGCTTCCTGTAATAGAATAAGTTGGGGATGTCCTCTTTGTAAATGTGAAATGACCTTAGTCCTTTTCATTGGGCTACTTAGGCCATCAACATTTTGAGAGATCACCCTGAGGATTCTTTTATTCTGTGTCATTTATATTGTATATTCTCTCCCTTCCTCCCTCTCTCCCTCTCATTTTTTCTTCCCACCTCTTTTCTGTTATTTGTAACATCCATTTACCTTGTTGACTCACCAAAGGGGTCCTTTCTATCAAACCATCTCTTAATTCTTCTTTTAATCTAATGTACTTCTGGGCTCCGCCTCGCCTGTTATAGCCCCCCTCCCCTTGAAATAACCAGCTCCAACAGGCAACTATGTACATGTGTACTTCCAGACTCAGAGATACCTCTAATTTGGATGAAATATTTTGTCAAGCTAGAGCTTCTTGTCTATCTATACAGACCTGCCCTCGGGGGGAAAAAATAACCCCCAGAATGGAAACTAAATCTACCTCCTTTCTCCCAAGGATCCTCTACTTGAGTCACCCCTAGTTGGGGTTGTAGAAAAAGATAACCACAAAAAATAAATAAAATATCCATATCCAAAAAAAGCAAAATAAAATATATAAAGGTGCCTAACATAAGCATTGTCCACCTTTAGGAGCTCCTATACTCACCCGATATATATTTATATCCATCAATGTTTTAGCCATTGTATATGGACCTTTCAAAATTATTGTATGATCTCTTTCCCTCTTCATTATACATATGCAATTGTATACAGTGTCCTTCTCTCCAATGTCATTTCTTCTTTAGTTTGGTTTCTAAGTCCAGAACTTATTTTGATGAAATCTTTCAAATATATCAGTTCAGTCTCAGCCAAAGTCAGAAAGCCCAAGAATAATATTGTGTCATTGTTTACATGCCTTGAGTACATGGGCTCATAACAAAGAAAACCTTTTTTGACCCTTGACCTTCTTTGTAGCATGGCATTATTTCTTATCTATGTCTCTCCCCTCTGGTCTGTTTCCTCTGCCTTTTGGTCTCTTCTGGGTCTCTCTCACAGACTGTTCTCTCAAGGAGTGAGACTTTAGTTAGAGAGTATGCATCTTTGCCCCAAGCAGAAAGGAGAGCTCCCCTGATCCTCCCCAGAGTGACCCCTCCGAGATCCCTCCCAAATTAAACCTATAGTCTATCAGGGACTCATATCACCTCTCCTCCCCATTTATTGTGGGAATTCCCAAGTCATCTCTCCATATTTATATGCACCTTTCATTTTCTCTTCCTCCATGAGCACACTCTTCGAATGTGTCCAAGCCCATATTAGTTATTTTTCTAGTGTTGAATATTTAGGATATAAAGAGAATAAGCTGACTTCTCAGCTCTTCTCCCCACATCCATTAAGCTCTGCTCAAAGTAACACCATCTTGCTAAGTGCCCCATCTAGTGGTGCCATGGATGATCGATGGCAAAGAGCCCCACATTGATCCAATCCTTCCTTAGTAGGGATATTTTAGGAATAAGAGGTGAGACTCCCCCCAGTTCCCAATTAGAGGGATCACCCTGGATAGGTCACCCCAGGTAGACCCCAGAACTCCCCCCCACTCCGAGATCAGGGGAAAGGAAAAGGATGCCCCCCTCCCTCCGTCCCCTCTCCTATATCTTTTTTTCTGTTCCTCTCTCCCCTCCTCAGCACAGGGAGAAAAAATAAATAAATGATGTCTCATTTTAGCTTACTCAGTTAGACATTTTAAGATGTGTCAATTTGTTCAGAAGTGAATTGTCCCAAAAGTTTTTTTCATTTCCTCAAGGGTCTCTTGTAAATTCTTCCCTGTTCACTGGTTCATGCTGGTCTCAGATTCCCCCACCCTGTCTCTGGCCTGGTAATTTTGTTGGTAATTCAAAACCTCACTTTCTTAGATCTTCCACCGCTGTCTGAATCGACTCGTATACTTTTTGCCCATTCGAATACTGAATAATTAATTTCTCTGGATATGGTGTATGAAATTTTAATTTTAGATGTCGGAGAATTGCTTCTCACTTTCTCATGTACAGATATTACGGCGAAACCACACATGATTGACAGTGAGGCTCAATGTAATATCATTGGGGATCTCTGGCAGATATGCTTCAATAAAACTCTCATGACAGTGTAGTACCTCAGTATGATTCTGACACAGAGGATGAATGCAACTCAACATCAGATTCTGAAGAATCCCATGATCCTAATGATTCAGACTCTGTGCCTAGTGGTGTTGGTGATGACGATGAGTTGGATGAAAGCACAGAGGGTCCATATCATTGGTATGCCTAATTTTTTATTTATTAATTTTTTTTATTTTAGTCTTTGGTAACCGGGTAAGGCCCACTAGGCACAAGTGCCTGTTTTCAGGGGCGACCTGGGGACACTGGGCAACATGCATTTCTAGTACTAAAATATGTTATAGTACAGCATTAAAGAGCAGCTTCCTACTGTCCATGTTGCTTCCCACCACTAGCATGGTTGATGATTGACCTGTTCAGTACTCATCTCCTGAAGTCTGGCATAAAAATTCATTATTGTTTAAAAGCTATCTTACTTGTAAATTCTTATTTCTTCATGCCAACAAAGAAAGCACTGACTTCCTGGTCATAATACCACAGCCCCATGCACCCGTCTTGTGATGTCACAAAATGAAGGCTGTGTAATCATGCCCATTACCTTCTATGGGTCCAATAGTTACACCTATTTATATGCCATTTACAGTAGTGATTTTATTAAATCAAAGCAATCGACTAATAGGATTATTATTATTCGATCATTCGGTTTCATGTAATAAAATCCCAGCAGTAACTGGTATAAAAGTAGGTAGTAATATTGACACCATATAAGGCAATGGAGCAAGCTCAGACAACCTTCAGTTTAGTGACATCAAAAAACAGTGCTGCATGGGCCAATGTTGGGACATGATATTCTGACCATGAAGTCTATTTTTTTTTTTTTGCTGGGATGCCAAAGTGTGAATTTACAATTAAGATATGTTTTAAACAACAATGCATTTATACGCCAAACTTCAGAACGTGACTACTGAACAGGTCGGTCATCAACTAAGCTGTGGCAGGCAGCAACTAGGAACATGTTCTTTAACATAAGCAGTCTTACTGTTGATTGTTAATTCACTACTAACATTTTTTAGTAAAAAAGTTGTGTGGGTTATGGCATAGCGGCGCATCGGTAGTATTACGATTGGTGACGCAAGTGACCCATGTTCGGTAACGAGGTCTGTTTGAAGGAGTGCCGACTAGGGGGTGAGTGATTGAGTGCCGAACAGGAGTATTGGGAAGTGACTGTTACAGCTCGGTGACTCTCCGTTGTAACAGATTCTGCCATAGAGGAATGCTTTCTGTCAGTACTAATGAGCTGATCTTTAATGAAGACCACACATAATAATACTATGTTTAGTGTGTGGCAAGTATGTATTGGTATTCCCGTACTGAACTACCTTGACTGCATCATTATCAGTGTCCTAATTTCTGTTGATAATAATAATTACATGTTTTGAAGTTTTCTTATATATTCCATTATGTATTGCTACATAGTGAAATAAAGACTCCGACTGAGGAAGAGAAGGAGTACATAGTATTTCATGAACAATTAATGGAACTCTTCACGATGTGTAGTCATTGCCTAGCTCCAACAAAGGCAGCAGTTAACAGAACATGTGATATAGCAATACATGTCCTTCAGGAATGTACTGAATGTGAGTTTCAGAGATCATGGCATAGCCAGCCGTAAATAGGGCAGCTTCCTGTGGGTAATTTATTAATATCAGCTGCAATACTGTACTCTGGACAGTTATCATCAAAAGTACTGAGAAAGTTTGACTTTCTAAATATTTCCTGTATTGTGAAAACAACGAATTTTAAACATCAGCAATCATATCTCGAGCTCATTGTTTTGCGTGTGAGGAAGCAGCATCAGACTGGATTGATGGATCAGCTAAGAACAATGGAAGGAGGGCTCATATTGGCTGGCGATGGGTGATCAGATAGCCCCGGACACTGTGCAAAATACAGTGCTTTTACTGTTATTGAACAGAGGATCAACAAAGTACTTGACATACAAGTAGTGCAGGTAATGAGGAATGCTGACATAAAAATATGAACTATATGAAATTGAACAACCGTATTTTTGAAAGTGTTGTTTCTGATTCCCTCTGACCTTGACAGGTGACAAAACACAGTGTTTGTGCATAGAGTTGCTGATCATGTTCACAGTGCACAAGCATTCATATGTTCCCTGGTGGTCTAGTGGTACCCCCTCCTTCCCCGTACCTGTGATCACTAAATAGAATGGTATTATATATCCCTTCCAGTCCAGTGGCACACCCTTCCCTCCCGATGCTCAAATAGCCATGGAATAAATATTTACACCCTCCCAGGTAGTGGAGCTGTACCTCCCACCCCATCCGTGACATGGTGTAATGGAGTCCAGTGGTCCACTCCCTCTTCTTACAGGCCCACTGCTCACCCAGCAACCCCCCCATCCATTATCAGCAGGCAGCTGCAATCAACCCGCATACCTACCTGACACTCAACAAATGACAGCTTACAGTATGAGATGTATGCCCATTGCTGCACATTCTGTACAAATGGGCTTGCAGTGCATACGTACATGTCACCCACAAATATGTGAATGAATGGCCTTCATTCACACATCTGTTCATGACCTTCATTCACATATTCTTGGCCCTGCAATGAACCTTCATTCACATATATGCGAGTGACATGTACAGTCTTCACTCCAAGCCAATTAGGACATAGTGTGGACCAATATGCATACAGTTCATACTGCACACTGTCCGGTGGTGGTGTGGTATGTTGTTGTGTTGCAGCTGTCCACCGATGACGGATGGGTGGGGCTGGGTGGGCAGTGATCCTTTGGGGGGGCCATACGGCACCACCAGTGAGATATTGTAGTATGTTACACCAGTGATCCAGGTAATGGGCAGTGTGGGGGGTACTGCTGCAGTACCCTGAAGTGTGTAGCTATGTATTTGACTGCTGTTGGCTCATCATGAATGATCACAGCTATGAGGAGGAAGGGATGTACCAGTGCACTGGCAGGGATTGTAAGTCATGCATCTTTTGCGTTGACTGCTGTGGGGAGGAGGGGTTCCACATGTCATCCTCTGGAGGCACCAAAGACTGTGCAGGGTGACAGGTGCATTTTGCTGCCCTCACCTGCACAACACATGCATGTTGCATGCATTATAACCCCTTTTCATACTGCTGGCTGAATAACAGGAATTTGCACAGCGTACTGTCTTGCACTGGCACAGTTCACATTCCTAGTATCCATCCAGTGTGGCCATGATGTGCCAGTGCATCCTATTTGTGCAGTAGGCATTATGTGCTGTATTGAGAGCAGATGCACCATGGCTCAACTCCTTTGAATATATCCACTGGTTTGCACAGCACAACTCAGTTGCATTGTGCAACCACGTGTGCCATTGCCAGGTGCAGTGAATATTGGCCTATTTATATATTAGAGACAAAACACTCCATTTAATGCATCAGTTAGGGTTGTTCCACATTGACAAAAGTGAGGAAATTCAGTTTTAGGGTTGAAAGCCCCCCTTGTACCCCCAGCCCACCACCCAACTGGTATCAGGGTGCACATTGGGGTCATTGGCCCTAACTCTCACCCATCACATGTGTAAAGAAGCAGAGGTATAGGAGAATGGGGTGAGAGTTAGGACCAATGACTCCATGCACACCCCAATGCCGGTTGGGGGTGGGGTGTGTAGTCCAGTGGGGCTAACCCTAACACCGAATTTCCTCACTTTTGTTGCTGTGGAACAACCCTAACTGATGCATTAAATAGAGTTTTTTGTCTCTAATTCCCCTTCTTTTTGAGAATGATGACGACAAATAGTGAAAGTAATGCAGCGGCGGAAGCGCGGGGCTGCCAGTTGATGTCTTGTTACACAGTAACAGGAACTGCAAAGCAAATGCAAGCAGCAAGGGTAATGCACATGGCAAAGCAAACATAAATGTCTTGTGACATAGTAACAGGAACAGCAACGCAAACAGAATTGCCAACAGTGGCGCACATGGTAATGGAAACATAAATGGTAAAGGAAACGTTAATAGAAACACAATTGCAAAGTGACGCCAAAGCAAACAGTGACACAAATGGACATTGAAACACATACGAAAATGAAACTGGTAACGTGAACAGTGATGGCAGTGGTATTTTAAATGGAAATGTTAAGTGTCACAGCAAAAAGAAAGTCAAAGGGAATAGAACCGGGAACACGAATGCAAGCGCACACGTAAATGCAAACCGTAACATGCACAGGCATGGTATCACAATTGTAAATGCAAATGGTAAAGTTAACATGAAGAATAATGTCAAAGAAAAGAGAAATGGGAACAGAAGAGCGTACGGAAATGCAAACCGAAATGTGCATGGGCACAGTACCGTAATTGTTAACGCAAATGGTAACGGTAACAGCAACAATAACACCAAAGGAAAGAGAAATGCAAATGCAAGTGAGTACAGAAACACAAACCATTATGTGCACGGTCATGGTACCGCAATTGTAAATGCAAATGGTAACAGTAACAGCAAAAATAACGCCAAAGGAAACAGAAACAAAACAGAAACTCAAGGATGTATGGAAACACAAACCATAGCACACGTGCACAGTACCACAATTGCAAATGAAACAGGTAATGGTAACAGCAACAATAACACCAAACGACACAGAAACGCAAACACAAGTGAAAACGCAAACTGTAACGCACACAGTGATGTAGATGGTAACGGTGCAGCAAGAGGTAATGGAAACGCAACTGGAAACACTAACTGGCACAGTAACGAAAGGGCACACCCTTCTGTTCCCCAAAAAATGCATTGGAAAACACAGTGAAAACAAAGAATGTATACATAACAATAGGCCTTGGAGCAGAAAATGAGGACTTGGAATATTAAATTGCTTATATCTCAGGAACTGCACGATGTAGAAAAAAAATGTTAATTTCGTATGAATTATGACTTTCCTGGCTAGTCTTGTACTTAGCTTCCATCTGGGGGGCTAAGCATTTTTGTGACGAAAAGTCCGTATCTCGCACCGTTTCCGAGATACAGGCCCCGAAAGGCGCGACGGATGCTGTAATGTTATCCAACGGGAAAAAGCATCAATTTCGGAGTGCCGTCATTGTGCTGCCTTGTAATATTTTTTCACCAAACCACCAAAAGGCACATCAGTGGGATGTTGGCTTTCTTCCCTCCAAATTTCAGCCCAAAAGACCAAATTGTTATTTTGCATCGGGGCGGCAAAGGATTCCTGTAATCCGGCGGATGCCATAATGTTATTCTATGGGAAAAAGTGTCAACTTTGGAGTGCCGTAACTTTGCCGCTGTGTAATATTTTTCACCAAAACAGTGAAAGACACATCTGGGAGATGTTGGCTGCGTTCCTTCCAAATTTCAGTCCAAAAGACCAAACTGTTCTTTTGCAGCAGGGTGGCAAAGAATTGCTGTCATTTTGCCATAGCCTGGAAAAGTACTGTCAAACTTTGTGAAAGCTTTCACAAATTCATTCGACAGTGCTGCAAGTGTGAAAGTACTTTGCGAAAGTACTTTTTCCATAAATTTGAAAAACGTATTTCTGGGGTGTTTTACCCCAAAATAAAGACATGCCTAGAATCCTCAGCATCTGGCTAGGTAAATACAAAAAGAATTAGGTTGCTAGAGGATCCCAGATTTAAATGCCAAGCATTTTTCTGATCACCAACTGAAAACAAAATGGCAGATTTGTGAAAGTAAAAGGGTCATTTGCGAAAGTAAAAACTGCATTTGCGACACTTTCGAACTTTTTGTTAACTTTTCCCATTGACTTATAATGGGAACTTGTTTTTTGAATAACTTTTGAACCATTTAATATTTTTTCAGAAAACTTTCAAAAGGCACATCGGGCATGCTGGCCGCACATTCCCTGAAGTTTTCGGGCTGGTCACACAAACCGTGCAACCTGTAGGCGAGAGCAAAGAAATCACAAAAAAGCGTAATTGCACAATTCGTTGTCGCTTAAAAACTCCGCAGCTGTATATCTGACTGGTACAAAACTTGGCAGATCCTAAGACCTACCATACTCAATTATGCATACCAAATTTTAGGCACATCCATTGAACTGCGACAAAGTTATTAAGGTACAAAATTTGACTCTTTAACCTTAAAAGTGCTACTCAACCCACTACCGTGCTACCATAATATATATATATATATATATATTTGTTATTTTTTATTTAGAGATATAGTAAGCCACTCTGTGTATTTTTTATGCAGAGTAATGAAGTTAATTATAGCACTTGGTGTGAACTGGAGGGCCTGAAGAGAGTTGTAGCATTTCTAGAAAAGAGAGAGCCAATGAAGACCGAAGTAATCATTACAGATAGACATTGCCAGATTGCAAAGTGGATCAGAGAAAACCTTCCTAAAACAAAACATCATTTTGATATATGGCACATTGCCAAGGGTGAGAGATTACAACATTTTAATGAGAGAAAAGAGAGACATTGAAAGAGACCATGTAATAGTGTAGTGAAAAATATCTATTGACAGCTGTACCACTACATCTTGTACCCCTGTAATTCCAGATAGCATACATGCAAGAAATACTGTGTGTGGTACAAATATTGTTATGACACTAATGTAACAACAAACAGTGGTTTAAACCACATAATATTTGCCTCACATACCCACAATAACAAAACGTGTAACGTTTCAGAATGTAATACATTAACAGCTAATGACTTTTGGAAACATGACACATTATGTTAATGTGTGATTGTGAGGTAAACATGATGCGTTACCAACAACTGATGGATGACATCAGCAGGGTGCGAATTGTTAACAGGATGAGAGAAACATGACTGAAAAGAATGAACATGCTTGAGTCACCAGTATTGCAGTGTTGGGTTATGTTGGAAAGCAAGATATTCTGTGCCTTGAGAGCAAGTTTATCTGAATCAAAAGTATGCCCTTTCTTCATCCAACTTTTTTCTAAGCATGCATGACCTATTTTTTATGCATGGCAACCTTTAGATCATATTGTCTGGTTTAGCATACTCATGTTATATAGTACTTGGCAATATTTTACTGTCTGTTTTATAGTCAGTTAAAACTGTGATTGCAGCAACATATATATAATGCCACTTATGCGTCGTTCATCATTCAGATACAGTACTGTGTTATGCTTACCTGTTCTACATTTATTTACATCTAAAGCTGTTGTGAAGAAAATCGAGGCAGTTTCACAACTGCGTGGCTGTGAAGATGTTGGATTTTGGAGGCAATCAATTGTCAATCATACTGTATGTATTGGTAGGCAATTTCAACTACAGATGGCAATGAGGAATTGATTGCCGCAAAGTGGGAAAGTGTGATGAACCACATCACAAACAAGCATGAAGGCCACAAAAAACAGTTGTTTCAGACATGTTCACATGGCCATCTAGAAGGAGAGGACCACATTAAGCAATGGTTTGCTCCAAGTAAGGCTCCTAATTGTGATGTGTTAGAGAAACATTATATGTAGAATTCATATAACTACTTATTTATCCCAGAACTGTTATCATGAATATATGTATTTATATAATTGCATTATTAAATTATAGCTGACAAAGTGACTGTCAAGTTAGAATCCATAGTCACATCAAAGATGCTTGTGACTGATGTGAAAAGATTGTCAACTAATACCAGACATCAAGCCTAGAGGCTTTTCATAGCCTTATTCTGCACTACGCACCAAAACATACTGCGTTCTCTAATATGGGCATGCACACCAGGTTACTATAACTTCTTCTGTAATGGATGTCAATAGTATAAAACTTCTTAGGTTATATGACCTTGAAGGAAGCAAGAAAAATTATTTTTAATATCTGTCCAATAGGTTGACACTTGCTGCCATGCATGTCAATGAGAACAGCAACTGAGTACATGCTAAGATAAGAGAGGGGAAGGAAAAAATATTCTGTTCAGTTTCCTAAGTTCAAGAAGGGAGGATACTGTATAAGAAAAGACATGACTAAGCTAACATACGGTAATGATCATAGCGAAATCTTTATTTGATTGGTTATAGAAGGTGAACACTTGTTTTCATCACTTAGTGCGTATGGGTTTCTGTTTCTGAATAGAGTTGTATGTATATCAAGAACTGTTACACACACAGCAGGTGTTGTATTCAACATAAATATTGAGACTGAATAAACAGGTGTTTATATCAACAACCAACATGGAAAGTGTGTGTGCATAATGTGACTTTATACAGTACTCACCATATATTACGTTATATAATTGTTTTGTTATCCTTTTCAAGCAATAAGACACTACAGGTTGTACATGTAACATATTTCATTGCATGGACAGGGCATAAGGCACGAGGCCCATAGCCGAGCACCTTTAGGCCCTGGTGTATAGTGCCAATGTTACATACACACCATGGAGAGTCATATCACTGTTATAAACTGGTCTTTCCTTTTTAAAATATTTTTAGTTAGAAAGCAATCTTTGTATGGAGATGGGCTACTCACTCTCCCTGGCCACACATCACAATTTAGGAGAGTGGGGGGGGGTGGTTGAATGGGCAGATAGGGGACACCATGATGATGGAAGTGATCAGCAGGCATATGGTTCTGCACTGGTTATGATCCCTTCCACAAATTGATAGGTAGACAAGGATTATCACCAAAAAACTAGATAAGGGACTGAACTGCATAAAACTATATAAGTTGTACCATAGTACTGCAGGAAGTATCATATAACTCTTTGCATTGTTTTTCTTTTTACAGGATTTGCACAACAGTTAATGAAAGAGGTGAGAAAGGCATATGAGTCCAGCACAAGAGAATTACAGACATCAATCACAGACTTACATGATGCATTGCCATCGGCTCTGTGTTCCACTTTTGAGAGACTAGATAAGGAAGAAGCAGTTGCTCAGTTTGTGAGTCAATTTACTGTCAGTCATTAAGACACTGTTACCCAAGACCGTTCACTAACAATGTATAGTTCAGTAGCACGTTTTTGACATACATAGACAAAAAATGTGTGTCATAATACCAAAACCAGAAGTGATACCCAATAATGACAAGAGTTGCATTGTACAAACTGTCAAAAATAGATCATATATGTGTAGGTGACTATGTGGTGGTGGGGGAGTTTGCCTGTAACCTGACAGTGCATGCATTCTATGTTACTTGCAATGAGAAGTCTGAATCAGTGTTATAAAGTATTATTAAACAGAAACCTGCAAATTCAGAACAGCATGGAATAAGATACCATCAGAATACAATTCTACATACAACTCTCTTGATTTATGGATGGATCATTCAGTTATGATGGTACTTTGAATCTTAAAGACCTGGTTCCTAGTAGCTGCCTGTCACAGCCTGGTTGATAACTGACCTGTTCAGTAGTCATCTCCTGAAGTTTGGTGTACATATCCATTGTTGTTTGAAAGATATCTTATTTGTAACTTCATATTTTGGGATACCACAAAAAAAAAGCACTGACTTGAAGACTTGAAGATGGCAGGGCAGTGTGGTAGGGTGGTGGGAAGCATGAGTAGAGTGTTGGGATGTCTTGGCAGAGGGATCATCAGCTGGAGGAAGGAGGTTCTGATCCCCCTGTACACCCCACTGGTCAGGCCTTATCTGGAGTATGGGGTCCAGTTCTGGAGGCCTTACCACAAGAAGGATGTGGAGAGGGTGGAGAGGGTGCAGAAGAGGCCAACCAAGATGGTGAAGGGGCTTAATCAACTGCCATACGAGGAGAGGCAGGGAGCCCTGGATATGTACCCTTTGGAGTTGAAAAGGGAGAAGGGGGACATGATAGAGACCTTCAAGTACCTAAAAGGGATAAACAAGGTGGCTCTTGATAACCCCTTCTAGATGAAGAAGTGTATCAGAAAATAGGTCAATGATCTCCATCTGGAGGAGGGCAAGTTTAGGGGCAACATCAGGAAGAACTTCTTTACAGAGATGGTGGTGGACTCCTGGAATGGGCTGCCTAGGGAAGTGGTGGGAGTGAATTCAGTGGGAGGGTTCAAGAGAGCATGGGACAGACAGAGAGGGCTGTTGAAAGGTGGGGGGCAAATCAGGGGCAGGCCTGGGGGGGGATAGGCAAAGGTGCAGAGTAGGTGGGCCTGGAGGTCCTTTTCTGCTGACACTTTCCTATGTTCCTATGTTTCCGGTCCTAATACCATGCCACCGGATCGACACATGCAGACCTGTTTATGATGTCAGAAAACTAAGGCTGCATGAACACACCACATTTCCTTTTATGGAGTCAATATTTCTACCTATTTTTATGCACTTTTACTGTTGTGATTGAATAAAATGTAAGTGATCTCTCGACTACTAATGACCCTATCAGTCAATAACTTTGATTTAATAAAATTCACAACTGTGAATGGTATGAAAATAGGTGTAAATATTGTCCCCATAGAAAGCAACGGGGCTCACTTACATAGCCTTCGTTTTGTGCCATCACAAAACAGGGGTGTGTGTGCCACTGTGGGGCTATGATACTATGACCAGGAAGGTGGTGCTATCTTTGCTGGCATGCCAAAATAAGAATTAATGAGAAACATATCTTTTAAACAACAATGGATTTTTCTGCCAAATTTCCATAGATGAGCACTGAACAGGTCAACCATCCACCATGTTGGGGGATAGCAGCAACACAGACAATAGGAAGCCACTCCTTAAGTTTGCAATGTTATAGACATGCAATTGTACAAAAGTCCTAAATAACCGAAATATAAACTTGTCTGCCATGTCATACTTTTAAATAGTACTAGTAACAAACTTATTGAGTAATAACATCAAACAGTGAAAGGACACAGTGCAAATTGTGCATTTCATCAAAAATGTCTTCCTATGCAAATTGAAACACAGCATAGTTTTCACCCTCATCAGGGAATGTGTCTAGAAATTTTCTTCATAACACAAGCAGGCAGGGGTACGCGGTTATGCCGTCCTAACCATCCAAATGTCCACCGTACTACCTTACAGCAAGCAATGTAATTATATCGTCTGTAAGATAGAAAGAAAAGTAATTAGAAAACATAATATTGATGAGCCTGAAAAACACACAGATACTGAGAATGGATTTCTTTGAAGTGTACATATCAGATAATAGCTAACAGAAATACTTCTTCACCTTACTATTCTGTAATAAACAAGTCTTAAAACAGAAGTTACATATTAGCTGCCATACTGAGCATGACCAAAAAGTGACCTGTCTGAGACTCATATGAAATGTGGCAGAACTCTGTCCTGGATGAAACAAATGATATGCCTCATAAATTGTTATTTTGTCTTATTGTTACAAAAGGAAAGACTTCCGCTAACCATGCCACATAGCACCCCTGTTTGTAGATGTCACAAAACTAATGCTGAGTAAACAAGGGCAAATTCATTAAAATTGGCATGCTATTTTAACATGTTTTTATACACTTAGTTGTTTGGATTTTAAAAACAGAAATAAATATATGCTCCATATTAGTGGAATTCTTTGCGCTAACACAGTCTTTATTGTCTGACATCAACAAACAGGGTCGAGTGGGCAGGTATGAGGGCATTTGTGCACACAGGGAATTTGGTCATTTCAACAGTGCTAAGGCAAAATACACAGTTAGGAGGATTATAACTTTTTACAGCCAGGATGGATGTCTGCCACATTTCATGTGGGCTCTCACAAACAGGTCACTTGTCAACAAAACTCATGCTGGCAGCAATTTGCTAAGTATGAAGCTGATCCTTAAACATGTGATATTGATGAAGTATTGACTGTCACTAAAAGCTCGGTTAAAAACCAGGGCATCTGTAATCTCATACTGCATAAAAGTAAATGTTTGTGAGTGCCATCCGAGTAAACTTGGCCTGTTCTATCAAGGGTACTGTGGTGTGACACTGACATCTAGACGTACTACAGTGCACTCCACTACCATACAGTGATCAAGACACGATGTAGTGATGTCCCCCCAACACCCCACTGACAGAACTGTTAAGTTACCTGGTCATATTCCCACCATCAAAAAATGCACAAAACAGACAATTCATAATACGCTCAAGTATTTTTCACCACACACCCATCCTCCAGCAACTCTGGCCAGTTTGTAGTGTAAGGATATATGAAAAGAGACAGCACCTTTGCCGATAAGTTGATGAGGTCTTGGTGTGTGTTGTGGTGCTGATCAGCATTGGGGAATGCACGTCAAGAAGGAGTTACAGGCTATAAGAAATGCAGGGGAAAAAAAAGAAAGCTAATCAGCCACACTGGTTTGATTTTGCCGTGTGTATGCCCAGAATGACTGAAAGAGGGATGAAAAGGTAGTGATTTTTTTTTCAGGGAAATGTTTACAGTTTCTTGGATTTCAATCATAGGGATGATTCCATGTTGGCTAAAAAATTATACTATTTGAGTGGTGGAAGTGCAAATGCTCCTAGCACTCAATCAGTTACCCCTTTCAGCCAACAGGAAATCATCCCTTCCATTGAAATCCAAGAAACGGAAAACATTGCCCAGAAAAAAACTCATTACCTTTTTCCACCTGCTTCATTCCTTCTTGGCGCACACACACACAACAAAATCAAACCAGTGGGTCATACAGAAAAAGGAAAGGGGTGAACTTTTTAGTTCTGTAAAGCAACCTGTGGTGTAACGGGACATGCTCAGTAATGAACATAGTGGCCTGCACTGTGAAGAAGGGTGAGCAACAGCAAGAGATCGGTGATATTGGAGAAGAGCAGGGGGGGTGAGAAACTCTAATTTCTGTTAATGTCAGGCTACAGAAAAAAAGGCGCTGCCTCTTATTGGTTAATGTTTTTTAAAATATTCTGCTTCACATTTACTGGTGGTTCATCTATTAAAGGATTATATTTGGAGGTGTACATTACAGCGAGTGGCATAAGAAGCAGCAACAGTGCTAGCTGTACTGTAATGCACCACAATTGATTATTTTTTTATGACAATGTTTGTTGTATCTTTGAGAAAATTGCAAGGTGGCATCAAGTGGGGACCTTATACTGTGTATATAAATCAGTGTTTTCTGTGTGTGTGTGTCTGTGTGTGTGTGTGGTTCTACCTCTTGCTAAAGTAGGGAAAACAATGGTGATGTAAATGCAATAACAAATGCAAATCATCAACATCAAAAATTATAGCATTTTACATTTAGATTGTCAGCAGTTATGAATTTGGCTAATATGTTTCACAGTTATCAAACTTTGCACTTAGAAAAACATGGCAATTAAACATCTGTTATTTAGCCACTATCAAAAATGTTATGAACTGTATATAGGTTTTGGATTATATCAATCAGATAAATTCCCAAAACATGTGTGGTATTCACATAATGCATCCGTTGCCAATGCATTTCTTTTCAATAAAACATTTTCATGTGATTCATTGATTGTCAAGACTGAATGTATGACAATGAGCAGTGAATGTAAGGACTGTGGGTTGGTGATGGATAGCAAGATAATCAAAACATACTCAGCCATGAATTGGTCCTCGATGTCATTCTCTGGATATTGCTGCCTATATTGGTAATATGCCACTTCTGACACCCAAGAATTAAGGCATACAGGATCAAACCCTGAATGGCAGGTTTAGCACAGATTTTCTGACCCTTCTTCCTGTTCAAGAGCATCAACTCTTATCGCCATCTGCTGTATTTCACGACAGCATCGACAGTTGAGCATGTCTTCCATTGCTTCATGCTTGGTACACAGGCACCTAATAATGCATAATTGATATAAATTAGAATAAATGATACAGGAATTAATTCAGGTAGCATCAACAACACCCATTACCATATAACCATGCATTGGCGGCAATACCATCAATTAGTAAGAGTATGGAAATGCATTATGGTAGTGCAATAAACAGACAAAATATCAATATGGCTTCGCTATGTAAGCAACAACACACTGAAGACTGTGCAGTTATTGGAATGTAATCAACACCACAGGTGCATTGTGAGGCAATGTGGTATCTGTCTTTGTGTAAACCATGTGAGTCTGTGTGTGTGTGTGTGTGTGTGTGTGTGTGTGTGTGTGTGTGTGGTGGGGTTGGGGGGGCAACACCCTATACTGCCCATCAAACATTTTGGAAATGACCTCAGTACAGGGACTATTTACTTCTTCAGACATTAAAACCTAAAGTTTTGAAAATGTTTGGCATGTTTTTTATTACTTTTTTCCTTAAACATTAGCTTGCTGGGGCCCATTTGATAAGTGCAATAAGACACTCCGAGGTGTGGGTTATGTCCTGATAAGCGCACTTTCCCAGGTGCTAAAGGCATTCAGCACAAGCGCCTCATGCCTTATAATGCACCTGGGGAGTGCTCTTATCAGGCCATAACCCACACCTCATCATGTCTTATTGCTGGCTTATCATCTGTCTCATAGCAGTGGGTTTATAAAATTGAATGACAATGTTATTCAGTATTCTACACACCAAGAATGAGATTGTTTGTCACATGATAGTATTCTCATGGTTGCTAGGGCAATGGTAAACCTCTTGAGCTGTGCTCTAGATGTTTACAGATCCCCTAGCAAGCACTTGAGGTGATTACACCATGGTTATCACCTGTAGATCATGCATTACTTCTATGTTATGCCATCGATATGACATCACTGTGTTGTTAATCCTTCTTTGAGTATATCATATCAAAGGTATATAGGATCAAGTCCGGGTAACCAAACACTTCAAGGATATTATTTCACCGAGTGGACACACTGGCTACTGATGACCTTTATAGCAAAGATTGAGAGGTCTGAAACACAACATTGTATCTAAAGGTGAAAGAATGGCCGAATAATGTATGGCTAATCATACACTGTGCTAAATAGTATATGATGACTGTAAAAAGTAAAAAATAAAAACACTTTTCCATATTTTTCATCACTTACGATGACACCCTACATTCACAACTGCCACTGTGAATCACACTCATGCACCAATGCCATACAGCAGTGGCCAACTCACAACGTCAGCTGTTGTCACTGAATGCAATAATACCATCCAGGGTGGCCTGTATTGTTGAACACTAGACCACCCAGGAATGTAATATGACCCAACGCCACAAACAGCAGGCCTTATATCTCCTGGCAGATCTAGTGTTCAACAGTAACGCCCACTCTGTAGGATATTGTTGCACTTCCAAAATGTCACTGCAAAAAACAAATGGTAACGCAAAAGTGTGATTAAAAAAAGTTTAATAGCAGTTTTTTTTTTACTTTCTATTTTTCCTCCTACCACCCCCCCATCTCCGACCCATCGGGGGCACCTGGGAGTCATCCCTCTGCCAGCCACCCTACCTATGACTGACCTTGTGCCCCATGGAGCTGTGGTTATCCCCTGGGTAGGGAATGAGGTGGGGTCCATACACTCTGTACACTTCTTGTCTCATCGGGCAAGGCAGCCTAGGTGGGTGGTGGCACATTGAGGGCATGCTCTTGGTGCCCTGTCTTCCTGGAGATGGAAGGCTGTTATCTTCCAGTTTCCTCCCTCATGTGGTGTGCATTCTGATGTCAAGGTGCTACATGCCGTCCACCATGTGTCTCATCCGGCCCCTCCTGCAAGCAGGGCTTGCTGTACCTTGAGCCTCCACTCAGGGTCAGGCAAGCTGTGGGCTTTTGGCCCCCTCCCTCCCCCCAGAGAAGGTGAGCAGTTGTGTGATGTTCAAGCCTTTGTCCCCCAGCCAGTCCTCCAGTGACCTAAGTCGGCTTCCAAACCTGGGTCAATGGCGTCGTGAGCATAAATCTAACTGCTGCACAGATGGGATGTTTAATATCAGTTTTTGAATAAAATAGTACCTCCACCTGCATTATTAGCTGAAACAAAACTTCCTATATGTAGTTCCACCCCCATGCCCATAAAAGTATCCTTATGTTTTGTTGACTGAGACCACAGCCTCAAGAAGAAGCAGATTTGTTTCCCCATTCCACTTTTTTTTTGGTTGCTTTTTATTTTCTTCAAATTATCCATGGCACTGGCAATATGACTCCTGCTCTCTATATTGAAATGCAGTCTTGAGCACATATTGACTGATAAACACGCGATGGCAGAATACACCAATTATGCACAGTTACACATCAAAATGACAATATATATGCATATTACACAACTTTTTGAGGATGAAACTAAGTAACACAGGGGGATTCTGGGAGTTTGTGATGGCTCCACTGCAGTTGTAGAGCTCCGCAAAATAAAATTTGCTTATGGTGCTGTAAAACATAATGGCTTTTAACATTAGCGCTAAAAACTTATGAGAAGTTGCCAAAAGCAAAATGACGTCTATTGAGAAGTTTCTTTCCCCAAAATCAGGGAAGACAGCTCCATTTCAGGAAACAGCAGCTGTTCCCTGCCCTGAAGGAGAGATGGCCTCCCCTGCAACAAGACACCTAGACTAGGGCATGAAATCCAAACAATCTGTTAAGCTGACATTGCATTCTATTCGCAACACAATACTAGAGTTTCAAGAAGAAATGAGAGGTTCACTGAAGCTGGTAAATACCTCTCTTAAGAGCATCTTGAGCCAATGCTAGCAAATTGAGGGCAACATTTCTATAACAGAGAGTCGGGTTGAAGCTGCAGAATCGCTTGTGTCCTAACTACTGAAAGTGCTGTGAATGAATGCAGCCCTTCATGAACAGCTTGCTACAAAGAGCAAGCTGGAGAAGTTAGAGAGCACTCTATTGTTGAAAAACCTATTGGTCTCTCGCCAGATAGTTTTGTTTCTGAGTTAAAGGACTACATAGAGAAAATGTTGAGTACTGTCTTTGCTTTGGAGCAGCCTCTTGTGCTTGAGTCAGTTTTTCGGCCACAGTCTTAATCTCTTCAACAGGGGTCAAATGCAGCTGTGTGGTACATAATATGTACCTTCTCTTCTGTAGCTGAATAGAACAAAGTCCTGAATATTGCCAGACAGTGAAGAGGAATGGTCTACAAGGGCACTAAAATGCATCTAGACTCTGATTTTTCCATGATTACTCTGCGCTAACAAGAAAGGTTTTTAGCTATTAAATCGGAATTTGTAGAGGCTGGGATCTCTGCAGTACTGCAAGCACTGGCAAAATTGAAGATTATATTTCAAAGAAAGGTCCACTTTTTTGATGATCCAGATAAAGCGAGAGAATTCTATGAGTACAATGTAGCTATTCCTTCTAATCTGGGTTCAGACTTAGAAGACGAGGCAGATGAGACCCAATATGTGCCAGTCAGTTCATGAGGCAAGACAAGCGATAACAAGACTTTTCTTATTTGTTTTTTTCTTGTTATCTTTTTTTCTTTTGCAGTTTTTCTTATCATAGGATTGAAAAGTTAATAATTAATCTAGAGCCTTAAGGTATTGGAACTTTGAAGAAAATGGCATAATGGAAATGCTTTTTTATGGGTGTGGAAGCTTGGAGCATACAATACTGGTGAATTTAAATATCTATGAATTTCTGTATAAAAAAAGTACTGATGATTTTTTGCTTTTTAAGCCCTCTAAAATAAAAAATGCATGCTTATTGGAATTTTTATATTGCAATAATTATTTTTCCGAGATGAATTATTATTATTTATGCTAAAAAATGAGTTGTTCTTTTTTTCCTCTCTGAATAAAAAAATAAGTATAAAAAAACAAAACTAAGTAACACGTGTCAATGTAAGAATTAACAGAAAATTGAAAAATATCAATCAACATTATGTAGTCTGTTCATATCTTCGCTGTTTTCTGGATCTTGGTTAATTGATTCATTATTGACCCTAGCCACTGGCTCAAAATGATAGGGAGCAATGCCCAGTGCAACATCAACAAACCCATTATCACTGGCACCATCACTATGGGATTCATCAGAACTGAGGTGATCTTCCCCTCCTGATGACAAAACTCCATTGTTGATGGGAACCTCCTCACTGGCACTGTCAAAGTCATCGTCGTCGACCTCATCAACATCAAAATTGTCTGTTGGCATGTCTGCCAAAATACAGATTAACAGAATAAACATATATATATAAATCACTGGGAATGTATTATATACTATTAACACTGTTGTGTCCGTAACAGTTACTGCCATTATCTCTGTAGATTTAAAAATGAACTACACAAACTCAGAAATTAAAGATAACATGAAATACATGGTTTCTTTACAAAATTTATAAAATTACACAATTTAAGGTATATGTACCCTGTGAAGCAGCTGCACACCAAACAACCACTTTAAATTAAACTGGTGAATCTAGGTGGCAGATACAGTAAAAGTAACAAGGGCCATGCTGCATTTGCGGCAAGGGTTTGGGATGGACTCAGGCACCGTGGGTCAGAAGGGTGGGAAGAGAGGATTGAGCATCACATCAATAAGGGGGGGCCCAGTCAGAGTGCTCCAAAGGAGGGAGGAGGGGGCAACAAGAGGGAATGGGTGTAAGCTGTAAGACGGCAAACTTAGAGGGGAGAGGAGGAGGTGTAATTTCATTGAAAGGATGGTGGAACCATGGAATGCACTGCCCAGAGACCATGTAGAGGTGGAGACTGTGGACGGGGTTAAGAGGTAATGGGACAGCTACAGGGGGAAGGTAAATCTGACCAGGTCCAATGTAGGTGGCACATCTGAGACTGGGGACAGTCTAACCCAAAGGTGATGAGAGGCCACCAAAATCAGCTGTCAGAGTGGGTGCTGAAAATTAAGCAGACTCGAAAGGCCGCTAGGCCTATTGTTCTGGCATTTTAGTATGTTAGTATGTTATTATGTTAGTATCCGCATGACTGCTCTCTTGTCCTGTGGTTAGTTGTGGGGTACCTTTTTTCTGCAGTTGACACAAGGGGAGAATGCAGGTACTGCAGGAGCATGCAGTAGGGAACATAAAAAACTAGAAAAAAAGGCTCCTGGGATATGCAGCATAATGGCTGCAAACTTACGACCCCACCAAAAGACATCCAGGGAATGAAGTCTGCCTCACCATCACACCTGGGATGAATACTTACAGTGCCTGCAAAACAGCCTCTACTGGTGCCTTCCCCCTCAGAAGAGAGGGATCCACCCAGCAAAGGGTTACACCGGGTTACCCTGGTGGCAGCTGAAGATGTGAAAATGGAGGTTTGACTGAGGTGAGTAGGGGGGTAAGTGGGAGCCATGACGGCTAGAATGAGTGGGGGACTCTGGATCACATAAGGTGGATAAACTGATAAAGGAAAAAAAATAGCAAGGCCAATACATACACAGACAGCAATAAAGTTTGACAACACTATTCTTACTTCAAGCTAAATATGATGTACTGGTGGTGGAGTCGAACAGAAGGCTGATGGACTCTGGCAGCAAAATCTGTTTATTGCTGTGCTCTGTGTCATTGAGGTAGCACTGTGGGCTAAAAGACTGCCAATTTACCTTAGACACATGATTTTAACTTGATTCATGCATGTGTGACATCGAGGCTTTCTTACTGTAATGCACTGTACCTCGTGTTCTCTGGGGTTAACATCCACCAGCTGCAGTCACTGCAGAACACTGAAGGTAGACAGTCGACTGGTCAGCCAAAATTATATAATATTACTATGCTTTTGAGTGATCTGCACTGGGTGCCAGTTCAGTGGATGTGTGCTCACTCATAAAGGGACTGGCTCATGGTTATCTTTTGGACATTCTGAAACATGCAGTCTTGGTCTGCTCCCTCCCATCCTCCTCTAGGGGCCTCCAGGTGATTACAAGGACAACACCTAAAATGGTCAGTGACAGCATTCACTGTCACAGGCACTGTGCTGTGAACTTACATCCATCCATGTGTTATGGAAGCCCCTCCGGACAAGGTTTTGAACACACCCCTGAAGTCCATGACTGTATGGTGTCTAGAGACACCAGGATTGTGCATCAGAGAAATTAAATTTGACATGCTATATTCAGTAGTCATTTCCCTGTTCAATACCTGAAGCATCATCAAACACCATCAGACACAAAAACATATATCATTTTCGTTAAAAATAAGGTGGCAGAGGAATCACATTGAGGACAAGGTCATGGTATGGTTGGGACACATGAGCTGTATAAAATGTATTTTAACTTACCGGATGATAAAGCTGTTTTGTAGGGAACAACTCTGATATTGCTGCTTCTCTTCAGCACAAAACATCTAAAATAAACAAAACATTTTGATAAGCTTACTTTGCTTCTGTGGTGACAAATTGTCTTCATTGGCTGAAACTGGTTAGAGTACATGTTGGAATGCAGTTCTGTATGTAAATCCATACAGTGCAAACAGTTGTTCTGCTGCAGTACTAACATCAAAAGTAATGAATAATTACTTATACTTCTCTAGGGACAACAGCAGATGTAGAGATTCATCCCTTGCAGTGTGAGTCTGGCGCACTCGTGGGAGAGAGATATGGGGTCAGGATCATCAAGTCACAGTCAGGGAGGTGGCAGCTATCATTCAACATGGACAACTGTTAGATAATGAATCTCTGATACAGGAACTAGACAGCAGGATACTGTATGGGGGGGTGGTCAAGACCGGAAGTAACGGAACAGGAAAGGTGGACAGGCATCACTATATCAAATGACTTGAAGGTGTAAAAGCACTTTGATGGATCAGTGTCTAGGGGAGGAAGAATGTTGGACTGCATCCCAAGAGGGATCAGTAGTACAAAAAAGGAGGTCATGCTATCCTTATACACCTATCTACTCAGACAGCATTTGGAGTATGGGGGTTCAGTTGTGGAGGACATACCCCCAAAAAGATGTGGGGTGCCTGGAGCGAGTTCAAAGGAGGACAGTGAAGATGTTTGATGAAATCAGCCACTGTTCCATGAGGAAAAGTTTGGAGGACTGAACATGTACTCCCTGGAACAGAGGAGGGAGAGGAGGAAGAGGAGGAAGAGGGGGAACATGATTCATAAATACACCTACAGTGATGATATCAACTGAGTGCCATTAGGAGGAATGTTCCAGGTGAAAGTGAATCACATGACAAGAGGTTCTGGGTTACAGATTTAATGGGGGTGGGCACAGTTTAACGGTAACCTTATGAAATATTCTTTCACAGGCAGGGTGGTGGATAAGTGGAATATGCTCCAGAAGGAATGTTGGGAAAGCAACAATGGAAGATTTCAAAAATACATGGGACACAGAAAATGGATTGTTGGGGAGGTGAATGTCTGAGTAGATAGCTGGGCAAACTGGACATGCTGGACGAGGCTACCGGTCCATTTCTGTCATCACACTTGTATATCATCTATGATTATAATATTCTGTGGATGATCACTACTGATATGCTTTACACACTGCAATACATCTGCTCCACACACCATCCTAGCACAACAAACTCAGATATACATTTTTATGGGCAAACAAACATAAAGCAGTACAACACTCTCCTTACGTTCAGCAGATTGCACATGGACACTGTACTATACAAACATGTTCAATCCTAAATGCCACCCCACCCTACAACAAGCACGTATAGAATTATATTTATGAAACTATAAAAGCGAAGGGGCACGGTGTGGGAAGATGTATGGTGAGCTCACATGATACTACACATGGAAACAACAACACATGTTCAATCCTGAATTCCCGCCCACCACCCTACAGAAGGCACATGTATAATTATAATTATGTAAATATAACAGGGTAGGGACAATGTGTGGGAAGATATCTGGTGAACCCACATGACACTACACAGGGAAACAACAACACAGTGCAACGCATCTGGTGCAACTCGTAAATGCAAACGTAATTCTACACAATACTGACTTCTGTTTGGAGTGCTTTCAATGCTTGAGTCAGCAAAATAAAACAGTTCACATACCTTTACACTTGATTCATTGTTTTACACTTAAAATGATACACAGTGCATAACTGTCATGGTCAGCAGTGTCCAGCATGTTCGCTGCTGGGGCTTCAGTCACCATGGTCACAGTGACATCCACAGTGCATACCTGCTGTAACCCTGTTACATGTCATTATGGTACTCGTGGGTACAGTGACTGTGGTGATCAGTGCAGTGCACCATCAGGTTGCTTCCCCATCACACATGGTCATGTCATCCTCATCATCCTTCTCCAGAAATAACACAGGCAGGTCCACTTCAGATGCCACTAATGCAAGCATTGGGAGTGACCAGCAGCATGAAGAGGAGGATGACAGTACTGTAAGGAGGGAATGGCCAGACATGTAACAGAGCGCACAGTGACAGGGGAGATCCCCACACAGAGCACACACTACTTCAAGAGACTTGGTCCCAGAGCCTTGTTCACCTTCTGTGCCAGGAAGAGGTCACAGATATGCAGGGGCACACAGTACAGAAAGATACTGCACCAATGACAGCAATGACTACCAGCACACTTGCCCCTGGTAGTACCCAACAGTGAGGATGACCAACAACACTTGCACAGCGTAACGTGAAAAATGACCAGGTGTGATGAGGATCCCTCAAACATGACAGGCCCATATTGGAGTGCCAGTACCACTGTATGCATACTCTACAGCTGCTTTACTAAGGTGTAATAGCTGGAATAGGACAGGCTAAAGGCCAGCACAAAAAAATGATGCCTAGTTCCATGCTCTGATGATGGAGGTTCATGGGCTACACATGTAGTTCCAGAGGGTTACCAACCTGCTTGTGAGTGTGCTGAAGCACCTTGCTACACAGGCTGGTAGCTGTGGCAGACTGACCCCTGCACAATTGGTCTTACCACCAATGCCCCATGGCAGCTACAGGTCCATGTTGTCCCAGCATCCTGAAGCACAGGGTACTGTTCACAACCCTACAAAGAGGCCCACAGCCCCACTTGCCCACTGCCCATGGTGGCCAGGGCTAGCACAGCATGCCAGGACAATGTAGGACTCATTTTTTTTAGAACAGGATAAAGCAGCAGCCAAGACCCACAACACATCTTCCACCTCCCAGTAACAGGGTTGCTATGCCTTGGTGGGTTTTCACATGGTGCAGAACGTCATGGATAAATAAAACATTATTTTTATGACACACACGATATTTATTAGAAAAGAACATCAACAGGGGAGAAAACCAAACAGGCATGGCTACATCACATCACTTACAAGAACATAAATGACAGGTACTGTAAGGATATGAGGAATACTGCATCACAAAGCAAAAGAAGACAGGAAGGCATGGCAAAAATAATACACAAAAAAACAGGAATACCACAAATAATATTAAGGCAACAGATCTGTATTCTGTAACTGAAATAGAAATGTAATTGCTTTCAGAGGCTATCTCTCCCATTCAGGAATGTGTAAACAAGGATCCCTCACAGTACATGTGACAAATGGTGGTTGGCGTGACAGGGAGAGACAGAGTCATTCATTTACTGACGTCAGACGCAATTAAGGAACAGCAAGTGCTGAATCCACTTTTTTCAACAGGGAAATATCATAGTTGATTTAATTCATATGTTTACACTATGGTATATAGACATACAAGTAAAATCATGAATTAAACTGCCATTTATTACCAATTAGAAGCTATAATCGGAATTCAGGCAGCAATATATGAACTTGCTCTTTAACAGCATCACCAGCCTTAGAAATATTATTGCTAATATAAATCAAATGTGAATCTTTTCTAGCTAAAAGATACTTTAAAGAAAGAGTCAAAGGGTCAATGTGCATGTTAGACACAGGCAAATACTGAGACAAGGCAAGCAAGGATTGTGGATCAGTATCAATAACATCTTGTTCAGGGGAGGAACAGGAGTGATTACCATGTGACCAATTACTGTTTTCTGCTGTGGAGTAAAACAGAAGTGAAGAGCTGAAATATCACAAGATTTTTCACCATAAGCAAAGTATTTATGATTTGTCACTACACAATACTGCCCATCAGAACTGTAAGTAACTCTCACAGTTGGAACCCACCATTGCTGTAGCCATATAGGACAAGCAATGGACTGGTGGGTGAGCCATAAAGTGAAGCAATGTATCTCTCCCAGGTAGCTTCAGAATGCAGCTGTTTCAGTGGCAGGTGCTGAAGATGCAGCTTGCAAAGATTCAGATTTATCATTCTCATCAATGTCGGTCAGGTTGAACAGCAGATCATCACCCAAAGTGTAGGACCAGTCAAGATGTTCCAGGGAGTAACCACAAAAAGGTTTCACAATATCAAAGATATCACAGTGGCACAAGTAGTAATATCCCTTCTTGGCACAATAGTTCATATAGGGTGCCATCTAAGCTTGGACAACAGAGTGGTAGACCAATAAGGAGGGAAGATTAGTTTGTTCTCACTAAATGTCATCATCCAGATGTTCGATGAACTTAATAGCAGCCAATTTGTCGAAGACAGAAGTTTGTGGATCAAAGCGGGGTTGTGACACAGTAAAAGTAATAAACATATTGTCATGAATTGATCAAGTCTTAGTAAAGTAACAAGGTGCTTGATTTGGATATCATGAAACATACTCAAGATTTCTAGCAGTAAACATAGATATAGTAACAGAATTTGACATACACATAGTAATTCAGCCATTCGATTTGCAATGAGGACAATACCATTTAGCCATTCTTTTATCATGGATGAGATCTGGAATGCGTCCTGTTTCCAAGTCCCTGAAGAGATTGTTAACAGTGGTAATTATGTAAGAATCATAAGCGGAGCATAAAAATTCACAGGCAATATATTGCTTGTCTACCTCCTTGTTATTTTGGAAAATCAGTTCATTAATCTTGTTTCTAGTATCATTGAACCCTTTGTCAATTTCCTGCATGTTATATACAGTAAAACATTCCTCTTTACTTAAACCATGTACACCATGTAACAGTGGGGATAGGATATAATTTTTAACAGCTTGTTGAAAATTGTTTGTGCTTTAATAGCAGCTATATCTGCTCTATTCCAGATAGACATACCTAACCCAAAAAGGCCAGAGACAATGCCTATTGCACCAGTAATATCTGCAGTATCATGCCTAGTGCATGGTATAGCTTTAGCAATAGGTGCGGGTCTAAAAACTCCTACATGATCAGTGCTGTGCAGTCCAGTAACGGGATCATTTGTGCATGTTTGGTAAGCAGCTACAGTATTAGTAAGCATCATACTGAAAAATTTAGAAATATTGGTCATGTGACAGAGACCAATCTCAGCCATATTACAAGGTGTAAGACTGAATATAACTGGGATATGAATAAACTGTACATTATTAATCAAGGCACCAGGAAGGGAAGTGCTGGTCAAACCACTAGGAAGACCAGACTCCTGAGGAGGACAGTCAGTCATTTCTTCTTCAGTGGATGGGACTACAAAAAGAAAAAGAGCTTCAGTAGCTACATAGTTGTGAAGGCTGAAAGCCTGTGTCTCCTCAGAGGTAAGGCAATCACAAAATGCAGGATCTATTAGAGCAGTGATGTTGTAGTGACCAGTATGTTGGGGAGAAGTTGGTCGAATAAAAAGTGTACCATTTGATAAGATGCCTGCATTAGGCCATCTGTGGAATGTACCTTTGGATAAATGAGCTACAGGGAGCGTATAACCATTAAGTTCAGTTTCCCATTGTATTTGCAATGTGGATTTTTCTGGAGCTACTACCATGGCATTAAGGTAGGTGTTTGATTCTTCCTTAACAGTAATAATTTTGTTGGGCACATTGATATGAACTCCCATTGGGGCTGAGTGTTCATGTCTGCTAAGCAAATGTTTCTATACATTGCTTGAGTGCAGTCGATAGGGGTTTGTTCTGAGAGTCAGTCAAAGAAAGTAGTCCCACTAGGATGAGGAGGTGGAAGATAGCCATCTTGCCAATGTACCTGAAAGAAACAGAAAAGATTTGTTAAATGAGGGGTACTATTCCACCCTATGTGGGTTACGAAAAGTAATTTTAATCACCTTTATACAACTTGAGCTGATTAGCATGGAACCACTTTTCGGTGATCTGTTTTTGCTGTTGAATTCTGACCTGGTAAATAGCAGGATTGAGTTAGCTGACAATGGGATACGGGCCTTCCCATTTGCTGGCAAATGAATGGGACGGTGGTCTGTATTGGAGAAGCATAACTTAATCTCCAACTTGCCAGTCAAGTCAAAGTTTATTTGTTCGGCATAAAGCCATTACAAAGATTAGACATAAAAAAGAAAAAGCTTTAAAATACACATACAGTATTCACAATACACCATACAACATTAAATAACAATCATTGTAAAATCATTTTCTTGCAGGCCCTATATTTTTCATCCAGCAATCCTTATAAAGTGCAACAATTTAGTATCATAAATAATATATCTATGACAAAGCGGTTTTCTTATATCTCAGGAGGGAACATGATTTATATTGTATCTCCTATCTGTACTATAAATCCCTGTATTCTTTTCTTCCTTATATTTAAACTCTCTTTTAAATATATAGCTAAGTTGTTTAGAACTTCATGGTTGCCAGTCAACTTCTTTGGCATGCTTATCAAACTGGGCTTTTGCTTGTTGTTGAGTCTTACCCATATAATTGGCATCAAACAGGTGTGATTTCATGATATCATCATGAAGCTTCCCAACATACTTCTCTATGGATACTCTATCTGCAGTAGGGGTGTGGAGGTCTATCAGCAGGTGCTCAGGTAAACTCATGGCTCTACCAGTCATAACATCTTAGGGTGTGCACTGGGTAATTGATGCAGCAGTGCCCCTGATTGTCATCAATAGTAGTGGCAAGAGGAAATCCCAATCCTTGGGATTATCATTAAAGAATTTACGTAACATCTGTTTGATTCTTCTGTCTGCTCTTTCTACCTGGCCTGAGGATTGAGGATGGTAAGGGATATGGAATTTCTGATCTACTCCAAGCATTTGGAGCGTCTGCTTCATCAGCTCAGCTGTAAAACTGGTTCCCTGGTCTGAGTCTACCTTTAGGGGTAGGCCCCACCTGGAGAACAATTGATCCACCAGAATCTTGGCAGTTGTCTTTGCCATGTTATTCTTAGTGGAAAATGCTTCCACCCACTTAGAAAACAAATCTGCGACAACAAGTGCATACTTGTTGTTCTTGCTGGAGTTGGTGAAGGGACCAATGAAATTGATTTGTATCGCATTCCATGGTCCAGTTTGCCTTTGAGACAACAATTTGGTGTTTCTTTTCACTGAAATTGGATTATTCTGAGGACACATTATGCAGCTGTCCACATAGTGCTCTACATGTTTTGCCATACCAGGCCACCAGAAAACAGTTTTAAGTTTCTGGAGGGTGTTGTCTGCCCCCTGGTGTCCACCAGTGGGGGTACCATGAACCATATGGATGAATTTGGTTCACAGAAATTGTGGTGCAACCCACAGTTTGTCACCTGCATCTTCTTTTTGATACCAGATGACCTTCTGATTGCCAGACAGATGTATATTGTCTGAGTATCTCTTGTATGGACTACCAAACAGTAGTTCCTGTTCAATCCCTTTGCCCAGGAATTCAAACACATCTTTTAGCTCTGGGTCAGATTCCTGTGTAGCAGAAAAGTCCAGTGGAGGTTATGACACTGGTTTCTGCCTGGTGTTAGCGGCTAAGAAAATAGCTGCCACAGCTATTGGGTGAGTCATTGTCCATGTCTCCCACCCTCAAGCACCTACTTTGGCACGTGAGTCTGCTCAATCATTGAATTCATGGTAAGGGTCAGATTTATAGTGAGACTTCACCTTATGGATATACAGTTTATGAGTAAACTATTGTGTCAGGGTGTGTATATATACACAAACAGATCCCTGTATTTGACAGGTGTGCCAGCAGAGGATGTAACGTTATTTTTCTCCCAGAATGGTAGGAACTCAGTAAGGGATGAGCAGATCCAATTGGAGTCTGCAAAGATGATGGCATCCTTCTCACCATGGGGCATGGCCTCTAAAGCACAGGCCACAGCTGCCAGTTCAGCATACTGTGAGGAGATAACAGTGCATTTCCTGGAAATGCACCTGAAATCACCATCTTGATCTAATATGAGCACACCAAATCCTGCTACCTGCTTTCTGTCCACATAGGATGCAGAGATGTCTATAAAGGTATGATACATGTTGGTATCCTCTAGAACATCTGGTGTAGCTGGTAAGAATGGTCCCAGCTCAGGTAAGTCAGGAGGTTGCGGTGCACAGTCAAGGGGCTTACCTGTGTAGAGTAGGCCATGGGCCAGGATTGATGGCATTTTTGCAGGTAGTACTTTGATATCCCTGTTCTGCAAAAGCAAAGACCAGTGGGTGAGTCTGGTGTTAGAAACTGAACCATATTTTACTTCATCTGAAAGCAGAAAGCTGGATGGGATGTGACAGGTATGCAAGAGAATAAGTGCATACCCAATGATGTACATGAAATGTTTAACAGCCCAGTAGGTTGCCAAGAGTGTTCTGTCACAGAGACTATACTTTCTCTCTACTGGGCACAGCATCTGAGATGCAAAGGCAATGGGCCTGAAGTACCCATTGTACTTTTGTGCCAGCACTGCAGACATAGCCACATCAGATGTGGCAGTTTCCAAATGGAATGGGAGATTTGGGTTAGGATTGATCAGTGCTGGGGTTGAGGCAAAGGCCTGCTTGAGCTGTGTAACAGCTTCAGTGTGAGTGGGGCAACATGTCCATGGGACATCCTTTTTCAGAAGTTCATACAAGCAAGCAGACTTCAAGGCAAAGAAAGTGATAAAATCCCTGGAGTAGTTTACCATTTATAAGAAGCGTCTGAGTGTTGCCATGCTACTACAGAGTGACAGATCTTGCAAGCCCTGGATCTTCTTGACAGCTGGGCTTCTGCCTTTGTCTGTGAAATGTAGGCCAATGAAGACGACCTCTTTTCACACAGTTGTGCCTTAGAGGGGCTGCACTTGAGCCTGCTCTCTTGAGGAGAGACAGAAGTTCATCTAGAAGGGCCAAATTTTCTTCTTTCATGGTGGTTGCTAGAAGCAAGTCATCCATGTACTACAGGATACACTGGGATGTGGAGAATCCCTGCAAGGCATCCATCATGTGGAGATGGAAGAGGGAAAGGGTGCTGTGGAAGCCTTGGGGAAGACAGGTCCAGGTGCACTGTCATCCATCAAAGGTGAAACCAAATTTGTATTGGCTTTCCTGTGCTAATGGGAGTGACCAGAACCCATTAGAGATGTCAAGAACTGTGAACCACTTTTTGTCAAGCGTCAACAGCTTGAGTACATCAGGTGCTGGTGCTACTGATGGGGCGCAGATAAGAGTAACTTGATTAAGTTTCCTGTAATCAGTTGTGAATCTCCAAGCTCCATTTGGCTTTTTCAGAGGCCAAATAGGCAACCTGACAGTGGAGACACAGGTCCTGATCACTCCTTATTTGAAGCAGTGACTGGATGGTCTCCCTCAGTGATGGCAAGGCTTCAGCAGGAAATGGATACTGCTTCTGCCTCACAGGGTTAGGGCCTGTGATTTCAATGGTAATGTACATCCTACCACAGTCATGTTTGTTGGTGGCAAACACGTACTCCTTGTTGTTATGGAAGATGGCTGCCCACCACGTGTGAGTCTGAAATGGTGACAGCATGATATTGTCCTTTGACCTGAAGAAGTAGCCTGTTGGCTAGGTCAACTACACAGCTGTGTAGTGCTAGGAAGTCAATTCCCATTATGCTGGGGTGATGACATACTACCATGAGGTCAAAAGCAAAATCAGTCCTGAGGTGGCCTACCACCACAGATAAAGGAACAGATCAATCGATGTGTAGCTAGGTACCATCTACACCCTGGGCACTGGTCTTCCAGCCAGTAGACCAGTCAGATTAAACTGGGTCCTCCTCATGGAGGACTGACATGGCTTCTCCGGTATCCAGAAGCATTTTAAGTTGGCAGCCCCCTACCATGGCCTTTACACAAGACCGCCTGTTTGTTTCAACAATCAAGTCACTCACAATCTGGACTGGGGCCTGTATTTGTCAATTGGTATTTTCAGAATCATCATCATCATCCTGTTCCTGGAATCTGAGGCCTGCAGGATCTCTCAGGGCCTCCTGTGTGTCTTGCACTGGGTACAGATGTAACTGTGACATCACAGGCATGACAACGGCCTGCGCAGATAATTCCTCCTTGGTTGTCACAGCAGCCTGTCCAGTAACTGGTGCTATATAAAGGATTCTTCCCTCAGCTGCTCATTTGTTCAGCAGTCGGGACTAGGAAAGTGTACCCCTTACTGCATGACTGTGCAGTGACTGGAATGAGGGCTGCTACAGTTCGCATAAGCTTAGCCACTCTTTCAGCATGGATCTCATCCAGTAATTTGTGAAGGGTCTTGTTTTCATCTTTGAGACTTTGATAGCTAGGACCATTGCAGTTCTGGCCATCCTGTTGGGCGTTTGGATTTTTCCAATTGCTTTTGTCTCCATTCCTGTTGTTTTTTGAAATTCTGGTTCCCCCCAACCCTTGTGCAACTGCTTGTTATCAGAAGGGGTGTCAGATTTCTGGTTGTGTCCCTCCATGATGTAGTGGGTAGGTGTATCGGGGATGGACTGTACTGCAGCCATTTGTGCTGAGGCAACACTGTTGGCTTTGCCAGAAGCAAGGTTACAGAGGTAGACCTGATAAGCATGCTCCATTTTCATGAGAATGTTCACAAAGGAGTCGGTATTCAGATAAACATTGAATTCAACCTTTTCCAGCAAGTCCAGAGTCATGTTCCAGATGTACAAGTCCTTGTACTCAATTTGGTCTCGGTCTGCAAGCTCTCCCACTAGACTTTTGCCAGTATTGTATGCGAGCCATAACCATTGGTGGTAGGCCGCAGGGCTTTCCTTGGTGTTCTGCTTAACCTTTTAGGCCAAGCAGGCTCCCACAATGCCTAGAGAATTGGCAGCTATGAGGGCCATGGCAATGTAGTCATAGACGAGGTATTTGGAGTTATGTACAGTCTCTGGGAGCTTGGCCCAGAGGGTAGGTTCAATCATCTGTTGCAAGACTTGAACCGGGTACTCAGGTTGGAGAGAAAGCTTCTAGCAAAGGAAGCACACCTTCTCCAAGTGGCAACTGAGATTATCAGTTGGGCCCATCTGTCTGATACTTTGGGCAATTTGCTGGACAGAATGAGTGACTTGTAGGGGATTGGAAGCATATGTAGTCGCATTCAATTCAATATGTTCCATGGTGCCACAAAGAGCAGCTTCTGCTGCTGCATCGGCAGCTGACCGATACACGTGATCCTGATTAATAGTTTCTTTCAACATTTTGTCAGTTTGGTCCTGAATGGCCCTCTTTTGGTCCTCCGATACAGTAATGTTACTGATAGCTTCCTGAATTAGGCTGCAAATCTCCAACTCATCTCATCTGGTGAGAGGAGTGATCAGAGGTACATTGTGGAATACAGGCCTTCTGCTTGTGTCACGGGGCCGCCATCTTGGTGGTATATGTGTCTTCCATTATGTTTCTGTAGATGTGGTGATGCAGAGTGCATGCTGATGTAGGCGCCATCTTGAGGATGGCTGGCAGAAGTTGCTCCACCATGGGGGTTGGACTTGCATGTGACGCGGCATGCCATGTCATCAAAGTCAGAATTGTCATTGCTGGATGACACAGTCTCAATGGGCGTATACTGAAACCCATTCAATGCCTTAACATGGTCAGCAAGAACCTCCCATTGATGGCGCAACTTCGCCATCTTTTCTCTACACTTCTTGTGACAAACTCTTGCAGTGCCCTGCTCAATACCCTTTTCAACCTCACGCTGCAACACTATATACGTGGTGCCTAATTCAATTTTTCCTTAAGTTCTTTATCTAACTCACTATTTAGTCTCTGATACTCCTTTTTCAACTCAGTATTCTCCTCTCTCAAACCCTCATTCGTATTGCTCAAAATATCATTCTAATATACTGAGATACTAACAACAACAAAAATGGAAAGGGACCTGGGGATAGTCATATCAGATGACCTAAAGGTGGGCAAGCAATGTGAGAGGGCAGTAAGGAGGCCTGGGGGGATACTGGGATGCATAGGGAGAGGCATCACCAGTAGAAAACAGGAAGTTGCTATCCCTCTGTACAGACAGCTGGTGAGACCCTATCTGGAGTACTGTGTGTAGTTCTGGAGACCCAATCTCTGCAAAGACACAGACAGAATGGAAGCTGTCCAGAGGAGGGCAACTAAAATGGTGTAGGGTCTGCACTGGAAGACATATGAAGAGAGTCTTAAGGAGCTTAATATGTATAGCCTCAAGGAAAGGAGGGAGAGGGGGGACATGATAGAAACTTTCAAGTACCTCAAGGGAATCAACAAAGTCCAAGAGGGTAGCATCTTTCAGAAAAAGAGGTGTGCAAGAACAGGGGAACAATTTGAAGATGAAGGTGGCTCAGAGGTAATGTAAGGAAGTATTTTTCACAGAGAGGTTGTGGATGCATGGAACACGCCTTCGGAGGAAGGTTGTGGTGTGAAAAGAGTGGTGGAATTCAAGCATGCATGGGACAGTCATAAGGCAATTCTAGGGGTTGGGGGTAGGAAGAAGTAGGCTGCTGGTTAACTAGGATCTGCAGCTTATCCATTAGGTAGGGAAATGGGCAGACTGGGTGGGCCAAGCGGTCCTTATCTGCTGTCAAATTCTATGTTAGTATGCTGTTTCTTATCACATTTCAACCTATCACAATTATCTCTCAACATACAAATTTCACGCTCAGTGTCTTGAGCAGTACAGTGCAACAGTCTGTTATTGGCAACCCGGTGTGACTGTGTCTCCTTCTCTAGTTTCTTTTCATTTTTCTGTAACTCCAATGTCTGCAAGCCCATCTCTTTTTTAGAGATGCATTTTGAAGTTCAAGGGAGGCACACCTCGCTGTGAGTCCCGCAGCAGCAGTGTATAGAGCCACAACCAAAAGACCTTTGAGGTTGTATATCTTGGTTGTCTATTTGGACTCTAAGTATTGCTGTGACATTTGCAGCAATGGACTGTCTGCAGACTTCACATCCAGTGCAAAATCCATCCATTTGCCATGGGATGTGAGGCAGTTTGAGACGTCTAGTCTCAGTTCAGTGCAAAGTTCAGGTATGACACATAAGGAGAAGACAAACAAAGAAGCAGTTAAAAAACTGGACAAAATCCCTGGTGCTGTCACCCAGCCACTTTTCTGTCCCCGGTGGGAGAATGGTGATGTCAAGGCAGTATGCTGTCACTCACAGAAGGAGTGTAAGGGGGTCTGGTGTGGGTGTGCCACACCCGAGATCAAGACAGTGTGGGTCCACCACAACCGTTACCACTGTAAGCACGAGTAGATCCAAGTAGGCGAAAATCGCACAACACTACTCGACATTCAAATAAATTAAATGGAATCTTCTTTTGTACCTTCCAACCTGCACATGGTTGCCAAATGTAAGGTGGTAATAAATTACCTTTCTCAGGTTCTTGGTGGAATGGCACAAAGGAAGAGACAACAGACAAGTGGTGTCATGTAATAAATGAAATTTATTACAGATCAGTAATACAGTCTTATTACCAACAGTGTTATCACTGGGAGAACTAGCCAGTTTTCCTTACCTAGGTAAAGTAGTCTCTTGTCTCAGAGAAGCTACGTGCTACACAGGGTCTTATACTCCAATAATTGCTATGGTAACCACTAAAGAAGATACATAAAAAGTATATAATTGGACAGTAACAGCTGGCCTGAGTAACTATTCTAACTAACATGAGAAGTTGCTTAGCTTGCATAATTAGGCAAACAATGGGCCACTGTACGCCCCCAAGATGATAATAGCAGTACAATTACTAAAGATCGCACTATTGCCTTACTTATGATAATACAGTGAAAAATAGAGTAGAACATAGAAACATAGAAATATAGAATTTGACAGCAGATAAGGACCGCTTGGCCCACCTAGTCTGCCTATTTCCCTACCTAATGCATAGGCTGTAGATCCTAGTTAACCAACAGCCTATTTCCTCCTACCCCCCACTAGAATTGCCTAATGTCTGTCCTATGCATTCTTGAATTCCTACACTGTTTTTGAGTCCACTACCTCCTCAGGAAGGCTGTTCCATGTATCCACAACCCTCTCATTGAAAACATACTTCCTCACATTACCTTTGAGACATTCCCCCTCTATCTTTAAATTGTGCCCCCTTGTTCTTGCACAACTGTTTTTCTGAAAGATGCTACCATCTTGGACTCTGTTGATTCCCTTGATGTACTTGAAAATTTATATCTTATAGCAGTAAAACATGATGGAACATAATATGTATTAGTAAAATACAGTAGAACACAGATCCCAGCACTTATGCTTATATGATAAATGCCTCTGCCCTAAGGTGAGTACATGCACCTACATATGTATTGCTGTCTGTGAGATGGGGGTACAATCAGTGGTGCTGGACCATGGATAACACTTATTGTCTGAAAAAAGTAGTTATTGCAGAGTCTTCAGCATCAACATTTTCTAAAATATCTGGCTTTGAAGTCTCCAACTATGATAACATCAAAATCTTTTTTTTTTTTTTTTGTTCAAGTGTCATTGCTACTATAGTTGCACATTTGTTTGAAGTGGTCTGACATTTTATTCTTCTACTGTTTGGCGTATGTATGTATGTATTGATTAATATTAATTTTATACCTTTCCCTGTTGTTGTAAGTATCAACATGTTATTACATTTGCAGCTTAACTGTTCTGTTTCAGTGTCTTTGTTTAATTTAATTGCTATAAACTGTATCTTCCAATTGCTGCATTGTATCTTCTACTTATGTAGTACATATCTCTGGTCTTTATGTTAATGCTTGGTATCATCCAGTTTGTATATTGTACAACTCCTGGTGCATTTGTTATTGTTTTATCTCTGTGAATTGTAAAAGTATGCTTATGTACTCTCCCAGGTTGAGCCTGAAAATAGGCATATGTATGCCTAGTGCACCTTACTCGGTTAACAAAAACTAACTAACTAAATAAATAAATAAACTGGCCCATTTGTACTTGCCCATACTTTGTATATCTTTTTGTCTTTGTACATAATGACATCATAAACAATTCATTTGGGGGCTTCAGAATACCACCATGTTTCCTGCAACATTATAATTTAAAAATTATATAAAAAGTCTATGTAACATTTATCGGCCAACTTGTTCGACAATTTGTCAAATGTTCCATGATACCATTTCCCATGAGTGAAGCATAGGCTGATGTACATTATTTAACTGTTATATTGTCAACTGCTATTACTGTCATCCAAGACAGCAGATTTATTCTATGAACATAAGTAAGACAGCAAGGGAGTGTTATTTTCTTCAATATGTGTGTTTGAGCCTGCTTTTGTGTAATTGGAATAGAGAATACACTTTTCTAAATCAACTATGTGTATCCCAAGGCTATCAAGTTTTCCATGTTTTGAAGAATCTTTCCCACTAAATCCTCATCTTTAAAGCATAAGTCAGTTTGTGGATTAGTGGTATAACCTTTATGTTTTTTAATCCATACTACTGAACCTTTTTCAAAAGGTTTGTGTAGTGGCCTAGAGACAAATTCACATACAGAGCATTTGGTCTTTCTCACTGTTTCATTTTGCACTACATTCCATCCAAAAAAGATACAGATTTAAAAGATCTTAAAGTGCAGGAAATCTTGACTGGGTCATGAACTCTGATATTTTTTGCAGAAATTCCAGTATCATCAATTCAACAATCTTATTCAGGATCTCTTCCAGGCTATCACTTGAAGAGTCCTGATACTGCTGTTTTGGACTTATTAATTTGGGATATTCAGTTTCAAATCCTAGCATCTTTAACTAATGCCTCCTTTCCCAATTTTGTAATATTGATTCAACATTTAAAAAGGAGATCAAGGACTCCTGTTTCCCTGGTCTTAATGTGAGTGGGTTATGTGATATGTGAAATGACTTTAAAGAATCCAAAATACTAAGAAGTTATTTCACTTTAGATTTTGTTTTCTTTTTTCCATCCATTGTTTATCCTTCTGGTGGGTGGTGGATTGTGTCAGGCTTCCGACACAAGACTTTTGCGGTCATTCCAGTGCCTTTTCCTCACCCAGTTGAACCACAGCAGCCAATGCAGAGGGCTTCATCTAGCTGCAGCAACTGATTATCCATTTTCTCCCCTTATTCCCTGTTGTGTCCAAACAAAAACATTGCATGGAGGTGCACATGTGTGCCTTGGCCTGTGCCAACTCTGCTCCCTCCACCCCTAGCCTAGCACCCATCTCTGCGCCCTTGCCTGCACCACCATCACCCCAACTCAAATTCCCAAAGTACTAGTGGAAAATACACCCTATCCACTAGATATGACCCAAACTAACTCACAAAACTCAGGGAGTCAGAGTACTTGGCCAGAAATGATATTATTGCAAATCAAGGGCATCCCAATAGATACACAAGAAACTAATATTACACTTTCAAATGAAAGCTAGACTCTATTTACAGTGTAGCAACCTGGGTCAATATATACTTAGAGTCTTTAGACCCCAAGCAAGAGGCCTTAGTGAATGGATTTCTGTAATGTTACCTCAAGTACAAAGGTGCAGAAATTATCTAATAAGAGAGAACCATTACAAATACTGAGTCTTGAAACAGAATCACCTATTACAATAGAGCTTTCCTTTTAAGAATCGAATACAATTCAACAACAATAAAGCATCAGTCATCAGTGCAGAGTTAACTTATTGGCAAGGGGAATATCCTGCTCAATTGAGGACAATTCTGACTCCCTAAAAGCTGAAGTAAAGTTGGCACAATGGCATAGAAGGCTGTGGTGCTGGATGCCTTACCTCTCACCACGCCAGCGACCTGTGATTTACAACATTTGCACTAACTGGTATGGATACATTTCATTTTCGTACATTCAGCAATTGTGTTCCTTCATAGCAAAGTTACAGATTTGAGGTTATTGTTTACCATTTCCTTGTTACTTCTTTTGCCTTTGAGACCTGGACTATGTTATATTGCACGTGTAAAACCCAGGCAGTCAGGGACAATAGCTGGACCAAACAGGTGCATTATACTTAACCAGGCTGGATGATATTGGTACCTCCTTATGGGAAGAAGCTCAACTCAAGGGCCCTGTTGAGCTTGCTCCTGATACAGTCAAATTGCTTGCCGCTATATGCAATTATGCTCTGGGCCTTCTCTATCTATTTATTTTTTTTTACATCTTATTTTACTCGCCTGCTGTGGTAACTACCAGCAGGGGCATCCAGCCGCCTGCCCTACCCACCGGGAGAGCACCAGGCTCACTCACATGATGAGGGATCTGGCACGGCCATCACCAGTCCACTGGAGAGTCTCCCCATACCCTATCTGGCCAGACCGGCCCAAACCCACCCAGTGCGATTCCACGCGAGTCCTCCCAGTGAGGCAGGGTGCGGCTATCAAGCTGCACAGTTGTGCCCAGCCATTTTTCCACTTTTTGTTTCCCCATTGGGACTGCAGATGTGCAGTGGCATCTGCACACATACGTGCTGATGTCTGCTGCAGTCCCCCCTCCAGTCACACCATCACATGCAGTACCTCCGGACATCCCCAGGGGTTGCCACAGTGCGGTGTGGTTCCCCAACCCACCCCAGGACTTGGAGAGCTGTCTTCTGACACTCAATTCTCATCCTCCCCTGCTGACCCCTGATGACCCTAGCTAGTTCCCTAACCCGGGTTGCTGGCATAGCGCGAGGTGTTGCGTCCGGCACCTCAACCCTCAGCGCCACTGGGCCAGTGGCTCTCTCTATTTTTAAACAGCTTAGTAAGTTGTTTGCGCACTGTTGTATGGTGGGGGGGTAGGATTGTTCCTTTTTAAACACTGCCTCACTCTGTCTATTGCAATTCATCCCTCCTTGTCTGCTCTTACTGTTGCTGTCCCTTTGTATGACCCCCGATGCCTCTCTGTATAAAATTTTAATTTAATAGCATTAATACAATAGCTTCAGCATGGCAAAGCAACAAAATAGGACTTCGTGATGTTAAATAAGGTGAATCTGATTTTGTTTAATTTGAGAGCAGCTGACATTATATTTATTAGTTCCAGATAATGCTGTGTAGGAGCTGCAGTCAGCAAGTTCTCCCCATAAATGAGATGCCAGTCACAGTACTGTATGTGACTTGAGATAATATTTGAAAGCAGCAAATATTTTGCATAGAATGGAGTAATGAATGTAGTCAAACTTTATTTTAGAAAGTATAGAAAGCAAATAAACAAAAGCACAATTTGAAAATTCTAACTGGATTGCATATCTAAACTTCAGCAGATAGCTGACCTCGCTCAGCTATATGATTTGCCGACGAAACTTTGTCCTCCCATTCTGCTCAAGGAAGATTAGTCAGAATTATGAAAAACTACAAAAAGCCTCTGTTCAGAAGGAGCCATCATTAATGCTCAAGTGGTTACAACTAAGGCATAAGGAGTGGTAAAAATGCACAACACCCAAGTGCTGCCTGAGTAATGGGCAACATCATTTACCAGGCGGTAGATGATGACCTCTTTAAATTGCATGGGGTGCTCCAAATACTGAGAAGGGTTGCTTGATTAAGAGGCAGACCCTTTTGTCCTGGGCACCTGACCAAGAGCAGGAAAGCTCAGTCAGGCAGAGGAAAAGGGAAGGGGATATGGAAGGGGAAGAGGGCAGGGCCAGAGGGGGATGACGAGAAGGGGACAGAGAGTAAAAAGAGAAATGCAGAATGGTGACTGGGCAAAGAGAAAGAGAGAGAGAGTGGGAAGGGGGGTTTAAAAAGAGGCTGCACAGAGCAGGCAGCCCTTCTTAGCAATTTGATAGCCAGTAAGATTTTTCTGACACTGGTCAGCACTTCCATCAGCTTGATTCAACAGGATGGAGATAAGTATTAGGGCTTTACTTAAGAAGGTAAGTTATATTTAATTAGGTTTTGTCGGCGGGATTGATGGAGCTGCACTGTTATAGATCTTACGTGAGTATTAAAAAAAGAGTGTTGCATTGATTGGGCAAAACAGAGCTGTACAGGCATTAGAAGTAAGAATGTGGGATTTAAAAGGTAGAATAAGTTTGTCTTAGCCAGTATTGCAGAGCTTAGTACTCTTTGGAGGCACCAAAAAAAAGAAGGGGTGACCAGGTTAGAGCTGTAGGCCAAGCAGCTCTCTGCAGTCCATGCACAGCAGAGATTTCATTGAGTGAGAGAAAAAGAGTGTGGCCTGTTAACCACAGAATGGAGAGATTTTAAGGGATATTTGTAGCAGGAACTTGGAGAGGGAGGGAGAGAGACATGGGTTATGGAGAGAGACCGCAGTGACCTGTAACCACAGAAGGCAGAGGTTTTTAAAGCTGGTGTAGCAGTAGTTTGGGGAGGGAGAGAGACACAGGTTATGGGTGGCCATGGCTGTGGGGCATTTCAGTGGCAAGGTGAAAGGCCTGATGGGAGTAACATGGCCCGCAAATGGGGGAATCCATTTAAAAGGAAAAGATGCAGGCCCGGGAATGTGGCCATAAGAAAGAGGGCACTTTTGCTGGCAAACAGGGGTTGATGTTGGGGAGGTTGTACTGTTGTGTGACGGTCCTCCTGATAGTGTAAGTTGAATGCTTAGTATGCATGTTTCAGAATGCCAGGAGCAACCCGTCGGAGGAAAATTCAGACAGATGCCAAGTAGGATGGAGGCCACACAGGGCCTATGACTGGTTTGGTATGTATGTTCAGGAGGCCTGGAGTGGCCCGTCTGAGGGAAATGCAGGTGAACGCCGAGTAGGATGGAGGCCGCACTGGACCTATGATGCAGAAAGCATTGCAATAAAGTTAAAACAGTATGAGGAGAAAGTGTTTTTTTTTTTTTAAATAAATAAATAAATAATAGAAAGCGAGGGCAGACAAAGTGAGCAGGCCCATATTGGGAAAAGGGCTAGCAGAAGATAAGGCAAAAGCTGGGTTAGAAACTTGAATGGGAGAGGGACAGAAAGGGGTTGCTTGGCAAGCAAAGTGTGCCACCATTTGGAGGAGTGGGCCACTTCTAGGCCACAGTGGAGCTGCAGGTGGGTAATAGGCCGAGGAAGGGCATAAGGTGGTCTCCATCATGGGGGAGCAGTGGACCATGCAGTCCACCATCATTTTTGGGAAAAGGAATCAATGTGGGCAGTCAACATTTTAAAGTGATGGCCACATGGGCAGACGCCATTTTGTCAGTAGACAGGAGTTAGGCCTCATGGCATAGGACAAAATAGGGGAAAGATGGAACGGATGTTTGAGACACCGTATTGGGGCCTATTCAACAGCTCTGGCTACACACGTGCTGGCATTATGTGCTTATCCGAGCATGTGCTTATTTTAGTTTCTGCGTTAAAAAAATTTGTGCACATAACGCTAATACTGGTAGTCTGTTTGGGGGGTGCTTTCAGGAGGCAGAGACCAATTACTGTTTTGGAGCTATGGCTTGTACAGGGAGGGGCCCAGTGGCTGAGCTTAGTTGACTGGACAATTTAGTAATGGTATAGCCTTTCTTTATCTCAGCTGGGGGCTCAGAACAGAATTGCCAAGTCAATACCAAACATAATGCTTGGGTTTTTGAGCCTCATTGCCCACAGTCATTGCATTGGCCAGTAAAGGCAAAAAAAAAAAGAGGATATATCTATATGTAAAATGGGGCAGTTGCTTAATGATATCTACATTATCTTACAGTTCAACAAGAGAAATCTGACAATGGCAACCAGAGGGTGAAAAACTTTAAGAAGGAAGTGATGAGAAGGGTGATGGAGCTTGTGGAGAAGGCTAACAAAATGCTTGAGGCAGTGGATGATGCACCTGCTGGACCAGAGCTCAAGAGGCGAGGAAAAAGCAGAAGGATGGCAAGACCATGAGGATGAGGGTCAAGAAGCAACTGAGGGGTGTGGCATCATGGGCACCACTGCCTAAGGGGCCTGCTCCACCTCAGCTGCCATGTTCCCCAAACCCAGTCCCACCTCTTCTGCCTGCACCCCAGCCAGTACAGGTGTCACAGCTGGTCCTGGCACCACAGCCTCAGCCCATACCAGCAATGCAGCTAGTTCCAATTCCACAGCCCCTACCAGTCCCAGTGCACTGGCCACAGCGGGTCCCAGTGCCACAGCCCCCGCCAGGACTACCACCACAACCATAGCTGTTGCCGATACCTCAGCCACATCCAGCACCATTTCCACATCCTCAGCTGTGCCCAGTGCCACAACCCCAGCCGGCCCCAAAACTGGAGCCAGTACCACAACCTTTGACACCTCCTCAACCAGGTTCACCCTTGGATTAAGGAACACCCACACTGATACTGGCCCCACTGCTAAAAAAACCAAGTATAGTAGAAATGATGTTAGCGAGTTGTATTAAAGAATATGTAGAGCAGATGACAGACACCTGGGGGGATGGGACTGGAGAATCTGAGAGTGTGCTGGGTGAGATAAAAAGGGGAAAAACAGAGTAACGATTAACAGTACTAGGAGGTGGGGATAAGGTGGGGGGGTTGGAGATGGAGTTCGGCTCACCAGAGGTGACAAATGGGGATAATATCCCATTAGCAACTAAAAAAGAACATTTGGAAAGGGGAGTACGTAGACATATTCACCTTAGTCAGTGTGGAAACAGTAAAGAAATATGAGGACAAGGAAAGTTTTGAGAAAAGGGAAATGGCAGCTGCATTTTTGTTAATAGGTAGAAGGGAGGAGGCTCGGAGTTTATAGGGAAAGATGTGGGACATGTGGTCGGTGGGCTTTACTTGCTACAATACTATTGTGCAAGAAAAGAGACCAGAGCTGGCAACCCCACTGCAGGCATATTCTCTCAGAATTTGCAGTGCATATAAGATGAGGGGGGCATCACCTGAATACAGTATGATGAACTGTTCTGGAAGAGAATGGCCTCACATGGGGATGTGAGATGGGACACATGGCACTCAGATCTGTGGTTTGAAACCATGACGGTGCCAGGGGGTATAGAGGGAGACTGGGCAAAGGGTACGGGGGGATTCCAAAAGTGTAGTTGGGGATATAATAGGGCTCAATGCTCTTGGCCAAATTGCCATTTTAAGCATGCCTGCTCCAGCTGTGGGGGTCACATTTAGCAACTGAGGGCAGTCCTTTCGGGGTGGTCACTCAGGCTATCAGAGAGCCAGCTGGGAGAATGGAGGATGAGGAAGGGGTTTAATGGGGGGCAGAGATTATGGGCAAGGAGGCTGATAGAGTGCTGTGGGGTGGGGGCAGGATAGGGACATTTAAAATTGTGCAGACGCCGATTGAGGTAGACATTTTATGGGAATGGGTGAGGACCTACCAAGATCAGAGGGCGGCAGAGATTTTATGAGATGATTTTACCAAGAGTTTTAATCAACATTTTCAGGGGGACAAGGTGAGGACAAAAGTGAAGAATTTAGGATCTATAAAGGGCAAGAAGGAGATTCTAGTTAGGAAAACAGAGAAGGAGAGGGGAGCAGGTTGAGTGGAGGGGCCTTTTCTGATGCCTCCATTCGACAACCTCAGGGTATACCCACTAGGCCTAGTCCCCAAAAAGCAGCCAGGTGAATACTGAGTCATTCATCATCTATCTTATCCAGAGGGACAGTCAGTGAATGACCACATTAGTGAGGAGGATGGCAGGGTAATCTGTTCAACACTAGAAGAGGCAGTGCAGATGATTAGGGCAATAAAAGGTGCAAGGTTAGCAAAAACAGACATCGAGGCAGCTTTCCAGCTGCTACCAGTCCACCTGGAGGACTGGGATTTACTAGGTTTTTCCATGAATGGCCTATTCTGTTTTGACAAAGCCATGCCAATGGGATGTTCGGTGGCAGGCCCCACTTTTGAGACATTCAGCACCTGGCTGCAATGGGTATTCAGATTTCAGTATGGACATAGGGTAGTCATACATTACTTGGATGATTTCCTTCTGGTAGGAGAGGGAGAAGATGGGGTGAACCAGATGCTTGGAGAATTTAGGGAGATGTGGAGACAACTAGGTGTGCTGTTAGCAGCTGACAAAACTGAAGGACCAAGCCAGTGCCTAGAATTCCTGAGAATTGAGGTAGATGCCAGAGTAGGTTTTTTATGCTACCAATGCAAAAGGTACAGAAGTTAAAAAGGCTTTTGGGTGGTGTGAGGAGATGGAGAAGGGTACCTCTAAACATGGTACAGCAGCTGCTGGGACTCTGAATTTTGCATATCATATGATTGCCCCAGGGAGGATATTTACATGTCGCCTGGCTAGGGCAACAAGAGGGGCCACTAAGCCCAACCACTGGGTTGACATCTCAAAAAGGGTGAAGGAGGATTTGGAGGTATGGGAGGAGTTCCTTCAGGCTTATAATGGGGTAACTTTTTGGCAGGAGGAATGGGTATTTAAGACAGATCTGGAATTATATATGGTTGCAACTTGAGGACTAGGGATGGGGGGAATGTTTTAGAGGACAGTGGGTCTCGGAACCATGGCTGGAAGAATGGATACAGAAGAGCTTGGCATGGGACATCACGTTCCTGTAAATTTTTCCCTTATGGGTAGCAATGGTTGTGTGGGGAGCAAGACTGCACAATCAGAAGGTGACCTTTTGGTGTGACAATAGGGTGGTAGTGAACTTGTTAAATAAGAGGGTATCCATGTTGGAGACAGTTATGTAGGTCTTGAGACAGTTGGTGCTGCAAGGATTGATGCTGAATATGTGCTTTAGAGCTGGACACATTGAAGGGGTACTGAACACGATGGCTGACAGCCATTTCCGTCTGCAGTTGGACAAGTTTTGGGCTATCGCACCAGGGGCAGATAGCAAAAGAATGATGATACCAACCTACATGTGGGAGACTGGCTGGAGGAAGCCAAGTTTTTGTTCTGCAAGTGTTGGTCAGCAAGGATCCTGAGGACATACAAAGGGTCCTGGAGAGTTTTCCAGGCCTTTCGCACAAGTGAAAACATGGAGGTAAGTGGGAGAATCACGGAAGAGCAGGTAGCTAAATTTGTAGTTAACGGGTGGTGGACTGGACTAGCATGTCTCCCAATGGGGGTACACCTAGCAGCCATAGGATGGGTCAGCAACCTACAGGGATGGGGGACCCAGGGAAGGGGCAGATGGTAAAAAGAATGGTGCAGGACTGGCAGAGAGTAAGAAAGAAGGAGCCAGATGGAAAGTGGCCAATTTCGGAAGCGCTACTGGAACGACTTACAAGGGTGCTGCTATGGGTGTGTTATTCAGGGAATGAAGCAATGTTATTTGGGGCTATATTTGCAGTAATGTTTCACAGGGCAATTGGGGTCAATGAGGTGTTGGAGCATTGGAGGAGAAGAAGGGCCTGCAGTGGGAATAGACAAACTGGCTGGGTGACAGATTGAACCTGCAACTGCAGAGGTCCAAAATGGACCAAGTTGGTTGGGGGGTGACCATCACACTTCAGAGGCATGCAAGGCCAGCAATTTGCCTGGTCCAGGCTCTATTTGCATATGGAGCAGTTAGACCAATCAGTACAGCACCTCTGTTTAAACATGGGGATGGTTCTCAGGTAACAGGGGTGGGGTGGGGGGCAGCTGGCAGTGGTGTTGAAAAAATAAACTGAGTTTCTGGGGAAGATCCAGTTGGGTATTCATCACACCTATTCAGGATTGGCAGCAAGGGGGGTCCTATGATGAGGTGAAGAGAGTGGGTAGATGGACCCAGACAGCTACAGGACTTATATATGAAAATGTGAATGACTGACCATCTTTTTGCTTTTGTAATACAGGGCGAGACATACGGGCCAAACAAAAAAAAGATGGGGGAAGGGAGGGGGATAGAGGTTGTTGTGATGTGGTAATTCATCATATTTATTTTACTTGGTCACAGGTCTCGGAGAGTGGCTAGAGGTCTGGATCTGCAGTCATTCTTCTATTTATTGGGCAGAATGCAGAGCAGCATTGAAAGCAGGGGGACAGCAAATGTATCAGGAGTGGAACAGCCAGTGAACACAATGGAATGGATTGCGTGGGATGCGATGGGTGCAGTTACTTTCATTTCGAGAAGAGTGGTAATGTGGCTGCAACAGGCGTTACACTGATCTAGCAATAAATGCTGTAAAAATTTATTTTTTTGTGTTGGTGCCTGATTTGGATATTTTTCATTTGAGTGCAGTCAGCTTCTGCGTTGTACTTTCATTACTGCAAGATATGTGGACAATGAGACCAGAGCCACATCTGTTGATTATACACCTGAGGGGCAACGACTTGGGAACCAGGCCATGGCTTGATATTTTCTTTCACATAAAAGAGGACATTAAGGCAATAAAAGAATGGTGGCCTGCTGTAAAATTGATATGGTCAGAAATGTTGCCATGCAGGATGTGGGGTTATGCAAGAAATCACAATGCAATAGAGGGGACCCGAAGAAGGATGAATAAGAGAGTAGGGGAGATGTTTAAGACAATGGAAGGGAGGTCATACAACATGGAGGGATAGAAGAGAGTAGCTCATATATATACAGGTCAGTGGGTGTACACCTGTCTGATTTGGGCATTGACCTGCTCAGTGTGGAGCTGGGGATGATGGAAGAAAAATGGAGGCAGTAGTCTACATAGTAAAGGATAGGAGAAAGGTGAAAGAGTAGGGGAAGCCCACCATCCTACACAAGCTGGAGGTGTTCCAGTGGAAAAGGAAAAGGTGATGGGGGAAAATAAGTGGGGGTGGGGTAGGACAATCCTGGCCTGGGGGTACACCAAGGCTGGGGGGAGAGATTACTCTGGGGGTACACCCAAGGGAGTTACAGAGGAAGGGTATGGATGTACAACCATACCCAGCAAGAAAGATGGACAAAAAATGAAGACAAGGACCCTAGATGTACATCTGGGGGGAGGGAAGATGGTAGGATAAAATGTGATGTAAAGATTGGAGGATATGAGATGATTATGATTATGATTGTTATGCAAATTAAGGAATATTAGTCTGTAAATACAGGAATGATTTAATAAATTTATTGCCGACTAAACAACCAACAAACAATGGTGTGGTGAATTTATTTGGAAGAGGATCCAGGGACAATAAGGTTTGCCTGAATAAGAGGCAGACCCCTTTGTCCTGGGCAGCTGACCAGTAGCAGGACATCTCAGGCAGGCAGAGGAAAGGGAGAGGGGGAGTTGGAGGGGGGAAGGGGTAGGGCCAGAGGAGGATGACAAGATGGGGCGGAGAACAAAAAGAGAAATGCCGAATGGTTATTGGCCAAACAGAAAGAGAGAGAGAGTGGGGAGGGAAGGGGAGGGGACATTAAAAAGAGGCTGCACAGAGCAGGCAGCCCTTTTCAGCAATTTACTAGACAGTAAGCTTTCCCACCCACCCAAGTAAACAGAGGAGAGAAGGAATGGGAAGCAAGGAAGAGGAAAGAAATGGGTAGGAATGCTGCTGATGGTGGACAGCAGTATCAATTAGGTGGACTGCAAAAGGTGGACATCAGAGAGAAAAAGGGAAAAGGGGAAGGGGAAATAAGTGGGGTTGGGGAAAATGAACCTGGCCTGGGTATACACCAAGGCTGGGGGGAGAGACTACTCTAAGTGTACACCCAGGGGAGCTACGGAGGAGAGTACGGATGTACATCCATACCCAGCAAGAAAGAAGGACAAAGAATGAATACAAAGGCCCCAGATGTACATCTGGGGGGGGGAGTTGGAAGGATAATATGTGATGTAAAGATTGGAGGATATGAGATGATTATGATTATGATTGTTATGCAAATTAAGGAATATTAGTCTTTAAATATGGGGTTGATGTAATAAGTGTATTGCTGACAGAGCAACCAACAAACAATGGTGTGGAGAATTTACTGGAAGAGGATCCAGGAACAAAGAGCTATGGTGGTGCCCAATGTCAGGTTACCAAATGTTGTGAGATCTTGTGAAGCTTCCCTTATGACGTCCTCAGTAAAGACTAGTCATAATGTTTGGAACACTAGGCAATTAAGCAATTAGCAATCATTGTTCTGCCTATCCTTTGCCAGTACTTCAGTGAGGATCCTGATTAAAATGACTGAACAGGAAGAATCCTGACATAATAAATCACCACTGTGAGGTGGGTAAGAAATATCTAGTGGACTTTAATGGGCCCAAAGAAAGTTTCTTTAAGATGAATAAAAAAGCAACAAGTCAAGAACTGATATGATCAGAATCAATGATTAATTTAGATGAACATGGGGTGAATGTAGTCCCATGTTCACAGTGGATTACAGTGGAGACTAGTCCAAAACAAGTAGTGCTATCTGGCTTTGAGGACAAGCAGCAGGTATCACTAGCACAGCGCTGCACACTTGCAGATGATTACCTCTTCCCAAACTAGTTTACTGAGGCAAAACAAATGTGTCATCCAGCATTTGACTTCCATGGTGGCTGACACATTATGTACATGGAGAAACATAGGGCCAATGCAGACAGTGTGCTGCTTGTTATAACAGTGTACTGCAAGGAATAGAAAAAAATCTAATACCATACATTAACTTTGTTTCAATTAAAATGAATACCTGCCTGATGAACAGCAGACTTTGTTACCATACTTGTCTGCATACTCAACTAAACCAATGCTGGCTATACTGGACCAGTGTTTTTAACACCTATCTGAAAAACATGCTGTAGACTCTGGATGTGGTCATCAATTAATTTGCTAAAGGATGAGATGAAGAAGCTGTTCACAGCATGGTATGCTGAGCACTCAGTGAAACAACTCACTAATGTCCAGGTATTCAATCAGAGGAATGTGATTGTGGGTACGGTGAGAAAGACAATCTATTCCATGTATTATGGAATTGCAGATGGTATGAGAAACAAAAACAATATTGGTTGAGTCCTTTCCTTTTTCATCAATATCAGTATATATGTTTGCATGAACTTGTATTTTAATGCATGCAGAAGATGTTTGGACAGCAGAAAGAATAGTTAAATATTTGTATGCTATTGCTCAGTTGAAAAAAAGTATAAAAATTATTTAAGGCAAGATAAAAAGCTGTCAGGCTTATTAGCTCTAATGATGGTGTATTGGAGAGTTACTGATGAATCGCAGTCTGCATGAATTATGTCTTTTAAGGATATTGAATATTTGTAGGTATTACATTGTAGCCATATGCTTATTATACGTCTTAAATTATTGTTTTTACAGTTTTGTGATTGTAAAGGCTGTCTAGTCAAATGAATTAAATTGAACTCACTAATGAAGTAATATCTTCAGCAGTGCAGGTAATCTGCACATGCTCATGCTGAAAATCTTGAATATCCACAGTACTATCTGCATAGAATCTACAGTACCAGTAATAAACTCATACAGATTAATGTAGGGATTGGAGTGGTGTGATGGACTGAGAGATTTCTGCCTGTAAATGTCAGTTGTATGTTTCATGGAAAACGAATTATGCACCACGGTTAGTTACAGCTTTACAGTGGATAGCCACACCACAGCAAGACCACATGGGTTTCATTCTGCAGCTGTACATGAAGATCAGTTAAATTGTATGCTCAGTTAACATATCCAGATCCGATACTTACAGTGCTATTAAATCACTGATTAACTGCATGTATGTATGCTGCTAATACTGAACATAAAGCTGCATATTGTGGTCCTGTACTTCAGCTGTTACTTTACTACTTTTTAATACTGTTTTGTGCTTTATAATATGTACTGTATTGTGCATTTTTACAGATTTTAAACAATGCTGTCTCTTTAATTTTGTGCATACAAATGCTAGTACAAATTACTTGAAAAGTTAAATACTGTGAAACTAACCCATTCTGCAGTATTACATATGAAACTAAATTAAAGTATTACTCCATGAGTCTCATGTATGTTTTTCCACATTGCCACACCTCCATACCTTAGTGAATTGATTCGTCTTAGACACGCACCTCGTACCCTTCGCTCTACCCTCTCTCCCCCTCCTTGTCTTACTGAACCTATGCCAACCACTTCTATAGTCCTTGGCTTTTGCTGTTGGCATCAGGTGGAACGCCCTTCCTCCCTCCATCCTGTCTTGTTCCTCACTCTCTCAATTCCAAGCCAACCTGTTTGCCACTCTCTCAGCCACTGTGTCATGCTCCTGCTTCCACTGATATCTTATCTGCCTTCAGATTTCACTGATTCTGGTCTTCCTGAAACTGACTTGCAACTTGTAATTACCTATGTGTAAATATCTATTCTTTTAGTTGTTATATTCAATTTTTCTCAGCTCATGTTCATATTAAAATGACCTGCAATATGCTGTTATCATTGTGTATGTATCTAATTTGTTAATTGTTATAAACTGTTACTTTTCTATCTCTGTATGTTTTATAATTCTTTATCCTCTACCTACTGTACAGGTATGTTAATTTTGTTTTTTAATGTAACAGAATTTCCTTGGTTTTTGCACTGTTCTGTATTGTTTGTTGCTGCACTCACGGGTCGGCCATGGCAGTATAGCCTAGAGATTAGAGGAATGAGGTGTGAACGAGCTTGATACATCCAGCAGGGCAGACCTGAGTTTGATTCTCACAACCTCCACTTGCATACTGTGTGACTCTGAGCAAGTCACTTAACCACCCAGTGCTCCCACATTGCCCCTGAAAACAGGCAATTGTTTCTAGTGGGTCTTTCCCGGTTGCCAAAGACAAAAATAAATAAAAATAAAAAAAGGGACTGTAATTGCCTCAGTGAACTTACTGAGTTACCAAAATTCAAATAAATAAATAAATTACAGGGGCAAGATAATGTCCCTATAGTTAAGTTACAAATGAATTTCTATGTTAACTCCATGTCTGCATCTTAATACCTGTCCATCCTTGGACAGAATGCCTGAAAATTAGCATACACAGTATCAGTGAATGGATCTCCGGATTCTGAATTTTTTTAATGGTCAGAAGGGAAGTTTGAAAACTTTGAAAGGTTGAAAATACATAAAAATATGGTTTTAAGACCTCTTTTGTGCACCCATAGCACAAAAATGGTGGACAGATTAAATCTGAAACTGTCAGATTAGTTAGTGGTTTGTCTCAAGGATGATCCTGTGCTATCTGGTGTTGCTAAAAAGTCTGTAGAGTTTAAATTGTTAATAAAAAATGTGGCACTTTGTGCATGCAGAGTACATTTTTACAGTAAGTTTTCATAATTGAATATTTGTGAACTGACGTATGTTGGTTTTACCAGCAAGTTATGCTATTTGCATAAATTTCATAAGTATTCTAATATTTGCAAGCCTCATAGAGGTCACACACATGGTGGAATATAGTGTTCCTTGAAAATACATTTCAATCAGACTTAATGTGAATGTGAAGGGACTCCTTGTTTAGCACCCCACCCCCCAAGTCTGGCAGAAATATTGTATCTGTGCAGTTGCTCAAGTTATTGATATGTTATAAGAAAACAATTAAGTATGGGAAATGCTCTATGTATCATTCATCGGACTGCTTTTTGTGATTTTCTTTTTCTAACACTGAAAAAAAAAACTAAATCATAGAACCAGTAGACTGTGCATGTGAGACTTAATGTTTTCTAAATAAGAATCTGAGATACCAAACTTGGTCATGTTTATAGATGTTTCTGCCAAATGCAGGAACAGCTAGCTGAGGCCCCTACCATTGATCACAGAAGTGGTCAGAGTTAAATCCTCCCCAGAGTGGGTTTCAGGTTCACCCCCAAAAAACACATATCAGAGGATTTCAAAGTGACCAGTTCTGTGCTCTTGTCCGTCTATGGTGGGTGGTCCTAACTAAGGCAGCCCCCATGTTTGAGTTAAAAAGTGGAACATTGATCAAGTTTTGGCCATCTAAAAATGCTGCTATGTAAAAAAACTGCTAATGTCTACACCCATAACATTTCCTACAAACTGAGCACTGCACATGCAGGGACATTTTTTTTTTAACAGCAAAATATTAATATGCCCATAACCTGGACAATTTGAAACAGTCTGGATCCAAACTTGAAGGATACCTTAGTAAGGCCCCCCATGACCACATAAGTGGTCCAAGTCTAATCCCCAAAATGGGTTTTTAGGTTACCCCCCCCCCCATGTAGTTGCTTCATGAGAGGCCTGCAAGGCTATTTGCAAAGTCTGCAACAGGTCTAGATTAATATGCATGATGATGCAGCTTCTTCAGGCCACTCATAAAATCTGCTGTATGTCCAGCATAACCTATATGATGATGCAGCTGCTTTGCAAGTAACCCACAGGGCCACTTGCAAAGTTTGCTAAAGTTCTGTGCAGTGAAAGTGATGCTGCTGCTACTACAGGTCTGATGTGTGATGATGCAGCTGTTTTGCGAGTGGCCTCCAAGCCTATACACAAAGTAAATTACTGTGGTTATTCATCTCAAAAATAAAGAAAATTGTTTTACAAAACATTATGTTAATGCACAAGTTAGGGTTTATTATTAAACAAAGTATCTGATATACTTGCCTGTAGTTCTTCCCAGTATCAGTTATCCCTTGGTTAAGCAATCTGTCCAAGTTTTGGAAACCCAAACTGCATATTTAATAAACAATGATTGCCAAAACCTTGGAAGTTACCGTGTTGTGCATCAAGAGCATTATTCTCAGCGCAGCCTTGTGCCTGACGTATACTCCTGATCCCCGCCTTGAGTCCACCAGCGGCTTACTCTGGGGAATGCTGACAGTTTATGAAAGTTTATATTTTTGTGTCAGCACTTAAGTAGCACAAGTTTAGATAGTGCTAAGTGAAATTAAAATCCTACCAGCGGAATTACCACAGTCGCAATTCCTCTTCAATGAAATTTTTGAATGTACTTTGGTAACTTTCACAAAAATTCTAACTTAGAACAGCAGAACGAATGCATGGATTATGGAGTCATATATTAAACTGCAAAAAAATATCCACAGTGTTTAGCACAGAACTGTATTGCATGTATTGCGGATTGATGTATTAAACTGCTGAACAGAATTTTGTATAACTGCTATTCTGCAGTTCAAGTGTGCCATTTCACAATTCAGCCAGAAAATGTAATAGCACAGGGAAAAAATTCACTAACCACATTTGAAGGATTTGGATTTTCCCGAATTTGGAAGTTTGGAAAATTTTAGAAAATTTGTAAAATTTCACATACTTTCTGTCACTGAGGCTTGGGTCAGGAAGCATAACTGGACCAGGATAAATTGCAAAATCCTCAAATAGTGTTTTATTATTAGTAGTAATAAGAGAATAAAAACAAAAAGAAATGTACAGACTGGTTTTCAGCATAGGCAGTCCAAAAAACAAAGTCCAATTTCTGAGTTCAGAACTGAAGTCTACAACCAACCAGCTCTCTCTTGCATCAGGTCTTCAAATCCTCATGAAGACACTTGCTCTCCTCTTTTTACACAAAAATGAGGAACCTTGTCAGCTTCTAGCTTCCACTAGAGCATTGTGACCCAGAACTTCAGAACCTTGTCAGATCCTAGCTTCCACTAGAGCACTGTGACCCAGAACTTCAGAACCTTGTCAGATTCTAGCTTCCAGAGAATTGTGACCCAGCTACTAGCTGGCCTCTTTTGCTGACAGATTCCACCAGCCTGAGGTCAAAAGGTCGCACTCTGATACACTTTGCTAATGAACTCAAAGAGCTGTTTCTGTAATCATTTCAACAGTAATAACTACATCTAGTTTACACAGCAGAAAACCCTGTTTCATACATATTTTTTTATAACTATATATAAGCAAGGTAGATACATAGAGACAGCAAAAGCAAAAAGGAAAGAAAGGCAAGTAAAGGCAAGAGTTGACTGCACAGTCCAATAGAAATAGACAGCAGGCAGAATCCTTGCTTCAAGCTCTTCATACACAACACAAATGGGACAGGGCCCAACCAACCCTGTCATAATTTCCACAAACTGACTTCACAGTTTCCACACAGCACTAATTTTATGTACTGCAATTGCTAGCATTTTTATATTTGAAATATTCCTGCCAGCTGGTTTCGCATAAAAGAGATTACATTTTTGTTTCTGTCTGTTTGTTTCACAATAGAAACGTGTTATGTGGCAGTAGCATGCTATGACAAACTTTGCTGAAAAGCTGTCACTATCACACAATCTATTACATATAAGTTATTTTTTGGTGTACTACATTGATTATTTTAGGCTTGATTTTGTTTATAAAAGAGGTGATTGCTGTGGGTATCAGTAATTTACCATATCACTGTAGTGCTATTTATTAGTGGCATAGAATCACATATTTACTACCAGGGCATTTATCTTAGTGCATTTATTTGTAAAGTTTCAAGTTCTGTGTGTTCGTGCTTGATGTACATGTGTGTAGGACAGTACTTTTGTCATTATCATGTAGTAAGTATGTTTTATTTATTGTTTCATTTGTTTACTGACAGTCTTAACAGTCTGGACCATAATAAGCAGCAGTAACAGAGACAAAGTAAGCATCAGTGATACTGATAATGTTTCAAATGTGTCTGAAACAGAAGATGCCCAACTCCTGATGGATGATCTACACTCACTGGATCCAGTTTACAGCTCTGATGAGTATGTGGTTGATGATGACAGCGCTGCAGAAGGTGAAAAAACAGCCTTCTGGCAGATTCTGGTTGGTGAGTTATAAGTTCAGTGAGCCTGTAATGTGCTTATGATAGAAATACACTGTCATTTGTTTATTCATCAGTGATGATTATTTTTGTATTTGATTATGGAAACCTACCCCTGTATCTTGTCTTACACAGGCAGTCATCACCCCAACACCACAACTACCTCATTATGATCTACCTTCAGCATACATTTTACTATTTCTAGCCAAGCAAAGCCTCAGCTTCTTGTCCTCACCTCAGAGGGAAGTCTGACAAACCATAATTACACATGACATTAGGCACATAACTGGCTGGTGGTTCCATGTTATTAGTTTTACAGCTGTGGGGAATGACTGGTGAATCAGGCATCATGCTATATGGCAGCAGATGTTCCTTTTTAGTGTAGATCTGGTATCAGTCACCTGTAGTACCTGACACTGAATGAACTGCATCCATTTGAGAATCACTGCATTGTTATTGTGGGAATTGTCTATTAGATAGCACATCTTCGAGTAGGAGTGTAATGTTCACTATGTGGTAACTTGTGCATTTGTAGCTGTACAAGTGGCCATTCCATGGGCTTCCCATCAGTTTCAATTTATCTTTAAGAACATTATGTTTGGTGAAGAGGCCCTCTAGCTGACTTAGTGAGAAAATATAATTTAAATAGGGGTTTAAGATCCACAGACCAGCGATTGCCTGCAACACCGTCTTGTTGGACAGTTATAGGGCAAAGAGCATTTCATACCAAGTAGTAAGACAATGGAACAACTTGCCAACTGAAATAAGCTTAGCCCCCTCTTTAGCAATGTTTAAAGGGGACAGGAAATCTGTGCTAACTGGCAGCAGTTAGTAATGTTCCTAGTAAGAGAAATGCTAAACTTGCCTCCAAATGAACCACATTGAACTGTACCTTTATAAATACTGATGTGAAAAACTATTTTTTCAACTGTTTTCTTTTTATGAACAACATTCTGCACCATTCTGTTCATGGAACCAGTAATTTAGAGTGTTTACTATGTCATTGTTTGAGTACAGAATGCTAAACATGAGCTATTGTCCTATCAGAACCATGCTTAGAGTTCATTGCTCAAACCATGACATAGTTAAAACTCTGGATCACTGGTTCCATGAAGAGAACTGCAACAGAATGCTACCCATAAAAACAAAACAATGCAAAATACAGTTTTTCATATCACTTTTTATTCAGGTACAGTTACATATGGATCATTTAGGCTTTTGGATATCATTCATGTAAATGCTAATATTATAAGCAGCTACCAATTAGAAATCATTTCCTGTCCTCTTTAAGGAAAGCTGCTAGTCTATTTATATTCTGTGTCCTCTTGCAATTGTTACTGATATTTAATAATATTTTAAATCTGTTTGCACAAATGACTGATATGTTATTATTATATTATGATGTCATTAAAATTTGTAATAGAAATGTTTGTGTTTTTGCAAAACACCCGGGTCATGCCTGTAAATGGACCTTTTGGTCCAGTGTACCCACTTGGTAAATAAATTGATGAAGAGGAAGTTAAATTAAATATCTACATCAAATCATAATGCTCCATTTCTCATATCCTTTTTAAACATACTATACTTCAGTAGTTTGGCTGACCACTGAAACAGGTAACAGCGGTCTGATTGTGGGTCACACAGTCTACCTCAAGCATACAAGTCAGTGAAAGAAAGCATTCAGCTTGGAATCAAAGGTGTATTTTATGTATTTTATTCTTGCTGACTGGTAAAGAGTGTCTAAGCAATTCTGCCTATTTTCATTATAGACTAATGGAATGCTCCAGACCAGTCAGAGGGCTCATTTCCTCTGCCCCGAGACACTTTCGTTCTGTAGAGTTTGTCTCATGTGCAACTTCAATGGAAACAAGCGTGTTCAGTGAAACGTTTTAAAAATGTTGCTATATTATTGATCGATCCTCAATCAACAGTATAATAATACCTTAGCTGATATCATTGTTACAACTGCAAGAGTGGTGCCACCTGCATTCTTAGGTTGTCAGAACCACTCACCTTTCATTTGCGGCTCTCATACCATATGAATGTGCATGGCACCACTCTTTCATCCGTTACAGTGGTCTCAGCTGAGGTATTAACATACATCTTCTTCCACTGTGTATGAGTTGGCATGGGGGGACATATGTAAACCCACTGAAATTAAACCAGATGAAGTTGTGTTATTTTTGGTGTATAGGGTGCATTTTGAAAAGTACACCAGGGAAATTAACATATTCTTGACACGATGAAACATAGTATCTCTAATGTTTACCTCAACAATGACCAGGGCTTGCATGCGAGGCCTATGTTTAATATCTCAACTGAAAGAATGCACCTCAGTAGTGCAGCAATGAGCTAAATACCATTTCAAGATCTGTGACAGAATTTGGCACTAGGAGTTAGGTGACTTGCCCAATAAAGAAAACACACTGACTAAAATGCCATTTTCAAACCCTGTTCACATTTAAGCACTAGGATGTGAGTGAACTGGTTACAAAACCCATTGAGCACTACCAAGACTAACTCATTAATCTGTTCAGAGCTGCATACTCCACATCACCAATGATTGTAAAAACAGTCTGAATCCCACCACCCACCTCACTAAAGGTGGTGGTGGGGGGTTGGTGTGACACGCTAATGCTATGTGCACTAGGTATGAAATTCTAATGTAAATTCTATGTATATCATATTGTATACTCATCTGTGTATGGATATATTGCTACTGTACCTATTTGTGCTCTTGGTATGTAAATTATGTGTTTTGTATATTGTGTTTTTTTTTATATTGTACATACTCCACTCCCCCCTCCCCCCTGGACGCATCTGGAATCGAGCATTACATCACTCAGTATGCCTTCCTTGTAAAACTTTTAAATAAATAAAATAAATGCTGACATGCTTCCAGGTGTAGTATATGAATATACAAAGAGCCAGCAGAAGAAGGTCTATTGGTCTATCAAGTCTGCTTGATAATTGATGCAGGGTGTCTGGCTTACACCAATGACCCTGTCCCCCTCACACATTATCCCTTCCTTCCCTACCACCCCTCCCTAGTCCCATGAGTTCCCTTTGTGCTTGTCCCAGACCCTCTTAAAGGCCCCTATCATCTTTACTATCCTTAGAACGGTGGGCAGCTTTAAGAGGAGTTGTGACATGGTGGGGGTTTGTGATGAAGAAGGGTGAGATGGGTGAGGAGGATGGGGCAGCTGCAAGTTCAGGGGCTAGCTGCACAATCGAGCAGACTCGATAGACAGGAAGGCCTGCTTCTGCTGGAATTTTCATATGTTCATATGTTCATACTTCCTCTGGCAAAGCATTCCATGCGGCCACCTCCCTTTCCATGAAAAAATGCTTCCTAACCTCTCTCCTAAACTTCCCCCCATCAACTTCAAGCCATGTCTCTCTGTTGTTCTGTTGTCACTCAACTTAAAGAGACCTTCCCTATCCACTCTGTTTATCCCCTTCAAGTATTTGAAGGTCTCTATCATATGCCCCCCCCCCCATCTCTCTCTGTCTCACTCTGTCTCTCTCTTGCTCTCTCTCCTTCCAGGGAGTACATCCTTAGGGCTCCAAGCCTTCCATTGTAGGATCTATTTTGTAGACCTGTCATCATTTTGGTAGCTTTTCTTGGACCCTGTCAATCAAGCTGATATCTTTCTTGAGGTATGGATACCAGTGCCTCAACTCATATTCTGAATGTGGTCTTACCATTGACCTGTACAAGGGCAAAATGACCTTGCTCCTCCTACTACTGAATACCCTGGCAATGCACCCCAACATTCTGTTTGCCTTGGCCACTGCCTTTTTGTGTTACATGGAGTGTTTCAAGACTCTAGTAATCACCACCCCCATATCCTTTTACTCCTCTGAAGCAGCTACTTTGTCTCTCCAAAGTAATACTGCATCCTAGGATTCATGGCTACTATATGCATCACCTTGCATTTTTTGGCATTGAAACCAAGTTGCCAGATTCCTGACCAACTCCTGTGTTTATCACGATCCTCCCACAGGTCCTGTATCCCTTCCTTTGTGTCCACCCTGCCACAGAGTTTGGTGTCATCTGCAAAAAGGCACATCTTGCCCCTAATGCCTTCCCCAGTGTCATTTATGAAGACATTGAACAACACCGACCTCAGCACCGATCTTTCCAGGACAGCATTGGAGACTTCCTTAGTGCTGGATAACTCTCCCCCAACACTACTCTCTGGGTTATGCCTCTCAGCCAGCTCTCCACCCACCTTACCATCTTCTCCCCCACCCCTAGATCTGCCATTTTCTTGATCAGCCTCCTATGTGGCACAGAATTGAAGGCCTTGCTGAAGTCCAGATATATGATGTCTACTGCCTGACCTCCATCCACCACCCTGGTGACCCAATCAACTTGATCAGGTTTGTTTGACATGATCTGCCTGCCACAAACCCATGCTGCCTCTCATCCTTAAGACCATTCTCCTTCAATGTACCCGATTAGCTATTCCTTATATATGGTCTCCATGAGTTTATATACTGTTGAGGTCAGACTGACTGGCCTGTAGTTCCCTGGTTCATCCTTGGGTCCACTCTTGTGGAGGGAAACCATGTGTGCCATTCTGCAGTCCAGTGGCACCTTGCCAGACTCCAGAGATCTATTGAAAAGCTTTGCTAGAGGCCCCACAAGCTTTTTTGCTAGCTCTTTTAACACCCTAGGATGTATGCCTTCTGGTCCTGGGGATTTGTCCACCTTCAGTGCCAGAAGCCGCTCCCTCACTCTTTCAACCTCTATTACCACTTCTGCCCCACTGTACCCTCCCATCTTCTCCCCCTGGGTGGCACCAGCCCATCCATTTCCCTTATAAGACAGAGCAGAAATATTCATTCAATACTTCTGCTTTGTTCACTTCTTCCTCTACCCATCCATCCCCCTTCCTTAGCCTAACTATTCCTTCCATTTTATACTTCTTTTCACTTATGTAGTGAAAGAAGGCCTTCTCCCTCTTCTTGATCCCTTCAGATATTTCAAGCTCTTTCTGCACCTTAGCTTTCTACATCTCCCTTCTTGCCACTTTGGCCTGCTTCAGGTATTCCTCCTTATCTTTATCCTTTGCGGTTCACCTAAATTTACTGTAGGCCACTCTCTTTTCCCTCACTGCTCTGGCTACCCATAGTTACACCAGATGAGAGATCTGGCCACCAGTCTTTTCCTTCAGAACCTGATACAATCTGCAGTGGCGGTCAGAGCTGCCTCTTTAATGATGGTCCATGTTTGGTCGTCTCCCATGTCCTCTTTAATGCCCACTAGGTGTGTCCTTAGTACCTCTCCCATCATCTTGAAATCAGCACTCTAGAAATTCAGCATTTTAGTCTTGGTGGGGGATATTATCCCTACCCATGTGCAATCCAAGCTGTTCCATGTGATAACGGCAATCACAGAAAGACAATCGTCATTAGGGCGAGTGTACATCATCGAAAATCAATTTCGGTGATGTACACTCCCTGCACATAGCAAAAGGGCACCGGGGACTTGGATTTTTTTGTTTATGCTGCACCCCATGTGCCCCACTACTAAAGGATTGTCAACTCCAGGGGGGTGCATGTTGGGAGGGGTGCAAAAGCAGAAAAAAAATCACGACTGGGCACAACAAAATGAACGCACACCAGGAACCGAACCCAGCACCCTTGCAACCCTTGCCTGCCACCAACCCACCACACCACAGGGCCAGCTCGGCAGCCCACCACCACAATACACCTCTCAAACCCTCCCTCCCCTTCCACCCGTCGCACAGCATGCTCATCCCCTCCACATGCATGTACATATAGAGACATCCTGTTATTATATTCGTGGACCCCCCATCCGGTCACCCTTCTTGCCCTATAGCATTGTGCACAGGTGCCATGGGTGAGTGGCCACTTTTGAAAGCACTCAATCGCGGTCACCATAATCACTGGCTACCATCTGAACCATGCCATTCAGTGGTTGCTGCCACCCAGAGGTTCCTTGATGTCTCTATCCTGCATGTGCTTCCCATTGGTGAACACTAGGTCAAGAATTTCCCCCTCCCTGGTGGGATCAGTAACACCCTGGGTCATGAACCCACCTTGTATCACATTCAGGATCCCATGGCTTCTGGCACAAGATGTGGCTGTTATGGCTCAGTCTACCCTGGGAAGATTAAAATCCCCCACTATTACCACCTCCCCTTTTTCTGCCACATTCAGTATCTGCAGACATAGGTTTTTGTCCCTTTCTTCATCTTGGTTAGGCAGTCTATAGACCACCCCAGCCTGATCTTCCTCTCCCTGTTAGTCTGTAGTTGGGTAAGTTCATGAAAAGGGATATGAAAGTGTGACATAAGAGTCAATTTTTCAAATTCACAATAGATCAATTTTAATAAGCTTGTCAAGACACTGTGACCAAAGAGTGAAAAAGGAACCAGATTATGAGATAACTCCCTGGCAGAGATCTGAGAAAAATCATCTTTAGCTTTGCATGTGTAACAGTGGACACCAAACGTTGCATTGCAACAGTGGACACAACAGGTGTTTAACTTAAAAAAAATGTTACTTTTCTTTTTACTGTATTTTGCTAAACATTTCAAGACACTATGACTCAAGAGTGAAAAGGGGACTATGTTGTGGAATAACTCCATATCAGACTTGAGAAAAAAAGCACCTTTGATGTTGCACATGTAATGGTGGAACCAAACATTGCACATGCAACAGTGGGCACCACATAACTGTTTAAGTTAAAAAAAGCATTGCCTGCACCCCTCTCTCACCAAAGTCCTACAGTACTTTCAAGACCCTATCCCAAAAGAAAATCACCCACTCAAAAAAAAGTTGATGCTTTTGCTGAAATTTTGGGTATACTGTACGCTGAACGAACAGTGACACCTGTACTGTGAATGATAGTACAATGACACAGCAATGGGCCACTGTACTGTCACCATGGGACCCTGGCCCTGCTTCCTCAGGGTCTTGCAGCCCCTCTCTGAATCAACTCCTACTAGGAGTTGATTATACAAATTACGGGGGGTGCGGGGGCCCCTGGCATGGGGGTTTGGGGTCGGAAGCCCCCAAAAGAAACAACTTTTTTTGGATGGACTTATGCCGACTGCAACTGAGGTCAACATACATCTGTTACTGTAACTTTGGCAACTTTGTTGTCGAACCGGCGTCATGAATCCAATTTTGGGAACATGTAAAAATGCAATTTGCTTGGGCATCACAGTTGCATGTGCCACGGAAAAATTTGACTGAAAAAGAAATTTTATATGCATTGAAAAACTAAGGTGAAAATGTCTTCATTAACAAAAGACAACATCCAAGGCAATTTTCAACATAAATTTACTGAAGTGTGACTAAAATAAAGTCTTCATAGAAGCAATGAAATGTACTTTGGTTTTGCATTCATATTTTGCTAGGGAAAATTTGTGACAGTTTGGAGCAGGACATGGAATAAAAATAAAATGAGTGCACCTGGGCTTCTCAGACTATAAAATGTATCTGTATTGGTGGCTTCCTTTTAAATTCACTTCTCATGACTGCAATGGCTGTTGTTATTTTTTTCTTAAATCAACATACAAAGTTTTTGGCACATTGTTACCCCCATGTAATGGATTGACCCAGTTAGATCCATAGTGTTTCTGCTTTCAGTTGTTCATTCTCTTCCATCATACATGTGATTCTCTCCCTGATATAAGCTGCCACCCCTCCATTTGCCTATCTCTCTGTCCCTTCTATAGAGTTTGTATTCTGGGATTGAGAGATCCCAGTCATGATGTGCTGTAGCCCAGTCTCCATGACTGCCACTCCAGGTACCTTCCCCTCTGCTAAGAGGGCATGTACATCTGCCATCTTGTTGCTGAGACTGTGAGTATTAAGTGACACAATCATCCACCTTGACTCTGGACATCCTTGCCTCTTTCTTGTATTTGCCTTATCCTGCCTGTTCCCCATACTCTGCTCTTCACTCCTTTTCTTTGGTTGCCCCTCTTTTCCCACTCCCTCACCCACCCAATCACCACTGCTTTTATGGGAAGGAGGTTCACTGACCTCCCCATCTCTAACAATTTGGGTCTTCTGGCCCACCCCTCCCCCCTTAACAGTTTAAACCCAAATCTTTTACTATGTATTCCCTTAGATTCTCCTTGAGTATGTTCACTCCTTCCCAATTAAGGTGCAATCAGTCCTGGGAATATAGCCCATTGTCTGACCACATATCTCCCCATCCCCCAATATAATTATACTCTTCCCCCTTACACCAGTTCCTCAGTCAACCATTGAATTCTGTTATTCTCCTTTTCTGGCTGTGCTGGTCCTGGGAACTGGAATTACCTCAGACAGGGCCATCAAGCTCATAGATTCCTTGCATGAGCTTGCTAACACTCTGAATCTGTTTTGCTCCACTTCCACCTCTTCCCCTGCCAGATCATTAGTTCCCAGGTAAATGACCCAGTTAGGCTTTCCACTTGTCTCCCGTACTACTAGAGATACAGCAAAGTTTAACTTCACCACCAAATTTCCAACAAAGTCACAAATTTCACATCTGTGGATCATTTTGCAAAATTTGCTACTTTCCCTGGAAATTCGCAAATTGTTACTTCACCTTCCTTTTGTTTTGTTTTTTAATGCAAATTGCACTAAAAAAACAAAGCAAGAAGAAGTTAGGTATCCCTGGTGTCTAGTAATGCCACCCCCCAGCTGATCGCCAGCCACCTCATCCCACCCTCATTGCTGGCCAGTTGGGCACGATGTAAAAAAATATATATATTTTTTTAATTAAGTCCCTTGTGATCCCCCCAGACGGGTCCACACGTCATTCCCCCCATCCCTGCCTCCTGCTGGTAACTGAAACAGCCCCTCCCATTCTCTACTCCTCTAAAAAACTCCCTAAAAGACCACAAGCTGTCTATGAATGAGGGTGTGTTTGTAGATGCAAGCGTTCATTCATTAAGAGCTCAGTTGGGCTGCTGGCCATAGAGGTGAGTGGAAAGCTGTACCGGTGGGCCTGTAGGGGTGGGATTGGAATAGGGGGAGTGAGGTGGTGTGGGGTGGTCTGGTGAGGTACTCCATGATGGGGCGGGGGTCCACTAGACACCAGGAACTGAATTTAACAAAATGTCTTTTATATTTTTATAGGGGCTGACTGGCCAGCAATTGGCCTATGTGTGGGGGGGCCTGGGGGAGATTCCTTTATTTGAACTGTGGCCCAAATTTGGTTGGGGGGGGACCACTAGGGACCTAATTACAAAATATATGTATTTTTTTTACATTGTGGATGACTGACCAGCGATGGTGGGGTGGGGAGCTGGCGATCAGTGGGGGAAGGGAACGACTAGACACCAGGGATTTATATGTATTGGGCAAATTAGTGCATGAAGTGTGGAATTTCACCTGCAAAATTACACACTTCACATTTGATCCTGCCCTCTGTGATCTACAAATGTCTTGGATTTCACGTAATGAGTGCAATTGGCACAATTTTTCGCAGAGCGAATTTTCTTGACTTTGTACATCTCTACTCGCTGCTTCCTTTATTCTTGGTCCTGCTCTCCCTGCCTCTGTTCCCAGCATACAAGTTACCATCTTTCAGTTTTCCGGGTCCCCTTTCTCCCTCATAGCAGCCAGGCCTCAAAGATGTGTTATTTATTGGTACCTCTTGTTAAAAAAGTCAGAATGCAAACACTCACACTCAGTGTCAAGTCTGCACAGTTGATGTACTGTAACTACTTATCTTTGGCTTTATGGCCCATCCTCACCCATTTTTCAAAGAAACCCACTATGCCTGTCACATCCCTTCATAAAGGTTTCAATGACTTGGCTTGTGCTACTTTCTCATGTGAGTCCCTCTCAGTCTTGTAGTTGAAGTCAAGGAGAAAAGGTCCCTGACATCCATATTATTTCTCTTTTGCAGTTAACTGTATTTGGCAATCAAGAATACATAATTACAAACATAACATGCACAGTATCTTGTGTGGATGTTTCTGAATAACGACCAAGACATAAAGCTATGCAGTATGTAATTTTATTACTATGAAAATAATCATTTCTCTGTAGAAAGCACTATAAAACTGTAATGAGAAAACCTTATTTATCAGTCTTACCTAGTTTGATCTAAAGTAGACTAGATATGTTGCCATACACACTAATACATTTCTTATTTAATTACTTAATATATCCACTTCACCAAATACCACAGCACACCTGATATCAATGATTTCTTTCAAGTAACAGTTACTGGTAAGTAGCATTTCACAACTAATAAGACAAGTGAACATTGCCAGCTGACTGAAATGGACCATATTTAAATTATGTGTCATATGACTAATGATAAACAATGTATTGTCCTTGTTCTGTTATCAAACTTGAAAAAATGAATTATTCCTTACTGTACTTTCTTCTAATATAGTCAACACTGCTTTTTGGCACACAGCAGTTTTGCCCACTGATGCTGGGGCTGACTTAAGTTGGGAGACAGCTCTGTATTGTTTTGCCAGTGCAGTTAATCAAATCTATAAAAAGTGGCCATCAGATAATTGTGTGGGATTCCTGCATGTGAACTGAAAGTTGTTAACTATGTTTGAAATTGTCTACTCTCTTTCCGGTTTTTGAATTGCAGCCTACTTGTCAACTGTAGAAAATTGTGCTGGCAATGGTGGTGGAACTGTTTCACTGTACCAGTCTTCATTCAGTTTACCCTTGTCCTGGGATCCCCCTTCCCAAAATAACCATGCCACACAAAACTTTGTTCAGTGCTCAGCTGGCCATATTTTATTTATTAACTCATACTCCATACACATTTTATTTACATAACCAAAATCATTAAAATTCCTTTCCATATGTACATCATACATTGTATACACCATATACGTCCATTGTTATTTCATCCATTTTCTATTCTTCTGGGCTTGGGTGCATACTTGATGCCCACCTTCAGCCCTTGGTGATGCAAACCCCACACAGGCCAAACATGGCTGGGTTTACACCCAGCCTCTGTCCTGGTTTCCCAGCCCAGTACCCCCTGGGCCCCATAGCTGCTTCTCCTGTGTCTCCTATTCCCCCCTTCTCCCCTCCCCTTTTTTCTCTTCCTTCCACTAGCGAATCTCCAGCTACTGCACTGGATGATGGGCTTCCCCCCCCCGTGCTTCCATTTCAACCCCATTCATCTAACGCTCCCTCCAGCTGCAGATTAAACATATCTAGGCCCACTTGTGTCAAATGTACCCCATCCTGCCTATACAACTCGACACATTCATACAAAATGTCCTTGTGTGTTATATGTGTTATATACAAACCACCCATCTCTTTTACCCTGGTTGCCACATTTTTATTCAGCCTCTTCCTGGCCCCTTCCACTGCTTTTATGTCCCTCACATGTCACCATACCCATCCCAGAATCATCTTGGACCAGGCGCTCACTACCCCCAGCCACCACCTTTTAATTACCCCCCCAAATCCCTATTTATCTTATTCATAATGTCCAGCAAAGGTCTTTCCACCAAATCATTTCCCCCCCAAATGCAAAATCAATATGTCTGGCCTTGGCAATTTCATTTTAAATTTCTCCAGAAGTGGCAAAAGCTGGACCCATCACATGCCCTGTACCCCTTTCCACTGCACCTTTGCTGTTCCAACATCCATCCGCAGCTTCCCGGCCCCCCCGGCCTCACCGCCACTCTTCTCTCCACCCAATATATGAATGAATGGCCCACAATCCATACACTCTTATTATGTTCTGGATCTAGGAGAAAGCATACAAAAACACTTTATTTTATTAGCTCTCTTACATATGCTTTATAGCAATCCAATTTCCACTTTACCTCCATGGCTGATCACCCTCTAGCTGCCTCTTCCAAGGCTGTCCCAGTCCTGAATGCGTGGGATGAAAAGCAAGCCGCATCCTCCCCACAGAATTCCAATCCATTCTTCAGCACTGCCGCTAACTGATAGGTGGTGGTCAGGTCCTCATCCCCATGTATAAACAAATTTCCCCCTGCTGATCCCCTAACTGCCTTGTACTTGGTCATGGCTCGCACTGCACATACCCCTCCCAACCCATTCCTTTCTATCACTGCCGTCATTCCTTGCCCTGCCTGATCTGTTTTTGACCTGCTTAACCAAATGTCTATCTTATCCTTCCACCACTGCACATCTTCCCAGTACAGCCCCCATCTCTACATTTCTTGCCCTGTACCACCATTTCGCTTACCTGGAATGCTCCTCAAACATGACTCATAAGATTGCTGTGAACAGCCTTGCTTCATAATATGAGTGGCAAATGCTACCCAATGCCCCCACTAATCTACCTAGTAATCCCATTAATATGAGTCATCTTTTATCTGGTATCCTCCATTTCATCCTCCACCAGCCCTGCAACATTCACCTGACTACTGGAGCCCTGCAGAGTTTCCCCCATCCCTTCATTCTGCACACTAAATCTACCCCTGCCAAGTGAATAACCATAGTCGAAAATGGTAATGCTTCATCCTACTTCTCAACAAGAAACCTCATCACCTGCCCCTCAGTCACCGGCCCACTTATATCCATTCCAGCCCTCTCTCTGAACTCTTGGAATACTTTCCAAGATTCCTCATATGCCTTCAGCATCCTTGCAGACCAAGAACTCCTGTACGGCAACTGGGCTCTTCCCAACCAATCTCCCACAAGTGGGGATGGACCTCCACCTTCTTGGCTGCTGCCCCTACTGCAAGGCATCTGAACCTGTCCAAATGAAGAGAGGAAAGGCCATCAGCCACCGTGTTCCTTATATCCTCAATGTGTCTCACCTTAAATGATAGGTTCAGTCTCCACCCTTGTAGTACTCTACCCTCCCCAGTCTTAACTCCTTTTGTATTTTGTTCTCTACTATCTCCTCCTTTTTCAGTTGGCTATATTTCATTTGTTAACTCGTACTCCATACCCATTTTATTTACATAACCAAAATCAAAAAAATTCCTTTCCATATGTACATCATACATTATATACATCATGTACATCTATTGTTATTTCATCCATTTTCCATCCTTCTGGGCTTGGGTGCATACCCGACAGCCACCTCAGCCCTCTGGGATGCAAACCTTACAAGGGCCAAACATGGCTTGGTGCACACCCAGCCCATGTCTTGATTTCCTGGCCCATTGCCCCTGGGCCCCATATCTCCTTCTCCTGTGTCTCCTATTCCCCCTTCCCCCTCTTTTACTTCCTTCCTCCTACTCATCCTGATCCTTCCATCTCCATATTCTCCTTCTCCCAACCCCTTTATACCCTATCCATACCATGTGCAAACCTGCACCTTACCATCCCCTGCTATCTGCCTCCAGCAGCCCTTGTGGCTCCAACATTTCCTTCCCTAATTGATCCCCACTGCTGTCCACCTCCAGCAGTCCCTGGCCAACCAACTGCTGTCCACCTTCAATAGTCCCTGTGGTCCCATGCTTCCATTCTAAACCTGGTCACCAATGCTGTCCCCTTCAGCAGCTGACCCACAGGTCTCCTACCCATGCCCTCTTTCTAACCCTGAATTAAACAGTGGGTGGGTAGGAAAACTGCTCTCTAACAAAAAAAGGGTATTCCTAGCCCTGATAACCTTTAAGTACCCTTTTCCTACTGTCCTTCCCCCTGCTCATTTCCACCAATCCCTGACCTGGCTCCCTAACCTCTCCCCCTTTTGTTACATCCTTCCTTCCATGATTCCTCTCCTACCCTTCATCCCACAATTCCTCATTTCCTTCCTCAACCTCCTGCTTCCCATCCCTTCTCCCCTATGCTATCTAAGCCTGAACACCCTCCCCTGCTATTTTTGTCAGGAGACCCCCGACAATAGGGCTTGCCCTTTTAGCTGGCAATTTACCTTTTTCCAATGTATTCAATAGTTTGTTCACAAACTCTGTAGTGGTTAAAACATCAATAGTTTACATGAGATTCCTAATTTCTGTATAGTTTTTCCAACAGCAAAAGTCACATGTTGATGTGTCATACATAATGCAACACCATTTCTAAAACTTTGTCTTCCATCACAGGATCTATTACATTAAGGTCAACTGTCATTACAGTATCTACAGTAAGTGTCAGTACTGCTATTGCAGTTGAAAGAATTGTGTCAAATGCATTCTTAATGTATTATTACTGTGAGAAAAGGTTAGCATTTCTGATGCTGCAGTTATGCCTGAGATACTAATGGTATGTGTTCAGATGTTGAAACATAAATTCCATGAACATGCACTATCCAAGGGCAGTCACATGAGGTACTGTCATTACAAAATGACAGCATGTCAATTATAAGTGAAATGAGTGCTCTCATTGGTCAGAAGTGCTCCATCGCTTTATATTGCAAATCCACTGCTTGTAAGCCTAGCAATATAGCACAAATGTTTTCCTTCATCTTGTAACATCATTACAAAGTATCCAATAATCAACTATAAATAATAATTTGCATACCCATAATGTAAGGACCACAACCCATATTTTATTCAAGAGCTCCCTTTCATTTAGTAAGATATTGAAAATGTATTTTTTCTAATACTTTAATTTTTGAATATTTTGCAGAACATCAACAATGAACTCGTAGGATTTATAGTACCATTCAGTTTATCTGCTGCACATAGTGCCACACTATATCCATATATTGTAATTGATATAATGTTACTCTATACCATGGTTATGACTTATTGCTTACTTACATCTTTGTCTTCTGTGGTCATATAACTTTGCATACGCCATTGTATTTTGGTAAATCAACCATAAATTTCTCTTCTCTGCCTTTTGTGACAGCCTGTGCATGGTCTGCATTACAGCTGAAACATAATGCTGCCATTTGTATCTTGTATGTGTAAACAGAATTTTCAGATTAACTAAATATTTCAGTGTGATATGTCACATTCATGGTACAGATACCTGGTGTACATTACTTTTTAACTACAGTATGTGCAAAGCTCTTAGCGGCATACTTATTAATGAGGCTGTGAAAACTCTATAGAGAGTCCATCTGGTGATGTAGAAACAATATGCATAGAGCAGTGGCATGTTTGTGATTCTTAACTGTGTTCTTACTTGGTGGCGAAGAAACATAGGTTTATAGCTTCATAGAAAAAGTATCAAGTTCATAAGACCGAGGTCCATTATTGAACTTGCCACCTTTTAAGTTTTTATGGTGGAACATAGGAATTTCCTTTCTCCCATAAAACAATCTAACCTTTTTTCAAAGACAGCAATACTGTTACTTTCCACCACATTCATGGGCAGAGTATTCCAAACGGTGACAATTCTCTGATTATACCATCAGTTTCTCATACATGTTATATTAACTTCACCTTTCAATTTCAGGTTATGTGACCTAGTATCTTTGTTGTGGTCAGTATTCCTAACTAATCCAGTTGTTTCAAAAAGTACATCATCGTGAAAAGTTCTATAGGTTAGGCATAATTTGCCCATCAATTTCCTGTATTCCAAGGACTATATGTTTAAGTGCTTCAGTTTCTCATGATATTGGAGTTGCTTTATGGTCTTGATTTGTCTTGTCATCCTTCTTTGAACTTTTTCTATTCTATTTTCCCTCCCAATAGAATTTGGGGGACAAAAGGGGAAATAGTACTCCCTGTGTGGATGAACAAGAAATTTGTACAAGGGGATAATTACTTCAGAGTATCTGCTCTTTATTGAATTTAATATACATCTGATTATTTGATGGCATCTACTGCTAGTTACATTAGTATAATAATCGAATTTCAAGTTTCTGGAAATCCAGACCCTTAAATCCCTTTCATTAACACTTGCAGATAATTGAATGTTATTAAGTTTATATTGGAAGCCTTGTCTATTTTTCCCAAAGTGCATAACTTTACACTTTGCATCACTGAATGTTAGTTTATGTTCTTGTGTCCATGTTGCCAGATTATCCAGGTTTTCCTGAAACTGTTTTGCTGACTTTTCATTATAAACTATGCCCCCCCATCTTGCAATTGTCGGCATACTTGCACAGCCATGAACTTGGTGGTGTCAACAATCCCAGCAATCATCTTACCCTTTTATGATCAACTGCTTAAGTTCTATAATTTATAATGTAAAATAAATCCTGCTGTTAAACATTTTTTATCCAAAAGTTATGAAGACAGTCTGGAAACTACAGTTGGACAAGTTGGAACCTTACTGACAACTAAACATCGCCACTCACAAGGTATCTCTGTCACATAAAGTCCATGCAATGTTAAAGTCCTGCATTTTTAAACACTTATCATTTTACAGGACCACTAAGTAAGGTTCCTTAATTTTCATGCTATGCAGATCGAGTTTGATTGGATCATAAGGGACCAAAGAGTCTACAGTTAATACTTTATGCTTACTTGTTTACCTCCCCAGTACATGCTCCCAGCACCCCCTCCCACATAAATTCAGACATTTTGTGAAGTGTTAAAGGCTGTTTTGTCAATGCTTTCCCCATCCAAATTTTATATTAGTATTTGCAAGCTTACTTTATATTTCTTTATTCATTAAGTGATATATATTAATGCCATTGCATGGCTAAAAAAGTGTCTACATTACAAGTGCAATGATAAAAAATGTATGTTCAAAGCTGCATGAAGATATACTCCATAAATTTACAAATCTGCCAGATGGAATTCAAAGTGGAGAGCATCACCACTATGCCTGTTATGACTTCATGCAACATGTAATCTTAGGGATCATGCTGCCACAATGGAAAGTAAAAAATCATTTTTGAATTGCATTATGTTATCCATAACAAAATAACAACCCATTCATGACACAGACAGCATGAAAAATATTGAGACTGCTGCCATTAAACACATGCATGGTGCAGGTCATGTGGAATGTGTTAAGAAATGCATAATCTACTATGCTGAATAATTTTACAAATAAACATTAAAATAGTTATGCTATGTTGAACCTTAACATACTTTGTTACACAAAAGTGAAATTGAATGCAATGCTGTTGTGTTTGATCATCATTACATAATTTATTCATACTATTTCAAGATGCAGATGGAATGCTAGCTAAACATTAAAAAATAAAACATTGAATTACACTTGTTTCTTACTTGGATTCAACCATTTCCTGTTTCTGGCTGACTCATCTGGTATGCCATGGGCACACAATGGGAAAAAGGGATTTTCATGCTTGTGAAAATGCTGGATGTGGTTTGTTGTACAGTTAAGTGTTGCCTGCATGACTTGTTCATTTCTATCTTGTTTACAGCATGGACTCCAGTACAGCATGTTTCTGATACTGGAGATCCACTTTCTAACTGGCTCACATACTTTTTGTGCAGCTGTTCCTTTCAATGTTTGGGTAATTCCTTTACACAGTAAGAGTATATGGTTAGTAAAGCATTATTTCTTACTTATGATATGTTGTCAGCAAAGAGTCACAAAATTGTCATGAATCTGCATGATTAATTAGAACACAAACAACCATGAACTCGAAAGATAAGTACATTAGTTTCAATGTCACAATGTAATTTTAAATTTACTCATGGTATAAATTGTCTATTATAAGACATATATTTCAAGCATATCACATAGAGAAAAAAGGTACATTTCAGTAAAGACTATCATCCTGATGGTAATGGATGATTAAGCACTGTGCCACTATTTTGCAGATTGGTCAACATTATTATAATTTTTGTGCTGGACACCTGAAGAGTGTGGCATGAAGTGAACACACTTTTATTGTCTTTATAAGTGACATTTCAGAGGGACCGGAAGGAAAATTATGCCTCTTTGCAGATGACACAAAGATCTGCAACAGGATTGATACACAGGGAGATATGGAAAGGATGAGAAGGGACTTGGCAAGGTTGAAGAAATGGTCAGAAGTGTGGCAGCTTGGATTCAATGCAAAGAAGTGCAAAATAATGCACCTGGGAAACAAAAACCCAGGGGAAGAGTACACAATGGGGGGTAGTAACAACAATAAAAATGGAAAGGGATCTGGGGGTAATCATATCAGATGATCTTAAGGCTGGCAAGCAATGTGAGAAGGCAGTAGGGAGGGCTGGGGGATACTGGGATGTATTGGGAGAGGCATCACCAGCAGAAAACAGGAAGTTGTTATCCTTCTGTACAGACAGTTGGTGAGAACCCATCTGGAGTACTGCGTCCAGTTCTGGAGACCTCATCTCTGCAAGGACATAGACAGGATGGAGGCAGTCAAGAGGAGGGCAACTAAAATGGTGCAGGGTCTGCAAGAGAAGCCATATGAAGAGAGACTAAAGGAGCTTAAAATGTATACCCTTGAGGAAAGGGGTGGCATGATAGAAGCTTTTACCTACCTCAGCGGTATCAACAAAGTCCAAGAAGGTAGCATCTTTCAGAAAAAGAGATGTGCAAGAACAAGAGGACACAGTTTAAAGATGGAGGGGTGGCTCAGGGGCAATGTGAGGAAGTATTTTTTCACAGAGAAGGTGGTGGAGGCATGGAACAGCCTTTCTGAGGAGGTTGTGGGGTCTAAAACTATGGGAGTATTCAAGAATGCAATGGACAAACATAAGGCAATTCTGGTAGGGGGTTGGAAGGAATAGGCTGTTGGTTAACTAAGATCTGCAGCTTACCCAGTAGGTAAGGAAATGGAAAGACTAGGTGGGCCAAGCAGTCCTTATCTGCCATCAAAGTCTATGTTTCTATAGCATGGATACAGTTGATTGCTGGTCTGGCTGCTGAGCATTTTTTGTGATGTGGATGACAATACATTGCCACCACAGCACCAAGTAAAGATTGGAATCACATGAACTTATTGACTCCATGCTGTTGAGGTGTGAAGTCATTACAAAGAAAATCAACTTATCTAGTAGATTTATATGGACCACTTCACTGTACTTGTCTCCATTAATTACAACTACATTGCTAAAGAGGGTATCTCTGACCTCATTTACTTGAACATTGTCAGACAACACCTGTTGGTAGGACAAGTGCAACTAGTGTGTGATTGGGAGTGGTGTCTAAGCAGTGTGGTCATGTGGTGGAGGTAATTGCAGGAGATAAAGTTGGACAGGAAAGGCCATCTATGTAGAGTTATTATAGATGCCCCAAGAGGGTGTGTTGAAACTGTATATTAATAGTGCTGCCAAGATCACTGTTTCTGCTCTAATAGTGATGTTCACATTGTTAGGGAATGAGAATCATGGAACAAAAATGATTGGTTCTGATACCACAAGGAGGAAAATGAGACCATTGTTACAACTATTGCAGTAGTCTCAACAGCAGTAGTCATATATTACTGATTGAGACTGATTGGTATGTGCAAATAAAAGTAAAAAAAAAATAAACCAAATGTGCCCGTTGGCTCAAGGCACTATACAAATGTGAACCAGTTGGTAGGTGATCTCAGGCTAGTCAGTGGCAGTCCCTCAATCAGTTACTGATTACATCACATTACTTCATACCATTCAATGCATCACTGTCACTATACTGATTACATAACAGAAACATAGAAAAATAGAGTCTAATGGCAGAAGGAGACCAACATCCCATCAGGTGCCTATATTTATTATTACCTTATCCCCTACCAAGTGCTGCAGTGAGTTATTCACTCCCTGACCTCTCTTCTGCTTCCTCCCCCTCGCTGACTCTCCCATGTAGGAATCTGAGTCTCTTGGCCCTATCCCACTCTGTTTTAACCCATTTAGGGTCCTCACCCCCATGACCTCCACTAGCAATCTGTTTCAGGTCTGTACCGCTCACATATATATTTTAAGAAGTGCCTATTGCTGGTCTGTCAGTGCCAGAGATGGCACTACCACTCATGTCACCAGCAAACCTGGTGTTAGAGCAATCCTGGGTCATCAGGGGTTAGCTGGGGGAAGGAAGATGAAGCATCCCAACAAATACTCTCCTCCTCAAGGGTGAGGATGGGGGTTCCTTGCTTCCCTCTGCAATACTGCTACATGGGTGACCACAAGTGGCAGTGCTACTGAGAGATTGCAGAAGAGGGGCACTGTTCGGTGCTGGCCTAATGATGTGTTTGACGTGCATGTCCTACCCTTGATGCCCTCAAGCAGCAGCATCTGACAGGGACAAAAGCAAGGAAAGCAGCCTCAGCAGTAGCAAGATGATGGTGGTCCCACCAAAGTACCCACAACATCAACCACAGCACCCATCCGTTAAGCCATACCCAGTACTTCACTTCAAGGGAGTCTGGAAAACCCAGCTGACAAGTCATAACTATGGGGGAACAGAAATGGGGGCACAGATTGAAGTATGTTCTGGAGAAGACATGTACTGGGCTGAGAGGGGTCCAGTTGAAGGGGGCAGGTCAGAGTGACAAAGGGGTATAAACAGAAACTTAAAAAAGAAGTGTCCTATAACATGCCTAAAGAAGTTATAAATTCCTTTAGAAGTATCATATAATATAGTATAATTATTATTAGTATAATATATAATTCTCATTCCCAGGATAAGAACTTGTTACAAATGCTGGTGATAAAAATATTGTAAGTAGCTCCTCCAGTTGTGGAGTCTCTGATATGATCATTGATGGCTCAAACTGCAACAATCCCCTAACCATCGCCAATGCCTTCAATTCCCATTTTTCTGACCTGTCTGCTCTCACCTCATTATTCTCTCCCTGTGGGAGTGAAAGGCATGCCCTTCTCCCTGTGCCTCAGCCAGTGTCCGCCTCCCACCCACCATTCTATTTCTGGGCAGTGACAGCTCAGGAGACACAGAGACTTCTCTCTGGTCTCTCCCCGTACTCGCGTGCTGGTCATGATTACATGGAGCCTAAGCTCCTACATCTTGATGCCTCATATATTGCCTGTCCAGTGGCCCATATCTTCAATATGCCTCTCATTTCTTGCATCGTCCCTGAGACCTGGAAGGTGGTGAGGATTGTTCCTGTTCGTAAGCATGGTAACCCTAATATTCTTGACAATTACTGACCCATAGCCATTTTATCGACTATCAGTAAACTCTTAGAGAATGTTGTTGTAGGGCAACTAACGGAGTATATCTAGGCCCATGAGCTTTTGTCACCAATGCAGCATGGCTTTCACAAAGGGCATAGCACATCCTCTGCCCTTGTTACTGTCTCATCTGGGATCAGAGCAGCAATGAACCAGGGCAGGCTCTCTGGTGCCATCTACTTTGACTTATCCAAGTCCTTTGACCTAGTTGATCATGCTCTTCTTAGGTCTCAGCTATGGTCCCTTAGCCTGTCCACCCCCGTCCTTAGATGGTTCTCCAACTACCTCCAGGAAAGACATCAACTTACTAAATTCAGTAAGGCCTACTTGGAGGCCACCCCAGTGACTTCTGGTGTTCCACAGGGGTCAATCCTTGGACCCCTCCTTTTCTCCATTTTTGTCAATACTCTGCCCTCCATCTCCTCCCATTGCAGCTCTATACTTTATGCGTATGACCTGGTTATTCATACCCATTCCCATGACATTGGGATCATCAACCACCCCCTGAGTGCTGACTTTAACAACATCCAATCCTGGATCATTTCAAACAAGCTTGTCCTCAACCAAAAATAAATCCAGGCCATGCTTTTTGGATCCTTGGCTAAGATAAAAGCCTCCCCTGCTCCACTGTGCATTACCGTAATTGATGGAACCCCTATACTGGTTACTGACTCCATCAAATACCTGGGGGTTACACTCAACCCCCAGCTCAACCTCGCCCATCACATCCAAAATGTGTGCAGGGCAGTCAACTGCAAACTGGGCCTGGCCTACAGAGCAAAAAACAACCTCACATCTGCAGCTCGCCTTGCACTGGCCAGAGGTGTGCTTCTTCCTACTCTTTGTTATGGGCTTATCTTGTTTGCACATACTCATAAAGTGTACCTTTCTAGGTGGGATGTAGCCTACAATAACATTTGCCACTTTGCACTTGCTGCCCCTTGCCTCACCTACCACTGTGACCTGTACAACAAACTTAACTGGCTCTCCTCGTATAATCATAGAAGCTATGTCCTGAGCAGTTTCACTGACAAGGTGCTTAGAACTGGCATCCCCCCAGGACTGGCTGAGCTTCTTGAACCAGCATCCTCCTCATACTCCCTTAGGTCCCTGGGCTCAATAGTTCTTAAGGTCCCTGCCACTCATACGCAAATGGGGGACAGGGGTTTTGCCGCATGTGCACTCAGAATATGGAACTCCTTTCCTACCCATATCCACTCCTCCCCCTCCCACACCTGTTTCTGGAGCTCCCTCTGGGATTACCTGAAGCTCTCTTCAGCATGTCCAAAGCCACTGTAATTAAATTTACTGACCTAGCTGGGTACCTTGTACTGGACCAATTTGTATTTGTACTTCCTGGTGCCCCTGTGCAGACTCCGCTGGCTTACCTTGCCTGCATATGGCTGTTATGTACTGTATATGTATGCACTCTTCGTAAAGTATGGAGCTTAGACTGAAGCACTGATATTAGCCATATGTATCGTCTACATACTTTTCTATGCAACCTGTGCTCAGTTCCTTAACTGCTTGTGTGATTGTATCTGGTGCTATGAGTTTCTCTGTATGAACCTGTCTTTCATTGTACTCTCCCAGGTGTCCCCTGAAAATAGGCATCTGCTTTTGTCTAGCATGCTTACCTGGTCAACAAAACCTAAATAAATATATAAATGACAACTAGGGGTCACACTTACAATTTGTCAATTTCCATGTAACTGTGGGGTAGATAATTATTAATTACATGCAACAGTGGTAATTGTTGGTTGCATATAACTGCATTGCAGTTGCAATGTAGTTACAGGGTAGTTAAGGGCACATAAAACAGTGTTACCCAACTAGGAGAAAGATCTTTCTTTATTAACCCCTTATACTTCAACAAAATTCCACTAAATCTGTGTAACATAAACAATACACGTTCTTAAAAAGACATGTTATGATTTTTTAAATACAAGTTAGTGTTGCTCATAATTTCATTCTCTGCTTATTTTAGTGCATTTGTAAACTTGTAATATAGTATGTCAATATGTTACAAATAATATAGTGATGGTACTTAAAATATTGATATAATAAGACAAGACGTGGGCGACTTCTTTTTACCTTTCTACAAAGTACCACACATCACAAAACTGTTTGATTTGTGGCTTATTTTCATGAGACACTTCTGAATTTGCAGGTGATGGTCGGTTACTAAGCATACAGTAATAAGGGTGCTGTTCTTCAGTTCCTGCAATCCCCTCTTCAGTCCCTCTGACTCCATATGGTATGTGTGTTTTACCTCATTACACTGGTGCAAAAAATATATAATATGTAATACGAGTAAGTCATGATATAAATACTCTCAAGATGTATACATCAAAGATGTATAATTATAAAATATTTTCAAAGGTTATTACCCGAACTAGACTAATACTAAGTATATTTCAAAGCTGAATTTTCATGAGTGTGTATGTACCAAATCTGGCAGAATAACCTAGGCTGTCACATCTGCCAACTCCTGAAAAAGTGATGCTACAGTCTATGAACCTGATGTTGTTAACCAATTTCCTTTCATACTGTATTTGTGGTAGAGTGAATGAATTGCTTTGAATTTTCATAAAAAGAGGTATCTTACAGTACATGCACTACACATTGATGTTGCAAAGAACTCATAAAGTCTTTTGGTGGGACACATCACTAAATCCAATACTTGCCGATAGTCTATTGTTAGCTGTGTATTCACTGACACATAGCTGCAAAAATCAAGAACAGTTATAGCCACATCCTGTGCAACTCTGTTGGATGGCTATTAGTGACCCCTTTCTTCTGGTAACCTGTGCCTGCGTGGTCTCATGGCAGTGTACGCAAATAATGAACAATTGCTAGAGGCATGTTTTGAATGCAATAATTTTTTTTTCCTGCCAATGTTATGGGCTTTTGACTTTATGGTGGCCATCCTGTCTAAGCTGAATAATATAATACATTCAGTGCATATTTACAAGAATTACTATATTTGGACATGTGAGGCTGCAACAATTAATAAAGTACAGCAACTATATTTGAAAAGATAAATCTACAGTATGAGACTAAAATACATTCATGAACTAAATACTGCAGATCGAGGTTACATTGGAAGTATACTGAATATGGGAAGGACAATGTTACTGCTAAATGCAGTTACAGTGAAAGTGTATAGAATAAGGGAAGTGGAAGCTGAATGCAGATTATGGCTACAGTGAAAGTGAATTGAATATTGGGTGCAAGTCGAATGATAACTGCAGTTATAGTGAAAGTGTGTTGAACATGGTAAATGCAATGGTACTGCTGACTGCAGTTACAGTGGAAATGTAATTAATATTATCATGCAATAGTACTGCTAGTGACCATAGCAGCGGCCTTGGAAGCTTGCTCCTCCACAGGTGGATGCCTGCTTTGTGTATGCCAACTGTGTGCTGTACCCAGCAGCAATGAGGTGGGCTGTGCAAAACCAGAAAACTAAGTTGGCAGCTGAAGCTTGGTACATTCCCTGGCCCACACTGCCACTAAGTCAAGACAATTCTGTATATGTGCACTGGAGGAGGTAAGGACAGACTCACCCATCCTGGCCCAACTATAGGGTCCAATCCATCAGAGATTGATGACAGTAAGTCTTGTGAGATGCGTGGGCTGACTAGGTGAGGGCTGGTGCTCATGCTATACTGGCTACAATGTACAAAACTTATAAAAAGGGTCTCATAAATGCACCATTCATATTGGCTATCAGCATTCTGACAGTATTACATTAATCTTTATTACAGTGTCACGTACAGTCTGATCATCATGCTGTATGATTTCTTCCTGTCAACATTCCATTGTCTAGAACTGCTGAATAACTGGAATGATGCATTCTGATTTTGAACAAGCATTCTTAAACAGTTGGTGGATGAACTATTTGATTAAAACTCTCCCACTCAATGTGGAAAACATTCACAAGGTACTCTTCTAACAATTTTCTTTTGAAATCAGTTGTTTATAATAGAAATAAGATATTCACAAGAGTATGGCTGTTTTTGATTTATATTTCATTATTTTCACTTAAAATGCAAACATATATTACATTGTCATATAAGACAGTAGTGAGAAGACAGTAGTGAGCTAAAACCCAATACTGATACAGGTACAGTTGATATACAATTGAAAAGCCATATATTCTTGTACAGAAGAAGTGTGGGATAACAAATTAGATATGATCAATAAATGTAATACTGTAGTTACTGCCAGCTTCTTCAGTGGCATCAGTGTTGGCAATAGGGAGAATGCAAAGGTAGAAATGTGCAGTTATCTATTTTTTTTTTAATTTTATTCTTTTGCTAACCAGGTAAGGCCCACTATGCACAAGTGCCTGTTTTCAGGGGTGACCCGGGAGCACTGGATGATTAAGTGACTTGCTCAGAGTCACACAGTATGCAATTGGAGGTTGTGGGAATCAAACCCAGGTCTGCTGGATGTGCCAAGCTAAGTCACAGCTCATTACCCTAACCTCTAGGCTATACTGCCAGTGCTAGTACTTCTGTTTTATCCAGTTATAACTGGATAAAGGGATTCAAGAATGCATGGAATAGGCACATGGGAATTATCAAGCTAGGGCGAAGGGGGGAAACTTGTCATAGCATCTAGGGTACATTAAGCATTAGAAAGAAAGATAGGGAAGACTGGATGGCCTACAAGGCCCTTATCTGCTGACATCTATGTAACTAACATTTTTAGGGAAAAGTAAGGCCTAAAACATGCCCCCACCCCCAGACGTAACATTTAAAACACAACTTCATTAAATCAAGCTAATTAAATGTACCTTATACCTGAATAAAACACTTTTTGCTTGCTGAGCTTCCTTCCCCCCAAAAAAACTGCTCCCAATTCGACTACCCCCTCACTCACCAAAGGTGTAATTGGTGGCATTACACAGAGCAATGAATATGTTCACAATGGTGAGCAACACCATGCAGCTGGCACCCTTACTAAATGCATAACAGACTGAATAGTTAAAACATTCCCACCTTCCATACAGCCTTCCCCAAGAACAAAAAATGGATGATCTAGCCAAACTAAAAGTCATTTAAATCTAATAGAGAGTACTTTTACAGAATACATCAGCCTATCATAAGAAACAGACCAGAACCTTCAGTGATATTAGGGTGCCACACTGGGAGTATAGTATTAAAATGCAGTCTGCTTTTTGGAGCTCAATCCTCTCCAACACTCTCTCCCTGCTGTTCTGTTTCAGCATCTCTCCTTGCTACAAATTAATCCTCAAGTTTTTTTCCTGTCACCTACTGGCATCCTTTGGACCTGAATATTGCCAGCTTTCCCCAGCATACACAAAGAAGAGGAGGGCTGGCAACAAAAATGAGTGGACCACCTCAAGAGCCTGCAGGTGATGGCTGACAGCAAGCTGCTTGCTCCTCGCACTAGTCTAGAAGAATACAATTTTATATTAGCCCCTTCAGTGGTCATGGGTTACACTGTCAAAGCTGCTGCCAAGATTACATCTTGAATCTCAACACCAAAGGTGCATAATAAAACAGTATGAGGTTGATTAGAATTTTGTGGAGCCACTCTGGGGTTAATTATATAAGCCCATCTAAATGTAGAATAGTCAAAAGTCTCCAGTAGTTGTAAAGCTTGTTGAATCCAATCAGTTAGGTAATGCAATAAGTTTGGGCTTTCATTTCTTGGGTATACCCATGAGGCAGAGATTCCCCATCCACACCTCATTCTCCAGTGCCTCAAAATGGACCCTCACCTTTGGTTATGGACGTGACTGTTGTTTGTTTACTAGTCAGTTGTGTCTCTGTATCCATGATTCTTGCAAATAGATCATTCAGGTGCTAGTTGTGAGTCTCTACATGAATGAGAGTTCTCTCCATCTTAGAATCCATGGGGCACATAAAAACTAGCAGCATTAGCCATAGTGGTTCAGTTAAAGAAATCTGTCTGCCATCTCTGGTGGTACCCTTGGCTTCTGCAGTGTTGCTGTGCTGCTGCTGTGGATGTTTGGAGGCATTTCCCTGATGAGTTGTAAGTGTCACCCTCATCAGTTTTAGTATGATTATGATCCTCAAAGATTCTGGAATCTGAATATGCAGATATTAGAGTTTGAAAAAGATTTAGGTAAAAGTAGTGCTTGATAATACCAGGCTGAGGTAGAGAACACATGTAAGGCATGTCCTGCCAGGAAGATGACTCTTTAGCCCCCCCCCGGAGTTAGAGTAGGAGTCTATTAATCACCCCATCTTGTTAATCTGGCACTCTTCTATGCCTCGTGCCACTTTATGTCCCTGTGGGGGTTAACAAACTCTTGCCCTAACCCTTCATCATGCCATATTGCTTAAAAAGCTTTGTGGACAAAACAAAAATGTTCTGTACAATAATCATGCTATTAGGCAAACATTTCACTCAGCTGTGCATCATGCCACAGTAAAGTATGAGTTAGTGATTAACAGACTGTAACTGTTTGTAATGCCTTACTGATTGCACATTTGATGAATTTGGTGGTCAGATATGACAAATCAGTTTACCATGTGCAGTAATATGCTATTTAGTAAAATAAGGACCGCTGGACAGCACAAAAAATAATAAATGCAGTAGTGGATTGTCCAGCAGGAACAGCTAGACAAGAAAAGTTGTGCAGGATCTGAATAGTCAGTCTAGACTGGGATATCCTTTGAAGCTGGTAATTATTTCATCAGTGGTGCCCATATAGATGAAATATGGATAACCTGACTGTAACTTTACAAACAAGATCTGGCAGAGCCACTGCGGCTGTAAATGCATTAACAAGATGAGGGTGTTTCATGGGCTTAAACATAAACATGAATTGCCGTTGCATACACTAACTGAATCAAAGTATGGTACATTGAGAAAGGGCAGATGTAAAAATAATGCCACCATCTGTATTACAGTTATCTATATGTTTCACATTTTATTCTATGCACTGTTATAACAATCCACTTAATGGAACCAGGCCATCACATACATGAAGGTACTGTACCTTAACTGCAAACACTGCTGAGACAACTATATGTTGTGACAAGGTGAAAGATAAACACAATGTTGAGACACATTTAGGAAGACATTTGATGTGTTCAATAATTTTTTTAGAGATTGCTGTATAGTACACACACAAATAATCAGTATAATATAAAAGTGTATATACCTAAATGTCAATGTAAATCTACACATTTCATTACAAGTTGTTCTCTTGAAGGAAGATCTTGCTGTACAAGGCCTAAAAATGGGTGTTAGGTAAAAGTAAACTGGGGTAGCTGTGTTACTGAGGGTATTGCATAGTTTATCTTTTATTGCTGCTCCAACCCAGGCACACACAATATGAAAATCAACAACCCCTTGATATGAAGCAACAGGAATTAGTACAAAGACAGAAACAAGTAGGAGACTGAGTAAGTAGGTAGACAAGCATGAGTATAATAAGACAAATAACATTTTAAAAAGTCTCACTATTATAATTCATTTTTTACAAATGCCTCTGCACAGTTGACAATTTTTGTAAAAAAAATAATAACGGGAGTTATTCCACATATGTCCACAGGTGCAACACATGCAGGTGGAGGGATCTGAGGCCTGGATGCATCAATCTACCCTGCTCCTGAGTCAGAAGATCATGGCAGAGAGGAAGACAGGCAGAGGTAATGGGGGTCCCATCGATAGCTGTTGAAGCAGAGGGAACAAAATCTGACGAGGCCAAAGAGGGGCTATTAGAATCATGTGAGCTCCTTCTGCCTGTAGCTTCATGAGAACCCTCTGAAGCACTGGGTAGGGAGGAAAGGCGTACAAGAACCTCCCTGTCCAGCAAAGAGACAACGTGTCTCAACAGAAAATACCATGCCCGGGAATGAGCAAGTAAAGATTGCGTAGTTTTGCATTGGATGGGGAGACAAAGAGGTCAATCTCTGGCCGACCCTGCAGGTCGAATAAGCTTTAGACTACCTCTTGATTTAACTCCCATGCATGAGCCCTGACAGTGGTGCAGCTGAGACTGTCTGCCAGGACATTGCTGACACCTGGCACATGGACAGCAGTCAGGCGGAGGTTGTGCTGGACTACCCAGTACCACACTCACATTACCTCTTGGCATAGCGAGTACAAGTGAGTGCCTCCCTCTTTGTTCAGGTACCAGACCACAGACATAGTGTCAGTCTGAACCAGAAGTGTCCCTGGACATAGAAGAGGCTGGAAGGCCTGGAGGGCATACAGCACTTCCCTCATTTCTAACACATTGATGTGTAGAGATGCTTCCAGCTGAGTTCATGTTCCCTGGCTCTGATGGTCTCCTAGGTGGGCTTCCCAGCCTTGACATGGAGCATCCATTATAAGGATCATGGTTGGAGCAGGAGATTGAAAGGGGAACCCCCATGGAGAGACTGGACAACTCCTGCCACCAAAGAAGATTCTTCTTCATGTACCTGGACACTAGGACCTTGTGGTCCAGGTTGTCCAGCCACTGATCCCATTGGACATGAAGAGTCCATTGGGTCACCCTCATATGCAGTCTGGATAGAGGAACTGTAGGGATTGCAGCTGATATCAGCCCAAGAAGATGGAGGATTGACTGGGCTGTGGTCAAGCATGAGTTGACCACTAATCTAGCCTGTTCCTGCAGGGTCTCTGCTCTGCTCTGTCCAATGGGATGAAAGGCCCTGCCATAGATCATATCCAGCACTACACCAAATGAACTGTACATACTGGGAGAGGAGAGGACAGGAGAGGAGAGAAGAGGTGGGACTTGGGATAGTTGACTGTTATTCCAAGTCTGGAAAAGAGGTCCAGGGTGAAGGAGAGGGACTCCCTGAGACTTCTCTGTGATGGGGCTGACAGAAGCCAATCATCCAGATACAGGCAAAATTAGATTCCTCTGTGGCATAGGGTCTCAGCCACCACTACCAGGCACTTGGTAAAAACAGTGGTGCTGAGGATAAGCCAAAAAGGAGACCCCTGAATTGGTAATGTTCCCCCAGAAGGCAAACCAAAGAAAGTGGTGGTGGGCCTGGAAGACAGGGTTGTGCAGTTAAGCATCCTGCATGTCCAGTGTGCAAAGCCAATGATCCTTGTGGAGCAGTGGTAGAAGTCCCTGGATGGTGAGTATGCAGAACCTCTTGTACTTGATGTACAGATTGAGCATGATGAGGTCCAAGATGGGTCGTAGGTCACCCATCTTTTTGGGCACTAGGAAGAAATGGAAGTAGTACCCTCTTCCTATCTGTGCTGAAGCCATGGGCTCTATGGCTGGCTGTTTCAGAAGAGCCTGGATCTCATCCCCTATCAGAGACAGGTACCAGGGAGGATAATGGGAGAGGCCTGGGGGTTGTCCGGAGGCCTGTCTAGGAACTCTGTGATGTGACCTCTTGCTCTTAACTGAAGGACCCAAGAGTCTGTGGTTATGTCCTGTGACCCTGGAAGGTGGAGGGCAAATCCCCCCCATGGTTCCCCTTGAGGATCTGGAGGAGGCGGGGTGGGTCCCCATGAGTCAGGAGGCCAAGGGGAGGAAGCTGGCAGCTCCTCTGGGGGGGTTCTTGGACTTGGCAGGGGGACTATGGGTTCCTTATGCTGGATACCAGCATTTGGCCTAGCATTTGGCAGGGGCCTCTTTGGTCTGGTGTCTCTATTGCCAATGGAAAGGATGTTTGCCTTTGTAACCCCCTTGGTACATGAAGTGAACATTCTGGATGGATTTACTGTGGCCCTGCAATTCAGTGATAATATCCTTGGCGTCACCTCTGAATAACATGGATCCCCTGAAAGGAGCATCCAGGATGGAGGTCTGGATGTCTTGCATCAGACTAGCAATCCTGAGCAATGACTGTCACCTAATGCAAACAGCAGTGGCTGTGGTGCAAACAACTGAGTCTACTGTGTCATAAGTGGCCCGGAGGGCATGATGACAGGAGATTTTAGCCATTCTCACTGTCTTGGCAATCTCGGCCTTCGGCTCCTGGTCCTGGATAGCTTCCAACTTGGACTCGAGTGAGGCCAGGGATGATTTCTGGTAGGAAACCATATGAGCCACATAATTAAGGGACCAGAGGGTGCAAGTGGAGGAGGAATGGACTGTGTGACCAAAATTGTCCAGCTGCTTAGACTCCTTATCAGGAGGAGACATGCTCAAATGTTTAGGTTTAGAGGACTGGTTGTGGGCAGCTGTGATAACAACCGAGTCTGCATTTGGATGGCCAGTAAAGTGTGTGACCCCATTTGGGTTGTGGTGGTACACCCTGTCTGCCTTTTTTGAAACAGCCGGAATGGAGGAAGACTGTTGCCAGATAGTGGACATCAGATCTTCATGGGGCCCAGTCCAGGGCAGTATTATGGGCATAGGAGCATTGTCAGTCATGTCTTGTTTCTGGCTAGCCCAGCCACAGGCATTTTGTACTGTTATGAGGAGTTCTGTGAAGGAAGGGTCCTCCGGAGAGGATTTCAGGGACTCCTTAAGCTCAGGCTCTATAGGTGTATGCATACCAGAGCTGGAGGATGAGTCAGAGTCAGAGTCATAAGAGTGCCTCCTAGGGGTCTTAACCCTTTTTAGAGGAATGTTCTGGGTTTTATCCCTGACTTGGTTTCTAGAGGAGCCTTCTCCAGAAAGATGACAGTCCACAGGACAGGGTAGTAAGTGAGGCAAATACCAAGATAAAGAAGTTGATAGGGAGATGGGCAGGGGTAAATGGAGGAAAAGGCAAAGGCAGTAAGGACAGAGATGGGGCAAAAAGTAGTAAGACCATCAAAAAAATGGAGGGTAATGAGTACCAATGCCCACAGTCTAGGTAACAAACTCCCTGAAGTGGTGGCCTTGAAAGAGGAATACCTGGATATTATGGCAGTCACAGAATCATGGTACACAGAGAACCATGACTGGGATGTCAACACACTAGGATATACACAATCTACAGGAGGGACAGGGAGGGTAGAAGAGGAGGAGGAGGAGAAGTAACTCTCTACATAAGAGAAAGGATCAAAGCAATGGAACTAAAGGGTAAACAGGGAGGAGAAGAGGCACTGTGGGTCACCCTGGAGACTGGAAATGGCACCACAAACTGCATGGGGGTTGTATACAGACCTCCCTCTCAGGGGGAGGAAATGGACAAGGAAATTATAGAAGGCATCTTAGGATGGCAGAAAAAGGGGAGATATTGTTGATGGGGGGGCCTGAATATGCCAGATGTCAACTGGAGCACCTTTGCTGCAGCCACATCCAAGAGCATGGTCATTCTCGATGCCCTACAGGGGGCATGCCTCTGACAGCTAGTGTTGGAACCCACTCGGGAGAGAACAATCTTAGACCTGGTACTCTCAAACAGGGATGGAGAGGGGATCTCAGATCTAGAAGTGGGTTGCCATCTGAAACAAGTGACCACCAAACAGTGTGGTTCATGATAAACACAGCTGCAGAGTCAAGCCATACAAAAGTGAAGGTACTGGACTTTAGGAGGGCTGACTTTGTCAAAATGGGAGAGTGCCTCAGAAAAGCACTAGCAAACAGGCAAGAAGGAGGGTGGATGAACAATGGGAAACATCAAAACTGCCATCACAGAGGCAACAAGCCTTTGTGTGAAGCAAATAAACAAATCAAAATGAAAGAAAAAACACTATGGTTCTCAAAAGAGGTGGCGGGGAAGGTTAGGGAAAAAAGATAGCATTCAGGAAGTATAAGGAAACACAGAAGGAGCAGGACAGAGAACTGTACCAGTTAAAGCAGAAGGAAGAGGGGAAGGCAGTCAGAATAGCAAAGGCCCAAACCGAGGAAAAGATAGCCACTCAGTTAAGAAGGGGGATAAAACATTTTATTGGTACATTAAAGAACGAAGAAAGACCAAGGAAGTGATAATGAGGCTTAATAAAGGGGAAGATAGGTGGGCAAAGAGGGACAGTGAAAAAGCAGGGCCACTGAATAAATACTTTTGCTCAGTTTTCACAAAAGAAGAGGAGGGGGAGGTACCTAATCCAATCAATAGAAGCACTCTGGATAGGGGAGTCAATACCAGTCCTTTCACAGAAGAAAGGCTTCTGAAAGAACTCCTAAAACTGAAGGTGGAGAAAGCAATGGAGCCTGACGGGATTCACCCCAGAATTCTAAAAGAACTAAGAAGAGAATTAGTGACACAACTGACTACCCTTTTTAACAAATCATGGGAGGATGTTGTGGTACCTAAGGCCTGGAGGAGGGTGGATGTGATTCCCCTTTACAAAAGTGGGAGCAAGGCAGAGACAGGAAACTACAGACCTGTTAGCTTGACCTCAGTGATAGGGAAAATTATGGAATCACTTCCGAAAGAAAGAATTGTTGAGTACCTAGAGGCCAACAGGGTACAGGACCATAGCAGCATGGAGTCACATTGGGAAGGTCATGTCAGATGAATCTAATAGATTTCTTTGACTGGGTGACCAAAGTAGTAGACCAGGGAGGGGCTGTGGACATGGCCTACATAGACTTTAGCAAGGCATTTGACACAGTCCCACACAATAGATTAATAAACAAATTAGCCAGCCTGGGAGTGGCCCCCAGGGTGGTAACCTGGGTAAAAAAAGTGTCTGGACAACAGGACACAGAGGGTAATAGTAGAATCAGAAGAAAGGGGTGGTTATTAGGGGGTACCACAGGGTTCGGTACTGGGTCCGGTCCTTTTTATTGTCTTTATACGTGACATTGCAGAGGGACTAGAAAGAAAAGCATGCCTCTTTACAGATGACATATAGATCTGCAACAGGGTTGATACACATGGGGGGTAGAAAGGATGAGAAGGGACTTCGCAAGGTTGGAGGAATGGCCAAATGTATGGCAGCTTATATTCAATGCAAAGAAGTGCAAAGAAATGCACCTGGGAAACAAAACTCAGGGAAAGAGTACACAATGGAGGGGAGGTATTAACAACAAATAAAATTGACAGGGACTTGAGGGTAGCCATATTAGATGACCTAAAGGTAAGCAAGCAATGTGAGAAGGCAGTAAGGATGGCTGGGGGGATACTGGGATGTATAGGGAGAGGCATCACCAGTAGAAAACAGGAAGTTGTTATCCCTCTGTAGAGACAGCTGGTGAGACCACATCTGGGGTACTGCATGCCTTTCTGGAGACCGCATCTTTGCAAGGACATAGACAGGATGGAGGTAGTCCAGAGGAGGGCAACTAAAATGGTGCAGGGTCTGCAAGAGAAGCCACACGAAGAGAGACTAAAGGAGCTTAATATGTATACCCTTTCAGAAAAAGAGATGTGCAAGAACAAGGGGGCACAATTTGAAGATGGGGGGTGGCTCAGGGGCAATGTGAGAAAGTATTTTTTCCCAATGAGGGTGGTGGATGCAAGGAACAGCCTTTCTGAGGAGGTCGTGGGGTCAAAAACAGTGGGGGAATTCAAGAATGCATGGGACAGATATAAGGCAATTCTGGTGGGGGGTAGGAAGAAGTAGGCTGTTGGTTTACTAGGATCTGCGGCTTATCCAATAGGTAGGGAAATGGGCAGACTAGGTGGCCAAGTGGTCCTTATCTGCTGTCAAAGTCTATGTTTCTTCTATGTTTCTATCTAGGGGTTGGAAAGGAAGTGGGAGTAGAGGCTGCCACTGGTTTCTGATGGTCAAGCTCCGCGGCTAGTTGAGTCCAGGCCTCCTGAATTAGGGTCTGAAACACTGCCTGGATATCAGCCTGAGGCTGCTGTGGAGGCAGAGGTTGATGCTGAGGAGGAAGAAGAGGAGGTGGTAGAGGAGGGAGCTGGTATAATGGATAGCCCCACATCTGACATTGAGAGTATCCATGAGCTTGATAGGAGTAGGGAAAGCCAGAAGGAGCATACCCTGGTTTAGACATAGCCCGGCGTCTGGTACCCCAGTACTTAATGGGGTTGATGACCAGGCATTGGATACCCCAGTGAAGAATACATTGGGTACTGTGGGTGCAGATAGCCTGGAACATTGCCCATAGGTCTAGCCAGAGGAAGAGCCAAAGGCCCAGCAGGAGGTCCAGAAGGACCAGACGTCAGCCCCATAGGGACATTCGAAGGGGCTGGCACTAGATCAGGCACAGGAATGTCCAGCACTGGAAGATTTGGTGCCTGGGGGCCTGATGGAAGGCTGTCTAGCATTTAAGGAATGGCTGGAGTGCCAGACGTACTCTGACCCAGCAAAGGGTCACATGGTGAAGGGTCACTTGGCATCAGGGTATGAGTAGAACCAGACAGAAGACCCGCTGTCATCTGGGGAGTTGGAGTCCAAGATGGCGGAACCTGGTTGTCCAAGGGGGCTTGTGTTGAGCAGGTCCTGATGGAAGGTCCCTGGAGGGATTAACAATAGTCCCAGTGGGTGAGCCAGGAAGATAGTGACCCAGTGAAGGAGGGGGAACCTCCAGAATAGTGCCCACCTCTGGCTCTTGATCTTCAGGCAAGCCTGGAGGGTCTGGTTGGGTCAGTGGAAGTGAAGAACCTTCTAAAGACTGCGCGGCAGCTGGCTCAACTTGAAGTCATGGGTATCCTGCCACCTCAACAGGACAGCCTCATCTGTGTGGTCCCCAGAGGAACTGGGGACCAACTTATCAGCCGTGGCCATGCAGACGTCAGAAGAGCAAATGTCCAACTTATCGGCCTAGACCATGCAGACAACAGTGGAGCTGGAGTCCAGCTCACCAGCTGTGGCCGTGCTCTCTTAGGTGGGGCCAGGGTGCAACTTATCAACCTGGCTGCTGGCAATAGACCTTGAAGAAGATATGGGCCTAAGTAGCACAATAGGGGTTCCATTGTCCAAGAAGAGCCCCGACTGCACCATGAGTAAAGCAGGCATGGAGGCCATGGCCTGATTCACTGGAGTGGTAGGAGACCTGGCAGTAGGGGTACTTAATGAAGTGGAGGCCCCTCCAGTGTCAGTGGTGCCTGATGGTCACTGCCAAGTGGATGGAGACCTATCCCAGTCTCGGTGCCTCTCCATGTCCTTTTTCTTCTTTTTGGTTCTGGCGTTGGAGAAGATTTTTCCCTCAGACTCTGCAGCTCCTTTTCCATCAAAGTTTGGCACTTCTCCAGCAAGTGGGCTTCAAGCTTTTTCTGGTGCCTGATCCATGTGGCCTGGTTGAACGATTGGCAGGGCACACAGTCCTTGACTCGGTGTTTGGGGCCTAGACAGATCACGCAGCAGGAAAGCTTATCTGCATGCAGGATCTGGGTGCCACAGGACTTACACTTCTTCTTTTTGATGCATCATTCAACTGTTCATATTCCTGAATTGTATCTCTGACTATAACCCATGCTGTAAATTTGTAACTGTTATTTATTTGCTTCCCTTTCTTCTGTATATCCCTCAAGATCTCTGTATTGGACCTGTTAATGTTAGACCTGTTTAATTGTTTAATTAGTATTTCAGAAAGACCTTTGAGTGTGAGCTCCTTTACAAAGGTTCCACATCAGGGTGGACAATAAGACAATACACATATTCAGTGGTTACAGAGGCCTGATCATTAGGCATTAAAGAGCGATTACATGACAATTAGACAAATAGGAGGAAAAAAAAACTCAGCAGTTGTAACTGAATACTAAGCTATTTCTAATCAGTTGTCCTAGGTAGTACACCCTTGGAAACCTCCAAATCCGTTGATAGACTATGGCAGTGTAACTGCATAGTACAGAGTCACTTTGGGTGCAAATCCAGGATTCCAAGAATAGCAGTCTTAGAATGGGAGTGGTGTACAGGCCACCATCTCAGATGGAGGAGTTAGACAGGGAACTAGCGGGACAGATCAGGAGGACCTGCGAGAAGGGTAGTGTGGTGATTGTGGGGGACTTCAACATGCCAGGAGTGGACTGGAGTACCCCAACAACCAGGAACAGAAGGGAGCAGGTACTGCTGGATGCCTTCCAGGACAGCTTCCTGCTTCAAATGGTCAGTGAACCAACCAGGTTAGGGAATACCCTTGACCTTGTGCTGGCAAATGGGGACTTTGTGAGAGAACTTACAGTGGAGGAACCGCTGTCAGGGAGTGACCACCACTCAGTATGGCTCACATTGGATATGGGCAGGAAGGGGTGGAATCTGGCACAAGAGTGCTGGACTTCAGGAGGGCTGACTTTGGGAGGATGGGGAAGTGGTAAAGGGTACCTGGCCAGAATTCAATCTAGTATGGATACTAACCAGAGATGGGAGCTCATAAAGTTGGGGATAGTGAGGCAACCAAAACTGCTGCAAAGCCCAGAGCAAGAAGGCTAGGGCTAAGAAACCGAGCTGGTTGAGCAAGGAGGTCACGGAAAAGGTAAGGAGGAAAAGAGCTGCCTTTAGGAAATACAAGAAAATAGGGAGGGGGAGGACAGAGAGGAGTACTTGACAGAATCGAAGGAGGTGACAAGGGCAGTAAGGGGAGCCAAAGCATCTACGGAACTCAGGCTGGCACAAGGCATTAAGAAGGGGAGAAGGACTTCTTAAGTACATCAGGAGAAAGGAGCTGTAAGAACCACATAGTAAGGATTAGGAAGGAGGGGTTGGGTGAAGCAGGGTACGATATGGAAGCACCAAATGAGTACTTCTGCTCAGTATTTACTAAAGAGGAGAGGGTGACACCCAAGATGGGTGAAATGGCAGACACAGGGGGAAGTGGTGACAGATGGGAAATCATGGAGGCAGAGTTTGAGAGGGTTTGAAGGCACTGAGGGTGGACAAGGCACGGCCCAGATGGCATCCACCCAGGGTACTGAAGGAGCTGGCAGAGGTCCTTGCAGGACCTTGGCAGACCTATTTAATGCCTCACTACATTCAGGTGTGTGACCTCAGGACTGGAGGATGGCTCATGTGGTGTCCCTCCACAAGAGTGGCCCCAAGGATGAACCGTGAAACTACAGACCAGTGAGCCTCACATCCATCGTGGGTAAGCTAATGGAGACTATCCTGAAGGAGAGGCTGGTGGCCCTCTTAGAGGCCAAAGGACTACAGGACAGCAGACAGCATGGCTTCATACATGGCCGATCCTGCCAAACCAACCTGGTCGGGTTCTATGACTGGGTAACTAGGGCAACTGGACAGGGACATGCAGTGGATGTCCTGTATCTGGACTTCAGTAAGGCATTTGACTCAGTGCCACATGGAAGGCTGGGAAGGAAGTTAGTAGGCACAGGGGCAGGTGCAATGCTGGTGAGATGGGTAGGAAACTGGCTGCAGGGAAGGCAACAGAGGGTGGTGGTGGGTGGGGGCTCTCACACCCAAGGGCAGTGACGGCGGTGTCCCACAGGGCTCGGTGTTGGGACCAGTGTTGTTTGGGATATTCATTGCAGACATATCATGGGACATCAAGAGCAAGATCAGTCTGTTTGCTGATGATACCAAGGTTGGCGCGGTGGTGGATGACCTAGGGGGATGGCAGGGTTGCAGGATGATCTGGCAAGCTTGAAACCTGGTCAGACACCTGGCAACTGGCTTTAATGCCAAGTGCGCAAGGTGATGCATTTGGGATGAAGAACCCAAGGAGGACTTACTAGCTAGGGGGTGCAGCTAGCCCAGACAGAGGAGGAAAAGGATCTGGGTGTGCTCATCACAGGGTCAATGAACAACTCGGCACAGTGTAGGAAGGCAGCTGCAAAGGCCAGCAAAATGCTGGGTTGTATTGCAAGGGTATATCCTCAAGGAGGGAGGAGGTGATTCTGCCACTGTATAGGTCATTAGTTAGACCACACCTGGAATACTGCATGCAGTTCTGGCGTCCGATATCTGAAGAAGGGACATTAAGTTACTGAGGAGTGCAGCACAGGGCGACAAAGATGATCAAGGGTCTGGGGACTTATCATATGAGGGTTGAAGGAGTTGAACATGTACTCACTGGAGGAGAGGAGAGACAGGGGACATGATTGAAACCTTTAAATACATGAAAGGAATAAACAAGACAGGTACAGAGGGGCTGTTCAAAGTAAGGAGGAGGGCCACCAGGGCATGATATGAGACTGGAGCGAGGAAGGTTCAGGAGGGAGATGAGGAGACACTTTTTACAGAGGGTGGTGGCTGGGTGGAATGCGTTACCTGCAGAAGTGGTAGGCAGTAGAACAGTGGACTGCTTCAAATGAGGATGGGACAGGACAAGGGGGAGGGTTAATGAAGGGGAAGGGTGGAAGGGAGGGGCAGCTGCAGAATAAGGGGTGCTAGCTGCACATTCGAGCAGACTTGATAGACCTCTAGGCCTTTATCTGCTGGCAAATTTTGTATGTTCGTATGTTCATAACGCTATCCCAGATGGCGAGAGGCTTGTGCTGTTGTTTATACTGTATTTTAGTACGTAATTGTTTAACCTGGTGTCCTTAACTGGACGTATGTGTAAATGGGAATTTTTGCTCACATACCTTTCAGTATACAATAAAGACTGATTGACTGATTGATTAAAATTGGGACTGACAGACCTGAATCACAGCAGTTCTGTAAAAATCCAAACTGGCCATACTGGGTGCAACTTGCACAAATACTGCTGATCTGGTCTCTCAGGCTACACTGATCAGTCCAACTTTTATGTATCTGTTCTGCTCCTGGAAGTCTGTTTTTCAATCCTTCTTTGGCATGGTTGAAAATGGAACTGTCGGGACCAGATCAGATAGGTAAAAGCCAGATCAAATCATCTGGAGTGAGTGGATCAACAATATTTGCACAAGCTGTGCCCAGTCCAGATTTTACAGCTCTGGTCTGGGTCTGGTGATCTGGCTTTTACCCATACTCCACTGTATGTGGCTTAGTGACATACTGTACAGATGGATGCAGAGTCTAAACCATTGAAGGTTGAAGTTTCAGAAAACCATTATATTAAAAGTATTAAGACTCACTCAATTCCTGAAGATCCCCCACCCCAAAGTTATACTTAGTCCTCTACCAAAGTCATGCTCAAATATTGGTGCCTTTACATCCATACCATTAAACCTTTAATGCCATCATGCCTCTTCTGCTGCCATGAGCTCCCACATCCATGAAGTCCCATTCTGCTTGTGGCAGCCCCCCCCCAAACCAGGTAATTTTCTAGGGTACAGCTCTTTACACCACATCAACTAAATTACTGCTAAACTCCTTATTTTGAAACATGTTGTTGAGAAAATTTTGTTTTAGTATATCCATGGTCAGGAAAAATGAATTTGTAATAGAAACCAAAGCCCCCATTTATCAGTTCATTTAATCACAATACAACATATAGTGTATGGTGGAGCATCGTTCTCCACCGAAATCGATAGTTTTTGAAACCTTGTAGTCACACGCTAGTGACGTTCACAGTACAACAGAATGATGTTTTCTACTGTACTGTGAACGTCACACTGTGTCCTCGAGCAGCATTTGACAGTTAGAGCTCACTCCATAGACAGGACACATGGCGAAAGCAGCAATATCGGGGGGCAGTACTAATGGTTAGCATGAAAACGTTCACAATGTAAATAATTTTTTCCTTCTAGTAACTGTTTTTTTTCCCCCAAAAAAACGACGTTCCACCATACACTATAAAGAAAAGTGCATGGGGAACAGTTGACAACAGGGCATCTTTCACCTCGTTGGCACTATGACAACAGATTACCTCGAGAGCTGCGCTCTCGAGGTAATCCGTAGTCATAGTGCCAACTCAGTGAAAGAATAGCCCTGTTGTCAACCGTTCCCCATGCACCATCCTATATGTTATGAACTGATCAGATTCTATGTGTAACCTAAGTCAAACAAAAATTAGACACACACATGCCTACCTATTTGCAAGTGAAGCAAATGTGGTTACTATCATTCAGTTGTAAACACCTATAGTCACAAATTGCAGGTTAAGAACATTCAGTAGAATATAAACAGCAGCCCAGAATGGCCTGCCTGAGAAAATGAAGGTGGTGTATTATTTGGAAACAGGCATCACTGGGACTCTGCCATGGAATGTCCTGCAAAATAGCAGAATGACTGCTCTTAGGATGGTGGCGTCAAATGGTTTCATGAGGTGTTCCTAAGGTCTGAGGACACAGCAGAGCTTATTTGTTATGCAGAAAGCTCCAGGAAGTGTTTAACCCATTCTACTTCCAATAGCTTTCTATGATGTCTGTACTATCCATTGGTAATCTGACACAGAATGACTGCCAGAAAATAATGAGCTAACTTTCTGTGAGCTCAATTAACTCCTCAAGCCAGGCAATGTAGTAATGAAGCTTCAGTGGAGGAATATATTTTAACACTCTATGATGTTGTTTGGTTGCAAAAATGATATCAGCCTTTTTCTGAATGCAAAACATCTGCTGGGCTATGCCCACAGCTGTAAAAATAGATGATTAGTCCATCAGTTTGTATATCAACCATACTCTCACTGTGAGTGGCAACTGTGCCAAGCATAATGGACTGATAACACCAGTCACTCCATATCTACCCTGACAGTCAGCCACTCCACACACACACAGGCACTCAATATGCACAGTGGCAGCCAGCTATTCAACACACCCAGTGGCAGCCAGCACAAGCACACACACCCACAACCACACACCATGACATTGGTCCAACGCTGTTTGCATGCTTCAGTGTATACCCAGAAGGGTGCAACAGAAAGCAGTTAATCCTGAAAGCATGAGATCCAAATAGTTGGACTCCAATAGAAATGATCACATCGTGTTCTGTATTGTAAATTCAAATAGTCTTCATTCAGACAGTGTCATTATAAACAGCCTTTGTCTTTAACCATGGTGGAACAATATTGCAGTGCTTCGCCTATCAACAAGGCTTCCTAAGGGGGCAATTACATGGAAACATACAAAACCTTATATCATCCCCGCTGATGAAGTCAGAATAGTGCGCTCACATATCATTGATTAAGTGAGTAGAGCTTTAGAAAATCAGTTAATCGTGTGTGAAATAATGATATCATACAAAAGATCAGTGAAAAACAATCATGAGTACTTCAAATTCCTTGCAAAGGATCGTTACTTGGCATTTTATCAATATGTAATTTAGTTCATTTATAAGCAGTTTCTCAAGGTTAAAAAAAGCCTTTTTAATGTTTACCTTTCTGGTATCTGCTGCGTTTCTGCCTTGACTCCTTACGTCTGTTATTTGTTGACGTGTCTGTTGTCTCCTTTCTTGCAAGATGAAAGATGTTTCCTAACTGAAGCATGTTGTATCCAGATTAGTAGACTGTGCTGTTTTGTCCCTTGTCATTCTCTCCAATCCATTTCATATTTTTTTGATTAAAAGCTTATCAGCTCTGTATATGGACTTCAAAGAAAAGGCACCAAATGAAAGTAATGGAAGCTTCAGCCTAACTCCACTCTGAAGGTGCACTGTTAATTCTTTCTCTGGGACAGGTGTGGCTGCACCGCTTCCACCAACAGCTGGACTGGATAGACCAGGAGGTTGACATTTACTGGTATTAAGTACAGTCCAGTGAAATAGATTTCACGCATACAGTACAATAAGAGAAGTCATAAACACAACTGTGAAAAACAAATGTGTTCCCACATGTGATATTTCAATGAAAGAAAAAGGTTTTATAAAATAGTGTTATTTATGTCCTTAACACAATTAATCACAAGACATGTTGTGTAGTGCCACTTTCTGACTCAGTCAGCATATAATTTGCATCATTTTGGTCTTCAGTTTCATCACTCGTCACTCATATTCAGAATCTGAGCTGATGACAGGTGAAGACATAAATAAATGGTGCACAGAAGAGTCAGTCTGAAGGCTGGCATCCTTATACTTTGGTGTACATTGGATGTCTAAAGAAATAAACTAAATCTTAATTAAAAGTGATGATACAGCATTGTGTTACCTATTTATTTATTTATTTATTGAAATGTTTCACCAGGAAGGCACACTGAGCAACAAGTCACTCATCTCTCAGTGCGACCTGTGGGAAGGGGTACAATTGGAATGAGACATTAAACATTCAAGTTACAAGATCAACATTAACATACAGTTGTAAGGCAGGTGTTACAACAGTGTTGCGCATAACATGTAGAAAGGGTGGACAATAATAAGTGCCCGGTTAATGAGTAATCAAGTGCTTATGTGAAAGAAAGTCAGGAAAGGGAAGGGAGGGGTGAGATGGGGAGAGGGGGAAGAGTAGTGACCTTGGAGACCCCCTCAGGATGCAAGGAACCCTGTAAGGGACTGGGGGGACCAGAGAAAAGGGGATAAGGCAGTGTCCCAAAGAGACCCCTTTAGGATGGTGGGGGAAGGGAGTAGATGAGAGATACAAGCCCCTTGTTGGGGTAGGAGAGGGACCCATGGAGAGCATACAGGGTCCTTTATATTCTGTGAGAGATCAAGGGAGGTCAGTAAGGGGCAGCAATTTGGGGAAAGGGGAGGAGGGCTACAGATTTGGGGAGTGGGTGTGCACAGGATAAAATGAAGGTGAGGGTAGAGGGGTAGGGTTTGTCCAGGGCTTAGATGACGGAATTAGGGAGGGACATGGCAGGAGCAGCTAGGTGCAAGGTAATGGGAAGAACTGATGGAGTAGGTGGAGGATGAGTGCCAGATTTGAGGGGAAGGGAATTCCAAATTTTTGCTGGGTGGTGAGAGTAACTGGATTGGCCAATTTGGGTGGATCTGCAGGGGACAACCAGGGTATGGGAGCCAGTTGCTGTAAGGGAATGGGAAGGTGGGGGGGTGTTATAAAGGAGGAGGTGAGGTAGGAAGGGAGCACACCCAACCAGTGCTTGGAGATGAATTTAGCAGCGTGGGAGAGTTGCCTATTTGTAAGAGAGGGGAAGGATAGGGCACAATAAAGAGCTGAGTGATGGGTGGGGGGTAACCAGGGCAAAGTAGCAGATGGAATTGAAGAGGGTGTCCAGTCTGGCCAGGTAGAACTTAGTGGCAGCACCATAGACTACATCACAGTAGTCGAAAATGGGCAGTATCATCTTCTGAACAAGTTTATGCCTAGCCATTGGTGGGATGCAACTACAGTTCCTGAACAGGGCACCAAGCTTGGGGCAGTTTTTTTCTGGATGACATCAATATGTCCAAAGAAGTTTAGGTGTTGGTCCAGCCAAACACCTATGTACCTGAAGGAAGATGCATCCTCAAGTAAAGTCCCATCAAGATTATGAAAAGTGGGTAAGGAAGAAGCCTAGAGAGTCTCTGTCTTGTGCCAAAGGTCATGGCGACAGTCTTCTTGGAGTTGAGGAAATGTTGATGGTTAGCAAACCAGAGCTGAACCTTGTCAAAGTGTTGCTAAAAGCTGGTTGTAACCTCATCAGGACAGGAGCCAGATACATACAGGACTGTATCATTGGCATACATATGTTATAGTGGAGGATAGGTAGCAAACAGAGGGAAGGTCATTTAAGAAGATGGAGAATAGGAGGGGTCCTAATACAGAGCCCCGGAGGACTCCAGTGCTAATCGGAAGGGGAGGGGAAGTGTCGTCCAAGATCTTAACTGATTTGGTTCTGCCAATAAGGTAGGCCTTGAACCAGTTTGTGATGGAGGGAGATAGGCCAGCTGCTGGGAGTGAGTTGAGGAGAAGAGAATGAGAGACAGTGTCGAAGGCCTTGTCCAGGTTGACAAAAATGGCAGAGGTAATTTGGCCATGTCCATCCCGGTTAGGATGCAGTCTATGAGCCTTAGGAGAGAGGTGGTGGTTGAGTGTTTTTTCCTGAAACCTGAATGGAAAGGGATGAAAAAGGAGGTGTCAGATAGAAAAGAGGTGAGTTGGGAGAGGTCAATGTGTTCTTGAAGCTTGGTAAGGGTAGAGAGGAGAGAAATGGGGTGATAGTTGCCAGGGGATGAGGGGTCACCCCCTTTGGGTAATAGGAGGACCACAGCATGTTTCCATGAAGAGGGGATCGAGGCAGTAGAGAATGAGAGATTTAGGATTATTGAGAGGGGGTAGGCAATGGCCAAAGCAGAGATCGAGAGGAGTTTTGGGTCAAGGCCATTGGGGGAGACACCTTTAGAGGGGTTGATGGTCATCATTTGGGGTTACAGTAGTGAAAGAGAAGGGAAGGTGGGAGGGTGGTGGATAGGGCACACCAGTAGAGGGTGGGGAGGGGGAAGGGTAGGAGGGGAGGGATTTCAGTAGCTCAGTGATGCAGGAGGTATAGTAGGAGTTAAATTCCGCAGCAACAGCTAGTGGGTTGGACATGAGTGAGCTATTTACTTTAAGTATCAGGGCAGTGGGCAAGATGAGTGGGTAAATAGGGTGTGGACCACCTTCCAAAACTTTGAAGTGGAATTTATGTTGGTGATGAAGGCAGATTTGAAATATTTGGACTTGGCTAACCTTGTAGCCGTGGTGCAAGCATTTCTGAGAATGCGATAGGTTACTAGGATGCTGGGTAGCTTTATGATGCTTCCAGGCTCAATCTCTAGCCCTGAGGCATGCCAGAAGTTCAGGGGTTATCTAAGGTAAGTGGTTACCTCTGACTCTGGTTTGTTTGAGTGGGGCAAAGGAGTTCCAGTTTACATGAAAGATGTCTTTGAAGTAGGCAAGGACCTTATCAATTGAGGGGAAGGAGCTTAGGGGAGACCAGTCAGAAGTGGAAAGGTTACTCAAGAGAGGTTCAAGGTCAAGAGACTTGAAAGAGCATAGTTGTATGGTTTTGTGTGGTGATTTAGTTCTGTGGACTTTCCTAACTATGAATATTAGGTTATGGCCACTGAGAGCTTCGAGGAGGATGCCAGAGGTGATGACGTGGTGAGGATGGGAGGTAAGGGCCCAGTCAAGTAGGGAGTGTTGTTGTGTCTTGTGGTTTGGGCAGGTGGGTTCAGAGATCAGTTGGGAGAGGGTTAGGGCTCCGATTTCATTTTTAGTTTTGATAGTTTTAGGTGACAACCAATTTATGTTGAAGTAGCCTAGGATGAATAATTCCCCAGAGTGAGCAAGGGAAATGATGGAGGTTAGGAGGGCTAGTGTGACCGAAGGATGTACATTTAGATGGCAGTATATGTCAGCTATGAAGAGTAGGAGAGTGAAGGGGAGGATCACATGGATAGCTAGGGCATCATGGGTCTCAGGATTGGAGGATGAGTAGATGATGGAATATTGGATGGAGGCTAGGACATAAATGGCCACACCACCACCCCTGCCAGCATGGTCTTACCTTAGCAGTGAGTAGCCAGGAATGGAGACAGAGTGGTCAGGGATAGAGCTCTTTAGTCAAGTTTCTGAGATGATTAGAATGTCTGGTTTTAGAGTGCACATTATAGTCTGAATCTGGTCTATTGTTTTGCAACAAGTTGTGGGTATTTAGATGTAGGAGCTTTAAGCCTTTTGGGAGGGCTGAGAGAAGAGATCGGGCAGAGGTAGTAGAGGAGGAGGCACAAGAGGAGCAAGGGGCAATAGTGCCTGCATTGGGTGGATATCCCTAGTGGACAGCAAAAGGAGAGCAAGTATGAGAAAGTAGAGCTTAAAGGATTTTGAAGGGCTGGCCAGAAGACTGGGAATTTTGAAAAGAAGGGAGTGGATGAGTGAGGAAGAAGAAGGTGGAGAACCACAGTGAACGTGGACACTGTTATCAAAGCCACATGAGGAATAGTGGTAGACTGAGACCATATTTCAAATGGCGGGGAGGGAGTGATAGCATGGGTGTAGGTAGGGGATTGGAGATAGTAACTGATGGGGTTGGGAGAGTTATTAGGAATAGGTTAGTAGGTTGTAAAGAGAGGGGTATGAGCAGAACAAGTGGGACAGAAGAGAGTGGGGGTTGCATTGTTCATAAAGTCAGAGAAATTAGTGAATAATTGATTTAGGAAGAGGAAGAATTTGTAAGCACGAGCACGGAGGAGGGGGCTGGTCAGATGGAGGGGGGAGCTGTAGTTTAGGAAGGTATCTATATAAACAACAGGCAGGGATTGCTTTAGATAAAGATTATGTCCCTCTAGTGGCAGTGCAGTATAACTTGCTAATGAGAAAATGGACACTTACAAAATGAAAAAAAACAGCAGTATAATAACAGTACAACAACAGTATAACAACAATACAGGTCATACATTAATAGTTGTATTAATAACATTTCAGCAAAATTATACATTATAAATTAAAATCAAAGACACAGTTACACATATGTTCTTTCTGAGGGAGAGGCATCTCAGGCTGAAAGTGTCGTGATCATTCATTGACAGTGGCAGTTGGTGGTGGAGGTGTCACTGACTGTCACAATGGAATGTGGAGGGGGCCGACAATGAGTCAACAGTGGAATGAGTATGTGCATCTGACACAGGGGGTAGAGGTGGGCACAGCTGATAATAAATGTTGTGGTGTTTGTAAGTGACTCTGACTTGTTTGGGTGTGGGAGTAAGATCAGACTGAAAATTGTATATTCCATCCATGACTGTGACAAGGAATGGTGCTATGTTTTGGGGAGAGGGTGGAGTGAGTCACAGTGAAATAAGAGATAACAGTCACTAGGTGAGACATGATTTTCACATACCTGGCAACATTGTGAAAGTGATTACATAAGCCTGCCACTCTGATAGTTGTGTGGTTGGGGTGTGCAGTTTGTAAGTCATTGTGAACTGTGATATGCGGGATGGTGTCTCAGACAGAAGGTGATATTATGTGTCCATGCCTAAGACACTGAGGGGCGAAAGGATGAGCCTGATGATGTGATGTCATCAATCATTGGCTGTCACAGTTAGATGTAGTGGTGGTCATAGTAAACACTGTGAAAGTGGCGGTATTAACCTGCATCTGTGACAGTGTTGTGTGCAGGGGTTGGATTCAGGTCAAAGTACCCTTATCAGTTTGTGTCATTCATAAAATGCACAGTGGGGAGATGTCTATTGTGATCACAGTGCTCAAATATACCATACAGACTGTATAACCAAAACAGTAAGGTACCCGCCCCTCTTCAACAAGACGCTTGCCAAAAGCAGTGTTCTTGTATTGAAAAATTAATATATTTCTTAATCATTTATAGAGACAACAAATGTCTGTATACTAACAGATTTCATACAGCCCACACCATCCAACTGGACTCGATGTTTCCTGCAAATCTACAGCTTTAAAAGAGATGTTCTGTATGAGTATTGTAACTACATATTGAATTGCCATCTTTGACCTGTATGAATACTGAACCTAGTTCTCACTAACAGGGACAGTGTTGCAGATGTCAAGGTGGGAGGCCACCTGGGGATCAGTGATCACCTGTTCAGTGTGGTTCAATGAAAGGATGCCTGTGGAGTCGAACCACATAAAGGTGAGGGTCCTGGACTTCTGGAGAGCAGATTTTATAAAGATGGGTGAATACCTCAGTGATGACCTGGCAGGGGGATGACTTGGGTGGTGTGGATGAACAGTAGGTGAAGTTTAAAGGGGGCATAATGAAGGCAACAAACCTCTGCATCATGCAAGTAAGCAAAAGCAAGAGGAAAAAGATACCACTATAGTTCTTGAAAGAGGTGACTGAAAAGGTAAAAGCTTCAAGGGTAGCATTCAAAACGCATAAGGAGATGCAGAGGGAGGAGCATAGGTAGGTGTATAAGGGGAAAGAGAAGGAACCAGGGAAAGCAGTAAGAATCGTGAAGGTGCAAACTAATGAGAGAATAACCCAGGTGGTAGAAAAAAGGAGGCATGACATTTTTTAGGTATGTAAGTGAAAAGGGGAAGACTAGGGGAGGGACTGTAAGGTTATAAGGTAAGGGGAGACTGTGTAGGGGGAACAGGAAACAGCAGACATCTTAAACACATAATTTTGTTCAGAGTTCTCAGAGGAAGGAAAAGAGGAGGGGACACAAAAAAGTAATAGGAGTTTTGAAGTGAGTGAGATGGACAATATTCATTTTCTGGAGGAGAGAGTCCTGAAGGGACTCACTAATCTGAAAGTGAACAAAGCAATGGGACCAGACAGGGTGCATTCAAAGGTACTGAGGGAGCTCAGGAAGGTACTGGCTGCACCTCTGATAGTCCTACAGTATTTAACACCTCAGTGGAAATGGGAGTGGTTTGGTAGGACTGGAGAGGGGCAGATGTATTCCCACTTCACAAAAGTGGTAGCAGGTAGGAGGCTGGCAATTATAAGTCAGTCAGCCTGATATCAGTGGTGAGAAACTTAATGGAATCACTGCTAAAGAAGAGTATTGTGGAATATAGTATTTTGAATCCAATGGGTTACAAATCCTGAGGCAGCATGGACTCAATGGGGGGAGGTCATGTCAAATGAATCTGATAGATTTTGTTGTCTGGGTGACCAAGGAATTAGATTAGGGTTGAGCAGTAAACATGTCCTACCTAGATTTCAGTAAGGCTTCTGACACTGTGCCACACAGGAGACTAGCAAGCAAGCTGGGTAGCTTACCAGTGGATACAAATGTGGTAAACTGGGTAAGAAACTGGCTAAGGGACAGGCAACAGAGGGTGGTGGAAAATGGAGTTCATGCCGAGGAATTGGGGGTAACCTGTGGGGTGCTTCAGGGATCAGGGTCGGAATCGATCCTCTATAGTGTCTTTATAAGTGACATTGCAGAGGAGCTGGAAGGGAAGGTCTGCCTCTTTGCAGATGACACCAAATTCTGCAATAGGGTGGACACTCCAGTGGGGTGGAAAGGATGATCAGAGATGTAAGGAATCTCTAGGAATGGCCAAGGGGATGGCAGCTGGATTACAATGCAAAAAAGTGCAACATAATGCATGTGAGGCACAGAAACCCAATTGCAGAGTATAAAATGGGAGGAATAATATTTACATCCACCAAGCAGGAAAGAGACCTCAGATTAATCACATCTGATGACCTAAAGGTGACAAGGCAGTGTGATAAAGCAGTTAGGAGGGCTAGTGGGATGCTGGGGTGCATAGGGAGGGGTATCGCAAGTAGAAAGAGGGAGATGATCTGGCCTCTGTATAGATCACTGGTAAGACCCAACCTAGAGTACCGTGTCCTGTTCTGCAAACCACATCTCCAGAAGGACATAGACAGAGTGGAAGCAGTCCAGAGGAGGACAATCAAAATGGTGCACAGTCTGCATCAAAAGCCATACAAGGAGAGACTAAAGGACCTCAATATGTACACCCTGGAAGAGAAGAGGGAGACAGCGGATGTGACAGAGACCTTTAAATACCTCAGAGGAGTAAATAAGGTACAGGAGGGAAGTATTTTTCAGAAAAAAGGTACTCAAGAACAAAAGGACATGCTGTGAAGCTGGAGGTGGGTAGATTCAGGAGAGATGTCAGATTTCTGGAACAGCCTTCCAGCTGAGGTGGTGGGGGAGAAGACAGTGGTAGAGTTCAAGAATGCATGAGGTAGGCATAAGGGAATCTTAGGTGAAAGGAAGCTGGGAGGGAGAAAGAGCTGGAGATCAAGTAGGGGTTGTGGTGATACTGCAGGTATGGAAAAATGGGAAGACTGTGTGGACCAAGCTGTCCTTATCTGTTGCTAGATTCTGTATTATGTTTCTATGAATAAAAGTTTGAATTGTTCATGACAAAAACTCTGTATGTGACAGACTTCAGCTTGAAAAAGGTGAGTGCCATAATTGTTTGTTTGTACAGTGCTACAGACAGTTGGTTGTAATAGTGGCAGTTGTTGAAGATATAAATTTTATAGAGAAAGTTGTATCATCACTCTGTTGCTGTGACATTTTGTGATGGGTGAGGTGGGAAAGGAACCAGATAGTGAGAGTGCTGTCCTCAATATGTAAAAGGGATCAGTAAATTGACATCTCTGTCTGGGCAGGTTAATAAATTCCTGTTATGACAGACAGAGAAACATGTAACATAAAAAAATATATATGATTATCTACCAGTCACAGAGTGTGTACATCTACTGAGAGATTTCAATTGATTAATTATTGAAAATGGGGATTATTCCTCCACAAATGAATCCTGCATAAAAATAAAATGTTATCAAAGACCAGTGATAAATGACATATAGAACATATTAAGATTAGATTTCTCTGTTTGTGATGGCTTTTAAGTAATATAATAAAGTTACAGCTCTGTAATGGACATAGAGCCAAATGCTATAGTTATTATGATAGATGCAATCATGCAACATCAATTTATCAGCAAAGTGTGATAAAACAATAGAAAGTGAATACTTACAGCGAAGCTCACCAGGCTGAAACCCAAGTCTTCAGCATTTTGCAGCACTCTGCAGCATGCTGCAGCAGAATTACTGTGGAAAACAATCAAAACAACAGCCAATCTCAGTGCAGTTTAAATTTAGGTTATGAATTACAATGAAGAAGGGGAAAAGGTGAACCACTAGTAATTGAACCTAGAAATCAATGTAACTTCAATGGCAATTAGTCCCTTTTGTCATGCAGGAAACTATGACATTCACTTCATCCTGGCAGTGTCACAGTTTCCTGTATGACAAAAGAGATTAATCCCCATTGAAATTACATTGTTTACTGCAGTAACTCTGCTGCAGTATACTGAAGAATGCTGTAAAAGTGGGGTTCATCCTGACAAGCTTCACTGTACCTGTGCTTTTATGTGGAGTACATTGCATTTATTTTTGTGTTGCATGGCTAAAATATTTTATTGTTAATGAGTCATTAGGTCTTGTTCTGTTACATCAATATTGGTAATGGTCCCCTGGCAGGAATCCTCTGTCACTTCAGTAGTTGTACTACTTGCTATTTTAGCATCAATGTTCTAACACTGCTTCATGTACTGCCATACAATCTGTGTTAAATACAACCACCCCCAAAAAAGTAATAATAATAATAATAACAGAACTGTAAATTTGAAAAAGGAAATATTTGCAAAATAATTACTAATTATAACTAATTAGCGAGAACTATAATTGTACCCTCATGCATTTACAGTATAAACTCTTCATAACATATTGATGGTATCCTCACATGGACAGAGTACTGGATCATGGTTGCGTTTGACAAAATCATGAACATGATGAAAGTCGTATGACAGTTTCACATGGGGAGATTCAGTTTATTGTACACCAGTGAGTCAGTGTCTGAAAACATTATGTTCCACTCTTGTTGGGGATCATCATGATGGTGTAACATGCATTTGTAATATTTAATGTACAAAAGCTCCAACCATGGACACTAAAGTTAAGTAGACACACATATTGAAAAAGAGTAGTGTGCACCCAGATGAGGTGGGGGGTTGCAGAACACAAAAAGAACAGGACACTGACACTAGAGCATAAAAGTTTTCCTGGTATATCCAATCACCAACCTCAACCAGGATTGTCTTCAAATAGGACTTTCTGTAAGGGGGTCATACCACCCATGACCTCACCTGGGGTGGGGAATATAGATGATAAGGTGTCCAGAGCATAAATTGACCCTTTGGTAAGTGTCAAGTAAGATCTGGTTCAAGCGTAAGAATGGGGTATAAACAAAATAAAAAAGAAAAATGAAAATCATTACATGACCATTCAACTAGAAGAGGCTAGTCCATCAATAGAAATGTTACTGGAGTCCAGATCAGCTGGATTAGAAAGATATTATTTCAACAGTCATTTGAATTGTGGCCCACAGTGTCGAATGGGTTGTCACAGCAATGTGCCAATACACCGACTCCTGGTGTTGGCCATTCTCCCCCAACATCACCATCCCCCCGGGGTTGGGAATGTATAATTCCAGATGGTGCAGGGGGCAGTGCTCCTCTTGTGGGGTGTGTGTGTGTGGGGGGGCAAGCCCCCTGCAAACAGTAAAAGACCTGGTGCTGTTGAGTCCATTGACACTTTGCTGCAGTAATGTGATCACTGTCGGCAAAGTGGTGTCACTGTAAAGTCCTTTGACAGCTTTGTTGTTGAAGTGACTTTGTGGAACCCCCAGGGATATATACTGATCAGGTCAGACCTCGCTTTTATTTATAAAGCTAATTATTTATCATCCATTCTTGTTCTACCACCATCCTCCTATGTCATGTGTAAACCCACTGAAAACAGAACACACACATACAGTTGCCATGGCAGAATGAGAAAGCTTGATGGCCCAGTCGCAGTTGGTGTTGTGGTGCTGTGACTAGCAGCTAACCATCCCTGGAGAAAACAAATTGCTGGACAGAATCTGTCTCAACCTGTCATGGCAACACTAAACAGGGCCACCTACAAAAATGTGTTCTCTGAAGTACATCATGACACACACTGCCTCTGGCATATCATGGCAGCTGTCCTTTTTGCATTATATGGATACACACGCAATACATTTATTATCGAGATTAGTTTACCTCTATGATTTGTTTTCTTTAAAAAGCTCCACCACTTGTTTCCTTTTTTATTGTAGACTCAGTGACTGAATCAGGGTTATTTTTAATGCTGTCACAACCAGTACACTGACTGTCACAAGTAGTACCGCATATACTTAATGGATACTTGAAACTACACTTAGCAATAACCTTAGAGGTTTGGCAAATCTCATTTTATGCTAACACAGAATAGGTGGATCAAAACATTGCTCTTCAAAATTTGAAGGGCACAGAACACTTTATTTGGCCAGACCCAGTCGTTTTGTTTTGTACATACAAATTGATTCCACACCTTCAGAATATGTGGATCCTTTAGAAAAGTAAAAAAAGAAACCCTGTGTTTATGGGTATTCCCACAATTGGCTGTGACCCACTTTGAGGACATAGTATTCTGTATATGCAGAAGTGCATTAGATGTGTTTCACAGCCTGACTGACCAAGAACAACTATATTGATTGATCTCAGCAAAAACAAATTACAAAAATAGACAAACATTTTTTTGTTATATAGCGATAAGATACAATATGATGCCTCTACAACGCCGGTTCAACAAAAATGTTGTCTACCGTTGTTATAGTGACGGATTTATGTTGACCACAAATTGTGGTTGGCATAAATCTGTCCGGAATCCTGCCTGTGTTTTTTGGGGGGCTGTGCCCTCCGCACCTCCAGGACTTAGAGATTATCAACTCCAAGTCGGAGTTTATTCGGGAAGGGGGTGCAGGACTGGGGGAAAGAATGCCGGGGTCCTGGGCAGACTTTACAGTGATCTGTCAATGTTGTTGGCATTGACGTGATCACTGTAAAGGTTTCACTGTAGGATCGGCGTATGCTATAATGATACAATAAACACAGTTATGGCACAAAAAAACTAATAGCAGCAGTATGAGATGCAGCTAATAGTCAGTATGAGAATTGTCAGCAATATCACAGCCAAAAGCCAAAAACATTAGATTAAAAAAAAACATAAATGATCATAAAAGTCAACTGTATCAGTTTCTTTTTATAATAAAATAAGTAACTTTTACTGTCTGGATGACACGCTGTTATTGAAAATCACAGCTGGCAGACACTGATAGCTTTGTTTCAGCTATCCCAATTTGTTCAACTAGACACAAAGAAGAAAACACAAAACTAATTGGGGAAAAAAGATTTTGATATTAAATTAGATGGTTAATGAATTAAACAGTATTAGTTGTTTTTAAACTAGGACTCAAGCAGACATGGAGTAACAAAGCAAACAGCACAGATTCACTTTTCCCACTGAGTGAATGTGCTGTCAGAATACCTTCTGATATGAGGATCAGGAGTGCACATCACTTCAGGTTTGTTGGCCAGCATAGCATGGCAGTAAATACTGTGTTTTGGTCAGGGGACTAAACCATTTAAAGAAAACATATGCTTGGAAAAATACAATTTTTTTGTGAATCCCCTAGTTGGAGCAACCTTCCATGGCAGGTACGCACGAATCATGTATAACATTACCTCTGGAGTCACTCGTTAAAGAGACAAAAGTAAAGAAATGCGATGTTAGGGATGTTTGAACCATAACTCTGCCTAACCTTATGCACCACCTTCATGAACCCCACTGAAATGAATGCCAAAACCCAATCCACATTTCAAACATATGTTTCACATCAGAAATAAATACTGCAGTAGGAGAAATACAGTTACACACCATGATGAACACTGCACTCATATATTGTGAGACACAAGGCCACAGCATACTGATCTGTTTTGCTGCATGTGACTTTACTGCTTTTGCAGGCCACTTGGAAGTTTAGCACAAGTCTAGGCCAATTTACGTGAAGACGCAACTGATTAACAGGGCGATATCAACAACAGCCCCTGTGTACTATGGTGAAAAATGGTGCTAATGTTAAAGTTAGCATGTGGTCAAGCCTAATGGCACTGGGATTTATCATTACTATTCCTTTAGGTTTTCAAATAATTTTAAAAAGAGGCCCATAAGAAATAAAACTTATGTTATTCTTTCTCTATGAAATAATAAGTTATCTCACATTTGAAACACTCAAATAAAAGATTTATCATTTGGAGATCAGAAGGTAGTTAGTGGTCTTTCTTTTTTTTTTTTTTTGCAGCTTTGCCTAGTACCTCAGCCCTTGCCATCCCCCAGACCCTGTCCTTGCTCCCTGGAACTTATCCAGCAGGTAATACCCCCTGGATTACCCCCAGGTTGGGGCCACCTCACCAGCACAACCCCACGATGACAGGATTGCCAACCGGCATTGCCTCCCAGGCTTGCCCCCCAGGACAGGGTGTGGAGTCAGCTGGATACAGCATACAATGGGATAGGTTGTCTGTTTGGGGGTGCTGGAGTGTATGATTGGGGCCGGGGAGGAGGCAGGGCATCATGGATGGTGGCTGCTAACTTTTGGCCTTTGAAGGAGGAGGCATGACATACAATGACACCAGCATCCGCACGCCTCTTAAGTAATCTGTTTGCCGGTCACTGAGAGACCCCCAGCCTCCGCTAGGGGTCTGACTTGCTCCCCCTCCCCCCGAATAAGGAGAGCCATCCCTAGGATGCTCAATCCTTCACCTCCCCAAGCTGGCCCTCTGACACGGGATGTCGGTGTCGCAGACGGACACCATGCTGCTGCACCGGCAGGCCAGCACAGTGAGTGATCTTTCTGATGCAAGACAATTACCTTGCAAGCATTGATGAGGAAAATATTTACTAAATTTTGTACATCCTCTGTAAGCAGGAGAGTCATTTGGAATTTAATACTCAGTGGGAGAGTTCGAGGGTCAAAAGAAAACTCAGTCTCAATCACTAATCCAATTATTGTGGTTATATTTTTTCAAAATTAAGCTGGGAAGGGCAGGTACAAAACATGTATAGGAAAGAACCCTTTTGATTTACACATCTGGAACATTTATGGAGTTTAGTTGAAGTGTGATATTTATTTAGTTATAATTACTTGTGACCCCTTTTATCACATGGTTAACAGGCATGTTTCAAAAACCATAATAACCCCTAACCCGGTCATTATGGTGTTTTGCTTTAACTGCCCTCTCAATTCCACAGTGTTTTGAATCTCTCATCTCATAACATGCCCCCTCATTGGCTCTCAGTCTGTCTATAGATGGGCCAACCATATTAACCTCCACACTTCAACACAATGACCTAGGGATAATTATTAACTATGAGTTAACCTTTGGTAGTCACTGAACCTTTATCATTAATAAAGCCAATAGACTAATAGGTTGCATCAAAAGGAGTTTTACCTCCCATAATAGAGAATGTGTCCTGCCACTATACAGGGCATATGTGAGACCACTTCTTGACTACTGCTCCCCACTTTGGAGTCCATATCTGAAGAGAGATATTGGCAGACTAGAGCAATAGTTCTCAGACTTTGTCACAGTGAGCTTCCCCAAACCCATGGACAAGATTTTGAGCCTTCCCCCAAAACTGAAATAATCTTGGGCTTTCCCAAAGAAAAATAACATACTGTACTTTGTGCAGTACACCATGAATAAATTGAAACCCCTCTGAGGCTCACATTCAGTTCTTTGTTTTATACTGATCTGGAACCTTTGAAAAAGAGATCTTGTGCTCAAAGGTGTTATCTGAATAACAAATAAATAAAATAAACAAATATTATCATTCAACTTATTGTAATCACCCCCGCCAGCCTACTTGCTCCGCTATTTTCATTCTTGAACCATTGTTACCCCTTGTTGCAGTACCTTCATGGGTCAGACTACTTTCTCTGTTTCTTCTCTATATGAAATTACCTTCCTACATACTTTGCCTCTCCCCATCCTTCCCTGCTCCTAAGCAACTTCTCAGGGATTACTTTGATCCTTCCTGATATTGCTCTTAGCACTTCTATGCTCAGCCCTTGTATTTGGGCTGTTCTGTCATCAGTCTACAAATTGATCAATTACCACCACTCATTATTAGTTTACTGTTCATATTTGTTTGCACCATTGTTCGTTGTGTATTTCTTGATTGTCTTGCAGTTACCTTTTGAAATGTGTTCACTCCCTACCCTTACCTAGGTACACCTGAAATGAGCCTTGGCTCATTCACCTTCCCTTGTCACCTACTGGTAAATAAATACATTAAATTCACCTACTATTATCCTCTTTCAGTTTGCATAATCTCTTCACACAATATATAAAACTCAAAATTTAAATACAGTACTTTTTCAGACTTGCTTGAGCCTCCCCTGGAACAGGTTGGGGCCTCCCCAGGGAGGATGGCCTCACCATTTGAGAACCTCTAGACTAGAGGGAGTACAAAGGAGAGTAACCAAGATGGTTGCCAACATGCCGGGAAAGAGTTATGAGACAATGTTACATGAGCTGGACATGTATTCCCTGGAGTTGAGAAGAAAGAGAGGGGACCTCTTACTTATGAACAAGATATATATAGATACTGAGTTACTAAATCAGTTAGACATGACTTTTAACAGACAAGATCGTTATTTAAGAAGTCATAATTACCAACTAGCACTAACATACCCCAAAAATAACAAAAGGAGATCATATTTTACTCAGAGAGTAATCCCATTATGGAACACTATTCCTGGTTCATTATTAGAAAGTAATAACCAGGATACATTTAAACAACACCTCGATAAATATCTGTTGTAAATCCAGAGAAATTATACCAGCATGGCTGGAGACATACACCAATGGGCTACGACCTTCTGTATGCCTATTCTTTCCTAGTATGAAATCCTAGTATGAAACCATCCCAACCAACATGGTAGCTCCATTTCTCTGCTACCAAAGAGCCAGGGTGATCATCTGACTCAGTCTCTTCACAGGTAAAGCATTCATTTTTTTCCATATTTATGTGGTTGATCCTGCCTTCACAACAGAACAGTATATCTAGTTGATCCTGCTGTACTCATGCTTCAGCCAGGGCTTTGGAAGTCAGTGAGTTAGATTGAGAATAGACCACAGCTGACTGACTGCCATTGCAATTCAACAGTAAAATACACCAGTAAGTATAAAAAATAAAGTCTAGACAGATGTGTGTTAATGATATTCATTTTACACACCATCGGTGAGGGGTGAGGGATGAGCTCACAAACCTCTCAAGCTTCAATCTTGAGGTTTATGGCTCATCTCTCATCTCAGTGTGTAAAACAATATCATAACACACACCTGTCTAGCCATAGGAGGGCTAGGTATTTCTCCCTATTTTCAGCCTTGTTCCAGGGTAAAGGCAGTGTGGCTCAACTCTTCTGCTGCTGCCGCCTGTCTCACCTGACTCCCAAGCCCTGCTAAGATCCCATGGCCCTGACCGGGTGCACGCTCATCGACAGCGGTGTGGCTCAACTCTTCTGCCACCACTGCCCACCTCTCCTGACTCCCAAGCCCTGCTGAGGTAAGCTGCTGCCACAAGCCAAGGTATGGACCTGTTCTGGAGCCCATCTCCTTCAAACCAAGGCACCCTCCAGCTGCTTTTTCTGACTGGTCACCTGCCTCAGCACCCTGTAGCTGATTGGTGCTTTGCTGTGTGCTCAGCCAGTTGGATTAGAGGTGCTGAATTCAGCTGCAGGTACCTGCTTCTCTGGGACTTTGTGTCTCTTTTTCTTTCTCAGCTGCAATTTGTTTAATTTCTTTCTGCGACTAAATTTATTCATGTGCTACCTGTGCTACCCGTACTGCTGTTTAGTTAACTGATGCACAGTTTAGCCTTATCTGCTGTATTAGTTAGTTACCACAAGCTGTGATTGTTTACTGTTTGAAATACCTTGTTTTCTATTACTCCAGCATGCCTACTAATGCCCTCTGCTCTTTACTTTCTGCCTAGCCTCCATCTTTCCACCACCCTTCCCGCTGGCTTCTCTTCAAACCTGTGAGCCCCTCTGATTACCTAATCTCTCCTGGAGTCCTGGCTTTCATTTCCACCCCCCCCAGCAGCTCTTTCTCTAAATCACTTTTGGACTCTCCCAGCAATTTGGCCTCGGTGACACTACCTGCCCCCCCGCTGTCCCTCGTCCTTGTCTCCTAACTGCTATGCCCATCGATTTAACCTGCTACATTAATCCTGCATCTCTCCTTCCCCCCAGAACCCATGGCTCTAACCTGGTGCACTCTCATTGATGGTGGTACGGCTCAACTCTTCTGCCGCTGCCACCCATCTCACCTGACTCCCAAGCCCTGCTGAGGTAAGCCTCTGCCACAAGCCAAGGTACGGACCTGTTCCAGAGCCTGTCTCCTTCAAGCCAAGGTGCCCTCCAGCTGCATTTTCCCAACTAGTCGCCTGCCTCAGCACCCCATAGCCAATTGGCTCTTAGCTGTGTGCTGTCAATCGGATTACAGGTGCTGAATTCAGCTGCAGCTACCTGCTTCTTTGGGACTTTGTGCTGTTTTTTTCTTTCTAGGCTACAATTTCTTTAATTTCTTTCTGTGGCTAAAATTTCTCCTGCCCACCCACCCCTGCCCCAACACTCTTTAAATCCTCTTTTCTGCTTAAAGGCTCCAACCCTCTAGAGGATCACTGCCTGACTATTCTGACCCTCAAGTCAACCAGCCAAACAATGTATGAGGAGCCTTCCTATTTTCTCTGGGTCTATGTGATAACAGCGAACACCTAAAGGTGATCACCATTATCACACAGTCAGAGTGGCGAAAACATTTTTGGCACTCTGACAACCCCAGCGCATCAGGACAACGGTGCCAGGACAGTGTTTTAATGCTTTCTGTGGGGGCTGTGCCCCCAACACTCCCTCAGGGGCCTACCACCACACCCCCTCTTAAGGATTCTCAACTCCAGGGGGTGCATGTTGGGGTGAAAGTAGAAAAAATAAGGTTCTGGGCCTGCACAATAAAATTGCACCAGCCCTCGGACCAACCCGACCTCACCCATCCCAACCATGAGCCAACCCCCATGCCACAAAGCAGCTCAGCCATCCACCACAGCACCACCCCCCACAGCCCCTCCACCCCCTCCTAGCCCACGCCTCCATGCTCGCCTCCCCTGCACATACACATACCCACATCCTGTCACCCAGTTCACCCACCCCCTCATCCGATCACCCTACCCTCCCATTGCAGTGAGGGATTGCACCAGGAAGGAGTCGCTATACGGACAGCGCCCTTCCTCATGCACCCACCTCACAGGTTACCATTTTCTATTGACTATCCTTCACTTGATTGCCCACAGTCTCCTATAGACTTTTTTCAGGCTGCCCTATAATCAAGGGCACTGCAACACCAATGGCTCCCTGCACTGCCTGGCAAGCAGCCATTTTGCTTTTCATAGCACTCTACCCATCAATTCATGTACACCCAACTCATGTCGAAACACAATCTACACCATGGGGCTGCATGTCTGTCATTTCCCCTTACTCATTTTGTCCAGCAAAGGAAAATATAGGTTTTCAACTGACTTCTATGTTCATATTGCATCAGCCCCCGCGCTTAAGTGTATTAGCCCTTCTTAGGTCTCTACATCCCTCACATCAGATTGAATCATTGCACCAGGGTAACCCTGCCTTGAGCAGCAGGGCACCCAGGAAAAAAGAGTTAGCTGCACTCGTAGCTTCACTGAAAAGAATAATCCTGCTACTGCTACTATGCTCTGGCAATGTGGAGCTAAACCCTGGCCCGCAAACATCTATAAGCTCTCTGGCAGACTTTGCAACAGCCCAAGGCATTAAATTAATGTTAATTAATGCCTGCAGCCACCTCAAACAATTTGACCAGCTACAAATATGGGCTGCCTATACCAATCCAGACATACTAGTAGTCACAGAGTCCTGGCTAAACAGTTCTATTACTGACCTCCACATTGCGCTCCCTTTCTACAACACCTATAGAACTGATAAGCCTACAAGGGGAGTTAGGGTAGTTAGCTACCTTAATAGTAGGCTCAATGCCACAGAAATTCTCTCGGAATCCAAGGTTAAAGAATTTGAGTACAAAACAATTACCAGCACTCCTCAGAGAACTATAAAGCAATACTTTATTATTTAAAATAGGCCACCATAGGAACAACAGCAGTCGTGTGGAACCTCTGCCGGTTTCGCACTTCATTGTGCATCGTCAGCAGGTAATGACCAATCATAATACATGTTTTAAATACACTTCTACTTAAAGGCACATAGTACTATATAACAGTGCTAACCAATACAAATTTAAAAGTGCCTAGTGCTAAAGTGCACAAAAATGGCCATAGACCAAAATACCATATGCTTATACAGTGATGAAGAAAAAAATATTTGTTAAAAACATAGTTATTGCTTATGCAGCATCCTGGAGATAGTTAAGAGAATAATGGGATTATCATTTAGAAAACCTATTATTCACAATCACAATAATTCATATTGCAACATTATAAAGCTTTTATGACTGCAAAAAACATCCATATTCAGAAACATTTCTGCATTTTAAGCTTACATGTATAATTATCTATAAGAGCATTGCAAACCTAAACTTTTGAGTGTGTCAGTTCTCAGCTTGTTCACTCCTGATGCTAAAAGTACCAAAGGAGATAACTTTTTCCTTTCATGCTCACTATTAAAAAAGAGAAAAAAAGAGAAGAAATGAACATTCTAAATACTAAGTGGTGTTGATATTTATCATATACATATAACAAAACTAAATAGATATGTGTCCACATCCACAAACAGTATTATAACAATACTTTAGAACAATCAGACTATTTGGTATACCCTACAAATGACTTTCTCTTCTTCCTAATGCAATGCATGAGGTCTATACGGTCATTCAGACCTGGTGATTCCATAGCCCCCAAAGTGAATATCCAATAGGATTATCTGTACAACAACTTTTCCTCCATACTGCCACCTCTAGGATCCAATTTCACTTTCTCAATAGCACAGTACTTAAATTCATGTTTACTGGTGCTGTTAGTTTTGACATGCTTAGCCAAAGCATTCTTCATATCACCATTACAAATAGCTCACTGACATTCACCTTCTCTTATTTTAAGTGGTCTTGATGTGTTGCCCACATAAAAACAGCCACATGTGCAAGTGGCTTATTATATTACATTGTCAGTAGTGCAATTGAAGAAATCATGTACTGTAAATGTTTTGTTGCTATTGTAAGTGTTGAAAGTATGTGTTTTCAGAATAAGAGGGCAGAATTTAGAATTTACAATTGCCACATGGAAAATTTCCATCGGGCAGGGGAGAAAGCCAGTTTTTGCTATTTACATTTGCTCTTCTGAATTATTGTGATTGTGAATAATAGGTTTTCTAAATGATAACCCCCCTTATTCTCTTAGCTATCTCCAGGACGCTGCATAAACAATAACTATGTTTTTAACGTATAATTTTTTTTCTTCATCATAGTATAAGCATATAGTATTTTGGTCTATGGACATTTTTGTGCACTTTAGCATTATGCACTTTAAAATTGGTATTGGTTAGCACTGTTATATAGTACTATGTGTCTTTAAGTTGATGTGTATTTAAAATGTGTATTATGACTGGTCATTACCTCCTGACGATGCACAAGGAAGTGCGAAACCGGTAGAGTTGCCACACAACTGCTGTTGTACCTATGGCGGCCTATTTTAAATAATAAAGTATTGCTTTATAGTTGTCTGAGGAGTGCTGGTAATTGTATTGTACTCCACTACTGTTTTTTTACATGCATCCTCTATTATGGGTGACGAGCTGTTTTGTTTCTTCGCATTGTATAGTTTGGATGTGCTCACCATGGGAGAACTTTGCCAACTGTGTATTTCTTCTTTAGTCAGGAATGTCGGAACTGTAATATTACGGAGTGGCCTGGGTTACCTCCGGGTTCGGGACACTGAGTGTTACAGATGGCTAATTATGGAGGTCCCTGGGAACATAAGCTGCCCAAGATTAAAACAATCCTTTTAGTTATGTCTACACCTGGATTAGGAGACATCAATTTAGGTGAGACAGCAGATTCATTTTCGACCAGAGTATTTGCAGCGGCTGGAGAAGCAGATCTTTTTGTGGAACTAGAGAGTGAAGTCAACTCAACGGAAGAAGTACAACGACAACATTGTACACAGCAGGTACCCTGTGATATCAAAACTGCCTTTGCATCCCTAGAACATGCTATTATCAGGGGTAGATGTCACTACTGGGGGAAGTCACTTTACAAGCCTATTTATAACTAGGTCGTTCACCAAGGGGTCTAAGGGTAATTAAAAACCCTGGATATGGGTGGGATAGAAAAACCTTCATCCTAGATTGGAGACAATCACAACAACTGGGTACTGCTGCTTTTATGCACACAATAATTCAGGACTATGAGGCCCAACAAGAAGAAGTAAGCACAGATATCAAAAACAAGGAAACGATTGTCTAGCAATATAAGGATTCCCCAGATTTTGCAGCCTTCGAGAAAAAATTGAAAGAGAATGTACAGAAGGCTGACAATAAAGTAAAAAATGATAAATTATTTTAATTTGAACGTGACTGCAAGGACTATCTTTTTGATAGCGTCTTTAACTGGAAAAAGAAGCAAGGAGGTCAAGAAAAAAATAAACAACGTCGCCAGAGTAATAGGGAGAACAGTATACATCCCACCCAGCCACGTGAACAGATCCCCAAATCTATATTATGAAATCATAATAATTCACCTACTTATACATCAAATAGTGAGTCTGAACCGGAGGACTCTTTTTTATACGAGGTCCAAGAACACCCACCTTCAGGGCAATGGAGTGTTCAATTTCAAGTTCAAGAATACCAATTTCATCGAGGGAGAATCCGAGGATGCAGGAACCAGCCAGATGATTTAGATCTACATGATGTGGAGGAAGGAAATATAGGGGGCAGAGTGAGGGGCCGAAGGCACCAATAAGTACCCCAGAATCAATTGTAGTAAACATCTCTGACACTATTTTGACTGAACAACAACAACAGCTCCTTCAGAAGGGATTGAGCTTCATCATCACACAAGATAGTAACCCTTTTGAGCTCTATGTGGACTTGCATCACCTGATGAGGGATCTCAACCTTAAACTACACTTTTCTCAGGTGGACATGTGTTGTGGCACTAACACCACTCGTAGTACTGATACTACACAGAAGGTTACAGAAAACGGTGAGGTAAGAACTTTCTGCTGTCCTTCCAAATACATGCCTCCTAGTGATGAAGTGGTTAAGACATTCAAAAGGGCACGTGAAAGACAATTTAATATTATGTTCCAACAGAATAATAGGGCTAAATATATTAACATTACGAGGGAAGAAATAGCAGCTTTGAAAGAACTTGAACAGTCAAAAGACTTGGTGACAAAACCTGCAGACAAGGGGGGATCGATTGTAGTAATGTCTGTTAAATAATATACAGATGAAATTTATAAACAATTGAGTAATGTGACATTTTACTCTAAACTCAATCATGACCCAGTGTTTAAGTATAAACGTGAGATAGACAGGTTTTTATTTGATCCTGTTAGTGCAGGGGGTATTACACAGCCAAGAATTTGGAGGCAGTATGGCGCAGTGGTTTAAGGCTCTGAGCTGCAAATCTGGAGACCTGGGTTTGAATCCCACAGCCCCCACTTGCATACTGTGTGACCCTGAGCAAGTCACTTAACTTCCTCGTGCTCTCAGGTTGCACCTGCAAACAAGCTTTCAGCTTAGTGTGTCTCACCTGGTAAAATAATTGGTAAAAAAAAAAAATTGGAGTACCTCACAGTCGATAGCCCTATATGAGCGAGTATATATCAATCAATCAATCAAAATCTTTATTTATCCAGGCAAACATCATTGAGCAGAGCTCTTTTACAAAATGGACCTGGTTAGAACAGGGTTGGGTAACATTCATCATAAAAACATATAAATACATGTAAATAAGTATATAAACACAAACACAATGGTGCAGTAATAGGGGAGTCAAATGATAAAAGGAAGACAAGGCAAGCCATAACAGAGGAGGATTCAAATACAAGAGGGCAGGTCCACCATTGAACCATGCAGTTGTATATAAACCATGCTCTCTGTATAGAAGTACCAGTTAGTTCATTTACCAGGGGCAGTCACTAGTACTAGCCATGAAAATGGCTTGGAGAACCACCAACTAATGGCAGATGGGGTACCAGGAGGGGTATGTAATATGTAAGTGAAGGATAAACATTGTGAGAAGTAAAGTCCCAAGGATAGGCTGGTAGAACTGATGCGGCAGTGGGAGCCTATGGGGAGAGGGAAAGGGGAGTTAGGGCTTTTATAGTATGACTGCGTGTAGATTGTGGATGAGTGCAGTATAGAGTTGTGAAAAGAAGGCTGGAGAAAGCGGGAAGATAGACCAGTATCAAAGGGAGGACAGAAGCATCAAGGTGTTACATGAAAGTATGATGACAGACCAGGGCCAAGGAGGAGACAAACACTAGAAGTAATTTGTTCATGGTTAAATGGTACAGGTTAGCATGATGACAATTCATGGTTGTGGGAAACAATTGCACTGATCATTTCTGAGACATGAATATAAGAGCTTGAAAGATGAGATGCCGATGGGTGACCTCAGTTTCAGTTTTTTTTGCAATTTATTCCACAAGGAGGACAGTGCAAAGCTTATAGCAGCCCTGCCAAAGCGAGAGTTAACTTTGTGAACCATCAGTAGGAGAGATTTTCAACTTCTCAGGGTGTAACTGCCTATTGGTTTCATAGGAAGATAGTCTGTAATGTATTGGAGCATTTTTTTGGAGATGGCTCTAGGGTCCATAAGGCTACATTTTTATCACACCTGAATTGAAGAGAACTCCACCCCACTGATTGATATAGGGAGCAGTGGTGAGTGGAATAAGGCAGGCCTGTGATGAACCTCAAAGCTCTATGATATAATGTGTCAAGTTTGGTGAGGTAGGAAATGGGACAGTGACTGTAGATGATGTCAGCATAATCTATCAAGGATAGAAAGGTTGATTGTACCAGCTGTAGTTTGGCATCTCTAGTTAAGAAGCGGGCTATCCTAAAGAACAGGCCAAGTCTCTGTCATAATTTTTTGAGTAATTCTTTTACGTGCTCTATAAAGGAGAGCCTGTGGTCCAGCCATACTCCCAGGTATTTGAATTTAGGGACAAATTCCAACTTCTTGCCAAGAATTGTAGTAATCTGCTTCACAGAATCTGATAGGCCTGAATTTACCATTTGGGCAGAGGGAGAAAAGAGCATTGCTTTTGTTTTCTTAGCGTTGAGTAATAGTTTTTTGTTTAGAAGTTGGTGTTGCAGCAGGCTGAACTCAGATTGAAGGTCATTACATGCAGATTGTAATGATGGGTGGCTTACGTAAAGAACTGTGTCTTCTGCAAACAGATGAATGTTGGCCTTAGTTATGTTTTTATCAATATTGTTGATGTATATTGCAAATAAGATCGGTCCTAAGATAGAACCCTGGGGAACACCTCTTAGGAGAGGTTTGAGAGTTGAGAGATCTCTTTCCACTTTCACCTGCTGGAAATGATCAGAGAGGTAGTTGTTGAACCACTGTAAAGATAATGGGTCATTACCTAGTAAGGTCAGGGAAGAGAGTAGCAGAGAATGGTCGACAGTGTCGACGGTCTTGCTCAGGTCCAAGAATACGGCGCAGGTGTAATTCCTGTTGTCTAACTATCTTTGCCAGTCATTAGTCACTTTGGTAAGTGCCGTGATGGTGCTATGTTTAGCTCTAAACCCTGATTGGACTGGATTAAGCAGGTTATTAGCTTCTAGATACTGCTTCAGCTGGTTACTTATGACTTTTTCCAGTAATTTTGACAAGACCGGGAGAATCGAAATTGGTCTGTAATTATTTAGATCACAGGGATTTTCGGACTTGAACAGGGGTATGATGTGTGCTGTTTTCCATATTGAAGGAATGGATCCTTGAGTTAATAATAGGTTAAATAAATGGGTTATGGGCATGGTTAACACATGGATGGTCACCTTCAAAAAATATGGGCCGAGGGTGTCCGCACCAGCACTTTTTTTTACATCCAGTTTTAGCAATAGCTCTTCAACTTCTTTCAGAGTAGTAGGATGCAAGGAGAAAATATGGGTCAAGGGTATCTGTACCAGCACTTTTTTTTTCATCCAGTTTTAGCAATAGGTCTTCAACTTCTTTCAGAGTAGTAGGACGCAAGGAGAAGACTGAATCGGTGACGCTAGGATCTGCACCTTGATTATCCACCTGAGAGCGTATCAGATTTGCAGGGGAATTGTCAAAGGCTAAGCCTGCAGTCGCAAAGTGATTATTGAAGGCATCCAGAACTTCCAGTCTGTCACTAATGGTGTTATTGTTTAAGGAGATTTCATCAGGTAGTGAGCCACCGAACGTGTGACCAGACAAGTCCTTGACGGTTTTCCAAAATTTTGTAGGATTTTTGGAGGCAGAGAGAAATTCAGAATGATAGTATTCAGCTTTTGTATCTCTAACCATTCTAGTAGATGAGTTTCATGTCCTTTTGAACTTACACCAGTCCGCAGCAGACTGGGTTTTGCATGCTTTTTTCAATAGGTTATCTCTTTCAGTCAATGCAGATTTTAAGAATGGTGTGAACCATCTACATACATTTTTTGCTATTCGCACCTTAACTATAGGGGCATATTTATTTAGGGCATCTAGGATAATTTTGCTGAATATGTTGAATGCTGATTGCATGTTTTTTGCTAAATAGAACTCTTGCCAATACAAGGAGTGTTTCAGTTCGTTTATGTAGGCAGTGAGATCAAAGTTCCGTCTAGATCTCTTGGCAGCAAACTTCGGCGAAGTAGTATGTTTGTTGCTTGATCTTATGCAAGCAATAAATGAGTGATCACTGATATCACTGAGAAAGGTGCTGGAAAAGGAGAAGAGATGAGGTTTATTCACTAGGATAACATCTAGCAGGGAGCTGTTATCCATGTTCTTTTTATTTACTTGTGTTGGTTCGACAATGAGTTACGATAATCCATGGGTGTCACAGAAAGCTACGAGAGAAGCGGCAGTTTTAGATAGCCAGTGTAAATTAAGATCCCCAAGAATAATTATTTCTGAGGACTGTTGTTCGATGATATTACTCAGATGAGATAACAATTGTAGATCGGCAGAAAGAGGTCTATAGCACCCTATGATACATAATGTTGAAGTGTGCGAGATGGTGACTTGAAGACACAGACATTCATAAGCATTTGCAACAGATAAAGTACTCAGACAGGATACCATATATCTTTTCTTGACATAGGTGGAACCCCCTCCACCCCTGGAGTGTCTGTCTGCTCTAGATAGTAAATAGTTAGGGATATTGACTTCCCTGTCGGAGGTGGCCAGTCTAAGCTAGGTTTCTGAAACCACTAGGATGTCTGGTCGAGTATGGAGGACCCAGGCCTGGATCATGGAGAACTTTTTTAACAGATTGCATACATTAATATGGAGGAAACTCATGCCTTTCAGTGTGGCAAGGTCAGAGGGCGATGTGATTACAGCAGGTGGCCCCGGATTGAGCTCCACATTTCCTGAGCACAGGAGCAGAAGGAGTAAAAGTTTTCTTAGAGTGGCAATAGTAAGCTTCGTACTGGTAACCCCTTTACGTCGTTGTGGGCCATTGTCCTGGGGGGGGCGCACCCCAATATTTTTTGCCCTTCCCACTAAGGGTGGCAGAGATGAGTACTCTGACTGCTATCTGTAGAGGTGACACCTTTATGATGTTGGCGGAAGTCATAAGCTGAGGTGGTAATTCATTTCGTGGACCAGCGTTAAAGGTAATATGAAAATAGTGTTGAAGAATTGGGGATTTGAAAAGGCATATATCCACGTAGGGACAGGAACTAGTTACAGAGCAGATCAGATTAGTATCCACAGTAATAAAGGCTTGAGGGGGCATATATTGGACATGCGATATGAGATAGAAGAAGGACCAGAACAGGATCCACGATTTGACACACATAGTGGAATAAGAATGGGGGTGAGCTAGAGAGGAGTGAGCTAGAAAGCTGGGGCAAGGTTTATGTGTATTTAATCAGGACCGGGGGGTGGGTGGGTCAGTGAAAAAATTGGCAGCTAGGACACCCTTCCTGGAGGTAATCAGTCCCTGAGGGCAAGTCCGTACCTGCGTTTCTGTGACGGGCTGGTGGCTTCATATACTTCCCAAAATTCATAAGAGCCTAAATAATCTTCCCAGTAGACCCATTGTAGCAGGTATTGGTTCCCTTACTGAGCCTCTATCCATGTATGTGGATGCTTACATTAAACAATATGTAAGAACATTACCATCTTACATTAAAGACATGAAACAAATGCTTGGGATTTTGGATGACATGGAAATTGAATAAGGGTGGTATCTTGTTTCTATGGATATCACAGCATTGTATACCAATATCCCCCATGAGGGGGGTTAGAGGCCTTAGAGTACTATCTAAATCAGGACCCCAATGTTAGTGAACAGAAAAAAGCCTTTTTGATAAAGATCACAGAATATGTTTTTACAAACAATTGTTTCATGTTTCAGGGTGAACATTATCTACAGACTAAGGGGATGGCAATGGGAGCAACTTTTGCCCCCAATTATGCCAACCTCTACTTGGGCAAGTGGGAAAAACCAATAGTCTATGACCCAGATGTCAACCCTTTTTACAGTAAGATTGACATCTGGTGTCACTTTCTAGACGATATATTCATGGTCTGGAAGGGCACACTGGATGAGCTGGACAGCTTTGTACAGTATTTAGAGAAAAGTAATGTGAATTTGAAATTTTCAGTGCAGCAGAACCTTGAGTCTGTTTCTTTTTTGGACCTTAAAGTTACAAAACAATTGGATGGATCTCTGCATACCAGTCTATTTAGGAAGGAGACTGATTGTAATTCCCTTCTCCAGTCATCCAGCTGCCATCCAAGAAATATGGTGGATAATATTCCTAAAGCCCAATTGATGCGAGTCCATAGAAACTGTACCCAGGACACTGATTATATTGCCCTGGGTACAGACATGTGCACGCGTTTTTTTGACAGAGGTTATAATACCAACCTGGTACAGTCAGCCTTTGAGGAGGTACTCACTACCCCAAGAGAGAACTTGTTGCAGAGCAGACTCCCTAGAAATTCAGGTGATAGAATGCATTTAATTTCTAACTTTACAAGACATTCTGGTAAGATCAAACAGATAAGCGATTAAAATTGGCATATTTTGGAAAATGAACCCCTCCTTAGAGAATACACTGGAGAAAGACCTTTGATGGTATACAGGAGATGTAATAATATTAAACATCGATCGGTACATAGCTGTCATGCTAAAATCAGAAGAGCAAATGTAAATAGCAAAAACTGTCTTCCTCCCCTGCCTGATGGAAATTTTCCATGTGGTAATTGTGAATTCTGCCCTCTTATTCTGAAAATACATACTTTCAGCACTTGCAATAGCAACAAAACATTTACAGTACATGATTTCTTCAATTGCACTACTGACAACGCAATATATTTAGCCACTTGCACATGTGGCTGTTTTTATGTGAGCAAAACATCAAGACCACTTAAAATAAGAGTAGGTGAACATCAGCGAGCTATTTGTAATGGTGATATGAAGAATGCTCTGGCTAAGCATGTAAAAACTAACAGCACCAGTAAACATGAATTTAAGTACTAGGCTATTGAGAAAGTGAAATTGGGTCCTAGAGGTGGCAGTATGGAGGAAAAGTTGTTGGACAGAGAATCTTACTGGATATTCACTTTGGGGGCTATGGAATCACCAGGTCTGAATGACCATATAGACCTCATGCATTGCATTAGGAAGAGGAGAAAGTCATCTGTAGGGTATACCAAATAGCCTGATTGTTCTAAAGTATTGTTATAATACTGTTTGTGGATGTGGACACATATCTATTTAGTTTTGTTATATGTATATGATAAATATCCACACCACTTAGTATTTAGAATGTTCATTTCTTCTCTTTTTTTCTCTTTTTTTATAGGGGCCATGAAAGGAAAAAGTTATCTCCTTTGGTACTTTTAGTACCAGGAGTGAACAAGCTGAGAACTGACACACTCAAAAGTCTGGGTTTGCAATTCTCTTATAGATAATTATACATGTAAGCTTAAAATGCAGACATGTTTCTGAATAAGGATGGTTTTTGTAATCATAAAAGCGTTATAGTGTTGCAATATGAATTATTGTGATTGTGAATAATAGGTTTTCTAAATGATAATCTGCCTTATTCTCTTGGCTATCTCCAGGACGCTGCATAAACAATAACTATGTTTTTAACATAGAATTTTTTTCTTCATCATACTATAAGTATATAGTATTTTGCTCTATGGATATTTTTGTGCACTTTAGCACCATGCACTTTAAAATTGGTATTGGTTAGCACTGTTATATAGTAGTATGGTACTTTAAGTTGATGTGTATTTAAAATGTGTATTACGATTGGTCATTACCTCCTGACAATGCACAATGAAGTGCAAAACTGGTAGAAGTGCCACACGAATGCTGTTGTGCCTATGGCAGCCTATTTTAAATAATAAATTATTGCTGTATAGTTCTCCGAGGAGTGCTGGTAATTGTTTTGTACTCCACTACTGTTTTTTTTACCATGCACCCTGTATCACAGGTAACAAGCTGTTTTGTTTCTTCATAAGGAATTTGAGTGCCTGGCAATAAGGATTCTGCTCCCTTCCACTGAAGTTATTAATATCATGAGCTGCTATAGACCACCCTCAGGTGGCTTGGATATGCTATAAAACTCAGGGTTATTTCTGAGTCCAATGCCAATGAAACCATTATCCTCGGGGATTTAAACATTGACTGGCTTACCCCTTGAGCAAGTGCCATCAAAGACTTTAGCGATGACCTTGGTTTCACCCAGCTCATCACCAAACCCAAAAGACCTAAGACAAAAAACCTAGACTGCAGCTTCATCCTTGACTTAATTCTCACCAACCAGCCACACAAAGCTGAACACTAAATGGTCTCTCACAATGACGTGAGTGACCACAATATTATGGTTCGCACTCACTCCCCCATTAAAAAACACTCCTACTCCAAATTTATCACCAGCAGGAGTTTTCATAAGTTTAATATCCATAACTACCAAGCAGATCTGAAATGTGTCGATTGGCAAGCATTTTATCTGGCCAATACAGCTGTATCTGCTATAACCATTTTCAACACCATTATCACATTCCTTGCCAACAAACATGCACCTTTCCGTAGACATAGAATCAGGAAGTTCTCGCACCCCTGGTTCTCCCCTAAACTGAAAGCTGCACTATCATGCTGTGATAAGCTCTGAGCCTGTGCAAGGCATTCTAAAACTGCAACCCACTGGCAGGAGTTAAGAGCAGCCAAGCTCATTAGGACTGCCAAGGCCACCTACTATGTTGAAACCCTAGAAGGTGCCAAAGAAACTCTGCTAAAATCTGGTGCACACTCAAAACAATTGAAGATTACAACCCCCCACTCAAAATCAACTAGAATGGTACTTTGGTCACTGACCAATGCTCCATTCTGGATCTACTGAATGCACATTTTGCCACAGCAGGTTTGGCCTTCAACTCCTCACCAGCTGCTGGGCTACCTATTAGTCCCTATATCTCAGATTGCTCACAGTCCATACTGTATAATGCCTCCTTCCAACTCTCCTTTGTGACATTCAAGGATGTTGAGCAACTATTAACCAATTTAGACACTAGGAAAGGAGTGGGTGCAGACGGGATCCAAGCTTTTTTTCTAAAAATTGGGGAGCCACCTGTTAGTGGAACCAATTATGCATATCTTCAACTTTTCCATTTCCACAGCCACTGCCCCCCCCAACTGGAAAACAGCACACATCCTTCCTTTGTTCAAGTCTGGTGATCAGAGCTATCTCAATAACTATAGACCAATCTCCATTCTACTGGTCCTATCCAAACTGCTGGAAAAATTAATTCACTCGCAATTGAAAGACTTTTGTGAAAACTCCAACCTATTTAACCCACTCCAATCGGGTTCAGGCAGAAGCACAGCGCAGTCTCAGCCTTGGCCAAGGAGACCAATGACTGGTTCTCTGCTATTGACAATAAACAATCCTTCCTTGACCTACTAAGGCATTTGACACAGTGGATCATACCCTCCTCCTGCACTGCCTCATGTCCCTGGGTCTGCATGATACCACTGTAAGATGGTTCTCTAGCTATCTTTCAGGTAGGCTGCAAAGAATAAAAGCAGATGGGGCCCTTTCTTACCCAGTATCAATCTCAAGAGGAGTTCCACAGGGATCCATTCTGGGGCCACTCCTCTTCACTAGCTATATCAATTCTCTGGATAAAAATATCCATTAATCAAAATTGCACTTCTTTGCTGATGACATGGTTCTATATACCTCCAAGCCTTCTGTGCAAGAGGCCTGCACTGAATCACAATCCGACTTCAACCAGCTCCAACTCAACCTGGCTGGCTCAAAACTCCTCCTAAATGCAAAGATGGCCAAAGTAATGTTTTTACCTCCACCCATGCGGCTCTTCCCTTGGCTTCAGTAACGCTGCTCTACCCATCACAACTATCTTCGGGGACACCCTTGAGGTTGTGGATCAATTTAAACATCTTGGAATCTGGTTGGATAGCAAACTGTCCTTCAGTGCCCATGTTGATTGCCTAGCCAAAAAACTAAAAACTAGGCTGGGATTCCTCTTCAGGAACAGATCCCTCTTTTCTGTGGTTAGCAGATGGAGAATGGTACAGGCCACATTTCTACCGCTGTTAGATCATGGTGACATTATCTATAACTCTAGCACTCACACCCACAAACATGACACCCTATTCTATCGGGTACTACACTTCATACTTAATGCACCATCCGGGACACATCACTGTTCCCTCTATTCTTCCCTTGGCTAGACCTCGCTAACAACCAGGTGCATGTTGCACATTGGCCAATGGACTTTGAAACTACTGGTGGATGGGCTACCTCACTATATCTGCCCGCTTGTACATTTGACACACAATGTCTACTCCCTATGGAACTCAGATCTTATACTCCTGGACGGTATGAGGACATGCAATAAGCAAGACAGAGGTGCCATTATCTTTGTACTTCCAACAATTTGGAATCAGCTATAAACTACATTGAGGCTAACTGAACTTGTATCATTAAAATGCTTTAAGACATTGGCCAAAGAAAGCCAATGAAGTGGTATGCCACTGCCCCTAAAACTTATCAGTCTATGTTCCCTCTCACCCCTCACCTTTGCATCCTTGTTCCTCCATCCTTCCAGCACCTATCCTGTCCTTCTACCCTACTGCCCCCCACCATCCCTGCTTCTCATACCCCACTGACTGATGCCACACCCTCACTACCACCCCACCTTTACTACCACCCTGGCACTGACTCCCTCCTCATCACACCACCCTACCATCCCTGCCATCCCTATTTGCCACCCTCCTGCCATCTTTGCTACCCTTCTGCTTTCTGCAACCATGTCAATACCACCCTGCCCTGACCTCCCATTCACCCTACTGACCCCACAACCTTTATTCACTAATGAATCAATTTGTTAAACCCGCAGAAAATATACCCTCAGCACTTAACTCCAGGCACTTTCTCTGTTTCCTCTGCTCCAAAAGTGAGTAATCAAATTTATATATATAGCAATTACTGTCTTAACTATTTATCCCTTATAGTTAGTTCCTCACTTTGTATTAGCCATTGTTAGTATAAATGTTTGTACCTTAGTTACCTGCACCCTGTTCCTATCACGTTACTGTAGTTAGTTCTAGCAAATCTGTTGTATAAGTTCATATACGTTCTTGTTGTTGTCATTGTACACCAGGACCTCCTTGTGAATGAGCTGGCTCAATGGATTATTTCCTATAATAAACTTGATTGAGTGACTTGATTGATTGATATACTGATAACGAACATATGAACATACAAAACTGCCAGCAGATACAGGCCAAATGGTCTATTGAGTCTGCTCAATTGTGCAGCACAGAGGTTAGACTCCTGCTGCTCCCCCCAACCTCTTGCCCCCCTCTCTTCCCCCTCATCTTCCTATTGACTAGTATCTTGCCCTTAACCCTATCCCACTCCCTTTTAAAGCTCTCCACTGTTTTAAGAGATACCACTTCTTCAGGGAATGCGTTCCATCCCCCTACCGCCCTCTCCATGAAGTAATGCTTCCTTGTCTCCCTCCTGACTCTACCCTCACCAACTTCAAGCTGTGTCCCCTAGTAATCCCTTCTCCCTTTAATTGAAACATGCCCTCTGTACTAACCATGTTGATGCCCTTTAAGTACTTGAAGGTTTCGATCATATCACCCCTTTCCCTTCTCTCCTACAATGAGTACATGTTGAGGTCCCTCAACCTATCCTTGTAAGGGTTTCCCCTCCACACCTCTGATGATTTTAGTCACCCTCCGGTGTCCTCTCTGCAGTAATCTGATGTCCTTCTTTAAGTAGGGGTTCCAGAACTGTACACAGTTCTCCAAGTGTGGCCTCACCAGTGACCTGTACAGTGGCAGAATGACTTCCTCCCTCCTAGAGATGATTCCTCTAGAAATGCACCCCTGAATTCTATTGGCTTTTGCCACTGCTTTCCTACATTGAGATGAGTGGTTCATATTCCTTGTGCCCATTACTCCTAAATCCTTTTCTGCCTCAGACACAGACAGTTGAACCCCTCCCAGATGATAACTGTAACCAGGATTCCTCACTCCGAAGTGCTTGACCTTGCACTTCTTATCATTGAAAACCAGCTGCCAAGTGTCTGACCACTGCTTAAGCCTTCCCAAATCTTCTTGGAGGACTTTTCCTTCCTTTACCCCATCCACAACTGCCACATTCTTGGTGTCATCCATGAATAGACTGATTCTGCTGTTAACTCCAACTGCTATATCGGCTGTGAAGATGTTAGACAGCACTGGCCCCAGTACTGAACCCTGTGACACTCCACTGGTGACTGCCTTATGAGTTGAGAGTCTCCCCCCACAACCACCCTCTGATGTCTATCCCCCAACCAGTTGCCAACCCACTTAACCAGTTTCTCCCCTGCTGTCAAGTTACTCAATTTATTAGTTAATCTGCCATGTGGTACTGAGTCAAAGGCCTTGCTGAAACCTGATACAGGACATCTATGGCCCAACCAGTGTCTAGTTCTTTTGTTTTCCAGTCAAAAATGTGAACCAGGTTTGCTTGACATAATCTCCTGGAGATGAACCCATGCTGTGTGTCATGCATAAGACCATTCACCCCCAAGAAGGTCACCAACCAATTAAAATTGAACCAGATTAAGCTGCATGTGATATTTTTAGTGAATGGGAAAAATTAGGCTAGGACACAGGGGGAATTTCCCTGGTCTTTTCAAGAAGTGCCATAGGATTTTTAATGTCCACCTGACCAGACACCAGAATAGGCAGACGGCAACTCAGGTTAATGTCTCATCCAAAAGATGCACCCCTCAATGCTGCATTACAGTGTTTTTATTGTGATTTAATCTCAAATTTTTGGTGTGGGGCTAGAACTCAAAACCTTTTGATCTAAGAGGCAAGTGTGCTACCTACTGAGCCACTGACACTACTGTCCTTCATGTGTCCTGTGAAGAACATTAAATTGAATTTGGTGTAGTTTCATGCTTTTAGATATTTTACAAGTTGGTATTAATATGGAGCACAAGAGATCAGCATCTAGTTCTGGTCCTACATCTTTTTGTCATACCTGAAGTACCGTTGGGAGGGTGTCTTGCTTACATTCTCATATTAAATTATGTATTTTACCTAGTTATTGCATAAATGTAAGACATTCTACAGAGATTTGCACACTGAGGCAGGTATCCTGTTAGATCTACTTATTTTATCATAACAAATGTCCTGATTTGAAGGTATCTTAAGTAATGACCAAGAGGAAGGTTATAAGTCTCTCTTAGACTCAGGTATGGGGGTCAAGAGGTTGTCAAAATATAGATCTTCGAGTTGTCAAATATCACATGCTGCCCAGACCATGTCAATAAAATTATCCCAGGAAGTCAGTATATTGTAGTTGTTTTGGACTGGAGTCAATTCAGAGATTTTTATCTGGTGATTAATTATTTTTGAGTCTCATATCAGCACTGAACTGTCTAAGATAGGAAGAAATAGAACTATAATGGTGATGAGTATGGACATTTGTGAGTAGGGCAGTTTTCAAGCTTTTGAATGGGGCTGAGTGCTTTTCCACTTCTATCCATAGAATGGGTGTTTCCATGGAAAACAGCAAACATATGTTTGTTCTAACTGGGCAGTTAAATAGTAGCAGTACAGATTTAGCAAGGCAAGACTAGCCTTTTCACTGGAAGCATAAAGTGTATGCAGACGTACTCTCAACATGGAGTTATTCTGAAGGAATTTACAAAGCTTCTTCCCCACTATTCAAAGAACCTTTTTGTTTTAATGTTAATGGTATGAAAAAAGAAATATCCTTGGTAAAAAATTAATTTTAATAATACTGACTCTTCTCATCAAATTCAATTGGGAACTGACCATCTATCTAGAGTTTGAGAAAGGTTTGCCATCACTGTCATGAAATTGAGGTTAAATAGATCAGAGATATTTCTGGAGATTTTTACATTTATATATATTGGACATTTGAGTTACAATGACCCAACTGTTGATGAGCCAAGAAATTAACAAGGGTATTAGGGTCTAGAGACATGGGGCTGAATTTTCAGAGCACTTAGACCATTGCAAGGTGCATCAAACAACCACCTTGTGTCAAATCCAGGTAAGTCAAACACTGTGCATCATATTTTGCAAGAAAAGCATTCTTTGTGGCAAAGATCCCCAACATGATATGAGAGAGGTCTACTGCGTGAACAATATGAGGCTTGTGGAGAGAATGATGTAAGCTAAGTCAAAAATGCATGAGGCAAGACTGACTCAAGTTGAGTCCAAAAGATGATGCAGGGGGTGAGAATGACCCAAACAAAGTTAAAAAGATGACACAGAGGTTGAGAATGACTCAAGCTGAGTCAGAAAGATGATGCAAGGAGTGAGAAGGATGCAAGCTGAGTCAAAAATGCATGAGGCAAGACTGACTCAAGCTGAGTCAAAAAGATGATGCAAGGGGCGAGAATGACCCAAACTGAGTCAAAAAGATGATGCAGGGGTTGAGAATGATTTGAGCTGAGTCAGAAATATGATGCATGGAGTGAGAATGATGTAAGCTGAGTCAAAAATGCATGAGGCGAGACTGACTCAAGCTGAGTCCAAAAGATGATGCAGGGGATGAGACAGACTCAAGCTGAGTCCAAAAGATGATGCAGGGGCCAAAAATGACTCAAGCTGAGTCAGAAAGATGATGCAAGGAGTGAGAATGATGCAAACTGAGTCAAGAGACAATGCATGGGGTGAGAATGACTTAAGCTGAGTTAAAAAATATGGTGGACGAAATTGCTTAGATAATGGCATTTTCAGCCCCCACAATACTCAACACTAGTCTTGCAGGGGAATATTGTCTCTAAAAGCAAGCCTCTATAGGATTTACCCTCTCCTTCATGTGCTCCAGTTTCAGTTAGACCAGCTCTGGCTGGTCTAACAGCAACATGCCTCTTAGGCTCAAATACAGGTCCTACATTCTTAGAAACTCCCAAATAATGGGATGGTGCATCATTTCTCTGATGCAGGCATCCCTTCCCAATGTGACACAGTCAATTTTTGATGCAAGCATGGAGCAAGCCAGTCTGGCATATGTGGACCTGTTTTTCTCAAACGCCATTAGAAAATTGGAACTTCCCCACATTTTGACATATCCTGCTCCTTGCATCAATTCTTTTTGATGCAAGCACCGTGTATCGTTCTCTGGCCCTTGAAAATCCATCCCATTATCTCCAATTTAGTGCAATGGATCTTTTATTTGGAAACAGAAGTTAATGTAGTTACAAAATCGAATAAAGGTCCAGGTGCTCTACATAGAAACATAGAATTTGACGGCAGATAATGACCGCTTGGCCCACCCAGTCTACCTGTTTCCCTACCTAATGGATAAACTGCAGATCCTAGTTAGCCAGCAGCCTACTTCTCTCTACCTCCACCCCCTAGAATTGCCTTATGACTGTCCCATGCATGCTTGAATTCAGCCACTGTTTTTGACTCCACAACCTCCTCCAGAAGGCCATTCCATGCATCCACAACCCTCTCTGTGAAAAAATACTTTCTTACATTACCTCTGAGCCCCCCTCTATCTTCAAATTGTGCCCCCTTGTACTTGCACACCTCTTTTTTTGAAAGATGCTACCCTCTTGGACTTTGTTGATTCCCTTGAGGTACTTGAAAGTTTCTATCATGTCCCCCCACTTTCCTTGAGGCTATATATATTAAGCTCCTTTAGTCTCTCTTCATATGTCTTCCACTGCAGACCCTGCACCATTTTAGTTGCCCTCCTCTGGACATCTTCCATCCTGTCTATGTCCTTGTGGAGATTGGGTCTCCAGAACTGCACACAGTACTCCAGATGGGGTCTCACCAGCTGTCTGTACAGAAGGATAACAACTTCCTGTTTTCTACTGGTGATGCCTCTTCCTATGCATCCCAGTGTCCCCCAAGCCCTCCTTACTGCCCTCTCACATTGCTTGCCCACCTTTAAGTCATCTGATATGACTACCCCCAGGTCCCTTTCCATTTTTGTTGTTATTAGTATCTCACCCCCAATTGTGTACTCTTCCACTGGGTTTTTGTTTCCCAGGTGCATTACCTTGCACTTCTTAGCATTGAATCTAAGCTGCCATACATTTGACCATTCCTCCAACCTTGCTAAGTCTCTTCTCATCCTTTCCACCGCACCTTGTGTATCAACTCTGTTGCAGATCTTTGTGTCATCTGCAAAGAGACATACTTTTCCTTCCAGTCCCTCTGCAATGTCACTTATAAAGACATTGAAGAGGACCAGTCTTAATACTGAACCCTGCGGTACCCCACTAGTAACCCCCCTTTCTTCAGAGTGGACTCCATTTACTATTACCCTCTGTGTCCTATTCTCCAGCCAATTCTTTACCCAGGCTATCATCTTGGGACCCACTCCAAGGCTGGCTAACTTGTATATTAATCTTTTGCCTGGGACTGTATCAAATGCCTTGCTAAAGTCTAGGTAGGCCATGTCCACAGCCCCTCTATCTACTACTTTGGCCACCCAGTCAAAGAAATCTATTAGATTCATCTGGCATAACTTTCCCACTGTGAATCCATGCTGCATTGGGTCCTGTGCCCCTCTGGCCTCTAGGTACTTGACAATTCTTTCTTTCAGAAGTGATTCCATCATTTTCCCTACCACTGAGGATAAACTAACAGGTCTGTAGTTTCCTCCTTCTGCCCTGCTCCCACTTTTGTGAAGTGGAATCACATCTTCCCTCCTCCAGTCCTCAGGTACCACCCCATCCTCCCATGATTTGTTAAAGAGGGTAGTCAGTGGTGTCACTAGTTCTACCCTTAGTTCTTTTAGAATTCTGGGATGAATCCCATCAGGCCCCATTGCTTTGTCCACCTTCAGTTTTAAAAGTTCTTTCAGGACCCTTTCTTCTGTAAATGGGCTGGTATCAGCTTCTGTATCCAGAGTGTTTCTATTGTTTGTTTTAGGTACCTCCCCCTCTTCATTTGTAAATACTGAGCAAAAATATTTGTTTAGTATCTCTGCTATTTCACCGTCACCCTCTGCCCACCCCCTCCCCTTTATTAAGCATCACTATCCCTCCCTCCCTTGGTCTTCCTTCGCTCCCTGATGTACCTAAAAAAGGTTTTATCCCCCTTCTTAACTGAGTTGGCTATCTTTTCCTCTGTTCTGGCCTTTGCTGTTCTGACTGCCTTCCCAGCTTCCTTTTGCTTTAACTGATACAATTATCTGTCCTGCTCCTTCTGTGATTCCTTGTACTTTGTGAATGCTTTCTTTTTCTCTTGAACCTTCACTGCCACCTCCTTTGACAACCATAGTGGTTTCTTATATCGTTTTGTTTTTGTTTATTTGCTTCACACAAAGGCATGTTACCTCTGTCATATCAGTTTTTATTATTCCCCATTGTTCTTCCACCCCTCCTTCCTGCCCATTTGCTAGTGCATTCCTTAGGCACTCACCCATTTTGGCAAAGTCAGCCCTCCTGAAGTCCAGTACTTTTGCCTTTGTATGGCTTGACTCTATTGCTGTGTTTATTGTGAACCATACTGTTCGATGGTTACTAGTTTCCAGATGGCTACCCACTTCTACATCTGTGATCCTCTCTCCATCTCCATTTGAGAGAACCAGGTCTAAGATTGCTCCCTCTTGAGTGGGTTCCAATACTAGTTGTCTAAGGCTTGCTCCCTGTAGGGCATCTAGAATAATCCCAATCTTAGAACTGGCTGCTGCAACTGCACTCCAGTTAACATCTGGCATATTCATATCACCCATCAGCAATATCTCCCCTTTTTCTGCCATTCTAAGTGTACTTTCTATCATTTCCTTGTCCATTTCCTCCCCCTGAGAGGGAGGTCTGTATGCAGCCCCTGTGCAGATTGTGGTGCCATTGCCTGTCACCAAATTGACTCATAGTGCTTCTTCTCCTCCTCCCTATTTACCCTTTTGTTCTGTTGCTTTGATTCCTTCCCTTATGTAGAAAGCTACTCCTCCTCCTCTTTTACCCTCCCTGTCCCTCCTGTAGATAGTGTATCCTGGTATGTTTACTTCCCAGTCACGGTTCTGTGTGTACCATGTTTCTGTGACTGCCATGATATCTAGATGTTCCTCCTCCATCAAGGCCACTAATTCAGGAAGCTTGTTACCCAGACTAAGGGCATTGGTACTCATTGCTCTCCATTTTTTGATGGCTTTACCTTCTGTAGCAGCATCCCCAACTGACCTTTCTATCTTGGTCTTTTTCTCATTTAGTACCCTGTTTTGTAGGGGTAGGCTGGGATTTTCCTGCTGCTTATCAGTGTCTACCCCCTTGACTAGTTTAAAAGCTTGCCAATGAAGCCTTTAAACTGATTTCCCAAAAGGCTTGTTCCCTTCCTGGACAGATGTAGACCATCCTGCCAGTAGAGGCTGGTGTCCCTCCAGGTGGAACCCCAGTCCCCAATGAAGCTAAACCCCTGTGCTCCACACCATTTTTTCAACCATTCATTAAACTGCATGGTGCAAAGTACCCTCGCCTCACCCATCCCACTGACAGGTAGCACCTCTGAGAAGGATACTGTGTGTGCTACTTGTCTTAGGCCCCTCCCTAACTCTACAAAGTCCTTTTGCACTGCTCTAATCTCATGATCAGCCAAGTCATTTGTCTCTAGGTGGACAATGACATCCAGCTCAGACTCCCGTGCAACTGTTCTCGTGATCCTAAGGATGCGCTTCCTGTCCCTCCAAGCCATGGCTCCAGGCAGGCACCTTACTTCAGTTTTCCCTGCTCCCCCCAGTTCTATCCCCCTAATAATTGAGTCCCCCATCAGGAGCTTCTTCCTTTCCCTGTGGTGTCCTCTGCCTCCTTCCTGAGGGCCTCCCTTGTGACAGTTGTCTGCAACCTCCTTAGTCTCCTCTGCAGGTGCATCCATAGGGGAACTATGCTCCCCCAGAATGGTATATGGATTGTGGAGTGGAACAACTGACTGTGTGTGCCTCTGTTCCATCACCCTTACCCTCCCTGAGCCCACTGTGGTCCAACTGCTGTGCTTTCTTCACAACCTCTGAGGTAGTGGTGGTGGCTCTGGTGCTCCCTGGATGGGGGAGGTTCCCTTACTACTGTCCAGTGCGGCCTGAAGATGGCCAACTTCCTCCCTCAGGGCAGAGAGTTGTCTGCAAACAGGGCAGCATCTCAGCCTCCAGAAAGACTCCCTAAAGACTGCTGCCCTGCAGCCATTACATTGCACTACTCCCCACATGTCTGTCTACCTTGTTTATTTTTTTGTTTTGTTTTGTGTGTGTGTGTGTGTGTGATTGGTTTATTATATAGAAATATATATATTATATAATGTGTATGCTTATATTGTCAGTGCAGTGTGCTAGATATGACAGTGATATGCACCTTGTCCTCTTGAGGAAATGATGTCAGAACCCCAGGTATAAAGGAACTGTTTCCAGGGGTGGGTGGGGTGAGGGGTGGGAAGAGTTTGGCCTAAACTGTGCCCTCACGAAACAATCAGCTAAAAGCTCTGACCTACATGCGCGATGAGGTGCCTTCCTGTCAGCAAGATGCCCTACACAACAATTTGACAGAAAATACCCTGCTAATCAAACAGAGAAAAATCCAAACATCCAAGTCAGACACAGGTAAACCTCCCCAGCCCCAAAACAGCCTGGTGACTTGTGTTCTGAAAGCAGTCAGCCCCAAAACACGTCAGCTGTGCACAAGGACAGAGACAATAAACAGTCTTCAGTCCTTGTGGGTTTAAACTCTTCCTGCACTGAAAATCTTAGCAATCGTAACAAAAGTAAAGCAAGGTCCACCTCCCTCTATTGATTGAAAGACTGCCTTTTCTGATAATTCTAAGTACCTTATTTCACCTTTCAGTTAGAAGTATCCTCCACCTGAAGAATATTAACTTTTCTAAGGAATCTGCTTCAAACCAAAGACAATTGTAAATTGTAAGGTTCACCTCCCTCTGCTGTGAGCACAACCCACTTTCTTGCAAATCCTAAGTCCAGTGTTGCAGCTTCCAGCCAGAGGTAGCTTCACCTGAAGAATATTAGGTTATCTGATGAGCCTGCTAAAAATCCATTGGCTTATAGTACTGTTGTCATCAGGTCTGTAAGACTCTTCTAAAGCTATTGGTTGATAAGTAGCTGTGATGTAAGCACTTCCTGACTCAGTGTGGCCTGGCCTTTTAAGGTACACAGAGATAAACAAAAGAAAAACCAGTTTCCACCCCTTGGGGCACTATCTGGGTCAAATACACAGCCTGTAACCTGCTCTCAATTCAGGACTTATGACAAATTCTTAGCCCAGTGAATAACTCACAGTATTACAAATATTGCAATGCAAACAGTCAATCACTAACTCCAATCAAGTCAGCTGTGCACAAGGACAGACACAGTAAACATCATTCAGTCCCTGTGGGTTTAAACCCTTCCTGCACTGAAAATCTTAACAATTGTAACAAAAGTAAAGCAAGGTCCACCTCCCTCTGTTGATTGAAAGACTGCCTTTTCTGATAATTCTAAGTTCCTTATTTCACCTTTCAGTTAGAAGTATCCTCCACCTGAAGAATATTAACATTCCTAAGGAATCTGCTTAAAACCAAAGACAATTGAAAATTGTAAGGTTCACCTCCCTCTGTTGTGAGCACAACTCACTTTCTTGCAAATCCTAAGTCCAGTGTTGTAGCTTCCAGCCAGAGGTAGCTTCACCTGAAGAATATTAGGTTATCTAACTCTATACTCTATTAGTATCTTTTAGATAATCAAATCGATATCAGTGTGTAAAAATATGACATGTTCAGTATTGTAAACATTGGTATGTTCTGTTTTCAGATCTGAACTGAAGGCTTCTGTCACTGGTTCCATAAAACTTACAAGTAATGGGGAGGGGGCAAACATCCCTGTCTAGTACCCTGGAACAGATAGAGGACATTATAAGAGTGAGAGTTACTGTAGTTCTGATTTGTGCAGATGGTGCAGCCTAAAATAATTTCATCCAGTTGACAACAGTGTTCCCTAGACTGACCTTTGGCAAGGTTCCAAAAGGAAAATTCCATGAAAACCTGTCTTAGGTCTTCTCTGCATCCAGTCCTATAAGTGCTGATTGTGGGTTGGAAGATTGTTCTGATAAATTTAATGGCCTTTGTGGGACAACCATCTTCCTCCCAGTGAAGTCAGTCTTGTCCTGATCAACAATCTTAGCTATAACCCATTCTAACCATCTTGCCAACATTTCTGCAAAGTTGTTATGGCCATTGTTCAAATGCAGTATTGGCCAGTATAAAATGCAGTGATCCTCTGGTTTATCATTCTTGAGAATCAAGGAGATCAAGGATGAAGCCTACCTAGAGAAACATATGAATGAGTTGTAGTCATTCCTCACAGATTTGCCCTGCCTGCCTTGTATCATACTGGCCACCCTTCTTTGCACCACTTCTAGCCTGTCTTTATCCTTCCTGAGCTGATGACTCCAAAACTGGGCATAGTACTCTAGGGGCTGCCTTACCATTTGCCTATCAGGAGGTAATATCACCTCTTTCCTTCTACTGTGTATACTCTCCTGATACAACCGAATATCCTAGTTGCTTTACTAATTATCTTATTGCATTGACGTGATTGTTTAAGGGTGCTGCTAATCATGACTCCTAGGTCCCTTTCTTCAGTTGTAGTGCTCAGCTTAAGCACTCCCACTCAGTACTCCAATATGCGGTTCTTGTTCCCTAGGTGCATCACTTTGCATTTTGGTATTGAATTTCAACTGCCATACCTTAGGCCACTTCTGCAATCTATGCAGGTCACTCAGCATTTCCCTAATTCCCTCATTGTTGTCCACCCTTGCACAGAGCTTTGTATCATCTGCAAAGAGACACAACTAACTCAGGTTACTTTCTCCACTATCACTAATGCACATATTAAAGAGGACTGGGCCAAAGACAGATCCCTGTGGCACCCCAAGTGTGACCTCCCTCTCTTCTGATTTGACCCAATTTGCTACTACGCTTTGCTGCCTCCCCCAGTCAATTTTCTACCCATCTTACTATGTCCCTAGCTGCCCCCAGATCCTCCATCTTTTCAACAATCCGTCAATCAATCAAAATCTTTATTTTTCCAGGTGGGCACCATTGAGCAAGGCTCATTTGCAAGGTGGACCTGGTCATGAATACATCAAAGTACAGTGCAGAAGCAGGTATACAAATAGCAATAATATACAAGGAAGAAAAAGTATATTCAGTATGTACAGTACAAGGCTGAAATAAAAAAAACAGCATTATTTTACAATGGAAGAAGTCAGCAGACGTACAATCAACCATAGGCATACAGGGGTTATGAGCAGAGATCTTTTGAGTGAGGCAGCCGGCAACTACACATATAGGGGAAAGAGGTTGTGTATGGGGTGGCAGGTTAGAGAGGTAAAGAAGAGGAGGGATATATCACCGATGACTTGGGGAAAAATTGGGCTAAAACCACAGAAAGTGATGATGGCTGTAGTGTACTTGTTTATTATGATAACCGACAGAGGAGGGATAGATAATTGGGACACTACTGTGGATGGGGTGGGACTTTAGCCAGGCTGGAGTGGACAGGGAAGGGTGGGTGCAGCAGGAAGAGTTAATAGGGAAAGAGTGAGAGCCAGGGGTAGAAACATGGCGAATGTCAGGATGGAAAGGGGGAGTTACGGAATTAGTGGGCTAGCGGTGAGGAAAACATTTGCAAGGTGCTTTCATGTAGCCATTGTAGAGCACTTTGAAGATATTCAGGCTAACAGGGCAGCTCAGTTTCAAGTTCCTTTGTAAACTGTTCCACAATGTGGGTAGAAAGAAGCTTAGAGTGGTTTTGCTGAAATGAGTGTTGACCCTTGGAATTTGGAGGGCAATTAGGGAATAGCTCCATAGAGCATAGGTGCCTAACGCACTCTGGGGAATACAACCTGATACATATGAGGGGAGCTTGTTGGTCATCACTCTGAAGGCCCATAGGGCAGCGTTTCTATTCCTTCTATAGTGAAGGGAAGTCCAGTCTAATGATGAGTACAGGGAGCAGTGGTGTGTGGAAAGTGGAAGGCCAGTAAGGAACCTGATAGCTCTGTGGTAGAGGATGTCCAACTTAGCCAGTGCAGAGGCAGTGCAGTGGCTGTAGATCAGGTCCATGTAATCTATTAAAGATAGGAAGGTAGCTTAAACCAGTTGAATCTTGGCCTCCTTTGTGAGGTGGTTAATTCTGTAGAGAATAGTCCTAATCTCTGCCTTAGTTTCTTCTGTAGTTCTTCGAGATGGTCGGTGAAGGAAAGTTTATGATCAAGCCAAACTCCTAGATATTTGAATTTAGCTACATACTCTAGTGTTTCTCCAAGAACAGTGGTAATTTGTGAGATAGTCCCCCCCGGCAGGAAGTGTCGCATGCAAGGTGGGGGAGAAGAATGTGGCTTTTGTCTTTTTCGCATTGAGCAAAAGCTTTTTGTTTATGAGCTGGTATTGTAGAAGGTTAAATTCAGTTTGGAGGTTTTCACAGGCTGCTTCCGGCATGGCATGACTCAAGTGCAATACAGTGTTGTCCGCGAATAAGTAGATGTTGGCTTTTTTGATGTGGTCATTGATGTTAATGTAGATTGCAAAAAGGAGGGGGACCAAGGATAGAGCCCTGGGGCACGCCCCTCAGGATAGGTTTTAATGAAGAAAGATTACCTTCAGCTTTAACCTGCTGTTTCAGTTCTCTGAGGTAGTCTGCAAACCAGCACATAGATTTATGGTCCAGGCCTAAGGTACTTAGGGAGGAAAGAAACAGGCTGTGATCGACTGTGTCGAATGCCTTACTAAGATCCAAGAAAATGGCACAGACATGCTTCTTGTTGTCAAGGTCTAGGAGCCAATCATTGGTCACCTTAGCTAGGGCTGTTATGGTGCTGTGCTTTGCTCTGAATCCAGACTGAACTGGGTTTAATAGGCTTCTGGATTTTAAGTATACCCCTAGCTGGCCACACACTATTTTTTCTAGTAATTTAGACAGGATGGGGAGGAGGGAGATCAGTCTGTAATTATTTAGATCACAGGGGTCACCTGCTTTTAATAGAGGGATGACATGGGCTATTTTCCATTGGGGGGGGAAGCTACCCTGGGAGAGTGACATGTTGAATAGGTGGGTGATTGGCACGGCAAGCACATGGTAGGCACATTTCAGATATTATGGCTCTATGAAGTCAGAGCCTGCTCCCTTCCTGGTGTCCAGTTGCAGCAGTAGGTCTTCCACCTCTTTTAGAGAGACAGACAGGAGGGAGAAGGCCTCCTCGGTAGGGGGGGGGACTCGTGGGTTGGTGGGCCTTGAGCTGTGCGGATGTCATTGGCAGGGGAAGTATCAAATGCTAGCCCAGCCATTGCAAAATGGTTATTGAGGGCTTCCAATATCTCCGATCGGTTAGAGATAACGCTGCCACCGGACTTAATTTTTGTTGGAATGGAATTACCAGGTGTGTGTCCAGACATGTCTTTTAATGTTTTCCAGAGCTTTGAAGGATTTATTGAGGCAGAGGCTAGCTCCGAACGACAGTAGACAACCTTGGCTGCTCTGACCAACTTAGTGCACTAGTTACGTGCTCTCTTAAAAAGACACCAATCTGAGTAGTTCTTGCTTCTTCAGGCTTTTTTCCATAAAGTATCCCTTTCTAACGAGGGAAGCTTTGAGCTCGGGTGAAAACCAATGGCAGGTGCTGCTCCTGACCCGCACCTTAACCAAAGGTGCAAGCTTATTAAAAGCCTCACTTAAAATATCGTAAAAAATAGTATGTGCCCTGTTAACCATTTTGGCTAGGAAGAATTCCTGCTATTGTGTTTCAAGTCGTGGACGTATGCAAACAAATCGAAGTTGCATTTTCACCTCTTAATAGAGAACTTTGCAGCAAACTGTGGGTTGTGCACGGATCTAATGGTGGTGATTATACAATGGTCACTAATGTCTGAGAAAAATTTTCTGACATGACAGAACAGATGTGGCTTGCTAACCAAAATTACATCTAAGAGGGAGCTGTTGTTAAGGTTCTTTTTATTTGGATGAGTAGGCTTGCCAATGAGTTGCACCAGCCCTAGAGTGTCACAAAAGGATTTCAAGGGAACCAATGCACTTGATAGCCAATCGTAGTTCAGGTCACCAAGAATAATGGTTTCCAAGAAACTGAGCCCCAGTAAGGAACTGAGGTGAGACAGGAGATGAGGCCCAGCAGAAGTTGGCCTGTAGCAGTCTGTTACATAGAGTGCACTGGAAGGAGAAAGTTCGATCTTTAGGGTCAAGCACTCAAATTCTTTGGGGGAGGATGATGCATTTATGCATGTGGCTGAGTATTTAACCCTTACATAAATTGTCACCCCACCTTCTCTTGATTGCCTATCTGCTCGAAAGAGTAAATAATTTGGGATATTAATTTTTATTGTCTGGGATGGATGGCCTAAGCCAGGTCTCAGTGATCACTAGGACGTCAGGTAGGGTTTAGCTCACCCAAGCCTGGATAAGGGTGAACTTTTTCAGCAAACTACAGGCATTAAGATACATAAAAGACATTCCTTTGATACCTGCCAGGTCTGATGGAGAAGCAAGGGTGTCTAATGGTCCTGAGTTGAGTTCGACATTGCCTGAGCATATTAGTAAAAGAAGCAGGATTCTTTTTAAGGCAGCAAACTATAATTTGTAAACACTATTTTTGGGGCGATAGGGAGGTGGTGTTGATGGGTAGGCATGTACCCACTCCTGGTGTTATACTGGCCTAGTGTTACAACTACTAGTGTCCTGGCAGGAATTTGCCATGAGTAGGAAGTCTCGAGTCCAGATGGGTGAGTAATCTGCAGAGCTAGCTCGAGAGATGTCCCATTCCCCTGCAGAGACAGCTGAGAAGCCCAATAGTCCAGAATGGCTACCTGAAAGGAGCTGTTGGATGCAGGACAGGGAGAAGCGCAAGGGTCATTCCACTTTAGGGAGGGATTAGGGTTCTGAAGAACTGAGCTGAGCTCTAGTAAAGCTAGTGACACATTGAGGAACCAGCTGTAACTTCCCATGGTAGATCTAAACGCCACAACAGCCAGCAGTAAAAGTCACTGGAAGCCTTGACCAATCGTCGATCAGACCTGGGAGTCTGAGTTGAATGCCTTGCTGAAATCAAAATAGCGTAAATCAATGGCAGGGCCCCCATCCAGTGTCCTCATCACCCACTCAATAAAAACTATTGGGTTCATTTGACAAGACCTCCATGCCACAAAACCATGAGGTTCACTATCCTGGAGGCCATTGCTCTACAGGTAGTCCACAAGGTACTCCTTGACTAGAGATTCCATTAGTTTCTCTACAACTGAGGTAAGACTGATGGGTCTGTAGTTCTCTGCCTGCTCCTTCCCTTGTAAAACAGAAGCATATCCACCACTCTCCAATCCTTCGGAACTACTCCTGACTGTAGTGAGCTATTGAGTAGTCCTATCAGTGATTCAGTTAGTTCTGCCACGAGCTTGCTGAGCACCCTTGGATGCATCTTGTTCAGTCTCTTGGCCTTATCACTCTTAAGGGCTGCTAACCCTTTCTGGATCCTTTCATTGGTAAATACTGGTTGACTCATGTCTGGGACCCCTTTAACATCTACCTTGATGCTGAGCCTTAGCAAGGGCCTACTGTCTTTCCTTGTGAGGACAGAGCAAAATTAGTCATTTAGGATGGCTGTCTTTTGCCTGCCCTCCTCTATTACCAATCTTCCCTCTGACAACTTGACAATTACCCCCCTTTTCCCCTAATATACCTGAAGAATTTTTTCTCTCCATTTTTAACCCCTTCAGCAATATGTAGCTGACTGCCTGCCTTAGCTTCCTTAACTGCCCTGCTAGCTTCCCTAGTTCTCAGTTGGTGTTCTCCCCATTCTTCCTCCCCCTGCCTTTCTTTGTATTTTATAAAGACCTTTTATTATCCCACACAGCTACTCTGACCCTTTCTGAGAACCACAGTGGCTGCGTTTACCTGTTTCTTTTGGTTATTGTCTTCAAGCATATATTTGATGCCTCAAGGATGGCACCCATTATTGCCTCATCTCTTCTCCACCCCTCCTATGCTGTCTACCCCAACTAACTTGTCCTGAACCAACTCCCTCATTCTGTTGAAGTCTGTCATTCTAAAATCAAAGACCTCAGCTTTTGATTGAATAAAAAAAAACATGAACAGCTATTTGGTCCTCTGTCTCATCTGAGGAATAGTTTAAAGTAAAATTCCTAAAATATGTTGCAGATCTGTATTGGGTCAGTTATACATTCTCCCTGCTCAAGTAGAATCATGTTTATGGTGTTATTTGCTCTTTTCCACTGTAGTTGGAATGCCAGTAAGGTAGCCTGTTTTTCTACCAATAAATAATAATATTTCAAGCACGTTCTGCTTAATGCACTCAGTACCTTGATCTCTAATACCTGGTTGTACTGGTATTTAACTGTGATATTTAAAACTGTCACTAGATCTATAGCAGAGAATGAAATAATGTGTTTGTCTTCCACTCTTGCAAGCTCAGCCTCTAGGGATATGAGTTCCTGGAAGAGTGCCTCATGCTTCTTTGCTGAGTACATGATCATTATTCCCCTTAAAATGCCTTTTAAAGAGTCTCATACCATATTAAAGTGTGTACCTTCTTGATTGTTTGTTGTAATAAAGTCTGTTACCTCATTCCTTAATGTATATAAAAATCCTATATCCCTAAATCAGATCATGTCTAGTCTTCAAACTGAATCTTTCTTGAGAAGTCCAGCAATTTCAAATGAAAATATTACTGGAGTGTGATCTTAGAAGTGAGTTCCCCCATATCTTATGCCATTTAATCTATGTACTATATGTTGTGATATAGGACATTTATCTAAAAGTGGAAACAGAGAGGAAGCGGGGAACTACAGACCAGTCAGTCTGACCTCAGTAGTGGGTAAGATTATGGAAACACTACTAAATGAAAGAGTAGTGGAACACCTCATTGCCAGTGGTCTACAGGATCCGAAGCAACATGGTTTTACTGGGGGGAGGTCATACCAGACTAACCTCACTGAGTTCTTTCACTGGGTGACAAAAGAGGTGGATCGGGGGAGGGGCAGTGACCTACCTGGGCTTCAGCAAGGCCTTTGACACTGTGTCACATAGAAGGCTGTTAAACAAGCTGGGGAACATGGTTGTGGGGCAATGCAGTGGTAAAGTGGGTGGGGAATTGACTGGATAACAGGACACAGAGTGTGGTGGTAAATGGCTACCACTCCACAGAGGAGAAAGTGGCCAGTGGGGTACCACAGGGATCAGTGCTGGGTCCAATCCCCTTCAATATCTTTATCAGTGACATCAACAAGGACCTGGAAGGGAACATAGGCTTGTTCACTAATGCCACAAACCTCTGCAACAGGGTGGATGTGCCAGAGGTTGTGGAAAGAATGAGGAAAGAGCTGCAGAAGCTGGAGGACTGGTCAAGAGATTGGCAGTTGAGATTTAATGCAAAGAAGTGTAAGATAGTGCACATGGGGTACAAAAAACCCAGGAACATCATATCAGCTTGTGGGGGCAGTATAGAATGCTCCAAGCAGGAAAGAGACCTAAGGGATATCATCTCTGAGGACCTCAGGGTAGGAAGTCAGTGCTAAAAGGCAGCAGGAAAAGCAAACAGGATACGGGTATGTATAGGCATGGGTATCACCAGCAGAAAAAGGGAGGTAGTAATTCCACTGTACAGGACATTAGTGAGGCCACACCTTGTATACTGTGTCCAAATCTGGAGGCTTTACCTATGTAAGAACATAGATAGGATGGAGGCTGTTCAGAGGAGGGCAACCAAGAGAGATTACATCACAAACCCTACAGCAATACACTGAAGTACTTAAATATGTATTCACTGAAGGAGAGGAGGGAGAGGGGGGATATGATTGTGACATTTAAGTACCTAATGGGGAAGAACAAGGTGCAAAAACAAGATCTGCACCAGAAGACATATGAAGAAAGACTAAAGGAGCTGAAGATATACAGCCTCGAGGAGAGGAGGGAGAGGGAGGGAGGGGGGCATGATAGAAACTTTCAAATACCTCAAAGGAATCTACAAAGTCCAAGAGGGTAGCATCTTTCAGAAAAAGAAATGTGCAAGAACAAGGGGGCACAATTTGAAGATAGAGGGGGGATGGCTCAGAAGTTATGTGAGGAAGTATTTCTTCACAGAGAGGGTTGTAGGTGCATGGAACAGCCTTCCTGAGGAGGTTGTAGAGTCAAAAACAGTGGAGGAATTCAAGGATGCATGGGACAGACATAAGGCAATTCTAGTGGGGGTAGGAGGAAGTAGGCTGTCAGTTAACTAGGATCTGCAGCTTATCCGTTAGGTAGGGAAATGGGCACACTAGGTGACCAAGCGGTCCTTATCTGCCATCAGATTCTATGTTTTTATGTTTCAATAAAATTCTATTTTTCAAAGAAAAAGATGCTCCAGGACAAGGGAACATAGGATGGAACTAGAGGGAGGTTCGGAGGGAATGTGAGGAAGTACTTCTTCACAGAGAGGGTGGTGGACAAATGGAACAGCCTGCCAGAAGATGTGGGGGTGGAAACGATAACAGGATTTAAGAATGCATGGGATTGGCATAAGGGGATCCTGGTAGTCGTGGGAAGGGAACAAACTAAATCCTGGGAAGCTTGAAGAAGCACAGTAACTAACGTTCTTGGGCAGACTAGGTGAGCAAGAGGCACTTATCTGCCGACAACATCTATCTATCTTTGTATCTATTCTGTATAATGTGTCAAGTATGCTAAAACAAAACAAATAACATTCCTGTTTGGGGCAATAGTGCCTAAAAGGGTATATCAGGTTTAAAACACTTTGGTCTTATGTTCCTGAGAGACTAATGACCTACTGAATGGTTTTAGGTTCAGACTAAAGTCCCATGGGAGAATATAAAGGGCTGGGTACTGAGAAAGATTAAGCAAAACATTTGTAAACATGTATACACTTCTTTATTTGATGCCTACATATTTGCTAGAGAAAATACCTGCAATCCATAATTAATTTTAATACTAATAATATACCTGCTTCCTGGAGCAATAACTTGATCTCCAATTATAATATATAAATTCATTTTGAATATGATTGTCATGCAACATGAATTAGGTGTATGTGGTACATGAATGCCCCTGCCCCATATAGATTTACAAAACATCTAAGTCAGCATCAGTGAAATAGGATTTCTGTAAAAGAGTACATTGTGCCTTTGTTTGACTGCATCATCTAAAATTTTTTCTTATTTTACCTCTGTCCTGGTCCTCTTGACATTCCAAGAGATACCCCTAAAGAAAGTCATTTACATATAAACAAAGATAACTAGACAATAATAACGTGATGGCAACTGAATTAGCCATGGTACCAATGGCTCTAAATACACTACAATGATTGTTATCAAATAGAACACATAGCTATCAAACCTGACAGGATAGACCAAACATTTGTTTTCCTTTTTCCCTTAGCTTTTAACAATTCTACGTTCTCTGCTTCACCCACTTTGTGCTGGTTAAAGACCCAAAGTGAAAACTGAACCAATAAATGTCTTCAAAGTCAAAAAGAAAAGAAAAGAAAAAAGGAAAAACAAATATCCCCACTCACTCCTCCAAAAAAAGATGGTCAGAGGGTATGGCTGTGTTGATGGCAACTTGCTAGCATGTGCATTAGAGGCAGCTAATGGCTTAGAATGCAAAAGTAGTAATAACATTAAAATCTTTTGATCACGGCATTTTCCCTCAAGTGCATTTCTAAGCAGTTCTTTAAAATGACATAACAGGTCTGCCCTCTCCACCACATTAGTTATCCTTCCCAGTTTGAGATCAGCTCACCTGGCATAAGTTTTCAAACACTCTGGGACCCAGTTCTCAAAGGTGGCTAGGATCAGGTGTGCCAGGGACCCTACACAAGATTTTGGTACAGGAACCATCCTGGCACCCAAGTCCACGCACTTGTGGCAACCCCTCCCATGTGGCAATCACCTGGTGCAAGGGAAGGATCTGCCGTGTCCCTTGCAGCAAATGCAAGCAGGTCCCCATCCCTGATGCAGCTATTAGTATAATTAATAACACCCCCAACCCCGATGCTGTCAGTAGTGACTCTATAGTAATGTCTTCCCTTCCCGATACAGACCCTATTATATTTATTTATTTAGATTTTGGTAACCAGGTGAACCCTCTGAGACCAGAGATCCCTTTTTCAGGGGCAACCCGGGGTTAGTTACAACAACCACTTACATTAGGTGAAAATTATAATAGGATTTGAGTGAAATACAATATTAAGTTACAATGAGTACATACATAATCATTGGGGTGCATTAGACAAAAGTTGGTACAGGTCAGGAAGTAGGCAATATACAAGGAGAACAGGAAATAGTAGGAATCAACAGGGCTGAAACAGTTGCTTACATCAGGTCAACAGTGTTTTTAGCATTAACCATAGACTATCCAAGGAGAGAAGGGCATAGGTCAGCTGGCATAGGAGGGGGGTAGGTTTAGGACATGATCTAGCAATTACAACCACAGAGGCTTAGTTCAAGAAGGTATACTTTGAGGCCAGATTTGAACCCTAGGAGTGAAGGTTTGTCAAGTAGGTTTGCTGGGAGTGTGTTCCATAAGTGGGAAGCCGCATATTGAAAGGAACACTTTACTTGGTTGGTGCGAACACGGGGCATGGCGAGGAGACGACTTGCTGTGGACTGGAGGGTTCGGCAGGGGACTTTGGGAGTGAGCAGGCCACTCAGGTGAGGCGGGTGGCCTAGGGAGGTGAATTTATAGGTCAGGTAGGCAGTAGGATAGGCTAGCTTAAGCCTTAGGGTGGGCCAGTGTAGGTCAGTGAAGGTCTCACAGTGATGCCTTCTTGGGGAGGAGTTGGTTCCAAAGCGGGCTACTTGGTGGTAGAGAGTGGTAAGTTTGTTTAACTCTGTCTCCCAGAGAGACTGTAGTAAAGGAGAACCATATAGTAAGGAGGGGAGAAGGTTACAGTTTGCTATGGCTCGTCATGCTTCTTTGGAGAGGGAGTTTCCCAAGCGATATAGAAGGCAGAGCCTCTGGTGTATGGATCTGGTAAGGCATCGATGTGTAGTTTGTAGGTCAACTCCTGGTCAAGGAGAACCCCAAGATACTTGAACTGGTCAGCGACATCTACTTTCCTTCCTTGGGCTGTTGAGAGCTGGAGTAGCCCACTACGATCATTGCCCAGGCGTCGTGTCCCAAAGAGGACTGCCTTTGTTTTTTGTTCATTCAGTTTTAGTGAGAAGATGGGCCTATAGTTTCCCACTCTATCCCGAGTTCCTTTTTTGTGGACGGGGACAATGGTCATTACCTTCTATTGACTGGGGACTGTTCCTTCGTGGAGGGACCTATTAATGAGCAGGGTGACAGGATAGGCAATGGCCAGGGCTGCGGCCCTCAACAGCCGAGGTTCTAGGTCTTTTCCAGGGGAAGAGTCTGGGTTTATTTTGCATTGGAGGGGAAGTACTGTTTCCGGCTCAACAAGTTTCAGGTGGAATAAGGGGTGAGGTAGCACCCTGTCCATGTAGGGGAGAAGGGGAGTCCCAGGCACGGGTGGGAGGTATCTGTTTGGATTTGCAATGGAGGCACAGAAAGTGTCAGCCACTTTAGCAGGGTCATTGGTAAATGTATCCCTGACTAGGAGTGAGCCATCTTGCTCTTTTGAAGGGCCTTTGAGGAGGGAGTTTATGTGGCCCCAGAATTTCTTTGGGTCACATAGATGGCCAGTTTGGAGGTCTCTAAGGAATTTGGACTTGGCCTGCTTTGCAGTTTTTTTGCATAAGTTTCTCAGATTCCGCTACTTCTCCCAGTCCGGTTTACAGCCAGAGGATTTGTAGAGTCCCCACGCCTTGTCTCGGAGACACATGGTCTGCTTTAGTTTAGGGCTTAGCCATTTGTGGCATTTTCCCTGTACCCTGAGTTTATTCCAGGGGGCATGTAGGTAAGCTAGTGACAGGAACATTTTAGTGAAATATTCTAGTGCCTTGTCAAGTGAGGGGAGGGAGACAATGGGGTCCCAGTCGATTTTCCAAAGGTCAGAACAGAGGTCAGTGGGTACAAACCGGCTGAAGTTCCTTGCTTCAATCACCCTGGTGGTGATCTTGGGGGGTTTGTTGGACCAGGCACAGAAAATAGGGGAGTGGTCGCTCAGGGAGTCAGACATAATCCCAGCAGCCCGTATTCGGTCGGGGCAGGAGACACACGCCCAGTCGAGTAATGTGTGATTGCCAGACTTGGTATTAAGCCTGGTTGGCAGATCAATCACTTGGGTAAGTGATGAGTCCAATATTAAATTCTTGATTGTGGAGGACCTGGGGAAAGCCAGTTTAGATTGAAATCCCCGAGGAGGATGGTCTCACCCAGGGGGTGCTTGTGGAGGGCATTGGTAAGGGATTCAAGACAGGAGGCGGCAGTTTGGGGTGGGAGGTAGGCACACCCTATAAAGAGAGGCTTGGTATCTCCCAGGAGTATTTTGACAAATATTACCTCACCCTGTGATCCATTTAGTGGGGGGAGATCAATCTGGGTTGCATTCAGGGAGGAGTTGAGGTAGATAAGAACCCCCCCTTTTTCCCCCACTCTGTCCTTTCTAATAGCCTGATAGCCAGCCAGATCAATTTTATGGGGGAGGATTTGAGGCTTTAGCCATGTTTCCATCACTGCTAGTATATCAGGTTTGTAGAGTAGGGTCCAAGCCTCGAGGTCAGGCAATTTGTGCCTTAGGCTCCCAATATTCATATGTACCAGCTTGAGATCACTGGAGTTTGCCCAGAGGGGGTTGGTGGGATCACTAAGGGTAAGGTTAGGAGAAAAGGGACCAGGGTTACATTCAATGCCCCCACAGGTGCTAGCTTGAGCCTGATCGAGAGGCCAGTAGAATTGGGAGGGGAGTCTTCAGTGGATCGTACTGGTTAAGGTTGAGGGCTAGGTTATAACAGTGGATCTTCGGTAGTGGTACTTGCATGCTTAGGCAAGGCTTATTTAGCCTCTCATGCCTAGGCACATGGTACCCAGGTAAGGACTTCCAGCTGGATTCAAAAGGGACCGGTTCCCTGGGGGAGAAGGGTTGTTCCCCTTATCAGAGAAAAGTAGGAGGGGGCTACCCTGGGTGCGGAGCACCCCATGCTGTGTGTCAGAGGGGGGCCCAAGGTTCAGGCTGTTTTTGGACTTGAGGGTAGTAGAAGGTTAATTTTATGAGGGAATGGCTCATCCCGGCAGTCACAGATAAAGAAGTTTCGGTGCAAGTCCTCAATATTGAGTAGGGATCCTTGCACGGGGGGGAAGAATTCTGTTCTGCTAGTTGGTAATTTAAGACCGAGGTTTAGGGAGTGCATCAGGATTGCAGTAGTGTCGCAGGTTATTAGCTCAGGAGAGGGAAAAGGATATGGTATTATGTTTCCACAACTGCCAGCAAATGGGGCAAGCAGCAGCAGGGATTTAAGCCGTTTTAAAGGGTAGAAGGCTGACAGGGAAGTTTTTGATATGACCTCTAGTGGAGAGGTCTGAAAACCTGCAAATGGGAAAGTGAGCTGATAGGTTCTGCAGCTCACGTGACCACTGCTATATAAGCAGATGTTCACCAAGGGCAGTGGTGGGGGTGGTGGGGAGCCAGCGAGCAGCGCCAGAGGGGCTCCAACTGTGAGTTTCAGAAGCATTAAATGCTTGCACAGAAGCAGTGTCGGCCACGCAAGGAGGAGTTCTTTTTCCATACCTATGTTAGAAATCAGGGCTCCGATGCTGATTAGAGGAGGGCTGCTCCGTTGGGAGAGGGCTGCTCCTTGAGCCCTCACAACTGCCGCCTGTGTGATTTTAGTTGCAGTAAGAACCGGGGCACCGGTGATGTTTGGTGAGGGCTGCTCCGTTGGGGGAGGGCTGCGACCTCCGCCTCTTGGGTATTGCTGTGGAGGAGGAAGAAGAAGGAGAGAAGTGGCCTTTAAGTAGGGGTGAGAAGGTAGGGATTACAGCTGAGTGCTCAGGTTACAGTTTGCTAATTTATTGTGCAGATTAGTTTTAGGTTTAAAAAATATTAAGCAGGTTTGAAATTAACTAAGCACAGCTGCATAGGTCCCTTTAAGGCAGCAGTCCCGGTTCCCTCTCGGGCAAGGCTTTTACAAGTAAACAACAAAAACAGGGGCAGAAATGGGCTAAAAAACAGTACTGAAGCAGCAGTTTGCAATACTAATTAAAACAGTGCAGGCTTAGTTATTTCTTTAAGGTAACAGTCAAAGTTCACTCAGGGGCAAGGCTTTTACGAGTAAAAAGACCATGGCAGAACTGGGCTAAGGAACAGTTGTTGAAACAGCAGTTTGCAAAATTAATTAAAACTGTGCAGGCAGAGTTATTTCCTTAAGGTAACAGTCAAAGTTCACTCGAGGGCAAGGCTTTTATGAGTAAAAAGACCATGGCAGAACTGGGCTAGGAAACAGTAATTTAAACAGCAGTTTGCAGTATTAATTAAAACTGTGTGGCTTAGTTATTTCAATTAAGGTAACAGTCAAGTTTCCGTCTAGGGCAAGGCTTTTAGGAGCAAATTCGGAGTGGGCAGAGACTATCTCCACTGCTGTGCCAAGATTTAAATATTGAAAAAGGTGCCAAAGTCAGCAGCCTCTTTGTTTGTCCCCAACTGTGAGTTTCAGAAGCATTGAATACTTGCACAGACGCAGTTTTGGCCATGCAAGGAAGAGTTCTTTTTCCATACCTATGTTAAAAATCAGGGCTGCGATGCTGATTAGGGGAGGGCTGCTCCATTGGGGAAGGGCTGCTCCATGAGCCCTCATGACCTCTGCCTGTGTGCTTTTAGTTGCGATAAAAACCGGGGCTCCGGTGATGTTTGGTGAGGGCTGCTCCGTTGGGGGAGGGCTGCTCCAAGAGCACCTCGGGACCTCCGCCTCTTGGGTATTGCTATGTTAAAAATCAGGGCTCTGATGCTGATTAGGGTAGGGCTGCTCCATTGGGGGAGGGCTGCTCCATGAGCCCTCATGACCTCCGCCTGTGTGCTTTTAGTTGCGGTAAGAACCGGGGCTCCAGTGATGTTTAGTGAGGCTGCTCCACTGGGGGAGAGCTGCTCCAAGAGCACCTTGCAATCTCCACCTCTTGGGTATTGCTATGTTAAAAATTGGGGCTCCGATGCTGATTAGGGGAGGGCTGCTCCATTGGGGGAGGGCTGCTCCGTGAGCCCTCACGACCTCTGCCTGTGTGCTTTTAGTTGCGGTAAGAACCGGGGCTCCAGTGATGTTTGGTGAGGGCTGCACTATTGGGGCACCTTTTTAGAATGTTAATGTTTCTTTGTGAGGGAATGTCTCATGCTAATGCTGTATTGATAGGGAGAATAACAAACTCCCATTCCCAGATGCTGTCCATTGTGAATAAAGCATATGTCCCCACTCCACAATCCCAATGCTGTCGATATTAATTATGCATAACCCATTACCAATGCTGCCATATTACAAATATTAACTACAACCCCCCAATCCCCGATGCAGCCCCTTGCATGTAGTACTTCAAATGTATCCCCTCCCTGATGCTGTCTACATTATATTTAATACCCCCAATCCCCAATACTGCCCGTTGTATGTATAATAAAATGTATCCCTTTCACGATCCCTGATGCTGCCCTTAATAACTAATATCATGTCCTCACTCCTGGTTTTATAGAGCCCTCCCTCCCACCCCTACAGGTAGTGCCCACCCCCTCACCCACCTCACAGCATGAGAAAAGCCAGTGCTCTGCACAGGCCACTTTTCTCCTCTGTGTTTGGGTGCCGACTGACCTGAGTTAGCATACTGCACTGTACAGTATGGGAACTCTGATAGTTCATACATTTATGCAATGGGGGTGAGGATAAAAAGTGGCAAATAACAGAAGTATTTTTGCCAACACAGAGCTACAGTGAGAAAATTGTGTTTAGTCTCACTGTAGGCCATTTATTCTCACTACAGTAATAATCAGACAAGTACTGCACATAAGCAGAGCCCCCTAGAAACTCTCCCATTGGCAGACCACAATCTGCATGAGCCCTCTTTCAACCAACCACATACCACATGCAGGTGTGCTCACTCTCACTATCAGTACAGCACCAGCACAAGACATTCTCTCACGAAGAAACATTAACATTCTAAAAAGGTCCCACTCGAGCTTCAACCATCATGAAGACCACATCTAGCGGTCAAACAAAACATCATCAGAAGCTGCTCCTCTGAAGGAAAAAACAAAAAAATGACTTCAGGAAATATTAGTTTTGAGGTAGAGTGTGACAACCTCATAGAAGCCTTCATACAAGATGACCCTTTCCTAGAAAAACACACAATCGAAACAGCAATGGGAAACAGCAATGAAACCACTGACAGCACAACTTTATGAAGACGCATGACCTCACAACACTAGAAATAGAAGAGCACATAAATGCCAGCAAAAACACTACAAAAAAAACAGCAGCAGATGTCTCGCTAATACAGCGCTATCTATCTGGCAACTACTCCGAAGAATGGACCATCAACATCAACACCATTCCACCCAATGAACTAAACACCATCTTAGCCAAATACTTCATGGAAGCCACAAAAAAAGACAAAACAGCATTCGAGCCATTGACACTATGCTCCCACTTCCAAAGCATAGAAAGACACCTCCGAGCAAAATCTTACCCAGCCTCACTGTCAGCAGACCTCATATTTGAGAAAACCAGACAAGTCCTATCTGCCAAGCAAAAAAACTTAAAGCAGCAAGGCAAAGGATGCAGAGAATACGGTGCTGATGAGCTAACTGATGAACTAATTGAAACTCTGTATGAAAATCAGCACCTAGGTCCTTATAACCCCCAAGCTGTACTCAACACTATGTGGCTAATCTGTACCACATTTTTTGGTCTCTGAGGAAATACTGAAGTAAGGGACTTAAAATGGGGAGATATCACATTAAAAAAAGATACAAACAACACTGAGTACCTAGAATACAGCCAAGAGTGGTGCACAAAAACAAGAACTGGACAAAACCCAAAGGACATCCATAGAATAAAACCCAGAGCATACAACAACCCACAAAATCAGACAAAATGCCCAGTCTCAAACTACAAATTATACAAAGCCCAACAACCAGCAGTCTGCCTACAAGAAGAAACCCCATTCCTTCTATCTATAAACACCAACCAGCAACTGTGCAAAACATCAGCATCTTGGTTCAAAAATCAACGACTCGGCATTAACAAAATCGGAATAATAGTAAAAAAGATGTTAGCAAACAGCAACATTTTAACAGAAAGGTGCTTTACAAACCATTCAGCATGAAAGCACTTAGTCCAAAAGTTAATTGATGCTGGAGTCCCACCAACAGAAATAATGCAAGTAACTGACCACAAAAGTATTGTAAGCATAAACGACTACTGTAAACTAGATGATGACCAGCAAAAAAAAAAATATCTTCGATACCACATAATCAAGGAGAACAACCAGGAACCTCTTATCAACCCACACCATACCCATCTACCACCAGCAACATCTGTACATCAAGCAACTACAGCAGCAGGACCCAAAACAGCCTAGAAACATACTTCACTAATCCAGTCTTCAATGCCACAAACATCACCATACAAATAAATCAAGGTAAGTTCAAATCTACCTCCACCACCGACCTACCCATCTCACAAAAATACTTTGTAGAACCATTTCCATAACACTAATAATCCTTATATCCACCCACAGATAAGCCAAAGGTTGCAAAAAAAAAAAAGAATCTATGTTATTGAAGACTCCAACAGAAACTGTGACTAAACTACAAAGGTAACCCCCACTCAAACCCAGCCATTGAAAAAAAAAACAAATGAGTCCATTAGCAATACCCAAACCCCCAACTCCCTCACCACCCCCAAAATATCACAGTCCCACAGTAACTAAGCTGTTTCACAAGCTAATATTATTTCCCTTGTTCCACAGGTAAACAGACTTCAATCAGAAAGACATGTTGAAAACCTGAAAAAAACACATGGAAGGTACCCAAAAAGCAATGTGGACTTACATCCTACTTCTCTACACAGCACAACCCAAACCCAAAAACATGAACTGTGGACTACCAATCAGATATGGTGGACATAAAAAAAAAAGACCAATAAAACGAACAGTAAACTACCCATCAGACTGTGGAGTTTCTTAAAGAAAACAAAACCCAATCAAAGAAACTGTCCACTATCCATTAGACAATGTTGATATTTCAAAAAAAAAAAAACGAACCCTGGACTACCCATCAGACAATGTGGATGCTATCTGAAAGAAAAGCAAACCCAAGCAAAGGAACTGTGGACTGCCCATTACACAATGTGGACTTGATTTAAATACAAAAATACTAAGACTATTAATGGGAAAATATATAGATAACTTTCTAACAATTAACAAAAATAAAATAGTACTACTTCAATACCTTAGACCATTATTGTTTGCCATTTACAAAGTTTGTTTCTGTACTGAATAAAGTTAAAGTTGCATTTCTTAATCAAATGGTTCTAAAGGCTTTAAACTAACAAAAATTCTGAGCCTTACCCTACCCTAACACCCCTACCAATCCTCAATCCAACAAAATGTGCTCTTACCTTTCATTGCACTCATCATCAGTGTTTCAGTTCAATTTTAAAAATAAAAGTTTCTTGATACAAAACCCAGGTGTCCTTCACTTTACTCCAAATGATAACCCACCCAAAAAAAGAAAATGTCAAAAAATAAGCAAAGTCCAACACAAGTCACAATAAACAATCCAGCAGATAGCCACAACGACCGATCCTTCCTTCGCCGTGTCACAAGCACACCATGTCCATCGCTGACTCGAACAAAATGACCCATTTACTAAATCAACTGGTACTTGACACCACGATCCTCCAAAAGCACGCCGAACACCACACACTCCCATTGCACAATCTTCCATGATCACCCACTGCTCCGCCAACATCCATGCAGGCCCGAACATCCATGGCATCATCCGAAAACAGAGCAACCACGCGCAGCCACACTCCTCGAGACCCTACGGCCAGCAACTGACAAAACTGAGCAATCTCCATATATGTAGTCCACAAAATCAACAAGCACACCAATCAGACACATTGTAACAGACATGCCCCCGACCAATCACATCCACCTACCTCTAACCAATCACAACACACATCCCCGTGGGATCTGTCAACTCCATCCAATCACAACATTTTTCCCACAGTGAAATGCCCAATCACGAATAAGCTAACCAGAACAATCTTCAAATTCCTCGCGCCCAATATTTAAAAGTCTGAAAATAAAACTACGACTTAAATTAAGCTTACAATCACATCACAAAATGCAGAAACACAATGCACACCATAGCATAAATTGAATATGCCATGGGTCCAGCTGACATATCTCTGATATTTCTTCTTGTGCCTTGAGAAGTATGACATCACTCGTGGCTGCACCACTCATGATATCATACTTCACACAGCACTCGAATAAATGTCAGAGATATTTCAGCCACCCCATGCATATCCGTTTATATATATATATATATATATATATATATATATATATATATAACATATATTATACTGGTGCAGTCACGCCAGTATAGTTAGGGTTCAATGGTCAATTCTATGTTAAACCCAATATTTTGCACTTTAATTACTGCAACCATTCAACCAATTCACATAACATTTTGTATGTGCCATCGAGGACCCAAGATCTGTTGATATGTAAATTTTATTCTGGTTAGATATGCAGTCTCTGAGATGTGGAATGTCAAAATGTGAAAATTGCCATTTTATACAAATTCTTTGTAATATCATTTCTCTGAAATGGCTTGGGGGTTTGGTCTGAAACTTTCAGGGTGTATGGAGTACAGGTTGCAGATGTACATGTTGAAGGTTTGGTGAAAAAATATTAATCTGTTTAAAAGTTATTAAAAATCAAAGTTTCCCTTTATTCCAATAGGAAAAGTTAACTAGCAGCCTCGACACAACTTCATTAAGCCATGAAAACACTTTTTGCTATCACAAATGGGAAAGTAGCGTCGCAAATCCACCATCTTGTTTTCAGTTAGTAATGTGGTAAAAACTGTACAATTCAAAAAATACTGCCCTTTGGTAACCACCAACACTTGCGTTTATAATTGAGGCCCAAGGAACACGATTCTGGGGTTATTTTTGTTTTCTGCAGTGCAGAAATATGTATATTTCAATCAACTTATTTTCAGTGCGCAATTATTTGAAACTGCTGCAAAGTATGACACTATTTCATGAAACCTGAGGGTATTGCCAGCTATTTGTGGCACTTTTGTAAAAGTAGTGCTGAAATTTGCAACACTACTTTTCAAATAATTTCTGTTTCTTTGTCGCACTGCAAAGAAATGGTCTGCACCTATGGGCTGAAATCTTCGGGGTACAAAGGGTTTGCTTCACAGAAGTGCCTTTTCATGGTTTGCTGTTAAAATTTACATTGGTTCCATAATTATAACATTCTGAAGTTTAGTAATTTCCCATAGGATAACACTATAGTGGTTGGGGTACAATACCTTTCAGCAGCTATATCTTGGAAACGCTTCTAGATACAGATTTTCTGAGATATGCAAGTTAGTACACCCTTTAGGTGTACTAAGCAGTTATGTATGTTACCAGGCCATGTTTACAACTGTGGGGGAAATTTTTATGAATGGGGCTATCCTGATGGTGATACTGAGCCACTGGCAGCACAAGGGTTAATTACAATGTCTCAAAAATTATTGATGGATACCATTATGGAGTGATGGGAGTGCAGGGCCCAGAGGGCCCTGCATTCCCACAGGGAGATGAGGTTAATTACAATGTCTATACACTTATGGATAGATAGAAGCACAGGGCCCTCTGGGTCCTGCATCCCACAGGACAATCAGGGACAATTACAAAATGCATGCATGGGAGCACAGGGCCCAGAGACACAATATGGAATGATGGAAGTGTAGAGCCCAGAGGTTCTGTGCTCCACAACCAAATAACTTCACAACTTCAGCGAGTGGCCCTGGCTGCTACCTGCTGGCGGCAGACCTCTGCATCCAGCCCTCTACCCCTGACCAAGGAAGCAGCCTGAAGCCCAAACCAGGCTCTCCAATTCAGCCAAGTGGCCCTGGCACTGCTATCTGCTGGTGGCAAGACCTCTGCATCCAGCCCGCCACTCCTGACCAAGGAAAGCATGTACGTTTGGTCAGCTCTAGCTTGGAGCCATCAGGCTTCAATCCTGTAATTGGACTGGCTCCTGGGACTGGCTGCTTCCCGATTGGATGCTGCAGATTCCCATTGAGAAAAAAAGCACCCAAGGCTCCTTTTTCAAAACACTGCTCAGACACTGCCTTGCTGTACTGCTCTCTGGATATTTTTTTCTGCTTAATTTACTGCTCATGTGGATATATTTTTTTCTCTCCTCTTGGAATTTTCTGCTGTTTAGCCCGCTGTATTAGCTAGGCCTGACTTCTATATAGCTTATGGCTTGTACTGCTGAATATTTTTACTGCTTAAACCTTTTACCTTTAAACTATTGCACTGTATAAGTAGGAATTGCCTAGCAGAGTATAGCAGAGTTGTAGCCAACTTTAACTGACTGCCTGACGTCTATATAGCTTACTGCTTGCACTATTGAATTTTTTCTGCTAATTACCCAATATTGTAGAACAGCTAGAATGGACTACTGCCTGCTGTTTTTTCTGCCACACTCTTTTCCCATCACAGTTCCTCTCATTCATCCTCAGACTGCCTTCTTTATTTCCCTCTTTCTCTTGCTTTTTCCCTTTTGTATTTCTTTCTCTCTATTCCCTACAATGTTTCTCTCCCATCTACTGAACCCCTGATTCCCTTTCCTGACACCCCTCTGAACCAGCACATTCTGTAAATATTGCCTGACATTTTGGGCCATTTTCTCTACCCATTCCAGATACCCTGAGTCCTCTCCACCACACGCCTCCTTCCCAGCTCTCCCTGGTCTCATTCAAGGGGCCTCCCCTCAACCTCCTGAATCAGCCGTTTGTTTTGCTAAATTCCCACCTGGCACCTTTGACCAGACCTCTCTGTGGGAAACTTTTCTCTCCCACTATTTGCACCTACTTCTGCCCTGAGCCTTACCCTACCCTAACACCCCTACCAATCCTCAATCCAACAAAATGTGCTCTTACCTTTCATTGCACTCATCATCAGTGTTTCAGTTCAATTTTAAAAATAAAAGTTTCTTGATACAAAACCCAGGTGTCCTTCACTTTACTCCAAATGATAACCCACCCAAAAAAAGAAAATGTCAAAAAATAAGCAAAGTCCAACACAAGTCACAATAAACAATCCAGCAGATAGCCACAACACGACCGATCCTTCCTTCGCCCCGTGTCACCAAGCACACCATGTCCATCGCTGACTCGAACAAAATGACCCATTTACTAAATCAACTGGTACTTGACACCACCGATCCTCCAAAAGCACGCCGAACACCACACACTCCCATTGCACAATCTTCCATGATCACCCACTGCTCCGCCAACATCCATGCAGGCCCGAACATCCATGGCATCATCCGAAAACAGAGCAACCACGCGCAGCCACACTCCTCGAGACCCTACGGCCAGCAACTGACAAAACTGAGCAATCTCCATATATGTAGTCCACAAAATCAACAAGCACACCAATCAGACACATTGTAACAGACATGCCCCCCCGACCAATCACATCCCACCTACCTCTAACCAATCACAACACACATCCCACGTGGGATCTGTCAACTCCATCCAAACACAACATTTTTCCCACAGTGAAATGCCCAATCACGAATAAGCTAACCAGAACAATCTTCAAATTCCTCGCGCCCAATATTTAAAAGTCTGAAAATAAAACTCGACTTAAATTAAACACAATCACATCACAAAATGCAGAAACACAATGCACACCATAGCATAAATTGAATATGCCATGGGTCCAGCTGACATATCTCTGATATTTCTTCTTGTGCCTTGAGAAGTATGACATCACTGGTAACTGCACCACTCATGATATCATACTTCACCTTTTCGAATAAATTCAGAGATAGTTCAACACCCATGGCATATCCGATATATATATATATATATATATATATATATATATATACACATATATTATACTGGTGCAGTCACGCCAGTATAGTTAGGGTTCAATGGTCAATTCTATGTTAAACCCAATATTTTGCACTTTAATTACTGCAACCATTCAACCAATTCACATAACATTTTGTATATGCCATCGAGGACCCAAGATCTGTTGATATGCTAAATTTTATTCTGGTTAGATATGCAGTCTCTGAGATGTGGAATGTCAAAAATGTGAAAATTGCCATTTTATACAAATTCTTTGTAATATCATTTCTCTGAAATGGCTTGGGGTTTGGTCTGAAACTTTCAGGGTGTATGGAGTACAGGTTGCAGATGTACATGTTGAAGGTTTGGTGAAAAAATATTAATCTGTTTAAAAGTTATTAAAAATCAAAGTTTCCCTTTATTTCAATAGGAAAAGTTAACTAGCAGCCTCGACACAACTTCATTAAGCCATGAAAACACTTTTTGCTATCACAAATGGGAAAGTAGCGTCGCAAATCCACCATCTTGTTTTCAGTTAGTAATGTGGTAAAAACTGTACAATTCAAAAAAATACTGCCCTTTGGTAACCACCAACACTTGCGTTTACTTAATTGAGGCCCAAGGAACACGATTCTGGGGTTATTTTTTGTTTTCTGCGGAGTGCAGAAATATGTATATTTCAATCAACTTATTTTCAGTGCCGCAATTATTTGAAACTGCTGCAAAGTATGACACTATTTCATGAAACCTGGGGTATTGCCGCTATTTGTGGCACTTTTGTAAAAGTAGTGCTGAAATTTGCAACACTACTTTTCAAAATAATTTCTGTTTCTTTGTCTTCACTGCAAAGAAATGGTCTGCACCTATGGGCTGAAATCTTGGGGTACAAAGGGTTTGCTTCACAGAAGTGCCTTTTCATGGTTTGCTGTTAAAATTTACATTGGTTCCATAATTATAACATTCTGAAGTTTAGTAATTTCCCATAGGATAACACTATAGTGGTTGGGGTACAATACCTTTCAGCAGCTATATCTTGGCAACTTCTAGATACAGATTTTCTGAGATATGCAGTTAGTACACCCTTTAGGTGTACTAAGCAGTTATGTATGTTACCAGGCCATGTTTACAACTGTGGGGGAAATTTTTATGAATGGGGCTATCCTGATGGTGATACTGAGCCACTGGCAGCACAAGGGTTAATTACAATGTCTCAAAAATTATTGATGGATACCATTATGGAGTGATGGGAGTGCAGGGCCCAGAGGGCCCTGCATTCCCACAGGGAGATGAGGGTTAATTACAATGTCTATACACTTATGGATAGATAGAAGCACAGGGCCCTCTGGGTCCTGCATCCCCACAGGACAATCAGGGACAATTACAAAATGCATGCATGGGAGCACAGGGCCCAGAGACACAATATGGAATGATGGAGTGTAGAGCCCAGAGGTTCTGTGCTCCCTAACCAAATAACTTCACAACTGGCCGGTGGCCCTGGCGCTGCTACCTGCTGGCGGCCGGACCTCTGCATCCAGCCCTCTACCCCCTGACCAAGGAAGCAGCCACAAGCCCAAACCAGGCTCTCCAATTCAGCCAAGTGGCCCTGGCACTGCTATCTGCTGGTGGCAAGACCTCTGCATCCAGCCCGCCACTCCCTGACCAAGGAAAGCATGTACGTTTGGTCAGCTCCTAGCTTGGAGCCATCAGGCTTCAATCCCTGTAATTGGACTGGCTTCTGGGGACTGCGGCTGCTTCCCGATTGGATGCTGCAGATTCCCATTGAGAAAAAAAGCACCCAAGGCTCCTTTTTCAAAACACTGCTCAGACACTGCCTTGCTGTACTGCTCTCTGGATATTTTTTTCTGCTTAATTTACTGCTCATGTGGATATATTTTTTTCTCTCCTCTTGGAATTTTCTGCTGTTTAGCCCGCTGTATTAGCTAGGCCTGACTTCTATATAGCTTATGGCTTGTACTGCTGAATATTTTACTGCTTAAACCTTTTACCTTTAAACTATTGCACTGTATAAGTAGGAATTGCCTAGCAGAGTATAGCAGAGTTGTAGCCAACTTTAACTGACTGCCTGACGCCTATATAGCTTACTGCTTGCACTATTGAATTTTTTCTGCTAATTACCCAATATTGTAGAACAGCTAGAATGGACTACTGCCTGCTGTTTTTCTGCCACACTCTTTTCCATCACAGTTCCTCTCATTCATCCTCAGACTGCCTTCTTTATTTCCCTCTTTCTCTTGCTTTTCCCTTTTGTATTTCTTTCTCTCTATTCCTACAATGTTTCTCTCCATCTACTGAACCCCTGATTCCCTTCCTGACACCCTCTGAACCAGCACATTCTGTAAATATTGCCTGACATTTTGGGCCATTTTCTCTACCATTCAGATACCCTGAGGTCCTCTCCACCACCGCCTCCTTCCCAGCTCTCCTGGTCTCATTCAAGGGCCTCCCCCCAACCTCCTGAATCAGCCGTTTGTTTTGCTAAATTCCCACCTGGCACTTTGACCAGACCTCTCTGTGGGAAACTTTCTCTCCACTATTTGCACCTACTTCTGCCCTGAGCCTTACCCTACCCTAACACCCCTACCAATCCTCAATCCAACAAAATGTGCTCTTACCTTTCATTGCACTCATCATCAGTGTTTCAGTTCAATTTTAAAAATAAAAGTTTCTTGATACAAAACCCAGGTGTCCTTCACTTTACTCCAAATGATAACCCACCCAAAAAAAGAAAATGTCAAAAAATAAGCAAAGTCCAACACAAGTCACAATAAACAATCCAGCAGATAGCCACAACACGACCGATCCTTCCTTCGCCCCGTGTCACCAAGCACACCATGTCCATCGCTGACTCGAACAAAATGACCCATTTACTAAATCAACTGGTACTTGACACCACCGATCCTCCAAAAGCACGCCGAACACCACACACTCCCATTGCACAATCTTCCATGATCACCCACTGCTCCGCCAACATCCATGCAGGCCCGAACATCCATGGCATCATCCGAAAACAGAGCAACCACGCGCAGCCACACTCCTCGAGACCCTCGGAAGCAACTGACAAAACTGAGCAATCTCCATATATGTAGTCCGCAAAATCAACAAGCACACCAATCAGACACATTGTAACAGACATGCCCCCCCGACCAATCACATCCCACCTACCTCTAACCAATCACAACACACATCCCACGTGGGATCTGTCAACTCCATCCAAACACAACATTTTTCCCACAGTGAAATGCCCAATCACGAATAAGCTAACCAGAACAATCTTCAAATTCCTCGCGCCCAATATTTAAAAGTCTGAAAATAAAACTACGACTTAAATTAAGCTTACAATCACATCACAAAATGCAGAAACACAATGCACACCATAGCATAAATTGAATATGCCATGGGTCCAGCTGACATATCTCTGATATTTCTTCTTGTGCCTTGAGAAGTATGACATCACTCGTGGCTGCACCACTCATGATATCATACTTCACACAGCACTCGAATAAATGTCAGAGATATTTCAGCCGCACCCATGGCATATCCGTTATATATATATATATATATATATATATACACATATATTATACTGGTGCAGTCACGCCAGTATAGTTAGGGTTCAATGGTCAATTCTATGTTAAACCCAATATTTTGCACTTTAATTACTGCAACCATTCAACCAATTCACATAACATTTTGTATGTGCCATCGAGGACCCAAGATCTGTTGATATGCTAAATTTTATTCTGGTTAGATATGCAGTCTCTGAGATGTGGAATGTCAAAAAATGTGAAAATTGCCATTTTTATACAAATTCTTTGTAATATCATTTCTCTGAAATGGCTTGGGGGTTTGGTCTGAAACTTTCAGGGTGTATGGAGTACAGGTTGCAGATGTACATGTTGAAGGTTTGGTGAAAAAATATTAATCTGTTTAAAAGTTATTAAAAATCAAAGTTTCCCTTTATTTCAATAGGAAAAGTTAACTAGCAGCCTCGACACAACTTCATTAAGCCATGAAAACACTTTTTGCTATCACAAATGGGAAAGTAGCGTCGCAAATCCACCATCTTGTTTTCAGTTAGTAATGTGGTAAAAACTGTACAATTCAAAAAATACTGCCCTTTGGTAACCACCAACACTTGCGTTTACTTAATTGAGGCCCAAGGAACACGATTCTGGGGTTATTTTTTGTTTTCTGCGGAGTGCAGAAATATGTATATTTCAATCAACTTATTTTCAGTGCCGCAATTATTTGAAACTGCTGCAAAGTATGACACTATTTCATGAAACCTGGGGTATTGCCGCTATTTGTGGCACTTTTGTAAAAGTAGTGCTGAAATTTGCAACACTACTTTTCAAATAATTTCTGTTTCTTTGTCGCTTCACTGCAAAGAAATGGTCTGCACCTATGGGCTGAAATCTTCGGGGTACAAAGGGTTTGCTTCACAGAAGTGCCTTTTCATGGTTTGCTGTTAAAATTTACATTGGTTCCATAATTATAACATTCTGAAGTTTAGTAATTTCCCATAGGATAACACTATAGTGGTTGGGGTACAATACCTTTCAGCAGCTATATCTTGAAAACGCTTCTAGATACAGATTTTCTGAGATATGCAGTTAGTACACCACTTTAGGTGTACTAAGCAGTTATGTATGTTACCAGGCCATGTTTTACAACTGTGGGGAAATTTTTATGAATGGGGCTATCCTGATGGTGATACTGAGCCACTGGCAGCACAAGGGTTAATTACAATGTCTCAAAATTATTGATGGATACCATTATGGGTGATGGGAGTGCAGGGCCCAGAGGGCCCTGCATTCCCACAGGGAGATGAGGGTTAATTACAATGTCTATACACTTATGGATAGATAGAAGCACAGGGCCCTCTGGGTCCTGCATCCCCACAGGACAATCAGGGACAATTACAAAATGCATGCATGGGAGCACAGGGCCCAGAGACACAATATGGAATGATGGAAGTGTAGAGCCCAGAGGGTTCTGTGCTCCCACAACCAAATAACTTCACAACTGCAGCCGAGTGGCCCTGGCGCTGCTACCTGCTGGCGGCCGGACCTCTGCATCCAGCCCTCTACCCCCTGACCAAGGAAGCAGCCACAAGCCCAAACCAGGCTCTCCAATTCAGCCAAGTGGCCCTGGCACTGCTATCTGCTGGTGGCAAGACCTCTGCATCCAGCCCGCCACTCCTGACCAAGGAAAGCATGTACGTTTGGTCAGCTCTAGCTTGGAGCCATCAGGCTTCAATCCTAATAATTGGACTGGCTTCTGGGGACTGGCTGCTTCGATTGGATGCTGCAGATTCCCATTGAAAAAAAAGCACCCAAGGCTCCTTTTTCAAAACACTGCTCAGACACTGCCTTGCTGTACTGCTCTCTGGATATTTTTTTGCTTAATTTACTGCTCATGTGGATATATTTTTCTCTCCTCTTGGAATTTTCTGCTGTTTAGCCCGCTGTATTAGCTAGGCCTGACTTCTATATAGCTTATGGCTTGTACTGCTGAATATTTTTACTTAAACCTTTTACCTTTAAACTATTGCACTGTATAAGTAGGAATTGCCTAGCAGAGTATAGCAGAGTTGTAGCCAACTTTAACTGACTGCCTGACGTCTATATAGCTTACTGCTTGCACTATTGAATTTTTTCTGCTAATTACCCAATATTGTAGAACAGCTAGAATGGACTACTGCCTGCTGTTTTTTCTGCCACACTCTTTTCCCATCACAGTTCCTCTCATTCATCCTCAGACTGCCTTCTTTATTTCCCTCTTTCTCTTGCTTTTTCCCTTTTGTATTTCTTTCTCTCTATTCCCTACAATGTTTCTCTCCCATCTACTGAACCCCTGATTCCTTTCCTGACACCCTCTGAACCAGCACATTCTGTAAATATTGCCTGACATTTTGGGCCATTTTCTACCCATTCCAGATACCCTGAGTCCTCTCACCACACGCCTCCTTCCCAGCTCTCCCTGGTCTCATTCAAGGGGCCTCCCCCCCCTCAACCTCCTGAATCAGCCGTTTGTTTTGCTAAATTCCCACCTGGCACCTTTGACCAGACCTCTCTGTGGGAAACTTTTCTCTCCCACTATTTGCACCTACTTCTGCCCTGAGCACTAAATTACCCAGGGCCCTCCGACCAATTTACTTGACCTTTGTCTTTCACTTTTTAACTAATGAACCGCCTTTTTTTCTGCTCTATTTTAGCCACAAGCCCAAACCAGGCTCTCCACTTAAGCCGAGTGACCCTGGCACTGCTACCTACTGGCAGTCGGACCTCTGCATCCAGCCCGCCACCCCCTGACCAAGGAAAGCAGGTACATTTGGTCCGCTCCTAGCTCAGAGCTGTCAGACTTCAATCCTTGTAATTGAACTGGCTCCTGGGGACTGTGGCTGCTTCCTGACTGGATGCTGCAGATCCCATTGAGAAAGAAAGCACCCAAGGCACCTTTTTCAAAACACAGTTTGGTCACTGCCTTGCTGTACTGCTCTCTGGACAGTTTTTTTACCCACCCACCATGCCCTCCTCCCTTCTTTATTAACTACATCCCCAGTGATCCCCTCCCTGGGGCCTCACACTAGCCAATTACCGCAACTCCTTAAAGGCTCTCCTTTCTGTAACTTCAAGGGTGATCCTCTCTCATGCTCAAATAACTTATCGTCCTCAATGCATCCAGGATCAAGTGCATTGACATGGACTATGGTCCTCCTCCTACTTCCTACACCAGCCCCACCTCACTTAGAACCATCACCCTCTAACCATAGTACGCCCCTCTTATCTACAACACCTCTACCAGACTCCTCCCAATGCTCAACCACCTCCCCTTCTTGGTACCCCCCACAATTCCACCTCTGCTACCTCTTAATTCCCACTCACACCTTGGTTTCTTCTCCTCAGTGCCTTTTCCACCCTTCATACTCTACCCACCCCTTGCACCCCAGCACCTGGCCCTGTGTTCAGTTGCAAGGGGAGATGCCACAATCACTAACATGCTTTGGCACATCTAATCACCCTCCTGTTTCTTCTATCAGGTAGCATTTATCCAAACCCTGGCCCCGTGACCAACCTTATGAACAAGCCTGCCCAGCCTCAAGAACTCCACATAGCTTCTATGAATATTGGCAGCATCCTTAGGAAGGCTACTGCATTCCAATGCTGGGTTACTCAGCACCAACCGGACATTGTCACACTTGTCTAAACCTGGTTATCCAAATCCACCCCTGACTTCTTCATCTCCCTCCCTGGTTACACCCTTTTCAGGGAAGATCAAGTTGGTAAGCTTGGAGGTGGTTGTGCTGTCTATATGCATGAATCCCTCCTTGGACATGCACTTCCACAACCCAAGCCTGATAATGGGGTGCAAGCCCTCATGCTAAAAATCTCTCCCAACCCTGGTAAGGGCCCACTCTTTCTCACTGTTGCCTATATTCCACCCAGAAAGCAAGACCTCACCATTCAGGCACTTGCTGACTACCTCTCTGGCCTACCACCTAAAATGGCCCAGATAAGTTTTGGTGACCTGAATATCAACTGGCTCTCTGCCACTGCCTCCCAAATCAGAGATATCTTTGCCACCCTTGACATGTCTCAGCTTGTCACCACCCCAACTAGATTCAACCCCTCTACTGGCTCCAGCACCCTCCTGGGATATCACCATTACCATCTGCCCCCAGAGAGTGCTCGATATCAGTGTACTTCCCAACTCACTTAGTGACCACTTCCTGGTCATATTCTCTTGGTCCGCTGCCAACAGCAAACCTGTACCATAAACCACCCAGCTACATTGCCTACTCCCAGGTGGCCTGCATCACCTTAAACTGTATCTTTCACAACCAGATTGGTCCCCAATCAGGCTTGCACCATCCATAGATGAGGCACTGGATTTTTTTCACATGCACTTTTAACACTGCCTGTGACCTGTATGCCCCCTTAACTAGAAATCGCACTAAAAAGTAAAGCACGCCCTAGGTTATCCCCTCCCTCTTTCACAAACTTAAAATGAGAGACAACCTATGGCACATTGCTGTGGAATCTGGCAAGCCAACTGATAGGCAAGTGTACAATGCTGAGTGCAATAAGTGGACTTGGGCTATTCGACAGGTCAAAGCCCAGTACTACCAATCTGCTTTTGTCTCCTCCTGGGGGTTGGCTAGAAACTTTTGGGATAATGTAAAGGAGTGGAATGGGAAATCCCACTCCCCATCTCCCGCTCAACTCTCCTTTAATGGAACTGTCTGCTCTGACCCCCTTGGCATTGCAGACTGCCTAAACCACACTTTCTCAGACCTGAGTTCAGTCCTGCCCAGTAACTTATTTGACCCTATCCCAGTAGCACCCCTGCCTACTCTCCAGAGATCTCCTTTCTATCTACGTACCATCTCCCTGCTGGAGGCTAGACCCCTTCCATAAAAAGCCATTAGTAGTAACAACCCCGGCACTGACCTACTGGACACTAGGCTACTTTGTCTGATGTTGGATGCTATCCTGGTCCCACTTACCTAGCTGCTCAACTGCTCTCTGTGCCTAGGGCAGCTCTCCAGCATATGGAAAACCACCATCATCACTCCCATCCTAAAGAGCATCGATCAAGCGACCCCGGGTAATTATTGACCTAACTCCATCCTCCCCCCACTCTCAAAGGCCCTTGGAAAGGTAGTTGCCAACCAGCTTGCCAAATACCTGGCCATGCACAATATCCTGTGCCCCGAACAGCATGGCTTTCATGCTGGTCACAACACTACAGCCGCGCTACTTGAATTTTCCAACTTCCTGCACTCTGCTTTTGATGCCGGAAGTCCTGCCGGTGCCATGTTCATTGACCTTTCCAAGGCCTCTGACATGGTTTGCCATCTCCTCCTGCTTGACTCCCTCAGATGCCTTGGTTTCTCCCCTGGCCCCCTTGCATGGTTCACCAGCTATCTCTCTGCCAGAACTCATTGTGTAAAAATCAATAGCATCCTATCTGACACATGACCTGTCCACTCTGAGGTTCCCGAGGGCTCCATTTTAGGCCCTCTCCTCTTCAGTCACTACCTCAACTCCCTCCCCTTAGCCTGCTCAAGTAAGATCCTCCTCTATGTGGATGACACTGTGCTCTTCACCTCTGAACCCAACCCCAACACACTCCAGGCCACCCTCCAACAAGCTTTTGATAGAGCTGAGCATTGGTTCACATCATGAAGGCTAGTCCTGAACCTAAAAAAGTCCAAAGCTATGCTCTTCTTGCATCGTCAAAGCAAAGCCAGTGGTGCCCCTCTCATGACACTGCCTAGCACACTAAACCCCATTGAGCAGGTTTCCTCCTACAAGTATCTGGGCACTACCTTTGATTCGGCACTCTCCTTCCATTCCCATATTAATGCCCTTTCTGCTGCCACCAATGTCAGTATTGGACTGTTATACCGCCACGGGGACTGTCTACCACAAGAGGCCCTTAGATTGGCAATCACCTCCTCTGTCCTGTCACTAATCGACTATGGGCTGCACATCTATGCTGCAGCTGACAACACTGCACTTGCAAGAATCCAGCTCTCTATAAACAAAGCCTGCAGGCTAATGCTGGAAGACCCTAGGCACACCTATATGTGCCTGCTGTACTCCACCACCAACTTGCTGAACCTTGAAGAAAGACTCTGCTTCCAAACCTGTCTTCCTGTAAAAAATACCCTGCTAGAGCTCTCCCCCCCTGCAGTCACCACCTCCTTGCAGCATGCCTCCCCCTCAGTCTCCACCCGCATCACTGTCAGAACCTCTCTTATTGTCCCCAGGGTAAGGACCACTTTGACCCAGAGATCCATTTGCTATTGGGCTCCCTCCTGGTTCAATTCCCTCCCAGCCAATATAGCTGACTCTATTAAGCTTGGTCCTTTCAGGATCTCCCTCAGAAGCCATCTGACAAGCACTCACTGCTGCAACTGCACATAATCCCCCACCTGCCACTTATCCTCACCCCAAGCTGGGTCTGCTTTTGCTGTATATGCCTGGGGTCTCAGGCAACATCTGCTGACTAATGTAATAAAATATCTCTGGTTGCTACCAGATGTGTTACTTGTGTACCTATATTATGACTACTGTGATCTACCTATTACCAAGCTTGTACCACCAGTGAATGCCTGTAACACTGGTTGCTTTTTAATCTAAGCGTTATGTACTGTACTGTTTTGTTTGCTGTGATGTATTGCTCTCTTGACGAGATGCCTTTGCAAATGAGTCTTTGACTCAAAGGTCTGTAAACCAATGGTCTAATAAATAAATAAAATAAAAAATAAGGGTAAGATTACACTTTATCAAAAAGTAAGGGAATTCATTGCAAAAAAACTTCATTAATGCACCAGTTAGACTTCATATTAAACTGACAAAAGTATGGAAATGTGGTGTTAGGGTTCAACTGCACCCCATCCCACCCCACCCACCCACCTCACTCCACCTGCATACACCAACAGGCATCATGGGTGTGGCTTGAGGTTGTCAGCCCTAATGCTCACCCCATTCTCCTATACTGTACACATCTCAGTTTATTTATGGAATAGGGTGAGCATAAGGGCTAATGACCCCAAGCCACACCTTTGACACCTCTTGATGCATGCAGGATGGGGTGTGGTATTAGGGTTGGAAACCCTAACACCACATTGCCCTGGTTTTATTGCTTTAACCCTAACTGATATATTAACAGAGTTTTTTGCAACATACATCTATCTATCTATCTATCTATTTGTATATAGATAGATATTGTTTGCAAAAAAACTACATTAATGCATCAGTTAGAGTTGATATCAAACTGGAAAAAGGCATGAAATACAATGTTAGAGTTTCCAACCTTAACACTCCACCCCTACACTGCACACACCAACAGACACTGAGGGTATGCCTTGGGACCATCAGCCATAACACTCATCCTGTTCCATAAGTAAATAAACTGAGATGGGTACAGTATATGAGAATGAAGTTGGCATTAGGGCTGTCGACCTCCAAGGCACATCCCAGACGCCTGTTGGTGTGTGCAGGGTGGGGGGGTGTCATGGTTGGAAACCATAACATCATATTTCCCTCCTTTTTATGGTTTGATATCAATCCTAACTGATGCATTAACGCCTTGGGGTCATCAGCCTTAACGTTCACTCCATTCCATGTGTAAGAAAGCTGAGATGGTACAGTATAGGAGAATGGGGTGAGTGTTAGGGCTGACGGCCCCAAGGGACACCCCTGATGCCTGTTGGTGTGTGGAGGGTGGGGGTGGGGTTGGAAACCCTAACAACACATTTCCATACTTTTGTCACTTTAATATGAACCTTAACTGATGCATTAATGAAGTTTTTTCCACCTAGAATTTCCTTACTTTTTGAGAGAGAATAATCATGGTCTTGTCACTGGAACCCTAACTGATGCAGTAATGAAGTTTTTTGCAATTTATTTCCTTACTTTTTAAAACAGTGTAACTGTATCCTTATTTGCCTGTGGAAGCGCAGGGCCCTCTGGGCCCTGTACTCCCATCCATTCGTAGGTGCATATACAGTATGTATGCAGCTGTGGAAGCACAACAGTGACCAGATTGTTACCATAGCCATGTTATTACCCCACCTCATGTACCTGGTGCAGGAAATTTCTGAAACCCTGCCAAAATGTAACTCTGTGCAAGCGGACTGCCATTCAGCACCACAGGTGCAAAAACACATTTTGGCCAGGATTTGAGAACTGACAGCTATGACATACATGAGGTGGTATAATAAGAAGGCTATGGTGAAAATTTGGGGTGAAAATATTTAAAATTCCCAAAGTTACGAGTATGTGTAGCAAAATTGCAATGAACAGTAATAACTGTGCCAATTTTAAGAATTTTGACCCCAAATTTTCAACATAGCCTTCTTATCACCCCACTGCATATACCCAGTACAGAAAATTTTCAAATCCTTGCCAAAATGTAATTCTGTGCAACTGCAATACCATTCTATGACACAGGTATGAAAACACATTTTGACCAGGATTTGAAAAATGACAGTTGTGACATACATGAGGTGGGGTCATAAGTAGGCTTTGTTGAAAATTATGGGTCAAAATTATTAAAAATGGCAAAGTTATGACCATTTGTTGCAATTTCTCTATGCATGCCCTTAACGTTGGAAATTTTCAGTATTGGTTTTCAATACACAAATCCCACTGGAAAGGTGATTTCACCAACTGACAGCAAAATCACCTTTCCAGCAGGAATCATTTAATGACAGTCATATTGTTCATGAGGTGGGGTCTCCAAAAGGCCATGTTGAAAAGTTGGGTCAAAATCTAAAAAAAATTCTAAAGTTATGTATAAAAGTTGAAACCCCCATTGAAATACATTGAAGAGCATTTACCTTAGTTTCTTATATTGCAGTAGCCGGTTCCATCAGCAAGATGTGTCTTTGATCGGGAAAGTGGATCTCAAACCAGGGACCTCTTCAGGTGAGGGAGGGTGTGTGGGGGTGTCAATGGGGATGTGGGAAGTTGGGTGCACAGTGGGAGGTCGGGTGGGGGTTGCGGGTGTGATCAGCAATGGACTTTTTCTTTTACATGGTAAAAAAGTTTTAAAAGACAATGAGGGACGGTTTTCTTATTTTCAGCATTTTAACAATATGGAAGGGTAGGAGGATGCCATTAACCACCAAGTCCTTTATTTGTAATTTGCTGAAGGAATGACTGACAATATAGAAAGAAAGGAAAACAAAGGAATTTGATTTTAAACAGTTTATTTCATACAAACTGCATTCCAATGTGCTTTACAATCCAGGAACAGTTGGGAAGGGAACATTGCTACCATTTTGCACAGTGAGAAACAAACAGCTCACACCTAGATTAGAAAGAAAGTAGAGAAAAACACTGGGATTAGGTGGGCTGACAAAAAAGTTGAAAGCCCCATTAAAATACTTTAAACTGCATGTACCTTAGTTTCTCATTTTGCAATCGTCTATTCCAATGAAAAGGAAATGTTATATGCAGAGGATTTACTTATAAATTGTAAACGCAAACACTTGTGCTTATCTAATTGGGGGCCGAGGAATCTGATTTTGTGGTCAGTTTGCCCAAAAATGGACAGAAATGTTTCTTTTATCCGCAGAGGTTTCACTGCCTCAAATTGTGGGCACTATTTTTGCAAAGCAAGGTGTGGAAGGTTCTGCCACAACACTGAGTCCTTTTGTCACAATTTGTGGCAGAACCCCCCTTGTTTCACTAAAATACTGCCACCGTCTGTGGCAGTATATCCTCCCTGGATAAAATATATTTTTGAGAGAAAACTGACCATAAAATCAGATTCTTTGGGCCCTGATTAGGTAAACAGGAGTATTGGTGTGTACTGAGTTACAGTATTTTACTTAAGTTTTTTTTGCCTCACTAACTGAAAACAAGATGGTGAAATCTTGACACTACATTCTGCATTTGTGACAATAAATACCACTTTTGTGGCAAAAAAACAGTTGTTTCACATGGCACTTCTAATTTTGCCCATATGATATAATGGAAAAATTAAAACTGATAACTTTTGAGCAGACTGATACTTGTTCACCAAACCTTCAAAAGGCAAATATGCATCCAAAGTCTGATATACCCTACAAATTTCAGAGCAAATGCCTAAGTTACACCCCGTCAGCTGTCATTCTCAGGACGATGGGCGAGTACACGGGGGAGGAAGGGGCCACCCTAAACATCTCATTTCCTGACTTTTTGTGTTTTAACCCTAAAGGATGCATTAATGAAGTTTTTTTGCATAAAATATATATATATATCTATCTCTATGGGATACATGATGGGCATGAGTGTGATATGGCAAATATTGTCACTTCTGCAGAGTGAGCTCTGGATATCTCACGAGTGCAGAAGACACGAGTGAGATATTCAGAGCTCACAATGCAGGAGTGACAATATTTGCCATAGCACATGATCTGACCTTCATGTTTTCAATATATACAATAGGGTCAAGAGTTTTAGAAGTTTTGTTATGCTGTCTTGTGTTCTGCTCCTGTTTATGTGTTTGCTCATTCTGCGTGTGAGCTTTTCTGAATGAGCTGGCAGTGTTATAAACTCTGGGAGACACGAGTGTGTTTTGCAATGCTAAATGAGTTAGTTTTAGGTAGGAGTGAGAAACATACTTTTGTGAGGCTGTATTGTTTAGAAGTCTGGCTGCAGTGAAGCTGAGAGCATCACAATTAATTGTAATGAGCTGAGAGGCAGAGTGTCAGAACATCTAATACTGTTTTCAGTGGTAATTAAGTTAACTGCAGGCAGTAGTTTAGACTGTTCTGTGAAGCTGTGCTGTTTAGAATTCTGGCTGCAGTCATAGTAATGAGCTGGAAGTTGGTGGGGGGGGGATAGGTGTGTTTTGTAATGCTCACTGAGTTAACTGTAGGCAGCAGTGAGACCGCTGAAGTAGTTCTGCATTTGTGTCTATGGTAACAGCACAGGTGTTTCTTGCATGCTGAGAAGAAAGCTGCCTAGAGTGATGACCTTTTGTGACCTGTGTGTGTAAACGGTTGATATCATCACAGTACAGCAGAGGATAAAAATATCACACTGCAGTGGATGATACACTGTTTTATCTCACTCATTTACCACCCCTATTGTATGTATGTATGTATATATATATATATATATATATATATATATATATATAGATAGATAGATATATAGATAGATATATATGTGTATATATATCTATATACATATCTATATATTTATAGATATGTGTATATATATATATATATACGTATATATATAGAATATATATATTATAGGGGTGCGGTCCTACCCCTATAGTTAGGGTTGAGTAGGCACTTTAATGTTAAACCTCAAAGTTTGCATGTTAATAACTTTGCAACCATTTAATGAAATTTGCAATGCATGGTCTGGTATGGCAGATCTCTTACTTTACCAACTTGCGTTTCAGTCGGACATACAGTTTTTGTGTAGCGAAGTGCCAAAAATGCACTTTTCGCCACTTTTGACATGTTTTTGCCCATGGCTCTGCATGGACAACATGTGGTCTATTAGTCTGAAAGTTGGAACATGGAAAGAGGTTGGATGAAGGAAAAATCCAGCATTGGTTTGGTGAAAAAATATTAATCCATTCTAAAGTTTATTAATTTTGAATTTTTGAGTTCTGAGCATGCTCAGTTCACAAATAATGTATATGTATATTTTGCGAAAGAAGAATGGCCTTAGGGCTATCTGGTCATCCCCTAACAGCCAAAGATTTTGCATGCTCACAGTGGAAAATCTTCCGCTGTGAGAAATTTTTCAGCTGCGAGAGCTGCCATCCTGTTTTCAGTTTTCTGACTGAAACAATTTTGTAGTTTTCTCTACGGGTGACTTTTGGGATAAATGAGGCATGGGTTTTGCTCAGGGAAACCTCCTCCATTGAGCCAGGCCTTTGGTTTGCTTCAGTTTTGTCAAAAAACAGAGTATTAAAATGTAAAATTCTTCGTTCATGACTCGCTAATGTTTTTCCGCTGTGAGCCTGCAAAATCTTTGGCTGAGAGATGATTTTCAGCCGTGAGCTTCCTCCAGGAGGGGATGACCAGATAGCCAGACTTTCACAACCAGATGTCCATGGGGAAGACCAGATCAATCAATCATGCTTTATTTCTATAGCACCTTTCATATACCAAGGTGCTGCACATAAAATCAGTTAACAATTTAATATAAATATAGATTAAAACAAAGAGAATAAGTAACAGATCAGCCATAATTAGAAAAAGATAAGTTAAATAGGTAAATTTTTAGCTCGGTTTTGAACCTATTGGTGGTCAGGCATTCTCTTAACTGATGAGGTAGAGAATTCCACAGGGTTGGAGATGACCCTAGGGATGACCAGATGACCCAAACTAGGATGACCAGATGTCCACTTGTGGCCAAAGAATTTCTTACAACCGAAAAAGTTTTAAAGGTGTAAAAATTTTAGAATTGCATATCTCAAAAAAGGTTTGGTCTTTTTACTTGAAATTTGCAGAGTGTTGATGGGATGTCCTAGAGATGTCAATTTTATAATGTTTAGGTGTTTGGGAATTAATTGAGAGCAGAGATATTCAATGACTTATTTGACATTTTTTCCCATAGGATTACATTGTGGTCTGTGTCACAACTTTTGGCGCTATTTCTTGAAAACAAAGTGAGATACAGACTTTTCAATAGTGGGAGCTTAGATCAGGCCCAAAGGCCCCTGCTTTCCTACCACTGCATGTTTTTTACTAGTTATATTATACTGTTATGCAGTACTGGGTAACCTGGTGGGAGCGCGGGGCCGGAAGGCAACGCTGGAGTGTGCCATGGGGTCATGCAGCCTAACTCTCACCCTATTCTCCTTTACTGTAGCATGTTAACCTGCTTACACATGGTATGAGGTGAGAGTTGGGCCACATGACCCCATCGCACACCCCAACATCAGTCAGTCTGTGAAGGTAAGGTGTGGGGGTGTTAGGTGCTCAAACCTAATGTCTTATTTCCTGACTTTTGTCGATTTAACCCCAACTGATGCATTAAATTAAGTTTTTTGCCATAAATATATATATATATATATATATATACACACACACATTATATATATACATATACATACACACACACACACACACACACACATATATATATATATATATATATATATCTTCTTTGCAAAAACTTCATTAATGCACTAGTTAGGGTTGAAGCGACAAAAGTAAAAAGTTAGTCTCACATTGCAAAGTCACAAGCACTTTCACACACTGTCAATCATATTTATTCTAAGATGTATGTTTGAATAAACAGAACATAATATGGCCTGACTGAAGAAATCATTATTTATCTTTATTTGAGTCCAATGATATTAAGATATCTCACTCATGGCTTTGTCACTCATGAGTGTGATATCCTTGGCCTGTCATGAAGATAAATAGGAAATTTTCAGCCAGGCCAAATCCCTGTAGATAGATAGATATATAGATAGATAGATAAATAGATAGATAGCTTTATTTACTTTTTATTGCAGTATAGGGCTTATAACAGTTGGAAAAACAAGTGAAAATCATCAGAAGTAACCACCATTTGTAAATTAAACAATATTGTTAAGTGTCTATGAGTACAGTGTATTTCTCCATAACATGCTCATTTTTTTGACTTCTTTTGTGTATTTATATGTGTGTTTTTTGGTGGAGAAGAGGGGTTAATTTTATGCAGTCTCAATCCCTCCCCATTTATTTCATGAAACTGAGGAAAACATTTAATTTTTCAACATTACTTTCATAAATGAATCCGTTGGTTCCCCTATTTCTATCACTGACTGACAGATGTATATAACATTTCCTATCATACTTGTATTTAGAAAGAAACCTCAGATTCCTTCAAGTATTGCATGTAAAATATTTTATGTGAAACCAGAACCATAGAAGAACCCGCAATTCAAAAGGCTGTCCAAGATGTAAATTCTAATTGAATCATGCATAATAGCACTTCACAGCATAGTACTCTATATCCTTTAAATGTAAGAGGGCAACCAACAACGAATAAGAAACAGCAATAAATCATAGCTGTGGCTTCTAAAACTACTTCTAATATGTTTTCTTCTACTGATGAAATTAATTCAGCAATAAATACAGATTTTGCTGCATTGAATTCCTGGTTGTTGCAATATCATCTTTTATTAAATAGTAAGAAAACTAAATGTGTGCTTTTGGGATCTAAACCTAAGTCATCTAAATTTTCACCTATGTTGATGTCTGACTCCAGTGGTACCTTCTTAGAGCAAGTTTTTTTAATTTTTTTAATTAAACATCTGGGGGTACTCCTTGACTCAAATCTAACTTTTTCATCTCATATAAAAGGCCACTAGCAAACAAACTAATCAAAAACCAGGAGTGTTGATTAAGCTTAATAGTTGCATAACATTAGAAGCCAGGCATATTATAGAAAAATATATGTTGTTATCTATATTAAATTATAATACTTTTGTAAACCTGTCTTCTACTGATTCAGCTGTATTAACTAAAACATTTAATGGGATTTTTCATTTTGAATCTAGTATGCCATACAATACACATCATTGTGTGCTGTATGCAAACACAGGTTGGTTCCCTCCAAGGCTTAGTAGTCTATATAATTTATGTTGTGTTGTGGATAAAACCTAGAGAACATCATCTAATTCTCCACTACACACACTTTTAAATTCTAGAAAGAATGTAGGAAATTAATATCATTCAGAAAACATTTGCTTTCAATTCCAGCCTTCTCTACTGCAATGAGCGACCATGCATTTTCTGTCTGTGCTGATAAATGCTGGAATAAATTATCTGATTATCTAAACTACTCTGAAAGCCATATTATTTTTAAAAAATCAGTTAAGGTCTTACTTATTAGAACAGCTAGTCCATGTATGTTTAAACTGACTACATTTACTGTTGTGTTGTACTTAAGCTTCACTCCTGCATATTACATGTTGTATTATAGGGGCGTGGCAGCGCCCTTATAGTTAGGGTGGATGGTGAGTTCTATGTTAAACTCAAGTTTTTGTTCGCTTCTAGTGGAAAGAAGGTTTTACAGATCTACATGAAGCATTCATAATTTGTTGTATATGACAGACTCCACAATCCCCAAAAGTCTCATGTAAATTGGTTCCGTATTTTTAGAGATATTAAAGTGTGAAAAAATATATATTTTTGTTGAATTTTTGCTGGTCTACATAAAAACCAAAAAATCCTTAATCTGTGAAATTTTGTAGGGTTGTGTAGGTTAATGGGGAAGGATTTCCTGGGTGGGTTTGATGTTTGAGAGTTTTTCAGTTTTTTTCTAACTCTATTTTTCATCCCCCACAGCAGAACTCTTTCCGACGACCTTCCTTCCCGCCATCTCTACCTCGCTGTGTGGCACTGTGTCCTCCTCCACTACTCTCCAGCACCAGGCATCCCCCAGGTCTGCCCTCTGGGGAAGGGTCACCCCCACCCAGGGTGCTCTTTCTCCCAATATTGAGCTAACCAGGCTGGAGAGGGCTGGGGAAGCAGAGAGGACCAAGCCTGACTACGGGAGTGTGGATTGCGGGGGAAGGCACCATCACCTATCAGCTATGGAGGTTTTTTTTCCCCTCTTGGTACTCCCTCTCCCTCCCTCGATGGAGCCCTGATGTGCAATGATGCCAGGGAATGTCTTGCCGTGGCTCTGCAACCCTCTTCTCTGGCCCTGTAGCATTGCAGTACCTCCGGTCTCCACCAGAGGTCACCGTGGTGCCGGGTATCGTCCCTGGCCCCCCCGAGGAAGGAGACCTGTCCTCCAGATGCTCAATCCTTCCCTTCCCCTGCTGACCCCTGGTGATCCGGGCTCGTTCCAGTGCCTCAACCCTCAGTGCCACAGGGCCGGCAAGAGTTTTTCAGTTTTAAAGCTAATTACATTTGAAAAATAGTGTTTTTACTGTTTCAGAGTGTGCTCTGAAATCAGGCTTGGAGATAATGTAGAGCATGCATGGAACAGTTCCACTGCTGTTGAATAGGATCAGAAAAGTGGAAGTGAAAGGGAAAGGAACTGGGCTATATAGTGTCAGATCAACAATTGTAGGTACTGTCAGTATTAAAACTCTGTGACCAGTGTAGAAGGCACACTATTGGCTGAACAATTTTTCCCTGTCTTTTTTGTTTGTTTGTTTTAAAGGTGAAGTGTTGCACATTGAGGGTCCTCTGAATATGGTTTAATTGATACTGGTTGTGGCTATTTTTTTATATATACTGTACATTCTTTGACTGGTACTGTTATGCATTGGTAGTATACAATTTGTGATCAGGATCTACTGTGTAGTGTAATGTAATCTATGTATGCATTGTGTTTTCATTGGTGTCTGGGGCCGACAGCAGCAACAAATTAGCAGTAGCCAGGAGGCAGGTGGTCTTCCCCTCTCCAAGTCCAAAAACTATTGTCTCCCCTTAGCATTAGCATCCTTATAATCCTGCCCTTGCTTGCCTTAGCCACTGTAAAGGTAAAGTTCAGCTGGTGCTTAGTTTCCATCCTGAGCATTTTTTTTTAAGTGTTGTCATCATTGTGATTGCAATGGCAGTAACGTATGTCCCCTAACATTTTTATGAGACCTAAAGTTGGAGGAAACACTGATGAGTTCAGATGAGCACTGGGAACCCAGTATTATTGTTTCACACACTGCCAACAGTCCATTTCCTTTCATCATCTCTAAATATATCACTGTATGAGGAAGCTTGCTCTCTTCCTGGCCACACTGTACCTAGCCCTATGGATAAACAGAGGACACTAAGTGGCAGTGCAATCATGAAGAAAAGAGTTTTTAATTTATCAGACTGCTTGGATTAATTAAAACATTTGAGACAGTTTTCTGTTATAACACACCTGTCACTTCCTTGTCTTGAATGGACAACTAACTGATGAGTCATGTAATATTTCTTTAGTTTCTCTTCACAGATTTTTTTTTTCAATAGGCAGTGATGGTTCTTCTACATAAAGAGAGCAAAGTAGTCAGTGTTGTTCAAGAAACAAATATAGTTTGTGGTATAAAGGAACTTGCCCTCCTCTTAGAAGGGCAAGGCTGATTGTCCTCAGCAGCCCTCCCAGCAGCTGGTGCCGGCATCAGGAAGCTGAAGGCAAGGGGACAAGGAGCAGGGGACAGGTGACCGGCAAGTATGGGGGCAGGGGCTTAAAAGACAGGTGGCAAGCAGGGATTGGAAGAGAGAGAAAGAGAGAGAGAGAGGAGGGGAAGCAACAAAAAGGGAGCACCCAGCCACAGCAAGCCCTTTCCACTTGCTGGCTGTACACTGCTGGGTGCTTTTGAGCCTTCATTCAGAGCTCCAGGGCCAGCACGTTTCAGTCGGTGTTGTTTTTTCCATTTGATCTACTTTTGGTATCCATCCCTCACGTCGTAGTGAGGTCCAAGGGAGCCAGTGTAGCCTTTAAGGGCTAGAGTCATTTTTTCCATGTTTTTCAGCATTTGGCGACTTGTGCCCTGCATTTTGGTGGAGATTCTCACACAGCTGCGAGTCTAGGGGAGTGCAACCTGCAAGTTGTGCTATGGCTGGTGGAACCATGACTGGAGATTGGCTTTTTTGTGTTGGCTGGAGATTGAGGTTTGGCTGCATCCCAGGAGCCCGCTGCAAGAACAAAACCTGCACTAAAGATGCAGGTAGCAATTTTTACCAGGTATGACATGTTATGAGGGAGAGGGTTGCCTGAGGGGTTACAACTGGAATGTGTAGCTTTGGGCAAGGATCTTGCACAGCTTAGTGCTGTGTCTGAGGGGTATGGAGCTGCTAACTGGGCACCTACTTTAAAAAAAAAGCAGTGAAGGGTCAAGATTAAGGCATTGCAGAGGCGCTCTGCATTTTGGTGGGCCATGATTGAGTATGCATATGCTTTAGGGGGTTCGGGTGTTTCGGCGTGCCAGGAATCTGATGTGCCATGAGGCACATTTGTGAGGCCTTCCAATGGTGTTTTTCTCCTCTCATTATCTGCGAGGCCTAATTTCACTCAGAGTGTGTACCTCAGGATTGGAGGATTACTCATGAGGTGCCCCTCCACAAGAGTGGCCCCAAGGATGTACCGGGGGAACTGCAGACCGATGAGCCTCATATCCATTGAGGTTAAGCTGATGGAGACTATCCTGAAGGAGAGGCTGGTGGCCCTCCTGGAGTCCAAAGGACTACAGGACAGCAGACAGCATGGCCTCATACATGGCAGATCCCACCAAACCAACCTGGTAGAGTTCTATGACTGGGTAATTAGGCAATTGGACAGGGGTCATGCAGTGAATGTCCTTTATCTGGACTTCAGTAAGATATTCAACTTGGTGCCACATGGGAGGCTGGGAAGTAAGTTAGAAGGCACAGGGACAGGTGCAAAGCTAATGAGATGGGAAGGGAACTGGCTTCAGGGAAGGCAACAGAGTGGGGTGGTGGTGGGTGAGGAGCTCTCATCCCCAAGGGTAGTGAAGAGTGGTGTCCCACAGGGCTTGGTGTTGGGAACAGTGTTGTTTGGAATATTCATTGCAGACATATCATTGGACATCAAGAGCAAGATCAGTCTGTTTGCTGATGATACCAAGATGGGAATGGTGGTGGATGAGCTAGGGGGATGGCAGGGGTTGCAGGATGATCTGGCAAAGCTGGAAACCTGGTCAGACACCTGGCAACTGGGGTTTAAAGCCAAAAAGTGCAAGGTACTGCATTTTGGGGTGAATAACCAAGGAGGAGTTATCAGCTGGGGTGAGTGCAACTAGCCCAGAGGGAGGAGGAGAAGAATCTCCTTCTCTGAGATCCTGCCAATCTGGGAGAGGGGGGCAGATGGAGAGAAGGTCAGAGAAGGGGAGATAGGGGAGCTAAACATGTGGCTTAAGGGCTGATACCAGGAAAAAGGACACAAATTTGTAGGGAACTGGCAACCGTTTTGGGAGTAAAAGTTCTTCAAATTTGATGAACTACTTCTGACTAAGGAGGGAGTCAGTGCATTGGGGCAGAAGTTTGACATCTCTGCAGAAATTTTAAACTAGCAAATGGGGAGAGGGATGCAGCACCCCATACGTCAAAGGGGAAGAACACCCCTCCCCCTCAACTAGTAGTCAAACAGGAGTTCAGCATGTTTGTAGTTCATTTGCATCACCAGGTAAGGAAAAAGGCCCGGCTCCACATACGATGCAAAGGGGAAATGCCAGACCTCACCCAACAAGTAACACACCAAAATCTGGCCAATAGAAAATCATGTACACAAATGCTCACTGTCTGGGAAACAAGATCCCAGACCTGCAGTCAATAATGACAGAAGCTAAACTGGACATAGTAGCTATTAGCGAGACATGGTTTACAGGTAACCACACCTGGGAGACTTCAGTACCTGGCGATGTACTGTTCATAAGAGACCGAGGTGCCCAAGGGGGGGGGAGTGTGGAGTGGCCCTTTATGTCAATGAAAATATAAAAGCTACAGAAATTCAGAATACACATAAGGAGCCAGAAGAACTGTGGGTCACTCTGGAAACAGGAAATGGGACAGCCATATGAACTGGGGTTGTCTACAGGACTCCAGACCAGGGGGAGGACATAGACACATTACTGTTAGAAGATATACAAAACATGACAGCTAAAGGGGAGGTTCTGATAATGGGAGACTTCAACATGCCAGATACAGATTGTCAATACCAGCAGGAACATCTGCCAGAACTAGACACGTGGTGGATTCTCTGTAGGGGGAGGGCCTCAAACAAGTGGTACAACAACACACAAGAGACAGGGCCATCCTAGAGCTAGTACTGACTAACAGGGAAAGGATCATAGATCTCCAGATAGAATGTCACATGGGGGCCAGTCACAATCACATTGGTATGGTTCAATTTGGCAACTAGATCTAAATCATCCCATTCCAAGGCAAAAATATGGGACTTCAGAGGAGCTGACTTTGATAAGAATGCCAACAGAGTTAAGCTAGCCCTGACAAAAAGAAATACAGGTGAGGGGGTACAAGCAAAGTGGACAAGCATTAAGGATGCAATACTTGAAGCAGCATCCCACTGTGTTAGAGAGAAAAGGAAGTGCAAAAGAAGAAGGAAACCACTTTGGTTCTCAAAAATAGTAGCAGAAAAGTCAGAGCCAAAAGGCTGGCCTTCAGGAAATATAAGGGAATGCAGCAGGATGAAGATAGGGAGGCATACCAAACTTCCATAAGGGAAGCAGGGAAGGCAGTAAGGCAGGCAAAGGCTCAAACCAAGGAAACACTAGCACAGACAGTAAAAGAAGGTGACAAGACTTTCTATAGATACATTAGTGAAAGGAGAAAGTCCAGAGGGGGTATAGCTAAGATCAAAGGAGATAAGGGGGCATGTGAGGAGGAGGTGGACCATGTAAAAGCATCTATCCTAAATAGAGACTTCTGCTCAGTATTTACTGAAGAGAAGGAAGGGTAGGGCCCACAGCTCAGTACCATGGACACAGCGGGAAGGGAGGTGTGCACTAGTCCCTTCACAAAAGAAAGGGCCCTACAAGAGCTTGATAAGTTCAGGGTGGACAAGGCAATAGGACCTGATGGTATATATCCCAGGGTACTAAAGGAGCTAAGGGCGGAACTAGCAGAGCTATTATCAGAACTGTTTAGCAGGTCTCTGAGCACAGGAGAGGTCCCAGAAGACTGGAGAAGGGCTCATGCGATCCCGCTCCATAAGAGTGGTAGCAGGGAGGAGGCAGGGAACTACAGACCAGTCAGTCTTACCTCAGCAGTGGGCAAGATTATGGAGGCACTCCTTAAGGAAAGGATAGTGCAACACCTGGAATCCGTAGGAGCACAGGATCCAAGACAGCATGAGTTTACAAAAGGAAGGTCCTGTCAAACTAATCTCATTGATTTCTTTGACTGGGTAACCAGAGTGATAGATCAAGAGGGAGCAGTTGATGTCGCCTACCTTGACTTCAGCAAAGCTTTCGATACTGTTCCACATAGAAGATTGATTAATAAGCTGGCTAGGCTCGGGGTGGGTCAGAAGTTGATCAACTGGGTGGCAAACTGGTTGACGGGCAGAAAACAGAGTGGTGGTAAATGGTATACAGTCAGAAGAGATGCAAGTCACAAGTGGGGTACCTCAGGGATCACTGCTGGGGTGAGTCCTCTTCAATATCTTCATCAGTGACATTGCAGATGGACTGGATGGTAAGGTTTGTCTCTTTGCAGATGACACCAAGATCTGCAACAGAGTAGATGATCCAGATGGGGTGGGAAGAATGAGAAGAGATCTGGATAAACTAGCAAAATGGTCAGAAGAGTGGCAACTGGGGTTTAACACAAAGAAGTGCAAGATCATGCACATAGGGAAGAGAAACCCTGAAGCCACCTACAGGCTGGGAAGGGAGTTGCTGGCAGCCGCAAGGGAAGAAAGAGACTTAGGCATCATTGTCACTGATGATCTGAAATCATCCAAGCAGACCATAAAAGCAGTAGGTAAGGCTAGGGGGATGTTGAGGTGTATTAGTAGGGGTACCACAAGTCGGAAGAGGGAGGTAATAATTCCTCTTACTAGACACTGGTTAGGCCCCATCTGGAGTACTGCATGCAGTACTGGAGGCCGCATCTTCACAAGGGCATTAACCACATTGAGGCAGTCCAGAGAAGGGCAACCAAAATTGTGCAGGGACTGCAACAGAAAACATATGAGGACAGATTAACGGAGCTCAATATGTATACCATAGGGCAACGGAGGGAGAGAGGTGATATGATCGAAACATTCAATCACCTTAAGGGCATTAACAAGGTGATAGAGCCTAACATGTTTCAATATAAGAAAAATAGCAGGACAAGAGGACACAGCATGAGATTAGAGGGAGGCCTATTAAAGGGTAATGTAAGGAAGTTCTTTTTCACAGAAAGGGTAGTGGATGCATGGAATGGCCTACCTCAGGAACTGGTGGATATGAATACAGTGCAGGGCTTCAAACAGGCATCGGATAGGCATAAGGGAGCAATAGAGATGAGTATGAATAGATAGGCCATTGACAGAGCAAAGACCAATGGCACATTCATAAGATAGAAAAAGAAATGGGCAGACTGGATGGGCCTTGTGGTCCTTATCTGCCATCAACTTCTATGTTTCTATGTTTCTGTGTTTCTGTGATCTGAGAGTGCTCATTACAGGGTTAATGAACAACTCGGCACAGTGTAGGAAGGCAGCTGCAAAGGCCAACAAAATGTATTGCAAGGGGTATATCCTCGAGGAGGGAGGAGGTGATTCTGCCATAGTATAGGACATTAGTTAGACTGCACCTGGAGTACTGCATGCAGTACTGGTGCCCACATCTGAAGAGGGACATTAAGTTACTGGAGGGGGTGCAGCGCAGGGTGACAAAGATGATCAAGGGGCTGAAGGACTAATCATATGAGAGGAGGCTGAGGGAGATGAACATGTACTCGCTGGAGGAGAGGAGGGACAGGGGGGACATGATTGAAACCTTTAAGTACCTGAAAGGAATAAACAAGACAGGTACAGAGGAGCTGTTCAAAGTAAGGGAGGGGAGGAACACCCGGGGCAATGATATGAGACTGGAGAGAGGAAGGTTCAGGAGGGAGATGAGGAGATACTTTTTTTCCAGAGAGGGTGGTAGCTGGGTGGAATGCATTACCAGCAGAAGTGGTATCCAGTAGAACAGTGGACTGTTTCAAAATGGGCTGGGACAGGGCAAGGGGGAGGGTCAATGGAGGGGCAGCTGTAGAACAAGGGATGCTAGCTGCACATTCGAGCAGACTTGATAGACCTCTAGGCCTTTATGTACTGGCAAATTTCATATGTTCATAGTTTGGGGAAGCAAGGGACGCCATCTTGGCCACGTGGTGGCAGCCATCCTCTGGAGAGACCGTGGGGCCGAGTTTAAGGGGAGATGAAAACAGCAACTAGAATGCTCTACATTGGGGAATTTTTTCAAGTTGCACAGAGGGAATTCTTTAAAGGGGCGGAGGCACAATAAGGGGAGGAAGGACAGCCTACCATATGAATTCACTGGTTTAGATGAGGGGGTTTCAGGGTCAAATTACAAGATCAGGAGGAGATCACCACACAGCTCAGAAACCCCTCTATCTTTTGTTGCTTCTCGTACTGGCTTACTAGTTACTGTTGTCTATTGCATCTAGAGCTGTTCTGGTTAGGTCACCCTCCCAGAAGTATGAGTTTTGGGGTTGAACAACAGCTTGAGAGGCCCCAGGCTGTGGGTGCCTGCTCTTGGGCATAGTCGGGCAGTGCTCACCCTTTTTACCAGATCAGGGTGGTAGGCAATAGAAAAAAAAAGACGCTTTTGAACCATGCCTGAAACCGTGTGTTTACCACCCGTAACAGTTGCAATTGTTTTTCATTGGTGGGACAGCAACGCTTTTCAGGCTGTTTTTTGTGATCTCAGGGATATGATGTGTTGGCTGCCTCCGTAAGAGCCACCTGGGGAAGGGTGGGGTACTGGGGGGATGAGGGGCTGAAGCACAGTTTGTTGCTCAGATGCCAAACAATTGCTAACTGTTTTTTCATGTTGTTGCAGCAATATATTTTGCAGATTGACAAAATGGCGCCACGAAGAAGACAACCAGGAATGAAGCCATGCGGCAGTGGGCCCAGATGATGGAGCAAGCCAAGAAAATCATGGATGCCTAGGACGAGGACCAAGGAGGGTCGTGGCCTGGCAGACGGGGGAGAAAACGGAAGGAGGGGGGCACAGATGGGACAGGGAGGCGGCCATGGGGGGAAAAAGCAGGCCTGGGATGGGTTGATACCTGACACCCCGGATGACCTAAGGCCTGTCCCCTCCTCAACCCCATTTTCTCCACTGGCTGAACCCTGGCTGACAACTCTCAACCACGCTGGCACCAGCACCCCCACACAAGCCCAGCCCCTGGCATCAGAGGGAGGAGCAAGTGCCCCGGTACAGCCCTCACCTCCTTCCGAACCAGTTTCATTGGCAAGCTTGATGACCTCTGGGACTACAGGCCCCATACAAGCAGGTACATCAGACAAAATGGTGGAAGGGACTATTAAGGAATATGTGGAACAGATGTTGGGTGCCATGGGGGATGGCGGGTGGTGTAGTTAGAAAAAGCTCTTCAAGAAATTAAGAAAGGGAAAGAGGGGAAGGGTCAGACAGAACTGGTGGCACAGCACCCTCCTGCACAGAGTAGAATGGACAGGGGTTCCCAGGGGGTGTGCTTGGGCAGCCATAGTCCCATAGCCACTGAGGGGAAGATTTGAAGGGGTGAATATGTTGACATGTTTTCGCTAGCAACCAAGGAGAGTGTGAAGAAACAGGAAGAGAGGGAGAATAAGTGGGGGGAAGGCATGGCCACAGAGGTCATGCTGTTGAGAAAGGGGGACGGAGACAAGGCAGAAAAGGGGAAGACATAGGACACATGGACAGTGGGGTTCACCCATTTCAGCGAGATCATGCAGGAGAAGAAGCCCGAACTGCAGAAGCCTCTTCTGGCCTATTTCCTGATTGTACACAGTGCCTACAAGATGAGGGGGGATAATAACAGGACGCAGATGGCCACGGATGGTGATGTCCATTGGGACACCCACCATTCAGACATCTGGTTTGAGACCATGGCAGTACTGGGGGGGTGGAGAAGGAGACTGGGGCAAATCATCTGGCATGAGATAAAAATGCTGTTGGGGTTTCAATAAGCTGTACTGCTCCTGGCCCAACAGTCATTTTCAACACACATGCTCAAAATGTGGAGGGGAACCATCCTGTATCAAAATGCAGGACCCACCCAGCCTACACTGGGAGCCCAACTCACAACCAACAGCCCTTTCAGGGGGGCCACTCAGGCTTTCAGGGGGGATGGGGCACTGGCAGCCGAGGAAGGGGTTTCAATGGGAATCAGGGGGACAAGTCCCTGGCAAGACAGGCCATTGGCGGGGAGGGAAGGTCAGGGGGAGGGATGGGTTTCGTTTAGCTGCCACCCCAGTGAGAGTAGAAGTCCTTAAAGCCTGGCTGATTGAGTACCCTGACAAGCGAGCAGCAAGGACTCTAGGGCAGGGATTCCACAGGGGGTTTAGCCTTTGTTACAGCAAGCAGTGGGTGGCCACACAGGCAAAAAAACCTGCTCTCAGTGAAGGGGCACGAGGACCTCCTCCACAAGAAAACTGACAAGGAGGTGAAGGTGGGGAGAGATTAGGGCCCATTTGCAGGGCCCCTTTTTCCCAACCTTAAGATCCCCCCACTGGGCCTGGTACCCAAGAAACAGTAGGGTGAATTAAGGGTGATTCATCACCGGTTCTACCCTGTGGGGGAGTCGGTGAATGACTACATCAGGGAGAAGGATATCAAAGTGTCATACGTGATGCTGGATGAAGCAGTTAGATGGATCCAGGTCATGGATACACTGTGGTTATCTAAAAACAACATTGAGGTGGCTTTCCACCTTCTACCAGTGAGACCCAATGATTGGGACTTGCTAGGTTTCCGGATAGGGGGCGATTATTACTTCGACAAAGCCATGCCGATGGGCTGTTTGATTGTGTGTGCAGCTTTCAAGACTTTCAGCACCTGGTTGCAATAGGTTTTTCAAAGGGAAGTCGACACCAGGGCAGTCCTACATTACCTGGATGACTTCCTACTGATGGGGTGGGACACATGGAGGTGAAAGGAATGTTGGAACAATTTGGGGCAATGTGGCATACCATGGGGGTACCACTGGGACCAGATAAAACTGAGGGCCACAGTTGGTCCATTGAATTCCTAGGGATAGAGATTGAAGCAGCAGCAGGGGTCTTCAGGTTATTGCAGGGAAAAATCCTTCACTTGAGGGAACTGTTGAGGGTAGTTCAGGGCTAAAGGAGAGCTCCCTTTCGCATGGTGCAGCAACTAATGGGTCATTTGAACTTTGCATGTTAAGCCATTGTGCCAGGGCAGGCATTTACATGCCGCCTGGTGCAAGCAATGAAGGGGGGCCAACATGCTACACCATTGGATCGACATCAAGAAGGGCATGAGGGATGACCTGGGGGTGTGGGAACAGTTTTTGTATCAACACAACGGCATTACATTTTGGCAGGATGACTGAGTTTTCAACACTGATCTGCAGCTATATACTGATGCATCTTGGAGCCTTGGAATGGGGGCATATTTCAAAGGGAAATGGATCTCAGAACCCTGGCACTGAGGAACCAAAAAATCAGGTTCTGGTGTGACAATCGGGCTGTAGTGGAGGTCCTGAACAAGCAGACGGCTAGATCAGAGAGGGTGGTGAGGGTAATGCGGCAGCTAGGCTTGCAAGGACTGAAGCTAAATCTATCCTTTAGGGTGAGGCATATTGAAGGGGCACAGAACATCAAAGCTGATAGCCTTTCCTGCCTACAGAAGAAATGTCTCTGGGCTGTCGCCCCAGAGGCAGAGTGACACAAGACCCTGGTTCCAGAACCAACCTGGAAAATTGAGTGGAAGAAGCACCAGGAATATTGAAGTCATATGAATCATCCTGGCAGACTTTTCAGACCTACCATGAGAGGCTGGGAGCCCAGGTAAGTAGATCGGTGATGGAGGACCAGATAGCCAGGTTCATAGTGAAGAGTTGGAAGGAGGAGATGGCAGTTTCGACCATGGAAGTTCACTTGGCTGTGGTGGGCACTATGTGCACCCTAAAAGGCTGCAGGGACCTAGTTAAAAGCAACCTGGTTAGGATGCTGATGCAGAGCTGGCAACAGGTGCAGGGAAAGGATCTGGACCAGTAGACCGATATCAGAACCCCTGTTGGAGTGGGTGGTAGCAGCATTGCTATCAGTGTGCTGATCCTCCTTGGAGACAATGGTGCTCACCACAGTGTTCACCACCATATATTATGGAGCTTTCAGGGTAAGTGAGGTCATAGGCACAGGGTGAGCCAGGGATGGGGGGTTCCAATGGGAGGACCTTCCTTATTCAAAGAATACAATTCAATTGATGGTTAGATGGTCCAGGACAGACCAAACTGGGAAGGGAAGGGGGAGACGGTACAGCTGGAGGTTAAGGATGTGTCCCATATATGTCCGGTCATGTCTTTATGGTGGTATGTAGCAGGGAGAACAAGTCCTGGGTCACCAGTGCCCAGACTGCAGCAATATTGCAGAACAGCCTGCCCTTTTTGGGTTAAGACCCTGCCAGGTACTCCTCCCACTCATTTAAAATTGGGAGGGCCTCCCAGGCTGCAGCTGAGGGTGTGATGGTGGATAACATCAAGAAGTTGGGAAGACGGAGGTCTGGTTGTCACAAAACATATATTAGGCAACTGTCTGAGTCATACTAATGCTGTTTTCTTTGTTCCCTTGCAGGTGAAGTGACTGAGAGTTGTCCGCTCTCAAGAGTTATGGAGTTAATAAAAAAAAAAAATATGAAATTTTATTAGATAGATATTTATAAGCGAGGGCGGGGGAAAGGGTCGAGCCCCACCTGGTACCTTACACTTCCTGTTTTTTATGTTTGCTCAGGTGAGAACTGCAAGCTGCAGGTGTGGATCTGCAGCCATTAATTCATTTATAGGGCAGAAATGGAGAGCAGCGGTGAGAGCAGGGGGTGTCACCTTTATCATGACTGGAACAAGGTGCAGTTACAGTGGCACGGCATCAGAGGAATGCATTGGGGACAGTTGCTACCATTTTTACAAGACTTATGGAGATACCTGCCTGCACCTGATCTACTGGTCATCCACCTCAGGGGCAATGACTTAGGCACATGCCCATGGTTGGACATTTACCTACAGATTAAAAGAGACATGGACACTGTCAGGGGATAGTGGCCGGGTTCCACATTGTTATGGTCTGAGATACTTCCCAGGAGGGTGTGGCGGCATGCCCAAAATCATAAGGCCCTGAGGAGAATGAACCATAGGTTGGCAGGGCTGTTCCTCAAAATGGGGGTGGGCATTAGGTGCGAGAGTATAAGGGAAACTGAAGTGGGGTACTATAGGTCTGATGAGGTACAACTCTCAGACATGGATTTGGATCTATTTACTGCTGAAATTGGCCTAGCAATAGATGGTTGGAGGGTGACAAGAGGTATCAGGAGTGGTAGGGATAGACTATGGGACTAGAAAAGGTGGGTGAGGAAGAGGAAGAGGAAGAATGGGGGGAAGACCACTATCCAACACAAGCTGGAGGTTGTCTGTTGGGGATATAAGGGGAAGGAGAACCTGGCCTGGGGTTTTTACCAGGGCTGGGAGTGAGTGTAGGTGGGGGTCTTGGGGACACCCAGAGGCTCCAGAAGAGGGCACAATGTATACACATGAGCACAGAACCATAGAAGGACAAAGGAAGGGGCTGGGATTTACATTCAGCCCATACAAAATTGGGGGACCGAGGTCTACATCTGGTTCCAGGGAAAGGTCAATGATTGATTGTATGGCAAATTAAATGTAAATTATAATTATGGTGGTGTTGGATGGGATCTGAAAATTTGTATTGGCATAAGGAAGCCAAAACTTTGAATGATTATGTCATAATAAATTAAGCTGACTAAACACCAGCATTTTAATGTGTGAGACTCTTATTGGGGAGGGTCTGATCTGAGGACAAGGGAACTTGCCCTCCTCTTAGAAGGACAAGGCTAGGTGTCCTCAGCAGCCCTCCCAGCAGCTGGTGCCAGCATCAGTAAGTTGAAGGCAAGGGGGGCATGGGGTGGGGACAGGTGGCAGGCAGGTACAGGAGCAGGGGCTTAAAAGACAGGTGGCAGGCAGGAATTGGACAAATGAGAGAGAGAGAGAGGGTGGATGGGAAACAACAAAAAGGGGCACCAGCTGCAGCAAGCCCTTTCTGCTTGCTGGCTGTATACTGCTGGGTGCTTTTGGCCCACCGCCCGCCCAGAATAGGAAAAAAAGGAGTCTTTTGTTTGGGAAAGAGAAACCTGATAAGGCCAGTCAGATGGGACCGGAAGGACTGCTGAAGGTGGACAGCAATGTTTTTCAGTGGGAGATATAAGAGGAGGGAGAACCCGGCCTGGGGTTTACACCCCAGCGAATGAGTGTAGGTGGGGGCCTCAGGGACACCCAGAGGCTTCAGAAGAGGGCACAATGTATACACACAAGCCCAGAACCATAGAAGGACAAAGGGAGGGGCTGGGATTTACATCCAGCCCATAAAAAATAGGGGGACTGAGGTCTACACCTGGTCCCAGGGAAAGGTCAGTGATTGAGTGTATGGCAAATGAAATGTAAATTATAATTATGGTGTTGTTGGATGAGATCTGAAGATTTGTATTGGCATATGGAAGCCAAAAATTTGAATGATTATGTCATAATAAATGAAGCCGACTGAGTGCCAGCATTTTACTGTGAGAGGCTCTTATTGGGGAGGGGCTGATGTGAGGACAATTGTCCTCTGTTACATATGTAGTAACATAGTGCAGTTGCCTTTAGTTGGCAAATAAGCAGCAAGTCATTGGCGTGGATTTGTGATATTCTAATATTTCATCTGTTTGTTGGCACCTTTGAATATTATCAGTACACGGTAGAACTAAAAACTATTTATCTGTTTACAGCAAAAAATATCTTTATTTTTACTGTATCCTGAAATGCAGACTTGCTTGCATATATATTTAGTCCGCTTTCGGACTTCTATGGTGGTGTATCTTTTTTTTTTTATTCAGAAGAACGTTGCTCTCCTTCCTTTATATTATTTAGAATTCTAACCTTAGGTATTGTACTGTTTTATACCAATTTACTGCATATATAATTTGGTAAATGCAGTGTACCATTGACTGTAGTTGAAACAAAGTTTGTTCTCTGTTATTTCATTACTATAGTTATGGTCATATTTATCCTTTCATTACATTTACACGGGAAGCACATGAATTGTGTTCTTTTATGATTGTGAGTACATCTTGTAACTGTATGGACATATTAGCTTCCACTACAACCTAAGGCTACCAGTAAATGACCTCCCAGTACAGACTTCATGCATTCAACGATGTACATCAAATGAGTAAAAAAATGAAAAAAAATCATAACAATTGAAGGAAAAAAAACTCAAAAGAAAGTATATGCATGCAAAAAGGGAATGTTTCATGATATCAGCAGTTCAGTGGGTCAGAACAACTGTTTCTGCATCCCTGTCTTGACAGCACAGACATGATTGCAGCTATTACCTTGACAGGTTAGTTCACACTGAATCGTGGTAGGTTAATTGACACTGAATCGTGGTGCCTACTTTATTTATATGATTATATGACGGAATTACTTTGCTACTATTCAGAATTGTGGGTTATATGATTCTGTGTCTATAACAACTCATTAGCATTAGTGGTTTATGATGGCAGGAAGAAAATGTTATAGGTCTTCACAGTCTGGCAGCTTTACAGTAATGTCGGGGTTTTAGTTGACATATTTATCTCTTGAAGTAAGTGATTTTACTGTTGTCTCACAAATGGCCACATTTCTGTACATGGTACTTGCTTAACACAGACTCCATACCGGAGCTCAGAAGTTACTCCAGTGACAATGACAATACAGTTACGCCAATTGTTTTGCTAAAGGCGGTAGTGATTTCAGTTGTGAAAATAATAAAGAAAAGTACATTGACTGCATTACAAAATTCATAAATGTGTTTTCCATTTTATTAATTATATATTTCAAATGTTTTTCAGGAATGGCATACTGAGCTGGCAACACTCAATAGTACATTTGATGATTTTGGGGAGTGAAGGTGGTGCGAGATGAAATAACAATATAAATATGAGTAAATTAACAACTGAGGGGAAACAGTGTACATTCGTGGAATAGATCCACAGTTTAAAGCAAACCTTGGTACATATGTTTTGTATTAATAAATATTTTATTCCACAGTAAATAAATTAAATGAAGAAGAATGATCCACTGCTGCAGTATCAAACATGAACCAATAGCAAAGTACTAAAAATGAAAGCTTTAATAGAGACCCTGTGTGACAAAATACAATTTGTTTTGATGAAAAGAAAGAGTTGTTAAGCTATTGAATCTGTAAACATTTTACTGTTTCTATTTCTTCATCAAGGTGTGCTGTGGTTGTTATTTGTTCCATAGTGTGGTAGATAACAGTGGCTCTGGCGTAGGTAAGAGATCATGCAGACTTAGTTCTGAACAAATGAATGTACAAGCTCTTATGTTTTCCAATATTTGATTGCACTTAGTGTATACAGCATTGGCATTCATTTACAAACACAGGAGCATAATGAGAGTAGTGACATCCCCAATAAAACACACAACCCCAGCATGAGACTAGTGGTATGTTCATGACTGCTGCATCTGCAGATGGTGTTGTGTCGGTGGTGTTAGCTTGGGTGATCTGGCCAGTGGCCAGCTGGAATGCATCCAGTTAGAGTATGTGTCAAGCAACTACTATGTAAGGAATCATAATAGTTTGTGAGACAACTGGAAAATCACTACATTCAAGAGATAAAAATTTCAACTAAAACCCCAGTATTACAGTAAAACTTCCAGACTGCGAATACCTATACAGCTTTCTTCCTGCAATCGTAAACCACAAATTTAATGAGTTCTTATGAATACAAAAATATATAATCCAGAATTCAGAATAGTAGGATAGCAATCCCATCATATAAATAAAACAGACACCACAATTCAGTGTCAACTATCCAGTCAAGAGAGGGGTGCAGAAACAGTTGTTTTGACCCACTGAACTGCTGCTATCATGAAACAGCTTCATTTTTATTTTCAGCTGCTTATATAGTTTGAATAATTATGAACTAATAAGGATTGATTTGTTTCATTTCTTCCTCACTCAGTGATCAGCTGTTCTAGTACATCAACAGCTCACACTCTGGAAGGAAGTGCAGCATGGACAGAACAGGTGATTGCCATCCCAACACATGAACGAGCATGTCCAGCAGCTCTGTGACATTTGCAGTACTCGGCACATGAAGTCCGAGTGTATTTTCTTTAACTGATGTCACACAGTTCTACCTTCCAGTGTTTTTTTTTCCTGATGGCTTCATCTGACATACCTCTCAGGAGTTAAAATATGCCAGTACATCTATGCCTGTGCTACCAACTATGAAATAATGACACAAACATTAATTCACACAACAGAGTTTATTACACAGCTATGTAAAATCCCTGTATGGAAAAGAGGAATTAAAGTGAATACCTGCTCTTTAATGGTGGGAAGATGGAACGAGTGCTGTGCACCCCATTCACGCACAGTATGGTACCAACAGACCCCGGTGTCCAGTGTCTCCCCGTCCCCAATCACCTGTCTCCCCCACTCTCACTCTCCTGTAAAAGAATGTAAAACACACTCCCTGGTGTCCAGTGGTCCCCCTTCCATACCCCTGGATTGCCCTGTAGAAAAATAATAATGATAATACATGTCCCTGGTGTCTAGCATGCCCCCTCCCTCTCCCCAATAGCCCTGTATGAAAATAATAAAAAAACTATTCCCTGGTGTCTAGCATACTCCCCTTCCCGAATTGTCCTGTGGAATAAAAACATCTAATACCCTGGTGTCTAGCAGACCCCCATCGCCCTACCCGAAAGGTACTACCCCACCACCCTGACCCCGAGATGGTGACTGTCACAGCTCTCCACCCTCCACCATGAGCAGTTGCCGTCTGAGTGCAGCTGTCAATGAACACCTACTGTAATGTCAGCTGATGTTACAGTAGGTGTTCACTGACAGATGAGCTCAGATGGCAGCCAGCCATGGTGGTAAGTGGAAGGCTGTGCTGGGCGCCATCTCAGGGCTGGGGTGGGGGTCAGCTAAACACCAGGTTATTGGGTGTTTTTATTCCACAGGGCAAGCTGGGAATGGGGGTATGCTAGATACCAGGGAATTGCTTTTTGTTATTTATATAAAAGTTCTAAACCCCACATATATCTCTGTTTTTGTTCAATGTGTAAGAATATCAATTTTTCTTAAAATTCAGTTTGCATTTTTTTTTCAACAAATCATAGAAGATATGGAAAGAAATGTTATTAGTATTTTGGTGTCATTAATACCTGGTGCCCTTAATAGGAAAATCATTTGTGGGATTGTCTCTGACTACCATGCAGCATGCTACCTGCTTGGTCTTCCCAATGCTGAGTCTCAGGATCATGGGACCAGGGAAAGAGTGAAGAGGAGCTCTGGCTCTCATGGGGCTCTAAGGTGCATATTAAAGACAGACCCTTGCTTTCAATTGTTGTTTTGTTGTGCTTGTTTATTTCTGTTTGAGGAAGTGCAATTTTCATGTTTATAAATTTGTAAGAATTACACCACTTACTTTATTTGCCCTAATGATTGCTATAACAGTCGTGATAATGTTCCTTGCTTTCAATATTGCTCCATATCGTGTTTGTAATGCCATGTTTCAAAAGAAATCTGACTGACTGAAGGAAAAGTTGCACCCCCCATCACCTATTTCCTGCAAAATAGAAACTAGTAATAGTTTATGGGCTCTAGAAGAAAATGTCATGTTCCATATAGTTAAGCAAACCTTTTCTATAATGGCAGTATATATTCATATGCTTGATTCAGCTTGGAAGTTCGTGAAAGTCCAAACATGTTTTCCCCAAGGATTTCATTACAGTTATTTTATATAATGTGCAGTGCATCTGTTCACATAGGTCCAAAAGGGTCCTGCGTGAATGAGGATATGATTCCACTATCTCAAAAAGAAAGGAAATTATTTTCAAAATACTACGTTAATGCAAATGTTAGGGTACCTTAATGCAAAAAAAAAAGTGAGGGAATGGGGTGTTACGGTTTCCAACCTTAACTCTCCACCCCCACCCTGTAGGCAGCAACAGGAAAAAACATTATGGTTTCACCTCTCTTGCGTCTTTGCAAATCATGCATGGGGTGTGCCTTGGAGTTGTCAACCCTAATGCTCACCCCATTCTCATATACTGTATCCATTTGAGCTTATTTACTGATGGGATGGAATGGAGTGAGCGTTAGGGCTGACAACTCCAAGGCACACCCCGTGCATGATTTGCAAAGACACAAGATAGGTGAAATGGTAATTGTTTTTCCTCTTGCTGCCTGCAGGGTGGGGGTGGGGCTTTAGGGTTGGAAACCCTAACACCCCATTCTCTGACTTTTTTTGTAAGGCACCCTAACTGGTGCATTAACTTAGATTTTTGCAAAGAATTCTTATTGCTTGGTTGCATTTGTATGTAACATGTTGATTCATCTTTAGGTGCTTTGTAGTTGTGGCTCTGAGTCGTTCCTGGAAAAGGGCCTTTGGCTCAGTGTACTTACCGAGTAAACCAGCAAATAAATAAAACCATATCACTGGGATACCCCAATATATGAACTACATTCCTCACATAATGTATTAAATATACTGATAAAAAGAAACAATTGGTTAGAGCAAGCATGCTTGAACAGTTCCCATTTCACTGAGAGACACATGCATACAGACACATTTAGACACAAACACATACTGCACATCAACATAAAGATGCTCAGACACAGGCACCAGGATATACAGACAAATATACACAAAAGCACAATTTATTAGGCTATGCCTAACATGACCCTGAGGAAGCAGTGCTCATCCTCTGGTAGGGGGAGTTACTTTCTTCAGGAGCTGTGTGATGTTCTTCATTACCTATCTGGTTGTAGATGCAAAAGGGAAACCACAAGGAAGACACAAAACATCTCTGGGGCATGTGTGCATCAGCTTTTTTCCTTCTCTGTAAGTAGAAGAAGTCAGAATACCTGCAGGAAAATATGGAGTTTGATTTTGATTGTAGCCTGTGTGTCCCGTCCTTTCCCATTGCCTGCAGATAAAGCTTGGCCATAGGCAGGAGACACTGCATTTCCTCAGGACCTGCATGCTATTTAAGCAATAAGGTACAACAGGGTGTGTGTTATTGTCTAATAACATCACTCCTGGGGTGGGTTGAAGCATGAGTCACAACCGAGTGCTTCCACTACCCCAGGAGTGATGTTATTAGACAATAACACACACCCTGGAGTGTCTTATTGCTATTATACAATGGATCATTTTAAAAATAATAATAAAAAGCTTTAAAAAAATTGTAACATTTTTGTTTTTATTCTTTTTTGAACTGGAGCCATATTTTGGTAATATGAGAAAAAGTAGTCCACTAGATGATGCTGTTCCTTATACTGTGGGTTTCATGTAGATGTGTCCCCCCACCACCATACGCACACACACTCATTGTTATGTGTGGTGACCTTTGACCTAACAAGAATCTGTGTGGTTCCCCAGCTTGTCCTGGGGCCTGGCAAAAATATATATATTTTTTTTTTGTCTCCCCTATGAAAACTAACAGAGTAAAAATGAAAAAATAGCAGAGCCGCCTGGAAATTTCCAGTTTCCATGTTCGCTCCATAACTGGACATCATCGGAATGTGTGAGTTACGGAACTGTTCTGGTTTTTATTGTTAAAGTGGTTTATTTGAATGGCTAGTGTATGTGGCTTTGGTGAGAGACTGCCTTGGGCTTCAAAAGAAAGTGTGTTAGGTATGGAAATGGCCGAGCACGCGCGTTCTACTAGCGTGGGGCAGCGTCTGAAGTGAAAGAGATGGCAGCTGTTTTCCTTTTTTTTTTTTGTGAAGCCGACAGCGTTTATGTGAATTCCCGAGACACCCAGGCACTGAAGTTTGTGTGTGTTTGTGTGGGGGGTAAGCCGTGTCAGCTTCAGGGTATCGTCGGCTTCACGATGACTTGCGTTGGGAGGGAGGAATTTTACTGTGATGTGGTCATTTGTGTGCGTGGTCTTAATACAGTGATGTTATTGTGTAATATCATCACTTTGCCAGGTACACACTGGACCAATCAGAATAGAGGAATTTTCCTTGCCATTGTATAATAACTATTACTGAACATAAAGCTAAAACAGTGACAGTAAGTCAGAGATAATTTTGGGAGAGGGTGGTATGTCCTGGTCACACTATTCCTGATTCATGAGCTCTAAGAAGAATACCCATCTGAAAGAAAGAGCTGAGTGTATGGGTAGCAGCTTCACTACCTTTTGTAAGAATGGGGAAAACATGTTGGTTAAGGGCAGACTTATAAATGGTTAGATCTAAACTTTAGGTTGACTTATGTTCCATTTTGAATAAATGAGAACAATGGGTTATTCTGACACATGCTGCATCTTCCAAGATGCAATTGAGAAATGTCAAGAACTAGTGGCATAGGGCCGGCCCAGTGGTGCTGAAGTTTGAGGCACTGCACACCACACCTCGTGCCACACTGGCGACCCAGGTTCAGGAGTGAGCTTCGGCACCATGGGTCGGCAGGGGAGGAATAGGATTGAGCACCCAGTGGGCTGCTGTCCTGTCCCGGGGGAGGGCATTGGGTAGTCCGTCGCTCCAATGGTCCCTGGTGGAGACTGGGGGTTGTTGCAGAAGCTCAGCTGCATGTCATAGCATGCCCAACACTGGCAGGGTTGCCATGCGCTAAGCGTTGGGGGTGGGGATGGGTGAGGAGAAAACGTGGAAAACACCCAGCTGGAGGGATAGGCGATGGCACCCTTCCTCCATGCCCAGCAGTGGATCTGGCTGGGCAGGACCCTAATCACTCCTCCACATGGCTCCGACCTGTTGCCAGAGTCTGAACTGCATGGAGCCTAAGTAAGTGGCAGGGCTATCCTCCCTGGGCTGGCTAAACCAGTGGTACTAGCAATGGGAGGGGAGAGAGAGAGAGGGGCACAGTCCACAGTGGATCTCAGGCAGGCAGGCACAAGGTGGGGATGCCTGAGAGAGTTCCCCCCAGCTAAGATGGGGAGGAAAATAAAGTTGAAAAAAAAAAAAGAACTAGTGGCATGAGTCATGAACCACAAGTCACTGCTTCAAGTTGCAAAATTGTTCAAGTTTGTTATATTTGGCAAAAAGATTAAATTTATTTATTTAGTTTGTGTTGACCAGGTAAGTGCACTAGACAAATCCTGCCTATTTTCAGGCATGACCCAGGGGAGGGGGATACAGATGAATGCCAACTGACCCTGAACCAGATTAAGCTCTTGGTAGTATTTGCAGTGAATGAGGGAAATATGGCCAGGTCACCAGGGAAATTCCCCTACTTCCTGTGAGCAGGGGAGACCCATTTTCCAGTGGGACCAAGATGGCAGCTCCCATGGATCCTGGTGTGGAAGTGTTGCAGTCTGTGAGCATGGAGTCCTCCATTTCGTGTGTGGAGGTGCAGGGGACAGGACCTGTTTGGATTTTCTGCCTGGTGCTGTAGACATCGACATTGTTTTCGAAGTTCTACCTCAGCCGGTTGCTTTGGAAACCGGTATGCAGCCTGAAGATTTAGTTTCACTACAGTCTTCAGACCAGGAAAATGTTTTAGACCTTTCTCTTGAGGAAAAATGGCAAATTTTGCAGGCCGAATTGTCTGCTATTGAAGCACAGCTGAATGCAGAGAAACTGCTCTGCAAGGAAGATAAAAAACATAAACGTTTGGGGGATGATTCCCCTGGTAAAGTTACTGGAGGTGTTTCCAAAGTTTTTATTTCTTCCTCTACTCCGCTGGCTTCTTCAGTAGGTGTTTCAGGTCCTCCCGGGGAGCTACGTCATATTGCGGTGACGTGGAAGAAGCTTGGTCCCCGGAACGGGCCCTAGAGGGGGCGGGTTGGTCGCAGGATGCCGCCAGCGTGTGGCAGGCTGACATCGCTCCAATATTAGCAGACAGTGTGTAGGATGCTGTCGAGGAATCGATTATACCTTCTCCTGTGGTTGGGGCTGATTTTGAGCAACAGGAGAAAATGGAGCCTTCAGGTACTGTTTCTTTTTCCCCTCTTTTGACTGTGTCCCCACAAACCTTCCAAACTCCCTCTGTGGACACAGCTCTGCCGCCGGTTGTGGAGTCTTCTGATTTGGATGCTGCCCCTGATTCCCCTTTGGGTGAAAAGACTGATTCTGCCCCGATCTTTGCCAGTTTATTTAAGACGCTTGTGGAACTTGCTAGACGGAGGAACACTGTGCGGTTTAGGTATCTAGGGGGTATGGAGACACCTCCTGATCTTTTTTTTGTGGGGAAGGTCTTGCTAAAACAATCTTTGCATTTTACCCCTGCAGATGTTTATGCTCTCATTCATGCAGCAGGGGAATCCACTTTTGATATTAGTTTTCGAACCCCAGATCTGTTGGAAAAATTTTGGACTAAATATATGAATTTAAAGACTAACCCCCTGTGGACCCCCTTTCAAATTATTCCTTTAACTAAGCAATCTTTTCGGGTTATCACTGTTTTATTTCATAATGGGGGGGGGGTTAATATTCAGGATATCCTTTACTGGTTGGATAAACGCAGTGAGGTGCAAGGTGTCCCTGAGCCCATTTTAGATGGGGAAGATTTTTGGAACGGGGGTTGGAAAATAAAAATTAAATTACAGTATGAGGGTACAGACTTAAAACACTTGCCAAACTGTCTTTACATTGGGTGGGATAAGGGTTTCATCTTTTACCCCAGGACAAACCCGTAGGTGCTTTAAATGTGGGTCTGCCAGACATATTAGCCCCAACTGTGAAATGTTTAAATGCATTCTCTGTGGTGAATTGGGTCACACGAGTTTCCATTGTACAAACTCTTTGAAGTGTACCTTGTGTGAAGAGGAGGGACATTCCTTTCCAACTTGCCCCAGGGCATCTCATATTACTGCTGATGCAGATTTCACTATCCAAGATTTTTATATTAAAAAATCTAAATCGGTCTCTGGCTTTCGCGGTTTTTCTCCTTCTCCTCATACTGCCCCGGTTGTGGTGGATCTGGATGTGGTCAATTCAGATAATGCTGCTATAGTAGACTCCGAGGTTGGGAGTAGGGATATTACCCTGGTCCCTGGGGATGTCCCTCAGTCTTCTGTTTCTATGGTCCCAGCAAGCCTCCTCCTCCTGTGAGTTATGGATTCCAGGAAGTAAAAGGAAAAAAAGGGGATGAAGGGACGAAAGGGTAAGGCTCAGCCTGGGAGTTCTGTGGAGGCAATTATTCATGACAATCCTTTTCATCCTGTTTGGGAAGGTATATCTGAGGATGATTTAGACTCTGACACTGCCTCTTGGGATTCTTCCCAGGCTGAAGCCCCCTATGATGCTGAATATCCGGATGGTACTGTTGCTAGTTGAACTAGGAGGAGGCGCATGGGTGTGAGTGCCTCCTCTAGGAAAGTACCTTGACTCCCTCGTTGATCTCTGTTATGGGTCTGAGTCATTATGATTTAACTATAGTCTCTCTCAACACAAATAGTGTGTTGTCAGAGCGAAAGAGACTGCCGACTTTTTTTTTATTTTCAGATTTATGTTTTGATGGGTTTTTTTTTCAGGATACCAGGCTACAGTCCCAAACTGGTATTAAGATAGGGAGGGATGCCTGGGTTTGGGGAGCTAGTTTTTGGTCAGGGGGGACTGATCTTTGTAGTGGGGTAGGGATTTGTTTTTCTACTCATAATATTAAAGTTTTTCATTCTGTAGACATTTTCCCAGGTAGAGCCCTCTTGTTGGATGTGCAGCTTCAGGAGATAGATTTTCGTCTCATAAATGTATATGCCCCTCAAACTAAAACTGTCAGGATAGAGTTGTTTAAGCTTATTTTGCCATATCATTTTACGTCTAGATATATACTTTTTGGTGGAGACTTTAATACAAGTAGATTGTTTTGGATAGGGGTCCCAGGGTCTCTAAACTTTATTGCAATTCACAGTACCTTAATCAAGTGTTACAATTGACCCGGGCTTGTTGATGCCTTTGCCTTTTCGGATATCCCTAAGCCCCCCCATATCTTTTTTAAGGGCCTTTTATCTACCCGGATAGATTTTTGGTTTTTATCCCCTCATTTAACTATTAGGCATAAATCTGTGACACCTGTTGCTACTTCTGACCACGGTCTCTTTGTTGTTTCTCTCTCAGATCTTGATGTTACTGTTAGAGGGAAGGGGTATTAGAGACTAAATTTAAGTTTGATGGCAATTGATGACATCTGGGAGGGTTTTCAGGCCCTGGTACAAGCCAGACAATCTGTAACTTTTCTATATGATTCTTTGGCAGACTGGTGGTCAGATAGTAAGGCCTATTTTCATAGATACTTTCAATTGATGAGTAAATTAAATGGTACAAAACGAAAGGAGGATTATAAGGTTTTACAAGAACAACTTGCATTTTTGCAGTCATTACAGGTTTTTACTGGGACTTCTTATGTTGATCAAATAGAACAGATTAAGTATAACTTGACAAGTTTGCAATATAATAGGATGAAATCCTTAGAAGCTGAACAAAAAAGGGGATGCACTGAGAAACTGGGCAGTGTTAATCCTTTTGATTCCTGCTTGGCTCAACGTCACCATAAGGTCATGTACTCCCTTAAATCTAAGGATGGGTCTGAGAAATTTGGGAACTTGGATATCATGAAGGAAGTGAAAAGTTTTGTAAAGTCTAAATTTTCTTCTGTAGCTATCCTTGAAACAGAGGTGTTTAATTGGGTGGGTTCTTGTGATTTGGCACAAATCCCTGACTCTCTGAAATCTTTTTTAATTGCCCCTGTTACTGAACATGAGTTGGGTTCCATTATTTCTAGTTTAAAACCAGGGGTAGCTCCAGGGCCTGGTGGCCTACTGAATGAGTTTTATAAATTACTTTTTCCATTACTCCCTCTGGGTTTGTTGCAGCTTTCAATTTTTCTGGATTCCTGTGTTTTACCAGGTAGTATGTACACTGGCCTTATTTTTTTCTGTTTAAAACTGGTGATAGATCCCTTTTGGATAATTGGTGGCCCATTACTCTTTTAAATACAGATAGTAAAATCCTGGCGAAATTGTTGTATCATCGTTTAACTTTAGTTTTGGAAGATATAGTCCACCCCACACAGTTTTGTGCTGTTCCTGGGAGAAAAATAGTTGATGCACTTATTTTGCTTAGGGAAATTATGGAAAAGGGATCTGGAGGGGAAGTGAGTGGTTATTTAGTAGGGTTGGATCAAGCTAAGGCCTTTGATACTGTTTGTCATGATTATTTATGCATTGTACTTCAAAGTCATGGTCTTCCGACTATCTTCTTGAACTGGCTTAAGTTATATTACCAACAGGCTATGGTTAAACCTTATGTGAATGGCTGGGTGGGGGCTAGTTGTCTAGTTCAGAGGGGGGTTAAGCAAGGTTGCCCCCTGAGTCCGGCTTTGTATATTTTGGCATTAAATCCACTTTTAAGGAAATTACAGCTTCATGAAGATATTAGGGGTATTTCAGTGCATAGTGGGGATATGGAGGTTAAAAGTATAACCTATGCGGATGATATGTGCCTGGTGTTGGGGGACCAGGCATCAGCAAATACAGCTGCTCAGGAAATTATGCATTTTTCTCTGTTAACTAATACCACTATTAATATTGCCAAAAGTATAGGTCTTCCTATACGTGACTTGATTCCCAAAATTCTGTTTTTTTTGGATGTACAATGTCAGACTCAACCACAGAAATTACTGGGGTTTTTTTTTTGGTATGGGGGACGTGAGTACTTATAATTGGTCTCTTATTATATCAGACGCTAGGGGAAAATTGGAAAGTGGAACTCTTGGCATATGTCCAAGCTAAAAAGAGTATGTATGGTAAAAACCTTTCTATTGCTAATGTTTCTGCATTTATGTGTGTTTTTTCCACTAACTGTACGATTAGAGACTGTACTCTATGGTTTAGTTTTTCAATGTATTTGGGGTAGCCGGCTTAATCCAATTAAAAGAGGGGTTTTGTATCGCCCTATCAAAGATGGTGGATTGCAGATGATTCACCCTATTGTTTTTTTCTTTTCTTTATTTTTGTATCGGAATTTGATGCCAGTGATGGGCGATGGGCCCAAGGTTTGGAACCCCTGGGTTTCTGACCAAACTGACCCATGGCTTCTTTCCTGGGGTATTGAGTCCGCCATTCCAGAACAAAAATCAATTCAGGGCCTCCCTACGTATATGCAGTATATTTTTGGGAAATTGAAGCTATGGCGTACATATTACTAGGAGACAATTATTGACCCTTTCTAGGAAAGAGATGGGTGTATGTGTCTATTGTCTCTAGTTTTTTTAATTGACGTTCCTAGATATTGGATTAAATCTCCAAGTGAAACTGCAATTAGGGGAAAAATGTTGCTTAATCCTAGATTGCAGGGAAAGATGTGCGATGTTCTTTGGTTAAGAGTTCATGACAAACTAAATGTACAGAATAATTTGAAGCATAAGGGATTAGCTAAGACAGTGTGCCCTAGGGATGACATGTGCCATGGGGTTTTGGAAACTGTAGTTCATTTATTTTTTGAATGTCCTTTTATTTTGTCATTTTGGTCATTTCTTTATTCACAGTGGCCTTCTTTTCCTTTTTCTTGTCTAACTAGAGATATTTTGTTGTTGGGTTTGTTACCAAAGAAATGGATTAATTATGATTCAGGAACAGTTCATTTAATCTTATTTATACTCAAGTACCATATATGGCATACGAGATGCCAATTGACTTTATATAAAAGAAGGGTTACTGCTGAACAATTGTTCTGGACTGTATATAATTCCTTTAAAGGTTCAAGGGATTTGGACTTTTGCACTTGTTCACGTTCCCTTTTTCAAGAGAGGTGGCATCATATGGACTGGTTTTTGGATGTGGGGTAGGTCTCTGCACATGAGATGTATTATATCTTTAGGAGGTATTGTCAGGACAATTATTTATGATTTCTTCTACTGCTTATTTTTTATGTTTTATATTTTATTTTTGTATGCTTTCATATTATTTTGTATGATTTTTTTGTTTGAATTTTCAATCTTTTTTCATCAGCTCCGGGGGGGGTTCTAGTATGTAAGCAATAAGACATGACAGGGTGTGTGTTGAACAGATATTACTGCATGCCCAGAGGCCTAGTAAGGCACGAGGCCACTGGCCGAGTGTCTTCAGCCCCTGGAAGTGTGGTAATATCTGTTCAACACACACCCTGGAGTGTTTTATTGCGCTTATAAAATGGTTCTTTTTTTTTTTATATTTGTCACCTTAAAAAATATTATTGAACTGAAAAAAACTGAAATCACTGTTAATTTGAGATAAAATAGTTCTTCCGCCTACTAGGTGATGACATCATTATCTTTTGACACATTAACATTTGTACTGTTGTGCCCCCCCCACGTCCCAATCAAGAGAACAAGTGTGGTTAGGAGAGGAAGTAACAGGTTCTCCCTGACAGGTTGTGCCACTTTCGCAATTAAAAAGAAAAATAAAGGAATAAGGGATGAAGATATGTTTTTTAGTTAAATGTAGTGGGACGGAAGTGCAGTTTGCCATGAGACGGTGTCCTGTTCTGGTCTAGTTTCAATTTTGTGCGGCAGCAAGCTTCAGTCTCTCTGAACTAGAAGAATGCTTTATGCACGATATAACACTGCTGCTCTCCGGTTATGAGTTCTAGCGGAGATGAGGTTGGGAGCGGGATTGTCATCAAGACATTCACTCCCTCGCTTACCAAGACCAAAAACAATGGCGACTTTTAAAAAATGAATGTTCCATTGACACATCTTAACATTCCATTTAGGGGCATTGATTTATTGACCTGTACTTTTTTTTCTCTGTGTGTAAAACATATATGACACTTCGTTTCTAGCCAATCAGAGAGCTTATTTTTACAAGCCCATTTTATAATTCTTTTTGTTAGTTTGGAGACTCTGAAAATGAATTTTCGTATTGATTGTATGATGTAATACTTATTTATGTTTGCCTTTATTTCTATATTATGTTTGTGTGTAGTAACACTTTTTTGTGTATATTTTGATTTCAAGTTTTAATAAAAAAATTCCACTACTCTTTTCGATAAGTGCCATGGGATCTTTAACATCCACCTGAACTACCACCTATCCAGGCAGATGGGACCTTGGTTTAACATCTCATCTGAAAGACAGCACCTCAGAAGTGCAGCACCCATATCATGCTGCACTACAGTGTCAGTACTGGGATATTAACCCAAGTGCCAGATGTGGGAACTGAACCCACAGCCCTCTGATCTCCCGGCCTCAGAGGCCTCAGAAATACAGCCTTGAAAACTGCCTCTTAACTGACCAACTTTTCCATCACTCGAACAAAACTAAAGCAATGCTGTTTGGCACTATAAAATTTGACACTAAAAGGCATGAGCTGCTTAAACTCTTCAATGCTGCAGGAGTCTGTCTTGAGGTGGTGGGTTCCATTAAGTAAATGCTGCCAAGGAAGTTCAATTTAGTACCTGTGAGTATATTTTGATCAGGAACAATCACTTTGACCCAACATTGACTACGTAACAAAGACTGTGCATCAGAAGCTTGGACTGTGGTATAGATTAAGGAAAGCCTGCCTTGCAATATCACATAGCACAATCTTGCCAGTTATTCTGCATGGTTTACCTATACTATTCTCCCTGTTGGCGCTTGAGCTGAGCAAATTCAGGGTACTTTGCAATCATGTTAGCCACTTTGCAACTGGTGTAAATAGGCGAGATCACCACTTCTCTGTCCTCTCCACCTAGATCTGGTCCTCTTTTGAGGGGAGACTGAAGTTCTCATTGCTCTGGCACATCTTCAAAAGTATGAATGCTCCTCCACCTAACCTCAAGAACACTCTCATTGTCAAACCATTGGGGGAGAACCATTTACTCCTCTGCCAAGTCCCTCGTATCAAGATCTAAAACATGGACATCCTTGGGATAAAGATCTTTTAAATGTAGAGCACTGCAACAGTGGAATGCATTACTTCTTAACATCCAGACCTGCAATTCCTTCTCTACCTTGAAAAGCAATCTCAGGACTCTCATCCTTGACAGCAGGTGCTGTGTCTGCTCCTGCTGACCTCTGTTATAAATCTGTACTTCTGTTCTCTGCCATTCTATGACAGTGTAACACTAATGGTCATGTAATGTTGATTGTTCTTATGTATGGGTAATCTGTAGTCGTCTTAAAGTCGGTTTTTATGGGATTGTGAGAAAATTGTGGAATTTTGTGAGAATTCTACTAAATCCATATCTATAAATTTTACCCAGACATACACCTGACTTGCCGTGGACTAGGAAGGAAATGACTGGGTTGAGTGGTACCAAGAGATCATTTTGAGGTGACTCCATAATAAAATTAGTATGAGATTTGGAGGATAATTGCAGGACCATGATGCTAGGGCCAGTAAGACAATTTGTCTGACTGCAGTACAGGTTAAATGAGTGTGATCCATAGTCAAGCACTGCAACTAGAAGGTGGGTCTGACTTTTTACATTGGGATAGGGAAAAGAGATTCTGAGGAAAAGACATCATTTATTGAAATAGGGATGTTCCTAATCGGAAAAATATCCACAGGGGTCTTCTTCAAGGTCTTCATAGCCCTGGGACCTGTGAGGAATGGGAGCAGGCTAATAAAAAAGGCAAGGCAAATGAATTTATTTTTATAGTACCCTATCCGAGGGTCTCAGAGCACTGTACAATAAAGCAATTCATAAATATGAGAGACATTAACAAGCCATAATGTGAAAGACAATAACAAAATAAATACAATAAAAAAATCAGGCAAGCTAACACTTGCTAAGAGTCTGATGTCTGTTAAAGGTGAAGGGTCTTGTTTTTTGTCTCAACAGAGGGCATTTCTTGGGCAAGGAATGGCTTAGAGATGTTGTGAAGTTCTACTTTGTTGGCAAAGTTCTGGCAAAGTTGCAAAATTTGCCTTTGCGAATTACTTCGAGAAGTTCCCACTTGCTACTTAACCTAACTTCACCTGTAAAGGTGGTGAAGTTAAGCAAAGTTGGGCAAATTTAAGCCAATTCACCTAGAAAAAGGGCAAATTTGCCTTGTAAAAACGTTATGAATTCAGCACTTCGCAAATTTCACCAACATCACAGATTAGTTTGTGGAGCGAATTTTATCCACTTCGCCATCTCTAGAATGTCTTTCTGCTCAAGAAGTGATGCAGTTGTGCCAAGAGGAAAGAGGTACTAGTCAAATCAATTGACAGGGCACCAATGGGGATTTAAACTAATATGTAGTGGAGAAAGCTGGGGTAGTAGGTCACCAGTGGGAGGAGTTAGATGCATTTCTCCAAAGAAAAGTAGTGGAGGTAGGTAACACAAGAAAAGTAGACCCTTTGTGAAGCAAGCAAACATAAGGAGACAGCAATTATCCCTTGAAAGCAGGTCATATGAGAATCACAATGACCAAAAGTGACTAGCCTGAGTGCCTGATGCACTTGGAAGTCAAAGTTTATTGGCACTAAAAGAGACCTGGTGGTAAAAGAAATTTAAAGGGGCACCAAGAAGGAGGAATTACAGCTATAGTGAAAGTATAGCTGGGATAGCTAGCCCTTCAGAATAGCTGGGATTCCAGCTATTCTAAAGGAATAGGGTTGACAGGATAATAAATTAATGTCTCTTTTTTTTAAGAGAGAGTTCTATGATAAACAATGAGAACCTCAGGGAGAAAATGAGAATATCAAGGAGAAAAGAAGTTCCAATAAGTCCATCTGGTCAAGCTCAGAGTAGAAAATGCAGGAGGTCAAAATAGTTACCAAGGAAGGCACTACATGACTGCAAACAGCTCAGTTAATCAGATACAATGGTGATGAGTGCTTTGTGAAAGTTAAATAGCATTACTTATTATGCTTTCAGAAATGTTTGAGAAAAAGTTGCCACTTAATAATTTGCAGTAATTTCTCTGTAAACTTAACCTATTATACCAAATTTTTACAACTTTGTTAGGTTTCAGGACATATTGACATAAGGTAGGCATGCTGTCAGATCTATACCTGCAATGGCAGTGGAGTAACAAACATTAAATTTTAGAAAATGTGCACAAACTTTCACAAATAAATTGTGAACTTATGAAACCTTGTGACTTAAATCAGCTTCTAAGACCCTTCTAAAAGGTTATGTATGCTAATTATCAGGTATCAAGGCTGAAAGGACTGCTGGCTCTATGGTGGTGCTGCGGATCCACTTCCATAGCTAATACCAGACAGGATCCAGCACCCAACTTCTAAAACAGCCCTTCTGTAAAGTCCATATTACTGTGCAAATATTTAGTGTTTTACTGTAGATTTAATGTACAGAAACAAGTGCAATATTATCCCCTCAGGAGGACACACTGGAGGACCCACTGGAGCCCACGCTTTTTGCACCACAAGTTCCCATTTCTGCATTTTAAATCTACAATAAAGCACTGAATATTTGCAGAGTAGTATGGACTCTATTGAAATACTGTTTTAAGAGTCGAGTGCTGGATCCTGTCTGCCTTTAATTATCAGGTATCTAGCTCCATAAATAACCATTTCATAAGAAAAGAAATATTTTCACAAAATGTCACAAATAAATAAAATTCCAGATTTTGAAGTCCTATGGGATATAAACTAATCACCAAAATGCTGATAGTTGGCATGCCGCTAGGACAGCTAACACAAAATAAACATGGTGATTGCTACCTTTCTAGCCTGACAAACAGGACCCAGTTGGTGCGAGTAGGGTGTGTCCTATCTAGTCCTCTTGAAGTTTGAACTACAGTCCCCTAAAGCTTAATACTAGGTCCTCAACTCTACTCACTTTTTTCCAACCCTCTACTCTCAGAACCTGCAATAGCAAAAGAATAATCTACGCAGATGATCTGATCATCTATTGCAGTGATAAAAACCTCTCCACAATAAATGTCGACCTAAATAAGAACTTCAGTGCTATGGCCCACTGATTCATACAGCATAGGCACATTGTCAACACCAAAAAAAAAAAGTGTATGCTGTTTGGCTCCAAACAAAGCCTCCTTTAAGTCCACTCCCAATTATACAGACACCCTCAGTAGTTTATCCTCTGAGGGCTCCTGCCTTGAGCAGGTAGTAGACTTCAAATATCTGGGGGTCATGTTTGACCCAGCTCTTACTTTTGAGTTCCACATTAGTGCAGCAGTAAAGAAGGTGAATCAATGCATGTAAGTGTGCTATCGCCTCAAGCACCTCTGGTCCCCCAAAGCCCGACTTGCTATTGCGAGGGGTAACCTCCTTCCCATATTGTAATACTGTTCCCCGGTAATTGCCCTCACATCCCCACAACTACTTAATTGAATAAACACAGCTTATAATAATATCTGTAGATTCATCACCTAAGCCCCATTTCACACTAAACACTGCCAACTTTACCAGTCTCTGGGATGGGTCTCCCCGTCTGATCAAAGAGAGCTACTGTTTGGGACATTCATCTCAAAAACTCTGCAAGCTGAGATAAAATCACCCCTGCTAGGGCTGCTTAATTGTAAATGTAACCGACGTGAATTAAGGTCCTCAAAAAGCCGACTGTTTGAATGTCCCAGGCGAAACACTGAGATGGGTCAAAGAGCCTTCTCCTATGCTGCACCCAAGCTGTGGAACTCCCTCCCGGATAACCTGCAGGCACCTGTCTCACCTTCCACTATCAAACTGCACTTCATAGAAGCACTGTTAACTAGATCATTATGTAGATGTTATACTAAATGACTATGAAAGTCTGCCAGGATAGAGAGTAGGCTAATCTGGACACATGTTTTGTTTTGTTTAACTGTACTGGCCGTAAGCTGCTGTGGGACTAAACAGTTGTTATGTCTCTGGAATCAGTAGGATACTATTTCTTCCATGTCTTGTCTATGTACCTGTATTCACTGCCCATATTTTTCAGTTTGTGATCCTTTTTTGCTGTGACTGTATAATTTTCTTTTGTCATATGTGCCATCTAAATTGCCCGGGTTGTACCTGAAAATGGTCCAAGACTAGTGTACTTACCTAGTTATCAAATAAATAAATAAAAGGATGACTGTGTTATGATCAAATAAACACATTTCAATTATTCCATAAACCTCACAGACTTTTGCTAAAATTCCACAAAAGCAAAATGTACTGATTTTACACTGCCCTATTTATTTATTTTAAAAGGTTTCACCAGAAAAGGCATACTGAGCTGGGTAGCAGCTTGTTTCCAGATGTGTCCTGGGGGGTGGAATGGGAGGACAAGCAAAAAATATACAAAGTACAATACAGCAGGTATGATCAGATGACAGTTACAGGAGTCAATTTGTCACATGCAAATACAAATGAAATATGTTCTCAGTTATTTCATGCAACAGAGGTAGGATGAAATAAAGAAACAGTATAAAGTAAAATAAAGTAAAGTGCCTTGCGGATTACAATTGAACCGGAGGGGAGGGTTGCTCTTGCAGAAGTTTGCAGGATGAAGAGAAAGAGAACAAGACAAAGGAGGGGAAGCAGGGGTACAGCAGAGGGTGATTTACTGGACAAAGCAGAGTGTGAAAATGAAAAGGGAGGAGGGCGTTATGAGGTTGTGATGGGTGCTAGATGAAAGGGGGAGGGAGGGAAGAGGAAATAAGAGGGGTGCATTGTTACAGGAGAGGAAGGGAAGCTGAGGGGCCGTGTTGTGGAATCGAGTGGAGAAATGAGTGTAAAAGAAAGGGGAGGAGGGCACTAAGAGGTTTCAAGGGGGTGCTAGGGGAAAGGGAGGGAAGGAGGTAGGAAGGGGAATAAAAGGGGGTGTCTTGTTTTAGGAGCAGGAAGGAGAAAGCAAGGGACTGTGGTGAGGAATCAAGTGGAGAAAGAGGAGAGTGTGGGTTGAGTAGACAAGCTAAAGGGGTTGGAGGGGAGTCAGGTGCTATTTCAGGGGGTTAGGTGCAATTGCAGGAAGAGGAGATAAGGTCAAGAAGAAGAGAGGATAGAGACTGAAGGGAGCGAGCAAAGCAGATGGGTATGGGAAGGGAGTTCCAAAGTTTAGGAAAATGACAGGAGAAAGCGACCAGGCCATCAGTGGTAGACCTGGAAGGGAGAGCAAGGTACCAGAAACCAGAGTTGTTGAGGGTGTAGCGGGGGGGGGGGGAGTGGAGAGAGAATAGAGGTGAGGTAGGAGAGGAGAGAGCCCAGTCAGTGTTTATCAACAAAGGAGGAGCAATGGGCATGGTGTCTGGCTTCAAGAGAGGGGAAGGGGAAGAAGAAAGAGGTATAAAGGTCACAGTGATGGGTTTGGGGGCACAGTCAAGAGCAAAATGACATAATGAGTGATAGCCTGGCTAGGGTGAACTTGGGGACTGCACTGTAGACTATATCACCATAGTCGAAAATCATCAGAATCATTTTCTGGACCATTTCACAATGGGCAGTTGGGGGGGGGGCGCAGTCACAGTTACTCAACAATGCACCTAACTTGAGGTGCAGCTTTTTTGTGGATGGCATCCACATGTACAGAAAAGTCAAGGTGCCAGTCAAGCCAGACCTTGAGATACTTGATAGAGTCAACATCCTCAATCATGGACCCATCAATGGTGTAGAAAGACAGTGGGGCAGTAAGCCTGGAGAGTCTTTGCCTGGTGCCAAATATCATGGAGACCATCTTTCTGGTGTATAGTGACAGATGATTTGACCAGAACCAGAACTGAAGTTTGTCGAATTCCAGCTGGATTCTGTTTGTCACATCAGCAGGGGAGGAACCAGGGTCAAAGAGAACACTGTTGTCTGCATTCTTATGTATAGCCACAAAGAAACAGGCAGCAGGGGGGTCATTCAGGAAGACTGAAAAGAGCAGTGGTCCAAGAATGAAACATTGAGGGATGCCAGTGCATATGGGGAGAGGATAGGATAGGGAGTTACCTATTCTAACTGATTGAGTCCTACCCGCAAAATAGGAACAGAACCAGTTAGTGTCAGAGTCAGACAGACCTGCTGCAGCAAGTTTATGGAGAAGTGGGTGGGCTATGTTGTTGAAGGCTTTGGCCAAATCAACAAAAATAGCAGATGTGATACAGCCTTTATCCATGCTGGAGAGAATGGAATCAGTAAGTCAGAGGAGGGAGGTAGAGGTGGAGTGGGACTTATGAAAGCTAGACTGAAAAGGGATGAAAAAGGAGGTAGAGTCGAGGAATGAGGCACACTGAGACAGAGCAAGGTGCTCTTGAAGCTTTTCAAGGATCAGGAACAAGGAGATAGGACTGTATTTTCCTGTACATGAGTCACCATCTTTGGGGAGAGGTATTACAGTGGCATGTTTCCAGGCATCAGGGACAGAGGCAAGGAAGAAAGAAAGGTTTAGAATGGAGGTGAGTGGAAGGGCAATGGAGAGGGCAGGGAAATGGAAGAGTTTCTGGTCAAGCCCAATGGGCCTCTTGCCCTTTTGAGGGTTACGTGCTAGGAGAGCTTTTAAGAGTGTCAGCAGGAGAGATAGGGGAGAAGGAGAAGGATGGGTGTGGGAGGAGTGGATGGGGTAGTTGGAGAGTGGGAAGCAGGTGGGAGAGAGGAGAGAAGAAAGGAGAGGAGGCATGGGTGGTGAAGTAAGCATTGAATTCAGAAGCTAATTGAGAGGGGGTCAGAAATAGCAGAATCATCCACTTCAAGGACTGGGATGGGGACTGGGCAGATGGGGAGAAAAATGTGTGTACAACCTTCCAGTGCTTGGAGGAGTGGTGGATGTTGTTCTGAAAGTTAACGTAAAAGTATTCAGATTTGGATGCTCTGATGGCTTTTTGGAGGGTGCGGTACTTGAGAAAATTCACAGTGGAACCTGAGGCCTTGTGCACCTTCCAAGCAGGGTCTCAAGCATGCAGACATGCTAGTAGCTGAGCAGAGACCCAGGGGAGGTGGGATCCTAAGACCCCAGTTTTCATTTGGGGAGTATGCCGATCCCAGATTGACAAGAACTTGGTCCTAAAATAGCTAAGGGCAGAATCAACAGAGGTGGCAGAGGAGATAGATGACCATTCAGTTGTTGTTAATTCCTCTTGGAGTGAAGACAAGTCCAGGGACTTGAAAGACCAGATTTGTTGGAGTTTTGGAGGGGCCTTTGGCATGTTCCAGCAATGGCATTACATTCAAAAATGCACAAAATAAAATAAAATAGCTAATGGAAGAAAAAAGATGAAGACTACTATATTACATTTCTATTTTTTTTAAAGAAAGACATTTAAGTAATACAATCACCCACATTGAAACCTTGACAACTGACTAATAAACAAACATTAATCCATTTTTAACTATGGCAGAGGATGCTCTGTTTCCCACAAATGGTCTAAAATTCAAGGGAAACATATTCCATGTATTGAGGTTATTATAGGCAAAGGACTGCCTCCTCCACCTCGTTTTCAAGCAGGGTATGTTAAATTTCAAATTTCTGTAGGGCTGAGTGGCAAACATTGTGACTTACCTGTGTAAGGGTTTCTATCTCTGTGGATATTCAGGAGCACAAGCCGTTATGCACCTGCATACAAGATTAATTCAGTGAAGCATTCTGCACTCAATAAAAGTCTATAGGTGTCCCTTGGGGCACTCAAGATAAATATGGCCATCTTACAGTATTAATTACATAACTTCAATCTTGTTTAGATGTAACTTTGATGCATTCCTGAAAAGATAGTCCCCACAATCAATGGCAGGAATGAACTTTGAATTAACGATTTTATTCTACATATTTTTGTTGAGTTCATCTCTGACTCTATTTAAATTTCTTATTTTTTTGGACTTTATTTATGCACCATCCTCATGGAGAACTCTCTCAGGCATCCCCCTAACCTCGCCTCTCTACCTCCAAGCCTGAAACTCTCCAACCCCTGGCACCAGCCCGGCAATCCCCCCAGCTCTGAGCCCCCCAAGGTAGGGTTGCCCTTTCCTCCCAGGGTACTCTATCTACAATTTGGCAGGCTGGGCTTGGCCCAGGGATGGATGGAGTCCAGCTGATGGAGTGTGGTGGTAGGTGGTGGTGCCGTCACCTGTCCCCATGGACAGGGATTTTTTCTGCTTTATTTCCCCTGGGGAGGCGAGGTGCAATGACATCTGTGCACGGCTGCCCTGCTGATGTCTGCCGCACTCCCCGCCCCTTGCGACTCTAGCTGGTGATCCTGTAGTGCCCCCAATCTCCATCGGGGGTCGCAAGGACACCAAGCAGCCCCTGAAACCCTCCCCAGGGAGAGAAGAGCAATCCTCCGGATGCTCGATCCTCTCCCTCCCTCCCCTGTCAACCCTCGGCTCCCCGAACTCATTCCCAGACCCAGGTAGCCGGCATGGTGCGAGGTGTGGTGTCCAGCGCCTCAACCCTCAGCACTACCGGGCCAGCCTTTTTGGTCTTAATTTTTATGAAACTATCAGTATGTGCATTCCACACAAGATAGGAACCTAACCAGACTCCCAAATATCTAAAACTTGAGACAGTATGATGCTCCTTTACTTTTCAAAATAAGCAGCAGTTTTTTTTATAATTATTATACTGAGTAATTACTGGGTAATTATACTGGGTGGTGAACGGAAGAAGGCAATATGCCCATTATTACCGTTCACCCACATCAGTGAGTCCAATTATTCTTGTCAGTCAATAGCACTGTACCTATCTTTTTTTTTGAAAATTTCCAAAGTACTGCTAGATACAACATCACTTGGTAGGTGATTTCATATCCTGCCTGTACGATGTATGAAGAAATTGTATCTCCCATTTTTCTTCACGGTTTCCAGCTAAATCTGGAGTTTATGTGCTCTTCAGTAATCAGGTTTCTCCTGTATTGTTGTTCCCATTTCATCCCTAGGTTCAGTGTCTTTCATGATTTTATGCATAATCATTTCATTAAAAGTTTTCTCTTTAGGGGTAAATACCATCACTTGGGACTTTTCATTTAATTTAAAATGAACTATTCATGCAAAATGTCTGGATTTCATTCAAATTTCTCTTCAAAATGATGCTGACTTCCTCTATTTCCTCACCATCATACTATAAAAGCATGCCATCAATGTATAAGTGGCAATCTGCTTCCTGAGTATGCTGATCCCATTTAGTTATAGAAAGGGTGAAAAGCAAAGGCCCAGTACTGACCCCCTTTTGAGCTCCTGTTATCACTTGGAGATGTGATAATATTTTCCCCTTAGAGGAGTACAACGGTCAAAATTTGAAAAATTTATGTTGTGCAGTTTTTTGATCTGTGTACGTAGTCCTGATGTGCCCTTTCCTTTGTTTATTATTAAGAGTTTTTTTCTAAATTAGCCTGCTGGTTATATGGTAGTTTTATGGTTCATGGCGATCACCATCTTGGGGAAATTGTTTAACCAGGAAAGGCACAGTAAGCCAGAGCTTGTTTCCAGGTTAGACCTGGGAGCACAAGTCAGTTAACTGACTTGTTCAGGGTCACACAATATGCAAGTAGGGGCTGATGGGATTCAAACCCAGTCTCCAGGTTTGCAGCTCAATGCCCTTAACCACTATGCTAAACTGCACTTACAAGGTTTATTACTCTTCCTTTTCCTAAAATACTTCCTGTCCCATGTGACAGTGATGTATCTGGGACCACTGTTTCAGAAAGTACTGGGGATAGGAGCCTGCTGTTCTGTCCTCCACTAAAGAGCACTAATTCAATAGTTTTCTTTTCTATGTGTATGTCAGGTCTAGCCAGCAGGAGTAAATATTTTGGGCCCGATTCCAAAAGAGCCCTTAGATCGCCTCAAGTCGGAGTGTTCTAGGGCTGTGGCACACTCCGGCTGTGTCAGGGACCCTGTGCCTGATTCTGTAAAATCAGGGGTCTCTGTGCCAAAAACCCAGGAGCCACCACACTCGCAGGCTAGCACCAAACAATAGGCACACCTGCTGGACATGCCCCAAAGAACTGGTTCCACCCATCTGGTACAACAAAATAAGGCATATCAGGAGGGGTTTTGGGGCAGAAAGGGCATGGGGATGCCATAGGGGTATTGGGGAGCAAGTGGGCATGCCATAGGGTGATCGGGCACCCAGCGGTGGTGCCATTCATATAACTATTATGGTGATTGCTTATGATATGTTAATATAACAGCACCCCTACCAGGTGCCCAATCACCCCCTTGGCATGCCCACTTGCTCCCCAATTCCCCTATAGCACTCCTTTGTCCCTTCTACTCCTGGACCCTACATACAGAGCCCCCTCTGCCAATTTCCCACCTTGTGGGGAAAAGACACAAGGGGGTATAGACCACCTCCTGGCTGGTCTAATGTGAGCCCCTTGCTATGACCACAGAGGGGCTTTCAGAATCCCACAACAGGGGATATTGCAACCATACCATGGTGCAAGCCCCCTTGCGACATGGAGTACCCTGATGTGGATCGCAAGGGTGGTGCAGTGCACATTTGCCTCAGTGATTTCCCATTCCAATGCAGACCACATTTCAGAATTGGGATTGCTGCAATTCCTGATGCAAGATGCAGATTGCATCATTGTTGCTTGATGCAAGCATCTTGTGTCAGTCTAGGTGCTTCTGGAATCAAGCCCCTTGCTTTTAAAACTATTTTATTTCATCAAACTACACTCAGCCATTAAAAGTACTCAAATCACCCCAGATCATCAGTGCTATAATTAGTGAAGACTCTATCTGTTTTCTTACAGAATAACCCACTGATTTAGCCCGGAGGTATTTGCTAAACTGCAAATGTAGCCATTATTGCTTACTGGATAAGGAAAGTTACTTAGTATCACACCTCTGCTATTGTAAAATTGACTCTAATCCAGCGCTTGCTGAATCCATGGTCCCAAATACATCACTGTAACATGGAGCAGGAGGCATTGTAGGAACAAGAGCAATAAACATGCTAAGATGGAGATCCCCTGGGGTCATAAAGTACTGTAAAACTAGCAGGCTAATTTAGAAAAAAAAAACTAATAGAAAACAGAGGGAAGGACGCACTAGGACTACACACACAAATCAAAACACTTTGCACAACATATGTTTTTGCAATTTCTGACTGTTGTATTCCTTTAAAAGTCACCAGCTATCTTTTGTTGCTTGGGGAAATTGTTTAACTAGGAAAAGCACACTAAGCCAGAGCTTGTTTCCAGGTGCTACCAGGGAGCACAAGGAAGTTAAGTGACTTGCTCAGGGTCACACAATATGCAAGCGGGGTATGATGGGATTCAAATCCAGGTTTCCAGGTTTGCAGTGGGTTATTGTATATGTGCAGTAACTGCATACTCACTTTAATGAACTTTCCAGAAATCCTGTTTAATTAATATAATACTATGGGCAATGGTGTTGAAAGCTTTGGAGAGCTCTATAAAAAAGATGCAAACACCTGCCCACTCCAGACTGATTTTTATTCAAGACACACACAGCACATCTTTCAGTAATAAAAACCTTTGTATATGTTTTAATACCAACCTCTCTATGACTTTTAACACCACCAGCAGAAATGAGATAGGGTGATAATTACAAAGCAGGTTTTTTTTGGGAGGGGGTGCTTTGAACACTGGCAAAACTTGGGTCTGTTTCTAATTTATAGGAAACATACCAGTGGCAGGAGATAAACTGTTTAAGCTGGTTAGGGGACTATAAATAATCAAGACAGTATACTGTAATAATTTGCAATGCAGTCGATTCAGTCCCTCCACTTTCTCTTTCTTTCAAAATTTAGAAAACTGTGGAGAACTTTTATGGGGTCTACTGCCTCAAATTTGAAATTTGGTTCCTGCTTATTGTACATTCTCTCAATAAAAATGTTTTTTTTTTTTCTGATTGTGAATTTGTTCCCTAACAATTGTATTAGAATTTGAAAAAAAATGATGAAAAGAAACTGCTATAATTGTGGGTCTTTTACAGCTATTCCATCTTTTTTAAAAGGATGAGAAATCTCCTCATTTTTTTTAATATTTAAATTTCTGAAGATACTCCAGAACTCATTACATTTTCAATCAGCATCCACTGTTAATCTGAAACTGAAAAAGCAAGTCTTCTCTAATTTAACCTCTTTCACATAGTTATTTCACAATCTCCTATACTCAAGTACAAGTACAAAAAGACTTTATCATTCAACATATCATGTCTTTACAATTTAAAATATAATGGAACAAATAATATAGAAAATGGACAAAAATGCATACAATAAATATTTGAAATCCACAGTCAGTTATTTTGCCCCATCAATTGTAAATAAAACATTTAAATAACTGATTATTCAAGTAATCCACATTTAAAAATATATATATATATACAATATATTTAATATTGAGCTTCATTAACTTTCCCTTTAGCCTACATTGAGGTAGTTTCTGGTGTATAATGAAATTTCATAGCCAACTATCAAGAAGCCTAACCCATTTCTTGTTGAATAGGATTATTATCAAACCCTAATTTAACAGTGTACAGAAGATCTATTGCAGATCCAGATTCAAATATATTCTCTTTTAAAGAGGAAGAAGAATATGACATACATTTTTAGCTAATTTTGGCAATCCAAAATTTAATCAGGACACCATAGGGTTCAGGTCTGGTTACCTACACAACCAGAGGTGTATTTTAGCCTGAAATCTTTAATTCATAGGAAAAGGAGTCTTCATAGACTCTAAAAAACTTTGAATTGTATTCTCTTTCTTCTGGGATCAAATACAGTTATTAACTTGCTACACAGTCTGCACTTGGTTTGTTACAATAACAAGCCACTATATGGAAAGGGAGTTGCACATTCAAGGGCAACCTAGATTGTCAGGGATATCCTGACATTGAAATGCAGGGATGGGGGGGGAGAGAGAGAGAGAGGGTAAGGGAAGGTGGGGAAGGAAGGTAGAGAGGGGAGGAGGGGACAGATGAGGTAAGCATGAGTCAGACATGACTCATGCCTGAAGGGTGCATCCCAATTGGCCTGGGGATAGTAAAGGAGGAAGGGGCAAAAAGGGGGTACATAAGTGGCTGCAGATGGAGCTCCAGCCACTTTTTGCTGCATTTTGAGAACTTCCTAGACTCAAAGGCAACACATCGATTGGCAATTTTTGAAAATTTTGCTTTTTGTTCCAGAGTGGTAAAGTCAATTTAAAACTTTATCCAGAGGTAATGTAGCTTTATCTTTTTAATTTTCAGTCATTTTATGGGAATTAAGGGGCTCATTCCTGGAGGCAAAAGGGTGAGCAGAAGTAAGTAGATTGTTGGAGGGCAGCCAGTGAGTTTGTTTCAGCAGCGGTAGAATAACGTTAATTCAAACAAAGTAATATGAGTTTTTCCAGCAAGGCTGCCCCTGTGTTGTTTTAGAGTGAGTAACAAGTGTTGTTTGGGATGGGTGACCTACTGAGGAACAGGTCACTGAACTTAACATGTGCTGGTGAGAGAAGTTGTGGAAAACCACATTCAGGAGATTTGTTGAAAAAGGAGTGATCATGGAGCAACTTGAGCACTCAGAGGGGGACAAGGGGCCCTATGGCCATGTTAGTAGAATGTTCCCGGAGGCCAGCCATCTGTATCAGGGCCCAAAGGATTGTTGAACGGTGGCATGGTTGGTCTGGGATGGGTCAGGCCAGTCAGCATGAAACAAAATCAAAATAAATAAAGAACTGGATGGTAGCCAAGGCTGGCAGGGTTAGAGGATGGGAGCACCACATGGGGACAGAGCCACGCAGTTCGGTTGGTGGTTGACATCACCTGGGCCAGGGCATTGATCATGGCCTCAGCAATGGGCAAGGCAGAATTCCGGTGGTCTCCTTGACATGAGCAGGGCAGCTAAGGGTAGGGTGAGTTAGAATGGGATACGGGTTGGGCATGTTCCAGAATTGGATGGGGGAAAATTGGGGGAGGTATGCTCTGCCAGAGGATGAACATGGGTGGGTTCAGCCCTACAATGGCCTTGCAGCTGAATCCAGTTTCCCAAGCAGCTGCTTGCAGAATGCTGAAGAGCACTGGGTTGCACACCCAAGCCAGAGAAGACAAGACAAGGCAAGAATATCAAAGAATGGCTGCACATTCAAGGGCAACCAAGATTGTCAGGGTTATCCTGACATTAGAATGCAGGGATGGTGGAGGGGATAGAGAGAGAGAGAGAGAGAGTAAGGGAAGGTTGGGGAGGGAAAGTAGAGCGAGAGAGGAGAGGCTAGATGAGGTAAGCATGAGTCAGACATGACTCATGCCTGAGGAGTACATCCTGTTGGCAGGGGGGAGGGAGGTAGCAGAGGAGAGGCAAAAAGGGGATGCATAAGTGGCTGCAGATAGAACTATAGCCACTTTTTGTTGCATTTTGAAAACCCCACCCACTCACCCTATATTTGGTAGAGCAGTAGACAGTAGAAAAAAGGTGAGTGGGCCAGAGTGAAAGATATGGGAAGGGTTGCTGGAAGAGGGCCATGGACTTCTGACAGGCTGGGAGGAGCCTCAAGCTGCTGGCAGTAGGCAAAGATATGGAAAAGTGAGGGTTGGCAGCTGAGGGCAAAGGAGGTGAAAGATGGTATGTTGGGAGTATAGGAAATAAGGGGGAAGGCACACTGGGTAGTGGGCCACTAACACCAGGCACAGACTGGGTCAACACTCTACTGGGTCAGGCATCTTAGGAAAGTATTCCCTCAAGGAGGAGCAGAGGTGGGCATCAGGTGCGACACCCGAGCCCAAAATAAGAAGAGAGGCAAGAACAGACATCAGAATACAGAAGAGCATCAGGTTACACACTCCAGCCTAAGAAGTCAAGGCAAGAATATCAAAGGATGATTGATTGAAAAAATATAAGATAATGTAAATAAATGTAAATATAAGGTGGAAAGTACAGCAGTTCAATGTACCATGGTGTTTGGATTTGAACATGTAAATAAAACTTTGCCAGTCGAGCACCCACAACACTGTCTGTTGAGTATCATTCCAATTAAGGATATCCCAATAACAATGAATCCTAAGACATCATTACATGAAGTCAGCCATACAAGAATGACACCCATGGCATGATTTCTCTTCCTTGTATAGAAAAGAAAATCAAAATAGCCCATTTTTGCAATGGAAAACATACCTAGATGACCTCACTGATAAAGACAACACTGATTTGTTGTTTGAATAATAGATACAATGCAGGTCCCTACATACAGAGCCCATAAAAGTTTTAATATATTAAAATTTACTACTCTAAATATGTCTCAAGCCATAAAATTGATCTATGGGAAAACTGTGGTTAGAAATCTTAAAAGTTTGTGAAGAATCACATTATCAGTGGAAGGAAAAAATGAGTCATGGCTATTTCATCTGAGGGGAGACCAAAGGTGCCAAAAAGTAGCAGGTGGAAAAAACAGCTACACTGTCACTGTACCAGGCTTTTCTTGTGGGGAGTGGCACCTGTATCTGGATGTTGGTACTGAAATAAACCTGTCTTGTTTTATCCTACTGCATCATGCTTTGAATTATTCCTGGGACAGTGATGGTGTAGCCATTCTTGTCGTCTACTACTGTGAGTGCTTCAATTTGTTTGAGCCACTTCTTGCATTGCCTGCAAAGGTGCCAAAAAGTTCCCCCAACCACTGACTTCTTCCTTTTAAATATAAAGGACATATAAGGAGTATATGTTTTAGGTCATCCTCTAAACAAAGGCCGCATTTGCAATTAGGCATCAATATGCCCAGTCAGTTGCTGAAAATGGATATACTGTGCGTTATATAATTCCATTCTGAGTCTTGTAATAAGTCTCCTAGACAGTGGGTTATGCAAAATAGACAAATAGAGTTCCAGTTGATGTTTCTTCTTTACAGTTTAATATCATTTATAATGTTTCAATTTGGTAATCCTACCAAAGACTTTAGCAATATCTGTGTCTCTTGCTCTAACCTTTATTGGATAGATTAATTCTTCCTTTGGTTTTAAGTAAATTTCATAGAGTAGGTGGCCCAAACATAATGGAAAAATATATTTTTTAATTGAGTGAACAGATGGAAACAAGAATCCCGTTGCTGAATATGTTACTTCATCTTCTAGGCATTGTTGGGGTAAATGAGTTTCTTGCAGTTTAAAGTGATTTTTATGTTGATTGCGCACATGTGCAAGAAACATATCTCGTTAGGTTGCCAGAAGCAGGTTGTGGAGGCATGGCACTGTTGTGGCCAAAGCCTTCACAGCCTTTAAAGGCTTGACCTGCTTTCCCCAATGGCTTGGCATGCTGCTGCTGACAATAGTTCAGCCAGCGTGCCACAACCTTCAGAAGTTTTAGCCGCTGTAATCAGGGGCTGCCTCGTCATTGCAGTGTCATCAGCTGCAATGAGGGAGTGACCCCTCATTGCAGGGCTCCCTTGCATTCCCTGCCTGTTTGCCGAAGGGGTGCCCAATCCCCCTCAGCATCATGTCCCCTTCCCTGTTTTTTTCTTTGCTGACGGGGTGCCCAATCCCCATCAACATGATGTGGCCCCCCCTTTTGTTGTGGGCTGACTGGGTACCCAATCCCCGTCAGCTACAGCTGGCTCCCCAAAAAGAGGCCTGTTGGCATGCTGGAAGCCCACCCCAGCATGCCACATCCCTGAAAAGACAGTCCAGGATGTTTTTATTTTTTCCCTGTGAAAAAAGGAACGGTCCCTCGCTGGTCTCCCTGCCCCCATCCCCAACTCGCACACTCCCACTGTGCACACTGCCTCCCCACACCCCTCACCCCACACTTATCTCCGGAGTATGGCGCAACGATATTCAGTGGACTGGGAACATGTCTGCACTCTTCAAAGGCAACCGTGAACTGAGGAAATGCTGGTAAGCTGTATAATGGAATAAATAGGGTTTTTTCAACTTTGATGCATATCTCAGTCCTTTTTTGGAATTTTGGCACTAAATTTTCAACTTGGGGTTTTTGAGACCCCTCCTCATATATTCTGCCACTGTCATGGCATTAATTGGCCCCAAAAGGTGATTTTGCGGTCACTGCATGGAATCACCTTTCAGGACAAATTAATAAAATGACAGTGCCAGTGTTCATGAGGTGGACTCTCAAAAAGTCTATGTTGCAAATTTGGTGAAGAAAATCAAAAAAATGACTGTTTTATGAGTGCATTACACAGTTGCTATACACGCTCGAACCTTTGTGAATTTGCAATATTTTCGTGCCAGATTTTCAACATTGGTATTTTTCCACACCTCCTTGTGAACAGCACAGCTGTCATTTTTTACATGCTGGCCAAAATGTGTTTTCCCACTTCCAGCACAGAATAGCGCGGTCGCTGTTAGAGATCAGTGTTTGGGACAGATTACAAAAATGACAGTGACACTGTTCGTGAGCAGAGATCCTAAAATGCCTATGTTGAAAATGTGGTGCCAATACTCCATAAAATGACTGTGTCATGAGCATGCATTGAGCAGTTTGCATGCACACTCGTAAATTCGTGAATGTGTAGTATTTTCATTCCATATTTTCAGCATTGCCATTGTTCTGCACCTCCATATGAACAGTACAGCTGTCATTTTTCACATCCTGGCTGAAATATGTTTTCGCTCTTCCGGCACACAATAGCACAGTTGCTGTGGGAAATCTGTGTTCAGGACACACCAAGAAAATTACACTGACACTGACACTGTTCATGAGCAGAGGTGCTAAAATGCCTATGTTGAAAATTTTGTGATGAAACTCCATAAAGTGACTGTGTTATAAGCTTGCATTGTGCAGTTTCCATGCATTCTTGTAACTTCACAAATTAGTAATATTTTCACACCACATTTTCAACACTGGCATTTTTCCACATCTCCTTATGAACAGTACAGCTGTCATTTTTCACATCCCGGCCAAAATGTGTTTTCGCACTTCTGGCGCAGAATACCACAGTTGCTGTCGGAAATCAGTGTTTGGGACAAATTAGGGTTGAGCGAGTTGAGTGGGGAGTGACCAAGCTCAACTGAGCTCTGTCAGCACTGTTGTGGATTTCTTTGTGGGCAGGAAAAGGCACCAATGCAGGCAGGAGCACAGTACAAAAGGGAAGCCTGCAGCGCTGGGAGACACAGAATGAGCGAGTGAGGAAGGGAGGGGGAGTATGTGAGCTCAACGGAGCTCTGTTGGCACTACTGCAGATTTCTTTGTGGGCAGAAAAAGGCAGCAATGCATGCAGGGGCCCAGTACAAAAGGGCAGCCTGCAGCGGCCAAAGAAATAGGATGAGCGACTGAGAGAGGTGGAGTAAGGAAGCTCAACAGAGCTCTATCATGACTGCTGCGGATTTCTTTGTGGGCAGAAAAGGGCAGCAATGCATGCAGGAGCCCCATACAAAAGGGCAGCCTACAGCACCGGCAGAAACGGAATGAGTGAGTGAGATGGGGGAGTGAGTGAGGTCAACGGAGCTCTGTCGGGAGTGCTGCAGATTTCTTTGTGGGCAGAAAAAGGTGCCAGCAGAGGTAGGAACCCAGTACAGAAGGGCAGCCTGCACTGCCAGGAGAAACAGAATGAGCACGTAAGACAGGTGGAGTGAGTGACCTCAATGGAGCTCTGTCAGGACAGCTGCAGACTTCTTTGTGGGCAGAAAAAGGTGCCAATGCAGGTAGGAGCCCAGTACAAAAGGGCAGCCTGCAGTGCCAGAAGAAATACAATGAGCGAGTGAGAGAGGGGGAGTGAGCGAGCTCAACGGAGCTCTATCATGACTGCTGCAGATTTCTTTGTGGGCAGAAGAAGGCGGCAATCCAGGTAGGAGCCCAGTACAAAAGGCCAGCCTGCAGCGCCAGCAGAAACGGAACGAGCAAGTGAGAGAGGGGGAGTGAGCAAGCTCAATGGAGCTCTATCATGACTAATTTCTTTGTGGGCAGAAAAAGGTGGCAACACAGGCGGGAGCCTAGTACAAAAGGCCAGCCTGCAGTGCCAGCAGAAATGGAATGAGCGAGTGACAGAGGGGTAGTGAGCAAGCTCAACAGACCTGTGTCAGGACTAATGCAGATTTCTTTGTGGGCAGAAAAAGACACCAATAGAGGCAGGAGCCCAGTACAAAAGGCCAGCCTGCAGCTCCAGGAGAAACAGAATGAGTGAGTCAGAAAGGGGGAGTGACCCACCTCAACGGAGCTCTGTCAGGCCAGCTGCAGATTTCTTTGTAGACAAAAAAGGGTGCTAATGCAGGCAGGAGCCCAGTACAAAAGGGCAGCCTGCAGCATTGGGAGAAACAGAATGAGCGAGTGACAGAGGGCCAGTGAGCGAGCTCGACGGACCAGCGCAATCAACATTCGGCATTGACAAATGCTTGTCTGAGTTTTGCCATAGCAAATGGGATTAGTAACTTCCAGTAACCTATAGGAGTTGTGATGCAATCTCCTACCATTGAAACTGCCAAAAAGTGTTGTTTTCCATGAGAAAAATGCTTTTATTTATGTGCTCTGCTTCATTTGCATAACCTACCCCTTTTTCTCAGTGCTGCAACCCCCAACTATGACATCATGCAAGAGAAATGAAGTTCCTAAGCACTGTTATGAAACACAGACCTTAGAGTTACTATCTCCCCTGATTTTTGCAGGACAGCCCTGATTTGGGCAGCTGTGTTCTGCAAAAAAAAAAAATGAAAATACTGCATGTCCTGACCGTATAGTAGAAAAAATATTGTCTAACTTTCTTCTAAATGTTGCAAAAACTATAATACCTTAACTAAAATGCCTTAAAATGATCAGAAAAAATAGAAACAACCACAAAACTACAACTCTTAGTCTTAATTCTGTTTATTTTGAGAAAACGGGTCTGTTGCATTGGTCAGTGTTACATATTGTCCTGTAAAAAAACATATTTCAGTAAGAAATGTCTCACTCTGAGCTTAATAGGTGGTACAACTCTAAGAGATCTCTGTTGGTCAGTCTTGGTATTTCAGAGATCTACACTAGCAAAATAGGAGTAGGGAGACAGAGAAATCAGCTACATACTATACCCACAATGCCTTGCTACATATGTACCTACTGTGTACCCCTTTCCCCTCTACCCCAGGACACACCTGGAAACCAGCTTGTCTACTCAGTATGCCTTTCCTGGTGAAACATTTACATTAATAAATAAATAAATAAGGCTACATATCAGGTGCTGTACAGCATTCACCACTACCAAAATAAGGGGCTGCAACTCTGAGTAACGAACATTTAAGTCAGCTTTACAATTTTCCCAGAATTCCTTGTCGCTGTGTGTAAAACATCTTTTGCATGACATCATTCTGGGGGTGTGACCACACACAAAAAATTGGAGGGAGGGCAGAAACAAAGTGCTAATAAAACATAAAAAAAATAACTATGGCAGTTTTTTTTTTTTACAAAACAAATTGCAGCTTCAACATCTGAAGCACAGGTGGCAATGGCATAGTATGTGAAAAAGATATTTAAAATCTCAGAAAATCACTTTAATTAGGTGCATTATGAATTCCAGATGCCTTTCTAATGCCAACATCACCATGGGGTATTGCTCCAATTCAAGTCTTAAGACTTTTGATGGAGTTCATTGTGGGACAATGAGTATATTGTGATAAAGTTTGTTTAGAATGATTTCCAAATACTTTAAATCTGCAGAACCCCAAATTTCAGCAGCATATAGGGCACTGTATGTGACCTTAGCATTAAGGACTTTGAGGAGGCCTTTTATGGAACTTTTGCCCAATTTGGCATTAAACATTTAAGGGCATTTGATGTTGTTTTCATTTTGTTTGAAACAACTGAAGGTGGCTGTTCCATTCTAAATCCTGAGAAAATCTAACATGCAAGTAGACAAAATACTTATCAGTTGAAAGCCTTAGATTATCCAACACTATTCTAGGAGGAAATCTGTGCTTGTTACCAAAAATTACTATTTCAGTTTTTTCCCCAATTACATGTTAAATAGTTTGCCTTACATAATATGGTGAAATGACTCTGCTTCCTATTAAGGATGTAGAAATTAAAATGAAGTCATCCGCTTCAATGAGGCAGAGGATTGTTTCATTTAACACTGCTGGTGAATGAAAGTTTGGATCTTCTAGTTCCTCTAAAATAAAATTGATGCAAACATTGAATAAAGTAGGAGCTAGCCCATAAGGTCTTAACATTATCCTTTTTGGCTTTTGTCCAACCTGTTATTCTAATGTTTATTGGTTTAAAGAGTCAAACATTATACCATGGTGCCTTCTCAAACTTTCCTCTCCTTTTCTGTAGTGGGGTGTGTTTGTCATATATAGACCTGTGTGGAAAGCAGAATTCTGTCACTGGAAATCAGGCAGAATGACAATTCCACTTCTGAATTGCTTTACAGAATTTTCTGAAAAATTCTGCAGAAATCAAACTGTGTTTTAATGTAAACTGTAGAACAGTAATGTGTGGGATATGGGAAACTGATCTGTGATTTACTTAAGCCATGGAACATTTATCCACAGTTTAAATAAACTAAACTACAACATTCTAATCAATGGTTTATTTCAATGGATTAAATGGATTAGTGTTCCACATTTTGCCAACAGAATTCTGCCATTTCACTTCTGATGGAGGGGCTATAACAGGGTTGAATAATACCCTGTCCAATTTTTTTTATGCAGAAAGAGTTTAAACACAAGGGTCTGTTCTATCCTCTTCCTTTTGTGTCTCTTGTCTATCTGGTTACGTAACCAAATTTTCTTGCGAGACCTAGGAACAGATCACTCTGACAGTTTCGCAATTCTCCACCTCTCGTTGTCTCTCTGCCTTCCCTTGCTATTTCTGCCTTTTCTTCCTATTTGCATATCTGTAGGTATAGAAATGTATGTGAATCTTCATGTAGAAATATTACGGATACTGGGATTCCTTTGTTTAAAACAGTATATAGTTATACTGTTGAAATGATTGCAAAAAGTTATTTGGAACTCAAGGGGTTAACTTGAGATCAGTTTTTATGTCCTTTACAGAGTTGTCAACAAGAGGACAGTTCTAGGACACCATGTATTGTTTTGCTGCACCTGCAAGGAATGAAACCGACAAGAACATTTTGTAAACGTACAAGAACATTCTGTGAGAAGTAGTATGTCAACGAGGCAAAGACTTGTTATAAAAAGAGCAGCAATGCTTTTGCTAGAGAGACAAGGAGAGTGAGACACTCTGAGACTGAAACTTGGAATTAAGAGATACTCTCAGAAGAAGGACTTTGTTTTCTCTGTTTGTACTGCCTTTGTAAATAGTTATGTTGAATAATTTTTATTTTTTTATTTTACTGTTATTGAGAAAAATAAAAACACTGGGCCCTATGCACTATGCCTACGTGCTGTATAAACCAAGCGCTTGGGCATAGCTATGCAGGAAAGCCATGCAGTAGGGTCCCGCAGACCCCCCACAGCATGCATGACTGGCACGGAGGACAGTTACACACCCAATCCCCTGACCATGCAGAAAGCAATGTGCCAGAGTGTGTGGGGGGGAGCATGCCAGTACTACACACCATTCACTAAGGCATGTAGTGCTGCCTGCAGGTGTGTGGAGGAGGGCGCAGGTTATGGCAGCTGGCACCCTGCCATAACCCACTGCCCATCCCCAAAGATTGCACCTGCCGGCCATGGCCAGAGCTGGAAATAACCCCAGTGCTGCCTCAGCCCACTGGGCATATTGGGAGGGCAGAGGTGGCTGATCAGGCTAGTGCCCAAGACAGAAGCTGATGCACCTCTGTGTCGTAGAGCTGCACACCTGCCACATGCTGGTTCACTGAGTCCCTGACAGGTCTAACCACCCCCCAAACACAAGGCAGCCCCAGCCCCATTGGTTGCACGCTACCCTCCCACACATTCTGGCCCTATCCCCGTGTAGTACATGGCAACCCCCCACACACATAGGGGTGCCCCAGGTAACAGTACCTTGACCACGGTGTCCCAGCAGTGACACTATCTATACTGCAGTGTCCACATGTTACAGTCCACTGGAGTGCACATGAAGAGTTATATATACAATAGTGTACACTGTCAGTATTGCTCTGATACAGCTATGTAATGGCATTGCCCCTCTTCCCTGACCGGCAGGACACACCTGGCAGCGATTCAATGGGGCTATGAATGTGCTCTGGGTGACACCTTACTGATATGGTGGACTACATATGCATAGCCTGTGCCCCCCATTCACTGCAGCACTGATGACCCCAACCCCCTGGTCCATGTACCCTCCAGTCAGTGCATGGCCCTGGATGGCCAGTGACACAGCCCTCCTCACACCTCCCTGGTCACTGGCCATCCAGGTGATGCTGGAAGTGGGCCCCTATATATAGGCTTTGTGCTTCCAGGATCACTTGGATGTCCAGGGAGGTGTGAGGAGGGCTGGGCCACTGGTCATCCCGTGCTGCGGCACCAGCTGGCAGGACTGGGGGATGGAGGTGTCAGTGCTGTGGGGGTTGGGGGACCTCTGCACACAACCGTGGGTTGGCAGTGCCAGGATCAGGAGCCAGGGGGTGTTTGAGCTGTTCATAACTGTGCTGGGCTATACGTGGTGGGACTCACCATGTTTTGAGGTGGGGCCTGCACAGTGATGGGGTCGGGGCAATGCTGTATGGTGGTGGGGGTGCCGATATATAACAGGGGATGGATCCGTGATATGTGGCAGGTGGTAGGTTGCAGCACATGGATGGGAACAGGGCACCGTTGTGTTGCAGGGGGGCTGCATACAGTCCTATTGCTGGGGGAACATCTGTGTGCTGGGAGGGTCCTCAGTGCCATGGGCTTGGCTGGGGAGGCATCTGGAGGATGGGGACAGGCCACATGGGTCCGGGTGCCTGCAGGAGGAATTCATGCACCAGGACCCATGCCTCACCACACTAGTGATCCACTGTGGGACCTAGGGCAGGCATCTGATTGGATGCCCACCTGGGTCCACTACTCTGCCCCCAGTGATCCTGTGCATTCCTACATGCTGGGGGGGGCAGGGCTACAGACAGGTGATGGCCATTTGTGAATACTAGCCTCTGCGCACCTGTCCACAGGTGCAGAGCTATGCAGGTGGAGTACGTGCCTTTGGCATGTACTTTCCACCCATTTGTGCATAGCCCCTGCTATTTCGAATTTTGAACTGCTCCTGGTTTTCCTATGGTTCCTGATCTGTGCCTCAATGACAGGGGCATGAAATTAGTTGCAATTTTCTGAAAGCCACAGAATTCCTTTCTGCTGGAATTTGAAAATTATGCACAGCACTTGTCATATATTGTAATAAATTAATTTCAAAAAATCTCCAGGCATCCTCCATATTGTGGATTAACTTTAGATGGACTAACCACACATTTCTGGGATCACACATAAAAGCCAAATAAACTAAGATTTTATAGGAAGAAGAGATTGAGAATCATGCATATTCCATCACCGTACTTTTGTGCCTCATGCAGCAAATTGCTTTGTGATGTGAGAATGAGACAGATTATACCTGGGATTTATGAAATTGATCACATCTACTAACAAAAATGATATCCAAAACTGAAGGGTTTACATTTTTTAAATTGTTCCTTATGTGTTCAATTGTATGCTGTAGAAGCCCGTGTCCTGAAACACTTTCTATAAAATAATTAGCACCTAGTCCATTTTCCCAGTCTAAATTAAATCACCCATTAGTACAAAATCTTGTGGATTCTAAAAAAGGATAAGTCAGAGATCAATGCATTTGTGTACTTATTGCAGTTTTTACAGGGTAGATAACATTCTACTAAACATAAAGATTGAACCCATGTTAGAGAAATTTATAAAGCTGAAGTTTCCACATAATCCAAAGATGTATACATTGGTAAATTGCTTACAATATAAGGTAAAATACTATAAATAGTCTTCCCACTTCAGCTTTTGTTTCTGTTTCACCTCCAGCTACTGTATTTTATTTATTTATTTATTTATTTATAATGCAATCAGTTTACAACCTTTGAGCCAGGGGCTCATTTCCAAAGGTACCTCGTCAAACAAAGATAGGTGGTACAGATAATACAGGAGGCAGGGTACATACAATAGAAGAGCAGGTGAATAAACAGGCACACAGAAATGGTAACATGGCTAAGGCACACACAGGTAGTGTAATGTACATAACAATCAGGTATTGTCAACAACAGGGCGGGGAATACATGGCTTAGGAGCATAATGGATTGTCATTGTTGGACGATAACAGCCAAACAGGACTACTATGTCAGGTTACAAGGGACATAGTGCATGATACTGGAATAGTACAGGTAAAACAATAATGCAGTCAAAAACAGGTCACATGATAGCAGATTACCGGAAAAGCGTAGGGCGGCGGGGAGGGAGTATTACCGATGGGGGTATGATCTGAAAGCAGAAACAGGGTGGAGTAAAGAGTTAAGCTTAAGTAGTAACACCAGGAACGCTCAAGTCAGCAGAGATACTGTTGGTGTTGGGTTAGTAGCAGTAGCGTAGAAGTAAGAGGTTAAGAAGAGAGGAGACGGAGCTGCCAGGAGGGCATTGTCAGTAAAGGGGATTAGCCAGCAGCTTCTACAGACTGATTAGAAATTTTACTAGATAACCAGGTGCCAGACAGCATTGCTATATCTGGAGTGCATACAGTTAACCATTCCATTACTGCATCCACTTTTGGCAACAAACTACTGTAGAAATGTTTAAATGGGTAAATGGCATGCTTCTAGAATTAAAAATTTCTTGGATGCATATTGTTAAGTGGGGCCAGGATTAGACTGTGTGGACTGGCTTTACAAAGGTCTTGCTACAGGCTCAATGCCTACTTTTGGCATGTGCCTGTGACAGAATACATGTGACATAATGTTTGAATGGTGTTATCAAACATTGTGCTACATTTACTGCACCAGATGCTGCTTTGTGTTACAATATGGATGTACGCATGATAATAATGCTCCAATATTGTTGTAACTCATGGCGCATGCACATGACATGGTCTAAGATACTGATGAAAGAATTGGGATGCAGCACAATAGTGCTGCAAGTCTTCAATGTGTGGCTGAAAATCAAGCCCTATATCTCCATAGCACAAACTCCAGATCAGTAACATTAACCAAGGGGGCTTTTATTCCAATCCTTCCAAGATGCTTCATGTCTGTATACACACAGGAAGCCTTTTATAAATGAAATTTTAAAATCGATGGTCAGAATCCTCAAATCTGATTGGCCTAGACCATATTCAGCCAAGGCGGTATCTCAGTACATAATCATGTTCTGAAAATCAGTCATGCTATTAGTCACAAAAATCAAAATGGATCAATTTCATAATCAAAATAATACATCCAAGGTGTGCTTTTTCATTGGATATCATCCCTTCTCAGGTGGTTGAAATCACATGGCCTATGGCCTTGTGCTCACAACACACCTGCGGCAGGAAGATATCCCATGATATTGCACACTTTGTTTAGAAATATTGCTTAATTAATCCTATGAAGCAAATTAGTGCTCTTAATGGAGAATGATTGCTTTATCAAAGTTGCTGCTATAGCTGTGCAGAATGTTGAAGTTCTGACAGAACAGGATTTCATTGAATTTCAGAAAATTCTGTGGAATTCCATTGGTAGCAGAAGTCTGACATTTCACGAGCAAAATGGTTTTCATGGATTAATAATCTACAGTTTACATAAACTGCAATTCTTTTACTGTGATCTACAGAATAATATTTTATGGTTGACATTATCCATGGAACATTATTCTATGTTTTGCACAAAAATGCTCTTTGGAATTCTGCAAAATTTAAAATGCAGGTTTCCCCCAAAAAACCTTTGGAAGCAAAATTGCCATTCCATGCCAGTTCCAATGGCAGATCTCTGCATTCCACACAGCCTTTGTTCCAGCTAATTGTTCAGAAAAGTAAATGAGAGAGAAGGAAACCAAGTAGCAAGGATCTTTTTCTGAAACTTTCCTAGCATGCAAATTTGGTATGTTAGTTTTGTCAGCTTTGATGCTGCTTTTGGTTATACAGTTGTTCAGATGAGTTATACCAGCTAGAGGCCAAATTAAGAAATGTAAATAAAACTAAACTTAAAACAGTTAAGAGAATAAAAAAAAGACCTATTGCTGAGTCTGCAGCCTGTGCCAAGGCTTCCTACCAGTGCAATGGAAGCCTCTCACATGAGCAGCAGCTACAGTATAGCAGTTTCTCTTTGGAAGGGATTTGCCCAATCCAAAGAGTGATATTAGTGACTAAGGAATTGCAGATAAACACCTACCTCTCACCAATGGGTAATAGTTCAAGGTTCTGGGGGAGCCATTTGCTAAACTTCACAGGCACCACTTAGCAGGCTGCAAAGAGTCTGCAATCAGAGCAAACAGCAGCTGTGCAAACTTTGGCTGCCAGTGTTTATCATTCCAGTGGCTTTCCATTTGAGGTGACCAGCCCCACTCCCAGGAGTGAGGTCTAGGAAAAAGGGATGTCAGCCTTGCAAGCAACTGCTCCATCATCCTAAGAGGTAATAGTTTTATGTTCAGGGGAAGGGGAGGCTCACCTTCATGGGTTGGTCTTAACAGGCTGCACAGAGAAGGGCCAATTCTCAAAACGTCAATGCAAGCCATGTCAAAGGTTGGGTCCTGGTGTCATAGTCCCATAGTTTGAGGCAAATCTGGCCCTGCACCTAACAGAGAGCACACCAGGAAGACTTGCCTCAAGCTGTGGGTGGGCTGTGTGGCAATAGCACCATGGACAGGTGCTTGTCCACCCCTTCAGCCCTGATACCCACCATGTAAACTCAATAACCATCCCTGGTAGTATAGGGCACCCTCCCAGCCCTGATCACCACCATCATATTTGTATATACTGTAAATCCCCATAGCTGCTAAAATTGAAATAAAGTACAGTAACCTCCAAACAGATCTCCCTAGTAGTCTAGTGGCAACCCTTCCCAGCCCCAATCACCGTCATATTTGCATACATCCCTGTATGTGCTAAACACGTAATAAAGTACAGTAACCTCCAAATAGATATCCCTGGTAGTCTAGTGGAACCCCACCCCCCGACATGATCATCCGTTATGAATGTGAAACTATCCTTGGTGGTCCAGTGGAGTGCTACTGCCCTGATTCCTCCTTAATGGACAATTTTAAAATGTCTGAAGGTTTAGTGGACCCCCAGTCCACACTAACAATGCCGCACCACCCCACTCCCCTACTACCCCATAGATAAGCCGGCGACTAGCACAGCCCACTGCTCAATGCCATGGCCAGCCACCAACTGAGCTCTGAATAAGCACGTACTGGTACTAGACACCAGGGAAAGATATATACAGTATTTTAAGGGCAGATCAGATTCAGGGATAGGGTGGGGGGACCGCTAGATCACTAAGGAAGCATACATTTTATTGCAAGGGGAGATATGGGATAGAGAGAGGGGGACCACTACTCTACCAGGGAAAGATTTTTTTTAACATCAGGCTGGTAAATGGTGGTGGTGGTGGTGGTGAGACTGCTAGACACCAGGGAAAGATTTTTATTTCACATTGGGCTGGCAATAAGTGGAGAGGGCCACTGGACACCTAGGAAACATTATCATTTAACAGCAGGCCAGCGATCAGCGGGAGGGGGGGCTACTTGACACCAGGGAAAGATTTTTATTTCACATAGATGGGTGATCAGTGATGGGGGGACCAGTAGACACAAGGGAAAGATTTTTATTTTACATCAGGTTGGCGATCAGTGGAGGGGGACCATTGGACACTTAGGAAACATTATCATTTAACATCGGGCCAGTGATTGGGGGGGGCACTAGACACCAGGGAAAGATTATCATTTAGTACTGGGCTGTGATAAGCAGGGAGGGACCACTAGAGACCAGGGAAAGATTTTTATTTCACATAAGGCCAGCGATTGGTATTGATGACTGCTAGACACCAGGGGCGGTTTTATTTTGCACTTAAAAATGGAAATGTTTGACCCAGCTTTGCCTTGTGTACCCCGAGGAAAAGTTAGGGGAAGCTGCATGGTGAAGTTTCAAATGGCAGATTTAAGCAATAAGGCACAACAGGGTGTGGGTTATTGGGGATTTACCCACACCTTTTGTGGTGTGTCACGAGGTGCAGTCGAGTGACTTAACCACACAAGAAGTGGGTAAATCATCCAATAACTCATGCCCTGGAGTGCCTTATTGCGACTATACAATGGACTCATGAGCAAAATAAATTTAAAATGTGTTTCATTATGTTTTTTATGAATGCCATTTCTCAGCTGTGGGTTATGCAAGATTTACCAATGGTCATGTGACATGTTTTGACCAATGAGGTAACAGGATTTTCACACACCATTGTATAATTCCTAGTAAATAGGCAAACGTTTTGAAATGGTCCATGGAGGTGAATTTGGCAACTTCGCTGGAACTTTACCAGTGAATTAAAACTTTGCAACATCTATATTCGGATAGTTACCAAATGGAGAGAACATCTCTGCAGAGCAAGATGCTTTTCTTTCTTTACAGGGACCTAGCTGAATCTTATTGGGGTACTGGGAAGAAAGGTATGTAGGGAACAGATGCTTTTCTCTTTTTTTTTTACATTTGCCTAATTGAATGTTCGGTGGTGCTGGGGGATGAGAGGTAAAGGCAAGAGGTTGGTTGGGTGGGGTGAATTTACTTAAAGATCAGGGTCAGGTGGGAGAGATGGGGGAGTTGTTTTTGGCATGCAGGTGGGGAGAAGCGTCATTTTAAATTACAAAATGATAGAATAGCTGCTTATGCAGGCAGTGGTGAACACTATGGGATGGGGAGGAGTGGATTTTCACAGCAGAGGGTGGTGTGGTGTGGAACTATAGCACTGGGTGATGGGACAGTATTGGGGCACTACTAAACTGAGTGGGTGAGGTGGGATTTCAATTTAAAAAAAAGTTGGTTTTTTTGTTTAAGTGAAGCACTTTTGCATATTTTTTCTTGCATGAACTGTCACTTCCATCTACTGTAGCTGAACACTTAATAAATTGAAACATAGAAACATACAAGATGACTGCAGATAAGGACCGCACGGCCCATCCAGTCTACCAATTTATTTTTCTACTTTATAAATGTGCCATCAGCCTTTGCTCTGTCAATGGCCTATCTATTCATACTCATCTGTATTGCTCCCTTATACCTATCCCATACTTGTTTGAAGCCCTGCACTGTATTCGTATACACCACTTCTTGAGGTAGGCCGTTCTATGCATTCACCACCGATTCTGTGAAAAAGAACTTCCCAACCTTACCCCTTAATTGGCCTCCCTCTAATCTCATGCTGTGTCCTCTTGTCCTATTTTTCTTATATTAAAACATGTTAGACTGTTTCATCTTGTTAATGCCCTTAAGGTGTTTGAATGTTTCGATCATATCACCTCTGCCCCTCCTTAGCTCTAGGGTATACATATTGAGTTCCGTCAATCTTTCCTCATTTGTTTTCTGATGCAGTCCCTGTACCATTTTGGTTGCCCTTCTTTGGACTGCCTCAATTTGGCTAATGTCCTTGTGAAGGTGTGGCCTCCAGTACTGCACACAGTACTCCAGATGGGGCCTAACCAGCATCTTGTAAAGAGGGATTATTACCTCCCTCTTCTGACTTGTGATACCCCTACTAATGCATCCTAACATCCCCCTAGCCTTACCTACTGCTTTAGTGATCTGCTTGGATGATTCCAGGTCATCAGTGATGATGATGCCCAAGTCTCTTTCTTCCCTTGTGATTGCCAGCAACTCCACTCCCAGCCTATAGGTGGCTTCATGGTTTCTCTTCCCTATGTGCATGATTTTGCACTTCTTTGCATTAAACCCCAGTTGCCACTCTTCTGACCATTTTGCTAGTTATCCAGATCTCTGCTCATTCTGCCCACCCCATCTGGATCAACTACTCTGTTGCAGATCTTGGTGTCATCTGCAAAGAGACAAACCTTAGCCTCCAGTCTATCTGCAATGTCACTGATGAAGATATTGAAGAGGACTGTGGCCAAGACTGATCCCTGAGGTACCCCACTTGTGACTTGAATCTCTTCTGACTGTATACCATTTACCACCACTTTCTGTTTTCTGCCTGTCAACCAGTTTGCCACCTAGTTGACCAACTTCTGACCCACCCCAAGCTTACCCAGCTTATTAATCACTCTTCTATGTGGAACAGTATTGAATGCTTTGCTGAAGTTAAGGTAGGCAACATCAACTGCTCCCCCTTGGTCCACCACTCTGGTTACCCAGTCAAAGAAATCTATGAGATTAGTTTGACAGGACCTTTCTTTTGTAAATCCATGCTGTCTTGGATCCTGTGCTCCTATGGATTCCAGGTGTTGCACTATCCTTTCCTTAAGGAGTGCTTCCATAATTTTGCCCACTACTGAGGTAAGACTGACTGGTCTGTAGTTCTCTGCCTCCTTCTTGCTACCACTCTTGTGGAGCAGGATCCCATGAGCCCTTCTCCAGTCTTCTGGGACCTCTCCTGTGCTCAGAGACTCACTAAACAGTTCTGATAATGGCTCTGCTAGTTCCACCCTTACCTCTTTTAGTACCCTGGGATGTATTCCATCAGGTCCCATTGCTTTGTCCACCCCAAGCTTATTGAGCTCTTGTAGGACCCTTTTTTTTGTGAAGGGACTAGTGCTAACCTCCATCCCCTCCTCCCGTGTCCATGGTGCTGAGCTGTGGGCCCTTCCCTACCTTCTCTTCAGTAAATACTGAGCAGAAGTATCTATTTAGGATACTTGCTTTTACATGGTCCTCCTCCTCACATGCCCTCTTATCTCCTTTGATCTTAGCAATTCCCCCTGTGGACTTTCTCCTTTCACTAATGTATCTATAGAAAGTCGTATCACCTTCTTTTACTGTCTGTGCTAGTGTTTTCTTGGTTTGGGCCTTTGCCTGCCTTACTGCCTTCCCTACTTCCCTTAGGGAAATTTGGTATGCCTCTCTATCTTCATCCCACTGTGTTCCCTTATATTTCCTGAAGGCCAGCCTTTTGGCTCTGACCTTTTCTGCTACTGTTTGTGAGAACCAAAGTGGTTTTCTTCTTCTTTTGCACTTCCTTTTCTCTCTAACACAATGAAATGTTGTATCAAGTATTGTATCCTTAATGCTTGCCCACTTTGCCTGTACCCCCTCACCTGTATTTCTTTTTGCCAGGGCTAGCTTAACTCTGTTGGCCATCTTATCAAAGTCCGCTCCTCTGAAGTCCCATTGTCCATTTATTGTCCATTTACTTAGCTTGATCAGGTGAACTTTGACACTTAGCTAGGTGAAGAGCTATATGAAGTGACACTTCAAACTTTGTGAAGTCCGTGAGGTTCCTCACCTTCCCACATCTCTAAATATTTAAAAAGGATAATTTTTCCCCTAGACTATAAGAATTCTACTTGTTTACACCTGTAGTGAAGTCCTAACACTCTGGCTGTGACCTCACAAGCTGTTGCCATAGTAGTGCTTTTAATATCGTAATCTGAAGATTATGACTTTTGAGCAGAAAAGGCAGCATGAACAGATAAAGTCAAAGATGAAAAAGCCTGTTTTTAGGTAAACATGTTTAATATTGTAATAACAAATGGAATGTCCAGGAACTGAATTTCTGTGAAACCTTATGAGATTTGAAGCCTGCAGATGCCAACAGTAATTCATTTACAAAATCCTGGAAAATCAAGTTTAAAGGTCTGTATTGTCCTAATATTCATGGTCTCTACTGGCTGTCCCATAGACTTTCTACCTTCTGGGAGAAGACATGTAGGTTAACATTCCCTGAATTTATCATCTCTGAGGTTTTGGGCAAGTTTCATAGCACTCAGAAGGAAGAAGCTGCATTGTTAAAACAAATTTCAGAAAATAAGTATGTTTGTTGTAAAAGCAGTAGAGATCTTTCCAAGCATGAAACAATAAACATTTCTTCTGCAACTTGTAGTTTTCTACATACCTTAGGTTTATTACTATAATCCCAGATGGATACCACTGTTTGAGTGTTGAAAGGAGTTTATTTCAAACATAGTTTAAAAGCTCATAAAGTGCTCATTTAAACAAGTTATTGGACTTAAAGCAGCAGTGCAACAAAAAGAACAAAAAATTTGACCATACCTTTTTTCACTATAAACGTTTAGAGACATCTTCCAGTTTTATCTGGTGAAATATTTTTAGTTCCTCCAAAATTTAAGTATTTTAAAAATGTTTTAATTTATTTATTTTTTCTTTCAATAAAAAAAAAATGGCAAACACATTTGACTTAGAAATAGCATTGCAGATCTAGCAAGGGTTTAGATAGTGAAAATAAAAAAAAATCATGGGGCCAGATTTTCAAACCATCAGGAATGGTGCACAGTGCTTGCACCAAGGACTGGTACAAGGGGCATCTTGCCCCAAACTATGCATCATCCCCCATTTTCAGATGCCCCTGTCTCAACTGGGAAGGGGGCTTCCTGCACTGGCTGGGCTTGCATCATCCTTGTGACAGAGGGACCAGTGCAGCAAGGTGGAGAGGGCTTGTACCAGGGCAATGTCGCAGCATTGCCTTAATTGGGATGCTACAAATCCCTTCAATGGGCTCATGAGCCACCACAGTTAGACCAGCCAGGAGGTGGTTTAATGGCCTGTGTGCCATTCTGAGTGCCTTGCCATGGTGGGAGGTGGTCTGTTCCCCCTGTGTGCCACTGCCGCAGATGTCTGCTGCCCTTCTGCACCCAGCCGAGTGTCCCAGCAGTGGCGGGGCAATGGCTGGTGACTTCCAAGGCCTCCAACCACTGCAAGTTACAGTACCACCCCCCACCCAGTGCCTGGCATGGAGGCAGCTGTGCCATTGCCCCATCCAGGGTCCATCACTACCCTCCCACCCCAACCCCGGCCTGCCCTACAGGGCCCTGCCAGTCATTGGCTGCATGGTCAGCAGGTCCCTCCATTATTGCTGCTGCCACCCCAAAGTACTGCAGCTTGCAGCATTCTCCCCCTTGTGCCAGTTGTGCAGCTCACAGGACAGCTTATGGCAAACTCTGGGGGTCTGGTGTTGGACCCTGATTTTTGCAAAATTCAGCACAGGGTCCCTGGTGCACCCAAGTCTGCCACAATCTGCACTTTGGCACATGGTGTGATGATTGCAGGGGGTCTTCTAAAATCAAGCCCATAGTGTGTAGCATAGAAAGCACCTAGAAAAATGAATTTGACAGATATGCTTATATTTTTATTAAATGTAGCTCAAACTAGCTTTTTAAAAAATGTTTTTCTTTGCAATGTTGCTTTAACTGTAGCTGTCACATGCTTAGAAGCACCATGACTAAATCTCCCCTGCATTGACACTATACTGCCATAATTTATGGAATCCCATGATGTCGTGGAGGGGGAAAGCTGTGCCCAGTTGCATTTTAGTCAGGACATCACCATACATGGCATCACATGGTTCCATAAAATGATGGTAACCTTATATGGCTATAGGGTACAAACTTATGGATATCTGTGGACTGTTTCCAGCTACAGCGAACCTGATACATCATTTAAAATGAAAAATGTTTTTCATAAGTTTGCAAACTACTGTATGAATGAAACTGTTTGCAATCCTCCTTTTAAGGAGTAGGTCCAATATATTCAAAACCATTATGATGTTTGCAGTTTTATTTATTATAATGTTGTGGATGTGTAGCTATGACTCAGTTGTTAGTCTCTAAATTATTTCACTACAAGTATTTATTCCACTCCACTGTCTGCTGTAAAAACATTGGACTGTTCCCAGCTGTTCTCACAACCATAGTGTTTGCTGCACCATAATCTGTCCCTGTATAGATAGTAAATCTATAAAACATGGAGGCAATGTGGTCTAGTGGATAGAACACTGACTTTGGAACCAGAATTGCAGGTTTATACCACACTAGAGTCAAATACTTAAGGGACACTGTCAACCCCCTTAGGTCTCAAAGTGTCCCTAGTTTAAAAAAAGTATTTTATGATTGCTAACTTGCTGTAAAGATTGTTGATGTAGCTGGCAGTTTGATTCTGACTCATATTTTCTTTAAAAAAGTAAAAAACAGACTGTCCAACATACTGGTGTGATCACACCAAAACATGTTTGTTTACATTCCTTGATCAGCTCCAAATGTATCTTTCCTGGACTTAGGAACACTCACAAAACAGTCTAGCCCCTCGTGATGCAGTGGGAGTTTAGGAGGCTACTGCCTTATGAGCGACTGAACTGCTTGGGTGTGTTTTTTATGTTCAGGAGGCATGCAGTAAGAACAGAGCCAGGATTGTAAACAAAAATAAGGTTGCTTATAAATATACATTGCCATGCATTTCAGTTCTACTAAACAAGGAGACAGACAAAACAAACAGCAACATCAGTGAATTTTAGAGAGGGGTAAGCAATCATAAAATGTGGAATTTCCACTGGAAATAGTATGATGAAAAACAGGTTGACAGTGTCCCTTTATGTATTTAGTTATTTATTGTTTATTTATTTGTAACTGTGGACCAGGAAAAGTACACTAAGCTAATACAGCTTGTTTCCAGGTGTGTTCTGTGGGGTGGGTTGCATGGACCTGTTTTATTGACAGGAGGAATGTTGGCCAAGACACCAGAAAACTCCTCTGCTCTTTGTCCGTAAGTGCCATGGGATATTTTACTTCCACCTGGACAGTGACCAGGGGCCACATTTTGGAAGCCTCCGCCCCCATAGATCAGTGCACCATGCACCAAATTCCTAACTGTGGCAAACTCAGGTGTGCTGAGGCCCTATGCCAGATTTCGCATGAATTGGGGTCGAGGTACCGAACTCTCCATGTTTGCCCCAAGCCATCCTGTGCACCAAACATACAGTGTATAGGAGGAGAATGCCACAAGCTGCAGGACTTTCAGCCAGCAGTGGCAGCCATGGCAGGGACACAACAACCAAGCATCTTGAAATATGGTGGGGCCCATGAAGGGCAGGATGGGGTGGGATTAGGAGATGGGGGTGATGACCCAGACAGAGCCATGGCATAGCTGCTGCAGTGCCAGAGACTGCACCTTTGGGGGCCGTCAGGTGACTGGCATCATTGGGGTTCATGGAGTGCACCAACTATGGCTCCACCAGTGTGGGGACAGGTGTCCGGGTGCATGATGGCCTCTGAAGGTCACAGGCATCATTCACATCAGGGGGGCATAGACCACCACCCACCTTGACAAAGCTCATGGATTGGCACATGGTCTGTTAGATCAGCCCCTGACTGGTGTAACTCTGGTGGCCCGTGTGACCAATGGGGGGTTTGCAGAATTCCAATTAAGGGGATGCTGCAGCACTTATCTGGTGCAAACCCTCCTCTGCTGTGGTGCACTGGTGTGTCTGTTGCAAGGACGGTGCAAGCCCAACCGGCACAAGTGGCCCCCAGTTGCCACAGGTGGTGTGTGAAAATCGGGAATGGTGCGCAGTGCAATATACCCCTTGGACCATTCCTTGTTGAAGCAAGCACTGTGCACCATTCTTGATGGTTTGAAAATTGTGCCCCAGAGATGAGCTGAAGGGATAATGATTTAACATCTCATCTGAAGGATTTCACCTTACCAGTGTAGCATCCCCTTTGTACTGCATTACATGGTCAGTTATGGCATTACCCCAGGTGCCTGGTTTGGAGCTAGAATCCACAAACATGTGATGTTCCAGCCTCTTACTGTGTGACCATGCAAAAGTGATGTGACCTTAGTATGCTTCAGTTGACCAAGCTGCAGAAATGGGTTGAAGGAGGAGCCCACTGCAAATAAGGTGTTGTATCTCAGCTGGACTATCCTGGGTGAATAAACTGTAAAAAAATAAAAAATTATTTTGTCGTAGTAAGTGTTCTGATGTCATAAAACTCATGCTATTATTTCAGAAAATCCTAATGAAAATAATGAAAGCTGCTTATACATACTTCAAGCAAAATGCACAACAAAACATCAGAAAAAGAGACATTTAAATAGTTGATTAGAATATACTGTATTTGTAAAATTATGCACTGAAGTAAATACCTGATCTTTAAGCAAGAAACCAAAGACTCTTTTAGCAGTAAGTAATTGTAATGTACCAGAACCAAGCAAACACATTTTACATGTAAAAAGGACACAGATATTATACAATTAATGTTGTATACGAACAAAATGTAAGTGTTTAAAAATAACTGTTTTGCTTTGTCATTATAATAAATTCCATGTTTCAATGGTTGGTTGCAAAATGATTGATTAGGCTCATCAAGACTAATTGCATTATTCAAAGAATTACATTTTTTTAATAACACATTGAGATACACATATTTCAATACGTTCTAATTAAAAAATATAGACACTTACAAAATATGACGTTATCAATATCTATATACACTAGAGCAGATTGTGGGTTTTACCTACCAAGCAGTGAAGGCATCAGAGGGAGTAAGAAGAAGGGATTAACCCACAACAGGGTATGGGTTTACTGAGCATTAATCCACTCCAGCGGGGGAGGGGTTTGGAGTTATGAGGTGAAGCCGAATGACTTCAACCACCCAGGCACGGATTAATGCCCTGTAAACCCATACTCTAGAGTGGGTTAATCTTCTTATAGCATGGGCAGTGTTATGTTAGAGTTTTACCTAAAGAAATAGTCAAATAAAACTCTGTGAACATGCAACTGTCGGTATATCAGCGATTAATCAATGGTTAAGTGACCTGTTTGGACAAATCAGAAGACAGTATTTTCGGAACCCATGTTATAATGGTATTTAACCCACTGGTGAGCAATGTCTGAGTACTACAATGGGTGCTGAGGATAACTGTTGTTGTCCAATTAACCTTACCAAGCATGATTCAGTTGCACAAATATCAAACAGTGAGCATAATATCATCAGTTACACTATTGGAAGGTACAAGGAAATACCTAGGCAAATAACATATACCATGCTCCTCCTACACAATGCAGATTTTGAAAGGAAAAAGGAACTCACAGCATGGGTACCTCGGGAAACCAAGCTGTTTGGCATTGGCATTCAACAACAATGTGGCATATAAGAAAAATATCGACTTCTTAAAGAAAGAATGTAAAACTCAGAAAAAGGGAAACAGTAAAGGATGCAGACCAGTGTCCATAGTAACTGAGGTACTGTACTTAAAGTAATTAAGCAGGAGAAAAGACAAATTGCCTGAACCAGTAAAAGCAAAAGAAATACAAGAAGTGCAAACACAAAATCAGAGAAGCACAGCTAGTGGTGGAGAAACAAAAAGCACTCAAAGTCAAATTGCATTAACAAACAAACTTTGGTCAGAGCCAATAAGCCTACAAAATGATGCTGGATGGGGTGAGAAAGGTGAACAAAATACCTTGAAAAAAAAGTAATGGACAGAGAAATGTCCAGAGAAGTGTGTATCCTCTTGCAGCTAAATAAAAAAAAACATCACTTTGCTTAGTCACAGCTTTGGTATGGACAAACTAGTTTGTGTGTGATCTTGCTAAGGTGCCCCAGGGTGTGGTGTTATGGTGCCACTGATCCCCACTGCCCCTGTTGATGCAGTACTGGTCATCATGGTGTAAGGCATGCACTCTTCTGGATGAGATGCCATCCAGTACCCCTAGATGCATGTAGGTGGCCAGGCTGTTGCATACCATTTCTGGTAAATGTATATGTTATACATTTAATGCACAGACAAACTCTGATTCTAATGATGTGGATTTGAAAATAGCCCTTAGGCTAGAACAATGAGCTATGAATGAGCCTGAGACACTCAGCAGACCTGGGCCTGAATGTTGCAACCTCTACCTGCATACTGTGCAATCTTGCATAAGTCATGCATCCACCACGGATATACTACATTATCTGGAAACTCCAGATAACCATAATTGACAAACCCAATGGCACCACTTGCCCAATGTAATGTCTGGCAACATGGCAACAAATGCAATTTCTTTCAATGCGGGGGCTGCACCCCATGTGGGGGCTTTGCCCACCACACCCCCCATAACTAACTCTGAGGGGGAGTGGACCCCAGAGAAAACAACTAACTGTTATGGGGGGGCAGGGCAAAAGTATGTGGCTGAACCAGAATCCAGTTCCAATGGCACACGCTGGCCAGATCTGATGGTGTTTTCAGGGGTAAGATAGCAAGTCGTCACATCTACTACCTTAGTCCATCTTGTAACACTGTCGGGCGTGTATCCATTGGCATGATCACTATTGGGACACTGCACCTGTCAGACAATAGTGCCTGGGCAGGTGCATGTCAGGATAGTGAGCCATGGGTTAACACAAGGGTACCTCCACCACAGCATCCCCAGGTCACCCACCAAAACAAGCACCTGTGCCTAGTGGGACTTGCCCAGTTACCAAGGAATAAAATAAATGAAACAAATGATCCAGTCTCCATCCTGCAAGGTCAGAATTTTAAACATATGCATTGTTCTTAACTAAAATTATGAAAGCAGCCCCAAGCCATTTGCCATGTGGATGCATATATGGATAGGACCCACTTTCCTTCTTTTGCAGTCCTAACTCCTCAAAATCTATGAAAAGAAATATTTCTGGTTTAAAGAATATATCTTTTTTAATAATCTTCTTGATTTCTCGAAGTGTTTTTTGCCACCAAACAAGTAGTTCCTTACAGTCCCAAATTAAATGAAAATGATCAGATTTTTTATTTGCATTACAAGTGTGCCAATGTGTTGGACTATATGAAGTATCTGTACATTTCAATTTATGCAGCGTTATATACACTCCTATCCATGATTTTTAATTGAATAGATTTATTCTTTGCATTTGCATATAGTTTATTTGCTTGTATATGGATGTGTTTCCATTTATTTTTTTCCCTTTTAAAATTCTTCCTCCCATTTAATTTTATATCTTTTGATGATTTTATCCACTTTTGCAGTTTTAATTTTCAAAAATGCTTCATTAAACATGTCATTACACAGAATTTGTTTTTCCCATGTTGTTTTTGGAAAATGTTTGTGATATACATGGTTGTCTCTAGGACTGTCTCATTTGGCTTTATAATATATCTGTTTATTTTATTTTTTTTTCATTATTAAGTAATTGATAAGTCCATGTGTGCATTCTTTACATTTTTTCAAATGCTTCCCATTCAATGATTGTCTTTTTCCATAAAATCCATCCAATTTATTACATTTAATATATTTAGTTCTTCTTTATTAACATATCATTGTGGTTATTCCATATCTTTGCATTACCCCTTATCTTAAAGTTATGTGTGGTTCATAGCTCAGTGCATATGTTACATACTGTAGCTGGATGATGTAGATTATGGTTGGATACAGAGGCCAGCTGGTAAGTAAGACAATGTTTGCCAGGTACTAGTAGTATAGAATGATTTGTGCTTAGGTACTTCAGCATAGCCATGAACATGTCAGTGATTATAGCATGTATGAATTGGATAGTATATGCAAGGTAGTTAGATGTTTGAAATGATAAGTCATTGTTATATCTTGATATTTGTTTTGGCCTTTCTCTGTATCCCACCGTAGGAAGGATGAGGTGTCCTGTAGTATGAGACCCCCCCCCAGTGGGACAAGAGTGCTGCAGAAGGAGGAGAAGGTGTCAGGGGAGGATGGAGGGTGGGTGTGATTCACTCTAAGCAGAGCAGTAGTGTGCTGCTTGGCTAAATAGGATGTGGGGGAGGAGCTCTTCCCCCCCACATAACCACAGTTTGAACTGATGAGTCACTGTTATATCTTGATATTTGTTTTGGCCTTTCTCTGTATCCCACCATAGGAAGGATGCATAGTCCCATAGTATGAGACCCCCCAAAATAATGATATCATACGATTGTTCTGTATCCGACCGATAGAAGGAGTAGAGTAGGATGACAACCCCCAAGAGAAACGGGCAGCAGGTGATCACCTCCTCCAGCTCCGGAGAGTGTGGCCAGTAGTGCGCAGGAGAGGAAAAACCCCCTTGGGGGAAACCTCTGAGGACCCATGGCTACTGACCCTCCCGTCCTTCCAGGTATACTAAAGGAGAGTAATCCTAAATATTCAAATCATAAAGTCCGAACCCTGAAGTTGTAGAATGCAATCCAGAGAACCGAGAACAGAAGACGGATTGAATCGTGACATGTCAGGTGAATAGAGCAAGCATCCAAGTTGTAAACCCCAATTCGAGAATCGATGAGCAGGCTGGAATGATGGCAGAGTGGAATCCATGGTCAATATAAAGCCAAGGTGACAAGTTGCAATGGTGAAGGACTCCAGAAAGTGAGAATGATTTCTCAAAAGAAATTCAGGAATCCAAGGCTCAGCATCCATGACCAAAAAAGGAGGGCTGTTGGGTCGTGAACAGGCACCCAAGTCTTGCATGAGCAAAGCAGGTAGGTAATATGAAAGCATGCCGCATCCAGGTAGATGAGCACTGAGGTGAGCATTGGAGAAAGTGTCCAAAAAGGTCAGGATACAACTGGAAGTGGGGTGCTCCTGAGGCTAGCAAACAATAGATAGGTGGATGGAGTAATTGTATCTAGGCTTTAACGCAGGCTAGGCAGGATGAATAAAAGTAGTATGACTTCCAGGTTTCAGCTGATGGAGGGCTTGTATGATATGTAGAGTGGTAGAAGATTTGCAGCAAGGTTACCGACTGACGAATCCAGTTCAGGTAAAATATGATAGGAGGAGAGTATGCACTTAGGTGATGATATAGAAGACAATGGCTGTAGAACTGAGCTGGAATCTTGGCAAGCTGTAAGGGAAGTAAATCTGCAGTACTGGTGCAAGGTCAGAAAGCAGTCAAGAAGTACAACAGGGTAAACCCAAAAATAAGTATGAGTGGTGGATTATGTAACGGAAGAGATGAGGTAGTAAGTAGCAAGTAGTGCACCAAGTTAGTCAGGTGATATGGACTAGAACATGGCAGCTAGCCCCTTGGGTGAGATGCGCAGCTTATCCAACAGCTGCTGAGGTAAGTAGAGAGGCGGCTAGATCCAGGCAACGTGAAAGCGGGGCCAGACCTATGGAGGTCTGCTGGTAGCAAAAGAACGTGGCAGCTAGTCCTTTGGTGAGATGTGCAGCTTAACCATCAGATGGTGAGGTAAGTAGGGATGTGGCTAGCCTCTGGTGACAAGAAAGTGCAGCCAGACCTTTGTAGGTCTGCTGGTAAGCAAGTAAAGTGGCAGTATATGGTCTTAGAGTGAATGAATAGTTCCAGGAGTGCTTGACATGACAGGTAAAAACATGCAGTCATTTTACGAGGCATAGTGTAACCAGTAAGAATGAGAGACTGATTGTAACCATCTGGCAACACAAGGAAGAAATCTAGCAATATCTGAGATGGATTAAGTTTCTTAGTCATGGCACTAGCATTGTCACAACTGTATCCATTGTGAAATGCACAATGTAGTAGAATAGCATGTCCTGGTAAACTGTAGGTAAGGGAAGTCTTGAGAAGGCCCAAAGGCATATTCTTGGTGTAAGCATGCTCAAAACGGACCGCAGAATGTGGTGGAACTAAGGTAGTCCTAGGGGGCGGTTGCATGGTTCTTCCACCAATAGCTGGCTCCCGTAGTAATAGTGAGGGCTGAGTAAGAAAAAATGGTAGACCTATGGTTCAATAGTCAAATTCTGTGAGATGGTGTAGATTCACACAGTACCAGATATCTATTGTCAAGTGCACAACGCCACTCAATGAAATAGCAGTCCTGATAAGCTGCAGTTAAGCGAGACATAATATAAGGCCTAAGTAATGGCATATACCAGGTGCAAGCATGCTTATATGGGTCATAGAGGGAGGTGGAATTAAAGCAATCCGAGGTGCGATAAAAGGTTTCGTGGTTCCCCTGTTGCTAGCTCATTGCTGAAGTAGTACTGAGGCCGGAGTGAGAGTAGCTGAAATTGCAAAGCTAGAAGCTTAGTGGAATGCAAGCTGGAGGATTTTAAAACTGTGTTGCGACAGGCGCAGCTGCTGGAAGGAAGGAAGAGATGCCACCATGGCTGCGGAGAAATGCAGCCTGCAAGGAGTGAGCAGCAGCAGGAGAATAGCAGGATAGAGAACGCTTGATGGCCAGAGGTAAAGGAGGGTATAAAAGAACCTCCCCCACAAAAAAGAAAGAAAGCAAAACCACACAGAAGGTACAGGAAAATACGGGACAAAGAAGCACAAGGGAAGAAACAAACATCGAGGGGGGGCAGACAGAAGCAAGGGGGAAAGGGTGCAGCCGCAGACCAGCAGCAACACGGAGCGAGCGCTGAGTGTGACTCGCTCTAAGCAGAGCGGTGGTGTGCTGCTTAGCTAAATAGGATATGGGGGAGGAGCTCTTCCCCCCCACATAACCACAGGCTTGCGCCCTTCAATGATTATAAGGAGAAAACGTATTCATTTTTATACATATTTTCTGTACTGAACTTATTATAGGGCTTTTAATATATATAATATTTGGGGGATATGTCAAATCATCTTGAGTTTTTAATGGAAAATGGTCTTTATTTAAAAAATACTGAATTTGAGAGTGATGGGAACCCTCTTCTACTGTATCTTTCTGCAAGTCTATCCACATTATTGTTTGCTTCATCTTAGCTGCTCAGTAATAATAAATGGGATCAGGGCAACCGATACCCACTTCCTTACATAGAACTATTCATTTTTCCCATGCTATTCTTGAAACTCCACTGCACCAGTGAAATTTCTTACAAATATTGCACCATTGTTCAAGCCAAAATAATAGGATTTATCCCTATAACCCTTGAAAAAGAAACATCAAGTGGGGCATTACCAACATCATTTTAGCTTCAATCTAGACAAACTTTAGTATCGCAGATCAAGGCGATGCATTTAGGAAAATGAACAGGACGGAAAGATTTTAGGTTTGATTTTCAAATGAGTGACGCAAGCTATGACAAGCCACAGCTTGCATTGAAGCCCAATGTATGAGGGACCCTGCACCTGATTTAGGTATAATAGTGGTCCTTGCGACAAATCCCTGACAGTTACCACAACCACTGCCAAGTGCAAAATAAATGGCACACAGGAGGGGATTGATGGAGACTATCCCTGACCACTAGGTGTGTCTTGTTCCACTGTTTGACTACCAGAAGCTTCCATGACAGCCTCCTGTCCTGTAGAAGTGGATATCCTGCACACCCTGGTATTCTCAGGGTCATGTGATGAGCAGAGATGTCCATACTATGTAGTGACTGAAGGCTTATAGGGATTGTTGCAGTGCCAACATGTATGATCAATACAGTCTGGAGGAATATCACAAATAATAATGGGACAGGGTACCCCTAGCACACGATGTCACCTACGTTGAGCACACAGAGAGAGCATCATAATGTGTGTGTTTTGTGCTGTGTCAGCTGTGTGTGTGAGTCTCCTGTGACTTAGAAAGAATTGTCCCCTGTGATATTTGGGATGTACCATTCTCATCAGCATTAGATGGTGCCACACTGTTGCAGCAACTGGCTGGTGGGTCTGTACATCACCTGTTGCTGGTACATAACCCAAACAAATGCAATTGTCATTTGAGTATTCTCAGAAACTGTATATTGGAGGTTCAGGGTAGTAAGGCACCAGTGTATCAGAGGACTGTTACTGTATCCTGTTGTCTGAGCATCTAGGCTATCCTGCAGCAATGTCTGTGTAGTCATACTGATTGCTGTACTAACAAACTAAAATGCCAGCAGAATAGGCCTAATGGTCTTTCACGTCTGCTCATTTGGTCAGCCCCCACCCTGGGAGCCGACCTTGCTGCCCCCCTCACCTTCTCTGGCTTCTCCCTTCCCAGTTCCAGATATTCTCGCTGCATTGGATTTTGCTTCCAGAACCCTTCCCCTGTACCTGTCCCACCCCCTCTTGAACCCCTCCACCATCTCTGCCTCCACCAGCCCCCTGGGCAGTGCATTCCATGACTCCAGCACCCTCTCAGTGAAGTAGCACCTCCTCCTTTCTCCCCTGAATCTTCCCCTCCAGCTTCCACCCATGCCCTCTAGTTGCCCCCCTCCTCCTTCCTTCGAAGCACCCTGACTGCTCCTCCCCTATTTACCCCCTTCATGTACCTGAAGACCTCTATCATGTCCCCCGGGTCCCTTCTCTCTTCCAATGTGTAAATGTTTAGCTCTTCGAGCCTCTCCCCATAGGTCCTGTCCCCCAAGCCCCAAATCATTTTTTTTGCCCTCCTCTGGACCCTCTCCAGGAGTTTAATGTCCCTTTTTAAGTGTGGCCTCCAAAACTGCATGCAGTGTACTCTCCAGGGTGTCATTGTATACTGCTAGTAATATATCCAGGGTAAAAGAGGTGGTATTAGAAGGGTCTCATAGCTAGTGCAGGTGTGTCTTACAGACTGCACACAGACTACATAGCCATACTGTACCTCTGGGACCTGGAGCATTACAGGGGGTACCTGGTTAGTAGGGAACAGTTGACTTACACACCTGGGAGAAGAGGGTGTTTGTACAGCAGGGTACTGTGGCACATAATTACCCTATAGAGTACAGAGGCACTTCTGTCCTTCTGTCAAGGGTCCATAACTAAATGTTCCATGTTCTGTATAGCCTGTGGTGCCATGCACACTATATCTGGGAGCAGGGCTCATATTAGATGCCTTGGTGGAGTTTGTACATGGATGAATGGATACTGTGCCAGTCAATATAAAGAGCTCACTCCTAAAGGATGTATCCAAGGAGTTTGGGAAACTGGTGGCGCAAGCCCCCTTCCACAATGCAGCAGCCATGCATTCATCGCAAGCACGACTCAAGCACAACTGGAGTAGGTGGCCTCCATCGGGTGCAGGCTCCATTAGAAAATCAGGAATGATGAGAGATCACGTGATGCAGAGTGCTGAGTAGAAGCTCCTCCGTTAAGCTCCTGCCTCCCGATTATTAAATCGTCTTTTTTAGATGTTTATTTTTCTCTACTTCCTCTGCTTTTGAATTCTTCTACTGTTTAAACATCTTGTGAGCCTGTTTTGTGTGCTAGATTGGCGGATGGAGGCTTATATGAAGAAAGCCCCTCAGAAATACCCCCCCCCCTTGCTACTCCTGAAAAGGCCCCAAAGAAATCCCAGGCCTCGAGTGGGCCAGATAAGCCTGATCCTACGAGTTTAGTTAGGGAACAAGAACCTTTAATGCTTAATAGGTTCTTAGAAGAGTTTAAACCTTTTCGGGAAGAGATGAAAGAAATGGCGATTGACCTGAAAACTCTCTCTAGAAAACTGGATGAAGTCTCGTTAACAGTTTCTGATAATACAGCTCAAATAATTTTGATGGAGAGGAAGCTGAAGAGTCTGGATCCTGAATTGGTGTCTATGCGACAGAAGCTGTCTCGTCTCGAGGCTAAACTCGAAGATTTGGAGGGCCGTAGCCGCAGAAATAATGTTGTGATACTAGGGCTACTAGACGGAGAAGAGGGCCAACATGCTGTAGCATTCACACAGAAGCTGGTGGAATGAGTTGCTGGCCCCTCTCCCTTCGGCCCAGTATACATTATAGAGTGAGCTCATAGGTGTCTGCAACCAAAGCCTTCTCTGGATGCCCCCGTCCTATTATTTGCCACTTTTTGAATTTCCTGGAAAAGCAGCATTTCTTGCAGAAAGTGAGAGCTTTACAAGAGGTTCGTTGGGAGAATACGAAGCTGAGAATTGCACAAGATTTCCCTGGATTGGTTCATCTGAAGCAGAAAGCATTTCATCCTATCGTATCTAAGATCATTGCAGCGGGCTTGAAATTTAGGATGGGATACCCAGCCAGGCTACAAGTCTCTGTAAATGGATCCTGGTTTAATTATGATGATCCTGAAGTTGCCCTGTCAAGGCTTAAATCCATGCTACCGGACTTGTTCCGAGAGCCCTGAGAGGCCTTGTTCGTGTGTTAAGGAGCTGCTTGGAGTTGCCTATTGGAACTGTTATTTTTCTCCTTCTCTGAGAAGATAATTTCAGCGAGCTGTATTCGGATGTTATCATTTTCTCATCTGGACTGGGCTGTTCAGTGCATGGCCTACCTGCTAACAACCTCTCAAGCCCTAACTTCCTAATGTTAACTTCTGCTCAGGGCAAAGACTTTTGGGGTCTCAGGTTTGGCCTAATTAGGAATACAGCTTTAGGTTCCACTGTATTTAGCTTTGTGGGTTGCATACAGAGGGAAAGTTTGGGTTGTTGATTCTAGGACTAGTGTTCACATTACAGTTTGTTGGAAATTAGAGCGGTCTTGGGCTTTCTCTGCTATTCATATTTTCCCTGTCAGGATCAGGTGGTGGTCACAAGGGGGTGTATCACACATAAGTAATGTACAGCCGTGTTGTTCTTAATTTGAGAAGGATCTCTCCCAGTCTTTTCACCATTCCAATATTTTCAAGGGGAATTCTTGGAATTAAGGGCTGGTAGTTTCAGGGAAGACTTGTTTTTTCAGTTTTCTTTCTCTAGGGTTCTCGATCTCAATGTTTTTCTTGATCTCTGCTCTGTTTGAGGATAGGGATATTTCCCTTCATTAGTTTCTAGATCTGGTTCTGGTTTTTGCAAAGATTTTTCTTGGGGCAAGGTAACCCCTAATTTTCACTCAGGTTTTCAAGGTTACCTGGCACATTTATGAGTTTCGCAGTTCACTCTACTTTCCCTTCTATTCTCAGGTTAATATACATGTGTCTGCATGTACTGGAAGCCCAGGACCACTCTCTAGTTGTTTGGAGTTAGCTAATACCATTTGCAATTTAAACATTTACCTCGGGATATAAGTTGGATTGTCATTGGCAGAGGTGCATTATCGGGAGGCAGAGATGGAGGAAAAAGACCCAGTACTGTGCTAAGCGTTGCTTGTGGCAGTGTGGGGGTTGGGTGGGGGGGGGGTTTGGGGCTTTGTTAGGGGAATGGGGATAGTTGGAGGAAGAGAATGGGTTAATTGTGGGAGGGTTGGGGCAGAGGGAGGGCTTTACAGCAGCAACTCTTGGAGTATGGTTGCATGTATTATGTATCCTGAGTGCAGGGCTGAACTTATTAAGTCCAATAACTATTATAAGTTGGCCAAGGAGGTGACTTTTGCTACTTGGAATGTTAACGGGGTCAGGAAAAAACCCAAACAATATCAGGTTCTTAAACATTTAAGCCTATTACATTCTCAGATAACTTTCCTACAGGAATCCCATTTATTAGAAGCTGAAGCTTTACAGTTAAGGAGGAAACAGGTGGGGCTGGTTTATGACACTCAGGGTTCTACTAATAGTTGTGGGATCATGCTTATTATTAATAGGGGTATTCCCTTTGTCTCTACACAGGTCATTAAAGACCCTGAGGGCAGGTTTATCCTAGTTAAAGGCACTATCTGGTCAGTTCCACTTTTACTTGGTAGCATCTATGACCCTAATATGGATGATCCAGGGTTTTTTATGAGACTCATAAATATTATCCTGCCAATGCTTCCCATTAGGATTATTTTGGGGGGTGACTTTAATCAAGTCATAGATTCTAATCTCGACAGGTCAGGTAGTGGATCAGGAGTGGTCTGTCTGGGGCAGAGGGCTTTTAGGGACTTAGTGGATCAGTGCGGGTTCTGTGATGTCTGGCACGTCTTATATCCTGATTCTAGGGAGTTCACTTTCAGGTCAATGGCGCATGGCTCGCAGTCCCACATGGATTATATTCTTATTTCTCAGGCTCTCCTACAGGGGGTCAAGACCTTCTCGATTCAACCTGGCTCTGTCTCTGATCATTCACTGGTGTTATGCAAATTGGCATTCCTTAATTAACCGAGGAGAGAAACTAGATGGAAACTTAATGAACAACTTCTTAAAGATTCCAAGTATTGCAAGCTCATAAGGGAGCAAATTGAGTTCTTTTTTTATCCAACCCTTTAGACAGTGCAAAGTCAGATATTTTGTGGGGGGCCTTTAAAGCTTACATGAGAGGGATCCTCATTAGTATGGCGGTGAGTAGGAAAGGGCAAAGGAGAAGGAACTATTATCATTATTGTCACAAATTCGGTCACTCAAATTAATATTTCGGCTAGTGCCCCAGATGAGGACAAGAGGAAGCTTTTAGTGCTGAGAGACAGATATCTGGAGTTACTTCGGGAAAAGGCAGAGTTAGCTATTATTCATACAAGAGCTAGTTACATGGATCAAGGAGAGAAGGTGGGGTGCCCATTGGCACTGCGTATTAAGCAACAAGAATCTGTGAGATTCATCCCTCCAATTAGGGCAGTAGCTGATGGGTCTCTGAAAATATCTCCTACTGAGATAGTACAAGAATTTGCCCTATACTATGAAACACTGTACAGTGATATGGAGTATCCTCCCTGTCCTGGGAGTATGGAGAATTATCTGAGGGATTCCCATTTGCCCTCCCTTTCAGAACACAAGGGTTTTTTGGTCACCCCTATATCACAGGAGGAAATTGCTGAGGTTATTAGTGGATTACCCTCAGATAAAGTCCCAGACCCTGATGGACTCTCCTTCCTATTTTATAAAGTGTTTCGGGATCTTCTACTACCAGTACTTAATCACCCATTCCAATATATTTTAACCGGGGCAGAAGTAGACCCTCATTTCTTTGAGGCCTTGATTGTACTTCTCCCTAAACCAGATAAGGACCCTGAGTTTGTTCAAAGGTACAGACCTATATCTCTTCTAAACCAAGATATAAAAATTCTTTCAAAGATTCTAGCCAATAGGTTAACTGTAGTTCTTCCCGAGTTAATAGATACGAACCAGGTAGGATTTATGAAAGGGTGCTCATCATCTGATCATTTGCATACCTTATCTCATGTCTTCTCTGCTACCAGGGATGCTGAGTTCCCTGCAGGTCTGGTTTCCCTGGATGCCGAGAAGGCGTTTGATCATGTGAATTGGAATTTTTTGTTCAGAGTTTTGGAAGCTTTTCAATTCCCACCTGTATTTATATCCTGGATTGCAGCATTATATAAAACCCCTACAGCAAGGATTTCTGGGAACGGGGCTTTCTCCAAATCTTTTCCACTCCATTCTGGGACTAGACAGGGTTGCCTCTTATCTCCTCTGTTATTTAATTTATATCTGGAACCTCTCATCCAAAATATTCTCAATAATGTCTCTATACAAGGCATTTGGGTTGGGCGTCATGAAATTAAAGTCACAACATATGCGGTTGACTTGTTGATACATTTATCCCATCCGGTATCTTCTGTACCAGCTTTATGGAATGAAATAGCAAGATTTAGTGACCTGTCCAATTACAAACTGAATGCCAGTAAATCCTCATTCTTTCCATTAAGCCATAAGGTATTCAAGAATGACATTAGTCCCCTAGGTCTATGCTGGACTCCCACGTCATTTAAATACTTGGGCATTAAACTATCCCGTAACCCCCTAACATGGTTTAAGGAAAATCTTGAATCCCTCTCACAGTTAATAATCCATGACTATGATAGGTGGTCCAAACTTCCCATATCATTATGGGGTCTGAGCAACATAATTAAGATGAATATATTCCCTAGAATTTTTTACCCTTTATCTCTTCTCAATACTTTTATCCCATTACTCTGGTTTAAAAAGTTACATGGCATATTTACTAGATTTATTTGGGCCAATAAATATCCTCATTTGGCCTATTATAAATTGGCAGCTCCAAAACTTGAGGAGGGTTTTCGGATTCCTCATCTGGCTATATACTACTGGGCCATCATTTAGCAAAATGTTTGAGATGGATATCTCCCGGCCTGGAAAAAGAACAACCGGTTTGGCTTAGGATTGAATTGGATGTAATTAGGTCCAAGAATCTGGACCCCCTAACCTTATTTTATCTTAAAATCTCCCAGGTGTGTATGGTTGAGGAATGCCCTACAGTAGTTACTTCATTAAGGGTATATGCACAACTGTGTTCATTTTTGCATTATACCCCTCAGTTGGACTTAGCTCAGTCTATTTGGAATTCCCCATCTTTCACTATTAACAAGAAGCAGATCTCCCGTAAATAGCTGTCCCAATTGGGAGATGGGAAACTAATCTCTTTAGTGGATGAAGGGGGGCAATGGCTGTCTGTAGGAGATATTATTAAGAAATTGTTTATTCCTGTTCCCTCTAATTTCAAAGTTATGCAGTTAAGGCACTTACTCACTATAGTTTTTGGTAATACCATCCCCAAGACTGTCCCAGCCCTGATACCTGAGGTTTCTTCACATATTGGATCTTCAGGTGTTATATCTAAATTATATCAGGTTTTGTTTCACAAAAGATATGGAGATTCTTTCAGACCCACAAGATTCTGGAACTCTATTCTTCCTCAGTATCATCTGGATTGGCAACCCCTGTGGAGATCCTGCCATAAATATGTTTCTCAAGACAGATTGCGTCTCATGCAATATCATATATTACATAACATGTATTGTACTCTGGTAAAATTAAAGAAATGGGGTCTCTTGAACTCCAATATATGTATTAAGTGTTTGCGGGAAGAAGGAACACTTCTTCACATGTTCTGGTCCTGTCCCAAAATTTCCCTTTTATGGGATTCAGTCAAGACTTCTCTGGATCCTTTACTGGTCCTTCAGGAGTATTTTACGCCTGATATATGCCTTCTAGGGGACCTGTCTTCTATCAGAGTTAAAGTAAGAAAATTTCATATTTTTATGATTTCCTTATCTGTCAAGAAGCTCAGTTTATGTCACTGGAAAGACAAGTCCACCCCAACCTTTCAAGAATGAGTGAACAAAATTCTTGCCAACCTCTGAACAGAAAAAGCAATTACCAGCCTTCATAACAGATTGGCAGCATATACCAAAATATGGGATCCCCTTCACTCCCTAATTTTATTGGCTCAGTCGTAATCATATCACACTCTAAAATGCCCTGCAGGTTCTTAGGGAAAGAGCTCAGTACTTAGGGGATTCGTGGATTAGTTGTTGCTGTAAGGGGAAGGAGGGGAGGGAAGGGAGGGTTGGGCAGTTTTGTCTTCATAAATGGCTGTATTGCATCTCATTCTCAATGTAACTGCCTTTTATTATGGAAAATGTATTAATAAAGTTTGAATTGAAAAAAAAAGAAAATCAGGAATGATGCAAGGTGTGGTGCAGTGAGCCCCTTGAATCATTTCTGTTTGACACAAACACCTTGTATCATTCCTGACATTTTGAAAAATGGACCCATTACTTAAATAGCACAGTGGTGACAGAAACCAAGCAAACAAAAAACCTTGCAGTATTGATCAGTAAAATGTTTAATGACAGAAACAGTAAAAGTCAACAGCTAGTAAGGCAACAAAATCACAACATGCATAAAAAGAATTGTCAGCAGGTTCAGAGGCATTATAAATCCTGACAATATTTTTAGCCAATCAATGTTTTTTTTTCTAAAAATTCCCAAACACTCTCATTACCAAAAGACAGTCTCTCATACTAACAGTTCTAAAGTTCTAATTCAAGTTTGAGTAGACAACTTCTCAGAGAGGAATTCCTCTAATTTTCAACAAAGTGAAACATCTTGGCCTCGTATTTAAAGCCATTCATAAGCGCAGCACAATGCACTGTACCAAAAATAGTGCATGGCCAGCTCTGAGCTATGCATTAGAAGACAGCACTGACTGACTGAATATTGGGCCATGTTGGCATAATGCTAAGTGGCTATGGGCTGCATCAACATGCCCTAAGGCTGCATATAGTCCACAGAAGATAGTGCTGCCCAAAACGGGATAGCACCAGGGCTCCTGTGAGCCATATTTAGCCCAGGTATGCAGATGGGCTTATTCAGCATGCAAAGTGCTATGGAGCCATCTTCATGCTCATTAAAAGCTAATTTGCATGAACACAGCAGATACCTAGTGCCAAAGCAGGAGTAGCAGTAGAAAATTCCTGGTAGTCTAGTGGACCCCCTGCCCCTTATTGCCTCTGTCATAATGAAATATCTAGTTCCCTGGTGGCTTAGTGGGCCCCACAAATTCCCTGGGTCCCATGAATATGTAAATCCATAATGGGTTAGTGCTGACCCCCACCCACTGTGTGACTGACACCCCCACCCACCCACCTGCTGAGTAGCCCCCACCTGCATCTCCCTCACCATAGTTAAAAGTCCCCACAAATACCATGTATAGATTGACAGTTGGCACAGCTCACAGCTTACCTCCTTGGCTAGCCACCATCTGACAGTCACAGAGCATGATTGCAAGCAGTACTTGCAGTCAAGCTCTGTGACTGTCAGACAGTGCCTGGTCAAGGAGGTGAGAGGAAGGCTATTCCAGCTGCCAATATGTTCATGTAATTTGTGGTGAGTGTTAACCAGGGTGTCAGAGTGTGGGGCGAGGGTTCTCAGCAGGTGTCATTTGCATGTGGGGGTCAGTCACACTCAGTGGGGGGTTGCTAGCCCACCAGGGATTTACATATACTTGGAACCACAAGGCGTATGGAGGCAGGGGGTCCACTAGACTACCAGAGATCTAGATATATCATTTTGACAGAGGCAATCAGGGGAAGGAATCCACTAGACTACCTGGGTTCTAGGTATATCATTATGACAGGGGACCACTGGACACAATGGTGGTCAACTGCAGTACAGTCATCCTGCTGTTGGGGGAAGGGCATTTGTCCTAAATTAAGACTTTTTTCAGTAATGGTGAACAGCACCAATCTGGGGGTTGTTTGCATATCATTGAAACTATTCAAATATACTACTATACTAATATGCATGAAGGACTCCCTCCTATGCATTGGTGAAATGGTAGGATTAGTGTGATTATGCTGCCATCTTTGTGCAGCCCTCTGGGTGCTTCTGTATATGGCCCAGTCCAAAGCACTGGTGCTAATCCAGGTTAGCACAGGTGCTAACTCAGTCCTCTGCTTAACATTTGACTATGGGTCCCCTAAATTGTAAATGAAAGTTCCATTTAAAAAAAAGTCTGTAATCTTTAACATTACTTACATGTTTATGGTTATATTTATGGCATCTCATGCTTATAAAATTATTTTCAAGTCCCTCGTGTACCAGAACTGTTTAGCTTTGCTTCACTGCTTTATTGCCTAAAAAACTTGAAAAGGCACACTTATGAGAGATGTGGTAACTGTACTTAAAAAAAACATATACTTTAGATACAGGACTGTGGCTTGATATCCTGTGTTTTCATCTGAGTGGGAGTTAGACTGATGTGGGTGCAAGTGCCAATCCTAATTACATTGACTTTTTTAACAGAATTATACAGTGTGAGAGGCTTGATTTCCTGCATTTTCACCTGATTGGGAGTCAGACTGATGCAGGTGCAAGTGCCGATCCAAATTACATCGATTTATTGAACAGAATTATACAGTGTGAAAGGTTTGATATCCCATGTTTTGTCTGCGTGGGAGTCAGACTAATGAAGGTGTAAATACTGACTTTAATTGCACTGATCTACATTGCAAGAGAGGCTGTGTAGGTGGAATCAATTATTCATTGCAGAAAATCAGAATGTCGATGTTCGTTAGGTGGCAGCTTTTTGAGCGGTGGTATTTCTTAATGAATTAAGCCCACAATTCTCTTTGATTTAATTACAAAACACAATTTAAGCATTCACTGTGCAAAGACTTAAAGACAGAAAGTGCTGTCGTGGCAGAACAGACCTGAATGTCAAAAGTTATAGAGTATGGAGGAGTCTGCTGGAGTCAGCCAGGGAAGCGGGGGAAGGGGGTAAGAAATACTAACCCATGAGAAGATTACATTGCAGGGTATATTATACAAAATGAAAATGATCTGGGCCTGTGTGGGTTTGTTCTGTGGGGATTTTTTTGTGGGATTCATATGGGTAGGGAAGTAGATGGTAATACCCATGATAGAACAAATATCTGCACAGCACAACAACAACAAAAAACTCACAATAAGACATACAGGAGAAATGCTTTAATGAACAAATGGAAAAATAATATAAAGGGGCCAATATTAACAACCACAGGTTTACTTAGCCATAGACTAAGAGCAAATAGCCTAATACTTGCACTGATGTTAGCAATCAGTGAGGATGTGGATATTAATCCTGGACCTACACAGATGAATGTTATATGTGTAATTCATGAGAATATTAGGAGTCTGGTTAACAAAATGGATGCCTTTAGGGTCTGGGTGGTGAATATGCAACCAGACATAATGGGTATATCAGAAACATGGCTACACACTGGTATTAGTGAAATTAAGGTTCAGATATCTGGCAATATGACAGTAAGAAAAGATAGGAGCAGAAAAGGGGGAGTAGTTATGTTGTTTTTAAAATATAGCTTATGGCTATATGCACTGTATATTCAGACAATATGAAAAGAATAGAATTCCTGCTGATCAAGCTGCTGTCAAACAATTTAGTAGTTGTAGTAATTTATGCCTCACCAAAGACAAAGATGGCACATTTTGACCTACTAGCTGGAAAAAATATTAGATAAAGTAAAAAAATAAGAATTTAATTTTAATAGGGGATGTTAATGCTGCTTAGACACATAAAATGGGAAATAAATTGGGGAAAACATGGATATCTTAGGACTTAGGAAAATTGTATGTGAACTAACAAGATGTGCAAAAGACAGAAACCAGGGCTCCATTTTAGATCTAGCCTTTATCTCTTCAGAACTAATAGGAAACAAAATTGAAATAATACCTTTAAATATAGGAGATAATTTTACTATAAAATGTTATTTAGAAGTAAATAAAACTCGCATTACAGATCCTTCAACTTATTGGATGACACACCTGAAGACATTTAACACAGAAGCTTTTAGGAATTCATTATGTAGGGTCAGATGAGACAGAATAACTTAAATTCCCAAATTAGATCTGGCAGTCCAAGACTTTACGAATATGATGTTAGAAGTAATAAATACACACGCATCTAAAGTTCAAAAAATTCATACTGAAAAACAATTACAGTACCCTGGATTACTGACAAAATAAAAAAAAAAGACATAAGGACTAAACATTACTTACAGAAAAAAGCTAGAAGAACTAGGGAAATAAAGGACTGGAATACATTTAAAAAGTGGAGAAACAAGTATACCAAAACAATAAAGGCAGCAAAAAGCAGATATTACAGGAAAAACATTGAACAATCTAGGGACTCAAGGCAATTTTGGCAGCAAATAAACCAGCTTCAGAACCCAGGAAGCTCTAGGGCTATAATAAATTTAGTTCAAGATAATGTTATAATAATAGGGGATCAAAAGACAGTGGTCAGTATTCTTAATGACCATTTTATAGACTTGCCAGATCGTGATAAATTCAAAATGGAACCCCTCAATTTAAATATATTGCTTCAAGAGATACTGGGTGATGTGTATGAAGTGGGTATAAGACCTTGTTTTCACTTTAGAATCAGTGCAGTTAAAGAGGTTGAGAAAGAACTGCGATGCCTAAAAGTAAATAAAGCAGGGGGCCTGGATGGGCTGGAGGCAAGGATTTTTGAAGCTGGGGCAGATACAGTTGCACCAATAGTGATGTATTTATTGAACTGGAGCCTTTGTTTCTCTACTTTTCCAGGAACCTGGAAGCTTGGGAAGATTGTTCCCATCTTCACGGGAGGAGACTCCCTGACATCCACCAATTATCAAGCCATAGCCCTACTTCCACTATTATCAAAAATATTAGAGAGGTTTGTACACAGGCAACCTAATCACTATCTGGAACAATGCAATCTACTAACTAATAGTCAGCATGGATTCAGGTTGGGGAGGTCCACGGATGCAGCCTTAGTGGATTTCACTAATTTGGTAGTAACATCAATGAATGAGAGGAGGGACATGGGGGCTGTGTTCATGGACCTCAGCAAAGCTTTTGATTTGGTAAACCACAGGATCTTGTTACAGAGGTTATATGCAATGGGTGTCCATATGGAACCCCTTGGTTGGTTTAGGTCCTATTTGATGGACAGGAAACAATGTGTGTTACAAAGGTATAATACATCAACTCTGAGAGCAGTATAGATAGGAGTCCCTCAGGGGTCCATTTTTGGCCCCTTGCTTTTTAACATCTATGCAAACCAACTACCAGGCTTGATAAAATACGGTGAGCTCAAATTGTGTGCGGATGACACTGTTTTAGTGGCATTGGCTGGCAGTCTGGCCTCACTGGGACAAGAACTACAGGAGGACCTTACCAGAATGGAATCATGATTTATAGACTCTGGTCTCCAAATGAATATTAAGAAAACACAGGGCATGATTTTTATGCCTGGTGGAGGCAAACAGAAGGCAATAAACTTGAATAAAAATTTAACAACAGTCAGCAGGTGGTAGACACAACATGCTACACATATTTAGGTGTATTAGTGGATAACAAATTGTCATATAAAGAGCATATTGAATCAATGACAAAGAAAATAAATCAGAGATTAGGAGCCCTGAGGGGAATTGCAAATTGTGTCACAAAAAGTACTAGAAAGAAACTAATACAACTATTAATTCCAAAATTAGAATATGGATGCATAGTATACAAGAACGCAAATAAAAAACTGTTAAAAAAAGTAGATCAGGCCTATTATAGACTCACCAGGTTTACAAGTTGCAATCCATTTGGCACCCATCATTGTACAATTCCCCAGGAATAAGATTGGCTGGGATTGGATGAAAAAAGAACATTTAATTAGTTGTCCTGGGGCTAGAAACTATTAAAGTCAAAAATTACACACCCTTTAAGAAGTCTTGTGACTTCTGTGTCCCCAGATTGTAGTAAATATAGTCTGAGAACAAATTATACAAATTTGACATACCCACGAGTCTATAATAGATTTGGGGAAGCTATGCTACAAACATTTTTGACAAAGTCATGGAATGAAATAACAATAGAATTAAAAGTTAAAAACTCTATAAAAGAATTTCAAAATGCCTTAAGGAAATCTTTGCAAAATTCCTGTAAATTCTACATAAGAAATATTAGGCTTCTTAATAGTATTCCAAGTGCACTCTGTAATTTATATTTTTCAATCAATTTTTAACGTGTGAATGTGTTTGTATGTATTCATGTATTTTGTACAGGTCATTCTTTGAAAACAGGGATTTTATCCCTAAGTGTATGTACCTGGATAAAAATAAATGTTATCATCATACAATATAATATAATATAATATAATATCATATAATATAATATAATATAATGCACCTTTATGGATGGATCCTTGTTTATGTCCCACCTCAAATACAGTGTTCATTTCTGGTCCCCCTCTGATGAAAGATATTGACACAATTGAGAATTACAGAGAAGAGTAACAAAGGTACTTGAATGTTTGAAATACATGGGGCTCAATTCTCAAAACATGGCACAAGCCACCCCAATGGTGTTTTGCACTGATTGCCAGTACACTGGGAACACTGCACAAGATTCTCTATTGGCTAGGGTCCCAGCAGCAATGTCCTGAAGCTTGTGGCAGCTGTGGCCCTGTGCCAAACAAATGGTGCATCCAGATGGTTGCTGCAAGCTGCGGAGTGGCCATACACCACTCTAGGATGTCTCTGGTGGCTAGCAGTCCACCCAGCCCTGGTTCCCCTATATAAATATGAAACACGTCCCTGGTGGTCTAATGGAATCTCAACCCTGGCAGGCAGTGGCCCACCACTCTGCTCCACCCTCATCCCATCCGCAAGCTGGCAACCAGCACAGCCCTCCACTCTTCACCATCCTGGTGGACAACTGAGCTGTCGATTGCATACTATATAAAGTACATGCTCAGTGATTGACAACTCGCTGTCAGTCAGTGATTATTTACTGTATGCAGTATACGATCATTGACATCTCAGTCAGAAACCAGTCATGGTAGAGAGTGGAGGGCTGTGCTGGTTGCCAGCTTAGGGATGTGAAAGGGGGAGCAGAGTGGTGGGACACTCCTTGCCAGGGTGTGGGGTCCACTAGACCACCAGGGAAAGTGATTATTATATTAATATGGACAGATCATGGATAGGATGGGGGGGCCACTAGACCACCAGAGAACATGATAAGTATACTAATATGGGCAGATCTGGGCAAGGGGGACTGCTAGACCACTAGAGAAGGTGATATATATATATATTTTAATATAGGCAGGTTGGTGCAGGGGGGCTCAGCTAGACCACCAGGGAAAGTGATATATATTTTAATATGAGCAGATCAGGTGGGTTCACTTGACCACCAAGGATGTGTTTAATTTTAATAAATGGGGATTGAGGATGGGGGTGACCATGGCACATGTTCCGTCCCACCCAGGGAGGACTACAAGAGAGGCACAAGTGCTTTAACTCTCACAGAGGGTGAAATTCTAAGTACCCTTAGACCAGCCCTGGCTAGTCTAAGGTTACTTAGAATTTTGCTCTCTGGGAGGGTTTAGAGAATCCCGATGTAGGGGATATGGCAGCTTGCTTCTGCCACATGGCCCCTAGCACCATGCAGCAGCCTGTTTTGTGCCATAAGGATTGTGCAGCCCACTTTGGTGTACACAGGCTGAGGTTGACACAAGCTGCATTTGTGAATAGTTCCTAGTGCATCGTTTGGCGCAAGGGGCACTTTGCACCATTCCTTGTGGCACAAGACCCTTGTGCTATTCCAAGAGCTTTAAGAATCAGGCTCATGGACTATGATGATGGGATTACAGAAGTGGGTCTTTTTTCCATAGAAAAAAGAAGGTGACATGGTGGTCTTCAGATATCTGAAAGGAAGAACACCATCAGATCAAATGCAGCTCTTCAAGATACACAAAGAGTAAAAACTCAATTGATTGATCAATCAATTAATCAATCAATCAAACAAATATATTATACAAAAAACATCTACTAAGTCAGACTTGTTTTCATGGATACAATTAATTTTATTTTATTTATTTATGACTTTGGTAACCGGGTAGATGCGCTGATCCCAGGGACTGTTTTCAAGCATGACCCGGGCCACATACTGTGGCACAAGAACTAATGTAATAAAGCATCATACAGTTGATAAAAATTAAAAAAAAAACAAGATAAGGGTTACAATAGTACATGGGAATAGCACATAGAAGACCAATAAAAAATACATGATTCCATAAACCATATATCAGTTAGGCATTAAAATAAATAAGGGTATGCATAAACTTACAGTTCTATCAGCAGCAGTTACAATAGGAGACAAAGTAGAAAGAGGGATGAGGCATAGCAAAGTATAGGGGCGAGGAGAGGAAGGGGTGGGGCGGAGGGGTGGGTGGCAGGATTAACAAACATACGTATTAAATACACAAGTTTATGTACAGACTTGAATAAGCTAAAATAGTAAACTATTTAAATACTTCATCTTGAAGAGATGCAACTTTATAAACAATGGCCCAAGAAATAAGGAAACAAATACAAAGCTTCTTCACAGAATGCGGGATTGACAGTTGGAATAGACTTTCAGGGCAGGTGGCATCAGCTGATACAATAATGACCTTTATGCTGAAACTTGACAGGTACCTTGAAGACAAAGCTGAGACAGGGTGCTTGATTTTCAAATTGGCTGGAAAAGTGATGCAAGATGCACCAGACACCTACTAGTAGCAAAGCCAGTGCACCAGGGATCCTGCATCATGTTTTGGTAGAACATTGGTTCCAGTGCCAAAGTTTCTGGTGCTGCCACAAGTGGGCCCCTGCATTAAAGTGAGGATGCAAGGGAAGGGTTTTATGGATGCTGCCATCAGCCCCTGACCCATGACAACCTGGCCTTCTATCTGCCATGCCACTGCAACCAGGACAGCATTGTGCACATATAGCAGGCTGGCAAGTGCCGACAGGTCCTCCTGAAGTGCTCCCAACCACAGACATGTGTCTGTCACTGAGAAGCCATAGTAAAGCATGCACAGATGAGGGGATCACTGACCCTATAACCCACACCCCCTCTCAATAACTGAGCATTGTGGGCAGTGTGTATGGCAGACCACAACTGACTACACGCACATGCAAGTTGGACAACCACAGGTGACTCAGCCCACTTGCACCCTCCCACTTTCCCCTGCTTGGTCACTATGCATGGTGCCATCACCAGTGCATTGGTACTGCAGTGACACCTCCACTTCCATTACACTGGCAGGATGCAGGAGGACCCCTGGTTCACTATGCATGGGACTGAGGGTTGGATGGTGTTGTGGTATGATCGTGAAGAGACAGTATACTTGCTGGCAAATGGCCACTTCAGCAGCTGCCGACATCAGCAGTGCCAGAAAATGTGTGTTGGTGATGCCCTACAGCAGTGCTCAGGGTACTGAGTGCCACCTGAGGGACAGGTGTTCATCTCCCATGTCCCTGTCCTGTGCAGCCTGTCACTTGGTCCCTTAGCGATACTGACAAAGAACACCCACTCTCCATGGGTAACTCAGAAGTAACTGTAGGCATACTGATTGCATGGCTAGACTTCCCATGCAGCAAGAGCTCACCCTATTGTGGTCCCAGTGGAATGCTATGCACCATATGGTCTGGACCAGGCAGGATGAAAATGTCCATAGTGAGCCATTCAGTTACAGCGGGCATGACATGCTGACACACGGTGATGCTGTTCCACAGGACAGACCCTGCAGATGCATAATCTTGGTAACTGGGTGGGATAAATCACTGCCCTGTACCAGTGGTACTGTGTGCTCCAGGTAGTGTACATGCCAGCACTTGTGTTTGAGTCTATAGCCATGGTACACATTCTGCAGCAGTTTTGATGCCACATACAGGCATTGTTTGTCATGGGACCAAGTAGTGAAGGTGGTGTTGGCAGCCCTGTCAATCACATGATTTATGTGAATGCCACATCACTCAGACAGGTTCCGTTGCTTGTAATGTGGTGTAGTGTAGCGGGACACCCGTCTTCTGTTCCACAGGTAGCGTCCGCCACTCATATCTGTCATGTCGTGTCTGTTGGTGCCTGCCACTTCAGCCGGTGTGGGGCCCTTGGCCTGGACCGCCCCCCTGCTGGGTACATCAGGCTCAGCACACACTGCAGGTAGACCAGCTCAGGCTAGTCTAAACCTTAACGGGATGTGCCAAGTTCTATAATCTCAAAAAAGGGGATGGTGCAGCTGCAGTGTGGGACAAGCCTCCTCAGCACCAGGCACAACCTATGGTTTGCAGCAAGCCTGTTGGTGCAAGCAGCCCCTCTGTGTATGCAAGTCATGTTTGAAAATTGGAATCAACACATGGTGTAGTGCAGTGTGCCTCTTGTGTCATTTCTATGACGCAAGCACCATGCACCATTCCTAGGGCTTTGAAAATTGAGCCCAGGGTATTCTCATTGACTCCGATGGGAGGATTAAGATGGACAAATAGTCTTCTTTCCTTTCTAGATCTGTATGCCTGTATGTATCCTGCCTACTGTTGCTGTGCAAAGCATGAAAGGGCTATTTAAATGCGTCACTATTGCTTTAGCTGTATCTTTAATAAAACAACATGCAATTATGCAAAATGCAATTACATTTTGATGCTCAGTATATGTTTCCTTACAAGATTAAGAAGCAGTGAGTCTTATTAGGAAATGTTTTACAAAAATTGCGGCAAAAAAATGAGCAATTTAGAAGCAAAACCGTCAAACAACAAATTTACTTTTCTGTTCAGTATCATTCTTATGTTTTAGATTTTGCTTGCTTTGCCGTTTACATTTTTTTAAATTTCAGAACAACAGTAGCATAATAAAGAGGATACTAGATGGAAAACCACATTTAACAAGTCTAATCTTTATGTGGTTTTCCATTTGTTATTAATGTTTACAAATGTGTTCCCCAAGCTGATGTCAGCCTCTCTGTCCTAAAGCTGCCCCCTTTGTTAATAGTCATAGTGCCTATAACCTTATTCCCTTATCTGCTTATTGTATCCCGGCTGCAGCCAATGTGAGAAACAAAATGTACAGTAGAACAACTGGTAAAATGAAATAAAAATGTTTGCACCACCTCTATTGGCACATCATTACTATTTACTATGCCATCACTCTGCTTCTGTGTTGGCTCTATCCCTACAGCAACACTTTCAGAACGTATGACACAGAGATGCACCAAAAGGGAACAAACTGTACTGGCAACACAAGCAGTAATTATGGGCTTGAAAAAGGGTTTGGAATTTTTTCTTTAATAGTGTGCTTAAGTCAGATTTTACTACTTTGATAAGTGTAGGAGGGAGAGAGAGCAAAAGGGAAGGTTATAAAATGAGTAATAAAATTAAAGAAATACAATTGGTTTAAAAGCCTCAACTCACCATTGATCAATTCCCCTACTTAATCCACACTTGAGTTACCAAACCACTTTCATGTTTCCCATATAGTCTATTTACAAAACAAAATCCTTGTACACATTTCTCTTTCTTTTAAAAATGTTGACAGGTATTTCTTCCCAAAGTGAGACATTTTCAGTGCAGAAATAAAACCAAAATGAGTGACGTTACTACTGTTACCTTCAACATCTTTGACCACCAGAATGTCAAGAGCAGATAGACGAGTGATTTGACAGTGATCAACCAAACTAAAAGAATTTAAACATGTTAAAAACATTGAGACTGTAAGTAGGCATGCTAAAAACATTAAGACTGTAAGTAGGCATGCTAAAAACATTGAGACTGTAAGTAGGCATGTACAGCTTACATGTAGTGCTCTTGATATCTTTGAGAGAGAAAAAATATAAGCACAACACATGAAAGAGCACACAATAAGCATCAAATGTTTTGGAAGACTGGTTAAAATCCACAAACCAAATTTTAAATTTTAAAGAAATCCTTCCACAAGCTCTTTGCAGCAGTAATGTGCTGTGGCATTTCCACATATATGTTCATGGGACCCAGTGGCAGCAACACATAATAAAGAGTTTAGTTGAGGTCAGAGCTAGTGATGGGCAAAGTGGCCAAAATTAGAATCCGCAAAGTACTCCGCAACGCGAAGCAGAGTACTTTGCATCATAATGGAGAACGCAAAATCCATTGGGAACAATAACTTCACGTTATTCCGCCTTCCCCAAACCACTTCTCCACCAGTTTTAAGGTGAAGTACATTGAAATCAATGTACTTCGACTCACTTCACATTGTTTTTGAGCTCCAAAGGTGAATTTTGCAGTGCTTTATGGGACTTCAGGTCACACGGGCTCTAGATTTTTCTGCACTGCCTCAGTTCTGTGTAGTGTGTGTAGTGGAAGATGGAGGACAATTTCCTCCCAGAGCTCTGCGATTCAAATCCTCTAAAAGCTGTTAAAGTCTTTTTGAGCTATTTTTTTGTGCTCACAATTTAGTACATAGATTATAAGAAACCCTCTTGTGCTCATATCATCGAGTGTTTATTGTTTGTGTGGGGATTTTGAACAAATTTAGAACAGTCAGCCTGTGTAATGTGAAGTGTGCTTTGGGGGAGGGGTGTATCTGTTGCGTAGGTAAATTAACTGGGAGAAAAAGGCAGTCTTTCTGTTTTGGTTATATTTTTCTTCTCTAACTGTGTTAATGTACACACATTAATATTTTCAGTAATTCTTGACATTTTATTTGCTGATTGTTGTGGTGCAGCAGTGTATAATTTCAGTTTGTTTAAAACATTTGGTTATATTACTAAAGGTTTTCAATTTGCTATGCATTATTTGTAGTGTGTGAATGTGTGTGCGATGCATGCCATTAAATCAGGCACCTTTTATTGTGCCACAGAGTATTTGCAGCAGTGTGAACCTGCTATTCACTGCACCTGCATGAATATTTTTATATTGCTTTGTGGTATCTTTACTGGTAGTGGTCTGTTACTGCTGTACACTACCCCCCCAACTGGCAAAAGGTATTCTTTTCCAGATTTTGGATTTGACTTGTGAGCACTGGTTAGGTGTTTTTGTGCCTTTGTGTCTGCATCTCTTGAGTGCACAGCACAATCTTAATCTGTCTGTGCATTTGTAGTACACCATTAATTCTGGGAGACTCTGCATTTCTTGTTATGCTCTCATTTCACTTCGTCAGCACTGGGAATTTTCTGGACATAAGACAGTGGCATTTTTGGAAAGCATATTAATTCTGGTGACTCTGTGTGACCACTGCATACATGACAGAGTGCACCATTAATTCTGGGAGACTTTGCATATTTTGTTACCCTCTCATTTCACTTAGTCAGCACTGGGGAATTTTCTAGACACAAGACAGTAGCATTTTGGGGATGCACATTAATTCTGGTGGCTGTGTGTGACCACTGTGCACATGACTGAGTGCACCATTAATTCTGGGAGACTTTGCATTTCTTGTGCTCTCATTACACTTTGTCAGCACTGGAAAGTTTTCTGGACACAAGACATGAGCATTTTGGGGATGCACATTAATTTTGGTGACTGTGTGTGTGGAAGGGCTGCCAGTATTGTTGTCACTTCGCCTTACTTTGCGTTAAGCCAGAATGACAACGCGAAGTAATAATTACAAGGCAAAGTGAGTCTTTTGCATTGGCCACTTTGCATGGTGGAGTCACAACGCGAAGTGCCCACTTTGCGGGCACTTCACTGGAAGAATTTAAATTCCCTGCAGCTTTAGTCAGAGCTGGACTCAAATCAGTTTTTAAAAAAGCATTAAAATTAAAAGAACATTTAAAATAAATGCTGATGTAACATTCAAACCAGTCAATAACACATTTGTTGTAATTTTAAAATGTTTTGGGAGAACTAGAAATAACAAAGCCGAGTACCATCCATGCATCATGAACACTGATTTGTTACATCTTTGACAGAGCGATGCACTCTCACCCAATACAGCTTCTGGATTGGTATGGCTCTTGTGTTTGGAATCCAACTAGAATCACATGGTGTGGTAGAGAACATCTTTGCAAATTAAGCCAAAACTCATTCACAATTAAAACAGATCCTACTGGAAATTGATACCTTACCCTGTCATTGAATGCTCATACCAAAACAGATGGGCAACTCTCCAATACTGATAAAGAAAGTTAACAAAGCTTCTTAATTGCAGCACCTGCTAAAATTCTATGAACTGTGAAAATGTTTAACAACACCTCTCAAAATGCCCACCCAGCACAACCACACTGTACCCACACCACACAAATCTACCCCCATCTGTGCTTGATACACAAACTATCTAGTAAGGTAAACATCCAATGGGATTAAATTACTAATGGTGACTAATGTCTTAACTGTTCAAAAAAGTCTGCCTGACACAGTGGTACAACAGCCACTCAATCAGTAGTATCAATGTGTACATGTTCAAAACTGGTTTGACTTTAAGGAGATAATGACGCAATAGGTCACTGTTGTGAGAAAAGTTTATAAACTATTGCTCTTTCTCCAGTGTTGGAATTATACTTGTAGAGCTAGGGGGCCCTACATTTTGGAACAAGGACAGAGGCATACACAGGAGTAGTGAACGGGGGCGCAAAAATTTTGACAAAGCTAGGGGAGTCTGTGGGCATGCCCCTCATGACATTTTTTAAAACAATCACTGTAAATGGTGCATTTTCCTGCATTTTAGAGTTAGGCAAGATACATTACAGCCCAACATGATTAAGCACTAAGTTATAAAGCTGTTACAATTTCTTATATTAGAAGAGGAGACTTGTATCCCCTCTCCCTCCTGAAAGTCACGTATGCAGGCAGAGCAGCCTGCCAGCTGGTAAGGTCAACAATGTGTGTCTCAGCCAAAGCCGTCTGTCCCTGTCACCCAAACCTCCGCCCAGTTGCAGGCAGACAAACAAGTTATTTATTATCATTATTATTACAACTGTGTCTGCTTGTATGTTCAAAACCAATTACAAATCTATTCTGTAGTAGTGGCATGATGGGACTCATGAGACAGGAGACCTGTATTTTTCCCTGACATTGCCAACAGTCATCTTATGAGCAGGTAAAGCAGTAGCTGGTACAGTAAACTGCAGCAGTCAGACGCTAGAGTGGGAGCATAAATTGTCCTCATTTGTACCAGATCTTACATCCATCTTCAAGTCTGTCCCCCTGTTCCCACCCCATTGCACTTGCAAGCAACAGACACAGACATGACAGGCTGCAGCACAGCAGCTCATGATGAGCAAGCTCTGTCCACCAAACACACACATGCACTCTATCTGCTGGCTGTGAGCACATTTTTTCACTCCTGTCCTCCAATCAGATCAGCAGACCGTGACCTCACAAATGCTGAATTGGTCCCTGCCCCATCCAGATCCAAATTCCATCCCATCAATCGAATCCAACAGAAAAACAGCGCAACACTACGAGCGGGTGCTCACAGCATGAGGTGCAAACCTCAATACTTCACACAAAAGCCAAAGTAATGAGCACTCCAGGGCACAGAGAAATATACTGCAAGTGATTTAATCCAAATGGCAAGTCCAGACCCCTGCACTTCAGCTCTATGCCTTCAAAGGGGGTTACCTTGGCTTTTGTCCAAATTCCATCCCACCTGATCACAGCGCCTGCCACTCAACCAGCAGTTCAATTTGTCCCCCCACCAGTCAGTCAATCTCTAAGAATCTCCCTGTTATTCCAGCAGCCAGCAGCAGAAGAAAACGTACTGCAGAAGGAGGAGCGAACTTGGATAGAGACAGTCTTCTCTCCTTCAGGTAAGCTAGAGATTCATCTCATGTGGTGGGTGGTAGAATGGGGCAATGTCATGATGGGGATGGGACTGAGCAAGACCTATCACCCAGCCTAGGCTGTGTTCTGACCAAGGCAAGTCAGCACAAATCATTTTATTAATATTCAGCCTCTTTTTCTGGCTGAACTACTTAAAACACAACACTTGGAGGGTATTTTAACAGGGGGGACCAGAGTCAGGGTTCAAACAAAAATTTTTTCCAATGTAAAATCATTCCACAACCATTTCCATGGAAAATATTTTTTTTTTTTTAGTTGTTTAACCAGGTATAGCACACTAAGCTGAAAGCTTTTTTACAGGAGCGACCTGGGAGCACAAGGAGGTTAAGTGACTTGCTCAGGGTCACACAGTATGCAAGTGGAAGCTGTGGGATTCAAAACCAGGTCTGGTCTGCTGGATGTCACCAGATTTGCAGCTCAGAGCCTTAGACCACTGTGCTATACTGCCGCACAAGATCCTATTATATTGAGATCCTTTGAATAAAATTCTATGGAACTGTTGCGGAAAAATTCATTCTGCATTTTCCTGTGGCAGAATTCTGCCATTCCATTTCTTTTTTTTATTACCCCCTCTCTCTGCCATGATGGAACTTCCTCAGGGAGCCCTAGACTGTGGTCCCTTAGTCCCTCCCTGGGTACCTCCCGTGGTGATGCTTGGACCTACCTCCATGCTGCCTCAGCCTGCCCCCCAGGCAGGGAGGAGGGGGGAACCCCTTTACCCCCTCCAGTCCATTACTGTGTGTCAGGAGGTCCATCTGCAGCATCCATTGGGAGCCCAGTTATGGGTTGTCTGGGGCAGTTGGGTCCTGTCTTCATCCTCCGTGACAGGGTCCTTTTTTCTGGTTTTCTCAGCTCCTCCAGACATTGCCACTCTCGGAGAGCTTAGGGGTGGAGCACACAGTGGCATGCAGATGCTCCGGCTCTTGGCTGGTGTCCCCGCTCCCTTCTGTGTGCTAGCCCACTACATCTCCACCTGTGGTCACCCAAGTGGTGGTAGAGCAGCAGGATGAGCAACTCACCCTCCTGGAGGAGGAGAGCAGCCTTTGGGTGCTTGATCCTCCTCCCTACTGGTTGACCCTCCAACCACCCGAGTCCGTTCCCGGACCCAGGTCACTGGTGCCATTCCATTTCTGATGAAATTAAGCAGAATTTCAGCAGAATTTCAAAAATTCCATGAAATTTCATTCCAACCAGGTGAACGCAATGTGGGCAGTAGGGAAAATCAGTGACTCGAGAGGATTGACCAGACACAGAGCACCAGAGGCCAAGATGTACGGACATGGGACATAAAGAAGTAGGCTTCTTTTCTCTTCTCTGTGGAAACAGGTAATAAACTGTGAAGCACACTGGTCCAGCGCTCCACAGATCTGTAAGGATGTCAAGGTCACTTGTAAATCTCTAGCTGTATGAGTCGGAGACCAGCCTGACCTGTCACAGAAAGTACCCCTTGCTGATTACATCATATAACTGCAATGTTAATACAATCAAGGAGTACATGTTTTTGTTAAATTTAACCCATTCACACCTGAAATAAATAGAAGTCAATGCAAAGTGAACTTCAAACGTGGCACTTTATTAGGTGTAAGGGGTTAACCTGTGCATTCCCACTGAAGGAACAGCTACTGTGGTGATGTCCCCAGCTCTAGTGCATAGATTTACTTTTCATAGCTGCCAGAGCTCCTTGAATAGCCACTGGGACTCAGCCCTAGCAAGCCCTGGTGTAATTCCAACAGTGCCTGTCTCCATTGAGGAGTGCAAAAACTATAACATTCTCTTCATGAAATCTAGAGTGAAAAACACAAAAATAGTTTCAGTCCCTAGCACCAGCAACAAGAAAACAGAATCTGGACACAGCACCAACACCGGCAGTTTGTGCAAAATGGAATCAGAAGCCAGTACCAGACCCAGCACCAGCTGTTAGTGCAAAACTTGATTGGGAGCCAGCACCAAGAGCAGTTAAAGAGAGATTGACAGCAGCACTACTTCAGCAGACCCTGGTACAATTTTTGACAGCTTAGAAAAAAATTTGAAACACTTGGATTCAAGTAATACAACTTCACAATAAGTGGCGGACTAGAGAATTTATTTTGTTATAACAAACACTAAAGTTAGAAAACTATGATGAAATAAAACTTTTTAGTACCAATACACTGTTCAAATGTTGACAAAAAATGAAAGCTGTTAAACTGTTACCGCACTGTTCAAACCTTGAAAAAAATAAGCATATAATGTATGTATTTATTTATTTATGTATGTATTTGCAGCCCGCAAATAATTTGCTGATAACCTCCTCCTGTTTAATGATAAAAAAACAAAATCTATGCTGCTTGGATCCAAGCCCTTCCTATCCAAATCCAAAACTCACCCCCCCCTCAACATCATCTCCCCTGATGGCCAAGCCCTTGAAGATGTCAATACTTTCAAATACCTAGGTGTTCTACTTGAACCATCCCTCTCTTTCTCCGAGCATATCAACTCATTAGTTCAAATGTTTCACCAAAAATTGGGTGCTGCCTACAGATTCCAAAAACACCTGACCCCGGAGGCCTGATTTGCCATCATCCAGGGGAATCTACTCCCAGTCTTGGACTACTGCTCCCCCATCTATGCTAGGACATCCACAACCCTTATGGCCAAGCTCTCTTCTGCCTACAACAGTGCCTGTCATTTTGCCTGCTGGCACCTTTCACTACAACCACTGTGTCCTTTACAATTCACTAGGATGGCTTCACCTGCAAGCCCACTTTGACCTTGCCCTTTGCTGCATGGTGTATTATGCCATCCGTACTGGCCAGGACTCCCCCCTTGTAACCCACCTCAAGGTCTGAATTTTGCAACGCAGCCTCCGCTCAAACAGCATTCCTCCTCTGAATGTTCCCAGGATATCCACCAATATGGGTGGTAGAGCCTTGTCAGTTGCAGCCTTTATACTGTGGAATAAACTGCCTGCCAAGCTCTACTCCATTCACACTCATTGCCAGGTCAAATCTTGCCTCAAAGATTGGCTCCTGGAGACTTCTCGCTGCCACTGCTTTCCTGGGTAGTTCTTCATTTCCCGCCTACCCCTACCACAAGAATTCTTGCCTATGCAACTACCTTTGTAAATCCTCCAATTCCCCTTCCCCTTTCCTTCTGTCTGCTAGCTCCACTTTATCCTTTTCATTATACTCCTGAGGAGCATTGAATATCTCCTATGCAACTTGCTCTATATCATTTTCATGCATATATATATTTTCTCTTTATGTATATGCATATCTCATTTATGTACTATATCACCTCATATCAGGTGGATTTATGTATTTTGCTACCTTGTATCTTGTGTACTATTGTAACCTTTTATTATTTGTCAGACTGTATACTGTTCTATGCATTGCTGTTTGTATTTTACTGTGTGCCTCTGTATGTGGCCCAGGTTGTCCCTGAAAATGGTCCCTGGGATCAGTGCACCTACCCGGTTACCAAAGTCATAAACAAAAAAAATATATATATTTTTTTTTAATTGGTAACTGGGAAAGACACAGTGTGTCGAGTCTCATTTCCAGGTACAACCTGGGTGGGGGAAATGGAGTAGATAAAGACTACAAAATTAACAGTACATCCAAAAATACAAAATACACATACTGTATCTGAAAATGCATGAACTACTGTATGTTAAACAGTTAAAAAGATAAAAATAACAAACTGATTTCACATGTGGATGTACAAACATTACAATTTATTTTTTCAGATAAAAAAAGTTTCTTTTAATTTCTTTTTTTAAATATTATCCATCATAGAACAGCAAAGATGATTTCCAGTAATCTGACTGGTCAGTGGCCACCCTGTACAGTGATTTTAACTCAGCCCAACATTACTGTATCCATGTCAAGCAGTCAAATGACCTCTCACATTCTGAAGTAACATAGATTAGTCCACTCTAATCTGTAAAATGTAAAAGCTCCATCCCATCATGTCACAGTGTGGGCCACTAAAAAAACATTAAATCAATTTATTTTTAATTATTTCCTTTCCTTTTGTTTCTTTGTTTGTTGCGCTTCAGGAAAAGTGAGTAAGCACTTTATGAAAATGACAGCACACAGCTGTCCATTTCCCCAATGGCTCAAACTATGCAGTCTTGTCCTCTGGTTACCATCTCCTTATAAACAAATCAGCAACACTTTTGGCAAGAACAAAACCTCCTTTGCTAGCTGAAGCAAAATAAAACACACCTCTCCACTTGTAAAAATATCTTCTGATCCCAGGCATCTCACGATCCCTTGTGCACAGTAGTGCCCAGTAACAATCAGCAGCTTATAAACTTGGTGGCTTCAGAAGCATTTTTCTCCCAGTGCAAACAGTTATCTTGGCAAACACTATGGGGAGAAACAGTGAAGAACGAAGATGGGTGGGAGCAAGACTGAACTGGACTGGGACGGGGGGGGGGCAGGAGCATGAGAGAGAGAGCCACAGCATCAACACACACAGTGAGAATAACAAACAGATAACTCTATCTAGTGGAGAAAAAGTAAAATGAACTCTTTTCTAAAACAGTATGCTTCCATAGTGAAAAACTGGAAAAAAACTATTTTAAAACTGTATTTACTCTATTTTTTATTCTTTATGTAAATGAGTCATTGTTTAACAGCAAATATGTACTCCAGGGTGTGTGTTGTCTGGGATGACTTCACTTCTTCTGTGTTGGACACACTTGGCTTGCGGCCTCATGCCCAACCATCTGAGTCATGACAATATCCCAGCATGAGACACACCCTGTCATGTGTTATTAATTACATAACTGTAATAACCCATTCCAGGACATAAGGTTATGCTAAATTTATATACTTCCTGAATGCACTGGAGGAAACATGGATATCAGCCTCGTGTTTAACAATGCTCATGGGGCAAGAATTAATTCAGCAAAACCCCATGCCCTGTCATGTGTTATTGCTTGAAGATCACAAAAAGTGAAGACAGTACTGGTACCTTGAACCATCAAAACAGAATCTGGATCCAGTACCAACATCATCAGATCATGCAGAACTGGATCAGGAGCCAGCACCAGATCCAACACAAGCACAGACAAGTTATGCAAAACTAAATTGGAAGCCAGCACCAGCAAAAGTTCAAGAGAGAGATCAATGGCAGCACAGCTTCAGCAGACACTGCTACAACTTCTGTCAGCTTGAAAAAGAAAGGTTTGAAACATTTGTATTAAACTTATACAACTTCACAATAGGTGGTGGACTAGTGAACTTTAATTATTACAAAGAAAACCTCAGTAGTTATAAAGGCATGATGAAACACTACTGTTGTCAGTACCGCCACACTATTCAACTACTGAAAAAAGAAAATACATATGTTTAACTGCTAATGCATAGTTCAAACCTTGAAAAAAATAAGCATAAAGGTTTGTCTTTTTAAAACTGAATGAAATATTAATGTATTGTTTGATTGATTGAATGTGTCCTGGGAAAGGAGTAATGAAATAGTACAAATACAATAGAAAATACAGCAAATATAACAATAACAACAGAGCCATAAGGGGTGCAAAATAAGCAAGTCAGAATAGCTGGTACAGAACAATAAGAACCAAACATCCATGAATCAAAACATTTATATGTTAAACAGATAAAAAGTAAAAAAAATGAACAAACTGCTTTCACATGTGGATGTGTATACATTAAATGTGTCATTTTTATAGATAAACAGTTTTGCCTAATTTTTTTAAAGATATTAATATGCATTTTATAGGCACACTAAATCACTCCATGATAGGTGGTTGTGCTGAATTAATGCACGTTCCAGGTGTGGTGGAGGGCACTTGCCATCTGGTTTCATGCCAGTCAACACACACAGACTGTGCATTATTTCAGCATAACCCCATGCTCTGTTTTGGGTTATTGCTTACTTGAACTATCTGTATAATGGTCCTAATGGAGTGACATGCTTGCTCTAGAAGTGTAGAGATATTTTTATTCTATTGATGCAACTTCAGATCACCAATGAGCTTGTACTATGTACAGTATGAGTTCACGATCGGATCAGTCAGTGGCTGGCCATGGCAGGGTGTGGAGGGCTGTTCCAGTCACTGGCTCAGATGGTGCAGAGGTGTGTAGGGAGAGGGTCATGCCTAGTGAGTTGGGGGAGTGGGGGCTGCTGCACTATGGAAAATATACAGCAGGCGATTCTTATACCAACAGGGATCCTGGATCGGATATGTGGTGGAGGGACCCTACACTACGAAAAGGATATGGGGTGGGATTATTGATTGAATGGGGATCAGTGTACCAGGGTGAGAGGACACTACACTATGGAAAAGGGGTTTGGAGCTGCTTATGATACTCGGGGATCAGGAAGGGAGGAGATACCCTATACTAAGGAACCGGGGGTGATACATTTAATTTGACACGGTCGGGGATCATGCAGGGAGGGGGGAACCCTACACTATGGAACAGTGGGTTTACTATTATTTCATGGGCATTGTGGAACAGGGCTGGGGGGGTGCCACTGGGCTATGGGGGCTAGCAGACTGTTGTGCTCCTGTGTGTACTACCACAGTCTGCCTGTGGGTGGCCAGAAGTTAGACATGATTTTTCCATGCCTAACTTTGAGACGCTCCTTTCCTGCACTTGGATGGCCCATCTGTTCTGAATATCCGATTTTGTGGAATTTTCATTGCACGCCCCCTCAACTTGGGCTGCATACATTATTTTTGGGCCATGGCCCATCTCAATTTGGGCAGCCCATCTCCCATTTTTAAATATGGGGTTTTGGAGCAACTTTTGAGATGGGTGGCTCATCTCCATTTTTTTCAGAGATGCGCCACCCATCTATTTCAAAAATGTGGGCCACACATTAAAAGGCTGGGGAGATTATTCAAACAACTGGACCATTTTTGGGATGCAGTTGCTGAAATGAACACAGATATATTTGTTTATTTATTTCTTTACTATTTATTTTAAGAGTTTCACCAGGAAAGACATAGTGAACTGGTTACAGCTCGCTTCCAGATGTGTCCTATGGGAGTGGAAGGGGAGGATAATAAGGAACATTAAGAACAATAATAGGCATCATAAATACCAATACTGAAAAGACAAGGACAGCAAGAAGTAAAATACATAACAATACAACAAGTGCTGGAGGAAAACTGTGTTTTCAATAATAAAGCAATACATTCTGGTGGATAACAACATTTATAGTATATTGTCTGCATTTGTCCTACATGGATTTCAATGACAGCAGAAATGCTGTTGTTCCATCAATCTGACATCACACTGCAGTTGCACCGTAGATCTGATGTCAGATCAGTGATATGCAAGCCATCACCAGCAGCACATGCCATAGTTAAAAAAAAAAAAAAAAGTTTTCCTCTCAGTGTTTAAACTGACCAACCACAACTGTCAAAATGAACAAAATGGCAGCTGTCAATAGTGGTGTTTTTTTTGTGTGTGTTTTAGCTTTCCATTTAGACTTTTTTCAAGTATTTACTGTTTTTTTCTTCATTTTGTTCGTTGTTTGATTTGGAACCGAATCTTGCTGTCTGATGCCTGACACCTTTCTGACTCTCTTCAAAGTAAAAGTACCTGTTTTTTCCCCTATTTTTACGGCTGTAGTGGGCAGAGTCTGCAGATGTTTTGCATGTACAAAAGGGCTGATGTCATGTTTTCTGTCCTCGGAACTTTATGTGTAACAATTTTTTTGTGTTTTATGTTGGTGTGTGATTATAATGTATTTGTGTTTCTTGTACTATGTTATTAATTTATATATTGATAGTATTGGAATAATCGAAGTAGGAATGTATGTATTTCATGTGTGTTATGTATTTAGTGTATTTATTTATGCTATTAACATTTTGTATGTAACTGGAAATATTTGTTTCTTGTCTTATATGGAGACCCTTGTAAATGAGCATAATTTTATACTCAGTGGGTAATTTTCCATGTTTATCTATGAATAAAATCATTACTACTACTACTGAAGGTGTAAATAGTCTCCTCTGCCTTACCCTCCTCCAAGAAATGCTTTCCACCCTCAAATAAATACGCTTCCATGTTAGTCAATGGTTGCAGGGCACTATTTTCTTTCTTAAATGGGAGGTACAAGAATTGGAACTTGAGTAGTGGGAGACAGCATTAAATTTTTTGGGGGGTATAATCCACCCCAACCTCCAACTGAGAAGCTCCTAAAGATCCACCCCACCCTTTTTTTTTGTTGGTTCATGTGGGAGGGGCATGAGGTGGATCTATCATGTTGGAACAACTGACTATCAGAGCTGCCTGGGGCATCAAAGCTTAAGGTTCAGAAGGAAAGAAATAATAATTAAGGAGTGCCTGAAACTGCAGCCTTATATAGCACTTGTGAAACTGCATCCTGAAATTACAGCACTTGAGGAAAGCAAGTACTTGCAACACAAGAATAACAATTAAGGTATAAGCCCACGAAGGAGTAAAATATGTCACCCAAAGAAGACTATCCCATATTGGATACTAGAGTGTCTGTTTCTTAAAAGCTTTTTATACCTTCCCCCCAATCCACACACACACACACACACACACACACACACACAGCTGAAGCACCCACCCAAATAGCTAGGGGAAGCTCTACATTTTTATTTCTCTGGGACCTGAAGTTTAGCAGTAATGCGTGAAGAGAATAAAGTATTGTGTTTTGTGCATTTTAATAGGTTTGGTGCTTTGAAGTTAAAAGATACAAATAGCATCATGGGCACCTGAAAAGGAAGGAGATGCTACTGAAATAAATGTTTTTCTGATGATTTATTTAGTTGTAAGATTTTAAGTGTAGTTCTGCCTATGTCACAGTCACATAAGCTATAAAAAGTACATTTACGGGTGGATGTATTAGTCAAAGCTTGTAGTAGCAAAATAAAACAAGAACAATAATATATTGTGTTTCTTGTTTATTCTTTCAATTGTTTAACCAGGAGTGACAAACTAAGCTGAAACTTGTTTACGGGGCAACCTGTGAGAACATGGAAGTTAAGTGACTTGCTCTGGGTCACCCAGTATGCAAGTGGGGCCTGTGGGATTCAAACCCAGATCTCCATATTTGCAGCTCAGAGCCTTAAACCACTGTGCTATATTGCCTCCCTAGTTCTGGCAGTCATCTGTGTTATGGTTCATGATGTTGGTGTAGTAAGCAGCAGTACATTGCATAGCAGGTGCAAAATGTCAATAAGTAGGTCATGCAATAGATGTGCTGAGCAGTTATAGAAGCAAGAAATGTATCTAGTATAGTAAAATATTCTTGTTAAAAAACTGATAAATGTGTGACATTTGCATCTCAATTTCAAGGAGGGCCTTATGGGGTGTCAATGTACAATACAAAGTAATTATAGTTTTCAAGTTGTCTGGGTAATTACTTTGTACTACCACTGTTACTAAATATAAATTATTCTATGAAGAAAATTAAGTTTATGTAACCATCTGTAAATGTATTAAAAACATTTACTTGTCCTTATAACGCAATGCATTAAATGATGTTGCTAGGTTAAGAAGTCACATAACAATGTCCAGGGCATTAGGGTTTTTGACCATAACATCCTGCCCTGTAGAGACTGACAGGCATCAGGGGCGTGACTTGGGATTGTCAACAGTAATGCTCATGCCATTCCAACTCCATCTCCACCCTGAAGCCAGTGACAGATACTGAGGTGTGCCTTTGACACTTCAGCTCCAAAGTTCACTCCATTTTCTTATACAGTACTATACCCATTTCAGTGTATTTCCTTATGGAATGGGGTGATGGTAAAGCCTGAACACCCAAGGCACACCTCAACACTTGTCTGTGTTTGCAAGGTAGGGTGAGGTGAAATGGCATGAGCGTTATGGGCAATGACCCAAAGGCACATCCCAATGCCTGTCCATCTCTGAATGGTGGGGTTGGGGCTGGTGTCACTTCAATACTTCTCTATCATTCCTATTCTGCCTGTCTGCCTCGCTCTCTCTCTCTCTCTCTCTCTCCCTGTCTCTCTATCTTTCTATATGTCTGCGTAATTATCTATCTTTCTATCAATTGCATGTATTGCTATTTTACCTATTTCTGAAACAAACCTGCATATCACATTTGCCAGCACTCTGAACACATACTTATGAAACTGTGCATATTTATACTGCACTTCTGCATAGACCTCGTACTTTCTTAATATTCCCATTATCACAAGCACAACTACCAGACCCTTAGCAAAAGCGACTCCCTCTGAAAGTTACTATCATATTTTCTCTGCTAACAGTCCATCATTACACCTGACTTCCTGACATCAACACATTGCTTAAATATAACTTACATCACCTCATGGACAAAAACCCTGTTCCTCTGAAAAAAAAAACTGTGTAAATAATCCCACAGCTAAACATATGCCATTCATTACTTTTTCATGTACTGCCACCTTCTGTACCGTCACAGGAATTTGCTTATGTTTTCCATGATGCTTTGCATTATTGGGGTATGTGCAATTGTGTTTTCTTTAAAATGTGGCTGTCCAGCCAACATCATCCAGGATAACATATACCTCAGTAGCATTTGCTCTGGGGTTCTTTTGTAAGCCTGTATTGCTTCCTATTCCTTCCATTAAAATGTACAGCTCCATATATTTTTCTAATAATGTTGCATGCCTTCCTTAGAACAGAACAAATCTTACTACTTACAAATCATTGTGTTGTTTCTCCATACCTCCTTAACAATTCCACACAACTTCACTAACTTCATTATGTAGCTGTGGTGGATCTGACCAGAGTTTGTTAAATGTGTAAGAGAACAGATGCTGACCATATACTATAACAAAACAGTGGATGTCCTCCCATGTACAAGTTCAGGATTTCATCTCAGGCACCTGATTAAATTGGAGACCACTCAAACAAACCTTTGATGGAATCCTGAGCTTGTTGTACATGGCAGACCATCCACTATTCTTTTTGTAGCATAGAGGCAATACTCAGTTCAGGGTGGGAGCAAAGGTTGTCGAATGGAGAGGGTGGAAAAGGGGACTGCACTAGTGTGGGTGTAGGGCAAAGGAGGAAAAGTGGTATGAGGGTGGTGGGCAGAGGTCCATGGACCAATATCAGGGGCAACTGCAGGAGTGAGTAGTGATGTCATGGAGAAGAGAGGTAAGTGAAACATGGAAAGAGGCAGAACCAGTGGTAAAGGGGCGGGAACACCACAGTTTGGGGAGATGGAAGGAGAGAGCAACTTGATCAGCAGTGTTTTTTCATGATAGAATGATTGCCAGAATTGTATACAGGGTAAGACGTGTTGGGGGGAGAGAGAAGGGAAACAAGGTAGGAGGGAAGGGGAGGGAGCCAAGCCTGTATTTAGAGCTGAAGGAAGCACAATGGACAAGGCATCTGGCTTCAAGGGAGGGGAAGGAGAGGAAGGAGTACAGGGAGCAGTGGTGGGTGTTGGGGAGGATCCAGATCAAAGCAGCAAACAGACTGAAAGAGGTGATGTAGTCTTGCCACGGTGGACTTGGAAGCAGCCCTGTATACAATGTCACCATAGTCGAAGACTGGGAGTCAGTCTCTTGACATGCAGGAAACAGGATACACCTTTTGCTCCTGTAAAGTGCACCACATTTGGATTATAGCTTTCTTGTGGATGGCATTCACAAGAACAGAGAAATTCAGGGGTTGGTGCAGACAGACCCCAAAGTACCTAAATGAGGAGACATCCTCAACTGCTATACCATCAAGGGTATTGAAGGAGAAGAGAAGGGTGAGCCTGGCCGGTCTCTGCCTAGTGCCAAAGGTCATAGAGACCATTTTCCTGGTGTTGAGGGACAGGTGATTTGCCAGGAACCAGTGCTGGATGTTAATAAAGTCTAGTTGGAGAGTAGCTATGAGGTCAGAGAAGCTGGAGGCAAAGAGCAGAATGTCATCAGCACATATCTGGATGGACACAGAACAGCAGGCAGCAGGGAGATTATTCAGGAAGATGGAGAAGAGTATTGGGCTAAGAATGGATTCTTGGGGTATGCCAGAGCTGATGGGCAGTGGGGGAATATAGATTCTCTTATCTGGTGGTCTAACTGCTGGATGCCATTGCCTTGGCTTATGCTCCAAAAATGACACATGCAGCAGAATTTTAATGCATGAATCATTGTTTTTGCCATAAATTGTGCAAAGTGTAGCAAATGCATCAGGATGTTTAAAAATAGGACACAAACATCCTGCTGAATTTACGTGGATGCAGCATGCTTCCGAAATATGAACACATGCTGCATCAGAAGCTTTGAATATCTCCCCCCTTATATAAATATTTAGAAAATGGACTTATTATTTCCTGATCTCTCATTGGATGAGAGCCATGCCAAGGGGGTTGATAAAATAGCAATGGAGACCAGGAAATAACTGCCAGTCCAGCCTGCCTCAGTACCAAAGTGGTATCACTATGCCCATTTTAGATTTTAAAGCTTACCAGCCCCCATTCTTTTTCTTCTCACTTAACGAGTGAAGCACTCCTTCACTCGATACTCTCAGCTGAGCAGTTCAACACATGTAAAACCAAAAATAACAGTAAAGCTCTCCATAAAACACAATGTAAGAGCTCAGTTCCAGTTTTCAAACTCACTTCACAGTCACATATTTTCTGGTCAGTTTGTGAGTGACCTCCTTCTATGCTCATGCTCATGCTGCCATTCCACTCATTCAACCCAGTACAGATGGCTTCCCATTTACCTCCCTCACCACTTAGTTTCCCCACTTTACAAAAGAAACCACAGTATTACTCACACACCCACCAAAATAACTACTTTTATCTTTTTCTTCCCCGCACTGCTACTGCCAGATCACTCACCCATGCCAGCTCTCAGCTCTACTCTGTCTCCAGATCACGTTACAGTTGGCAGACTACCATGCCTTCTTTCAGTGCTACTATGTCCCCTGATCATGCTATTTAAATAAAAAAAAATAGTACTGCTACTCCAGGCAATGCGAGTGATGGAGATCAAAAACAGAGCAGACAATAAAACAATAAAGGCTCTGTGGTGGTGGTGGTGGGGGAGTGAGAGGCAAAACAAAGCATAGTAAAAAGAATAAAAAAAAAAGCTGCCAGACATAGCAGCACCCTCTACTGGCAATTACTAGTTGAATATATATTTTACAGCAAAGTGCCCTTTTTATTCATCTTTATTGATTTTTATTTACTTTGTATGCCTTTAAGCTTTTTTCATTAAAAAAGAAGCAAATTCCCATTTTCTAAGCACAATATTATCCTCCATGGTGGGTGGTTTCAGCACTAACAGACTGCCCACCCTGTCTGGCATTATTGCTTCCTTATTATATGGTTCAGTGTTGCTGCGTATGGAAATCCATACATTTTCAGATGTAGTTCTACCACAGTAGTGATGTCAGAATGCTGTTGTACCACAGTAACTACAGTACGTCACTACTGTGGTAGAACAGCATAGAATCACATTTGCTCACAGTGTCTCTAATTTTATCTCAGACCTTGATGGAAAAACACCTTATTTTATATGGTTCTCCATATATTGAGTCAAAGATTTAGGCCCTCATTTTCAAAAGTGTTGTGTGGCGCATCCCCAGATGTGCCCAAGCATCCCCAACTTGTGAAGGCCATCGGAGGCATGGCAATATTCAGAAGCCCCCAATGTGCCCCGCACACAACCGACTACACTGCAGAAAATATTGTAATGTGGTAATGCAAATGAGGGTTCACACTTGCATATCCCTCGCATCACAATATTCAAACCCCCCCAGGTGTAACTATGGCCAGATGCACCAGCGCATAGTTAGGCTTCTCAGACCCTACTTTATCAATGCACAAGGCAGGTTGGTGCCTGCACACAGTCTAGGGCCTGTGACATAGATCCCCCAAACTCTGAACAGATGTAAATTGTGAAGCAACCGATACCCATTTACCATAGTGTAGGGCCCCACTCCCCAGCCGGTTCACCAAAATAAATAAATATATGCAGATCCCTGGGTTCCATAGTGTAGAGCCCCCCTCCCCTGCCCAATCACAGAAATAAATACAATAACTGCAGAACTCCTTTTCTGTATCATAGGGGCCCCCCAAGCCAAATCACTGATGGAAATAAATTAAATGCACACCCCTTTTCCGTAGAGTAGGGACCACCGACCCCCATCACCGACATCACTAAAAGTAAAGTGGATCTCCCTTTCCATAGTGTAGCCCCCCCCACACCATAATTAGTAAACCAAAACCCGATTCCTTTTCCATAATACAATGCTCCCCCACTCCGCTCCCCCCATCCCGACCCATGCCAGTGACTGGCACAGCCCTGCTCACCCTGCCATGGCCAGCCACCAACTGATCTGTACCCAGGATCCTACTGTTAATAGTATGCGCTCATTGATTGACAACCAATGAGCACCTACTATGTACTGCAGGCTCCTGGGTACAGATCAGTCAGTGGCTGGCCATGGCAGGATGAGGAGGGCTTTGCCAATCACCAGTATGGGTTGGAATGGGGGGGAGCAGGGTGGTGGGTTACCACATACCGGAGTGGGAGGGTGGGGGGACACTACTTTATGGAATTGGGTTTTGGTTTACTGATTATGGTGCAGGGAGGCAACACTATGGAAAGGGGGATCTGCTTTACTTTTAGTGATGTCAGTGATGGGTTGGGGGGCCCTACTCTATGGAAAAGGGGTCTGCATTTAATTTATTTCTGTCAGCAATCATGCCAGTGTGTGGGGGTCCCTAACCTGTAGAAAAGGTGTTCTGCAGTTATTTTATATTGATCGGACTGGAGAGGTGGGCCCTATGGAAACTGGGGTTCTTCATTTATGTTATTTCTTTCAGTGATCGGGCTGAAGAGGGGGGACACTACACTACAAAAAAGGGGAACAGGACGTGTCATAAGCTCGTATCGTGATCAGGTAGGGAGGGGGGACTTTACACTGTGGAGAAATGGGGAGTCGGAGCTCTAGTAATTCATTCAAGGATGATCAGGGCTGGAGAGAGGGGATACTACACTGTGGAAAGGCAGGGAATCAGAGCTATGGTATGGCATTCATCAGTGTTCTGAGCCTGGGAGGGGGCTGGCTCGGCACATTCTGCCAGGTGCAGACATGCAAATGAGCCCATAATGGGCATGCATGAGGACCCTTTGCACCATGCATGCCCAATGACCTCATTTGCATGACTGGGCTGAATATCACCCACGGGGGACTCAGTGCATCCAGGTATGTGCCACGCAGTTCCCTATGGGTGCTCTTCAGCCCCGCACCCTGGATGCTCCATGCCACACATGGCAGCTGCCTGCTATGCACCGCACATCCAGGGTCCAATATTCAAACAGCCTGTGGGGTCTGTGCCGATCGCACATTCTGTTTGAATATTGCAACAGAGCCGGCTGGTGCATCTTTTTTGCGTGGAACACTGTTATGCTTGTGCAGCCGTCCAGCTCTAAATATGTGCCCCTTAATATTTTTAGCATGAAAGATTTTATTGGTTTTCAATTTTTCAACTTTAAACAGTATACATACCATCCGAATGGATAAGAAAATTATTGTGCAGGACTAATACATTTTCAGATATACAACATTTCAACTCTCATGATAGATGATGGCTATCTCTTTATACCTTTGCTCTATAAACTTGCTACTTCTAATAACCTGTCTGTTCATTCCATCAGTACACAAGCACCTCATTTAAACCTGATCCTCTTATTTCTGCTTAATGATGTCTTGCTGGTTAGGTCCTAGCATACTATCTTACTAAGAGATATCAACCTGTGGGCCATGGGTATAGTTTCTTTACAGAGGAGGGTTACCAAGTGCAGGTATGGGTACTGTGCACAAATGAGAATTTAAGCAGAGGTCACAGTGCTTATGGTAAGCTCCCCATTTGTTCTTGCTTGAGAAAGTTAGCCTTTCATATACAGCTAGTTGGGCCAGTGCCATGTGCCAAGCCAAAAGTGAGGGAGGGGTAACCTGTTGCCATTTCATTAATATCAACCTCTTGGCTTCTAGGAACACTGCTATCAACCACCAATGTGGACAGTGTTGGCTGAGGTGCAGGGTTGAGGTGTCCCCTAGGAGTATGAGTGCTGGTTCTGAGGAAATAGGCTCCTGCAGAGCCTAAGAGCAATCTTCTATCACCCCTGTCCAGAAAACCATTAGCTGGGTACATTCCCAGAGGCTATGCAACAGCTTGGCATCTGTTGCATTGCATCTCCAACATTTCAAATGTGGGAGTACCCCCATGATGTGCAGTACTGCTAGGGTGTGTTACCATTGTAATAGCAGTTTTAATTGAATTACCTGGATCCTTGCATCTGAGTACTGCAAGTGAGCATCCCTTATACATTTGTCCCTATCCTTCGGTGAGATATTGGTTCTCAGATCCTGACTCCATTGTGATCTACATCTGTCTATGGGAGTGGGCTGGCCATCCCTGAGCATTCTGTATACCCTCCCCGCTAACCCTTTCTGTGCCCCTGTTTTGTGGAGTAGTGCTAGCCAGTCCCATCTGCCCCCTGAAACCTTCCCATCTTTGTGAGCTTTTATTGCTTCCCTGACCTGTAGATATTTCCAAAAATCTTGCCTGGGAGGTTGATACTTTCCTTGGAGTTGCTGAAATGTCATCAGCCCATCTAAGTTCTCCCACCAGAGGTCGGCAATGCAGTGTATCCCTTTCAGTAGCCATTCTCCCCATCTGATGGTGTGGCCATCTATCTGTATGTCAGGGTTGCCCCAAAGACATGTGTATCTCAGTGGTGGTCCCCAGTCACTCTCAGAGGTCTTAGTCATAGCCATCCCTTTCTGCCATGATCTGCATGTTTCCCACATAACTGGTGATAACTTGGGGTTTACATACCTTTTCCTCTTCAGCAGGGCCCCCAGCCACTGGCTAGCCATGAGATCTTTCTCCATTTAGACCCATGGTGGCATCGAGCCTGTGTCTGGGAGGAACCACTTTGTGGCTTGTGCCATTCTATATGCCACAAGGTAACCACAGAACCAGGGTAGCCCTAGCCCTCCCTTCACCCAGTGTGCCCTTAACTTTACTCTACCAAACCTGGGGGGTTTGTCTTTCCATAGCAAGTTCGATATTAATCCGTCCAGAGCGTTGAATATCTTGGGGAGTGGTTCCACTGGTAAATTGCAGAAAATATATGCAACCTTTGGCAGTGTAAACATCTTCAGCACCTCTATCTTGCCCTTGATGGATAGATGTAACTTTTGCCATCTTCTGATGGCAGCCTCAATGGTGCCTATGACTGGGCCATACTTGTCATCTACCAGCTGCCTCCAGTTGGTAGATAGTCTGACTCCTAGGTAAGTGAAGCCCCCAGGGGCCCATACTACTTGTAAGCCTTGTTGGGCCTTCTCTGAGCAAGGGAGGTTGAGTGATGACAAGGTGGTTTTCTTCTTGTTCACCCTCAGTCCTGAGATCTGTGCATACTCCTGAAGTATCTGAAGTATTTGTAGCAGCGTTGTCTTGAGGTTTTCTACCATCAGAAGGATATCATCTGCATAGGAGTTTATCAGTTACTGTTTTCCTCTCACTTCTATCCCCTTAACTTCCTTTGTGCTGATCAATTTAATAACCAGAGGGTCGATGGCAATGAGAAAAAGCAAGGGGGACAGCGGGCATCCCTGCCTTGTCCCTTTTTGCAACCGAAATTGATGGGCTACATTTCTATTCATGAGTACTGCAGCTGTCGGTGTGTTATATAGGATCTTGATCCAGTTAGTGAAGGATCTGCCAAACCATACGCCATCAGTGTGGTGTGCAGATACTCCCATTCCACCGAGTCAAAGGCCTTGTGGAAATCAACCGCCAACTCTTCCATGGGTATGGGGATTGCTGTGCCCACCTCTTGAGGTTCAAGACCATACAGATATTGTCCACCCTGTCTTGCCCTTGCTAAAGCCAGCCTGTGAGGGGTTTATGATAGTGGGTAGGACCCCCTCTAGGCACATTGCCAGAATTGTGGCAAAGACTTTTGTATCCACTGATATTAGGGAAATGGGTCAGAAATTTGCTCAGTCCAATGGGTCATTCGATTTTTAAGGCAGTAGTGTTATGATGGTTTCTCTCATGGTGGGGGAGATATATTTGATTTACCTCTGCCCCCTTTAGTGCCTCCCATAATGGTGTGGCGATTTCTGGTGTTAGAACCTGATATAAGTCTGCTGACATACTGTCTGTGTCGGGGGCTTTTCCTTTTGCCAGCCTGCCTAGAGTTGATCGTACTTCCTGCTCTGAGATAGGCTTGTCTAGCTCCTCTCTCTGCACCTGTGCCAAGTGAGAGAGTTGGAGGGAGTTCAGGAAGTCTCCCACTCTCAGTTCTGCTTCTCCCGTCACATGGGTTTGAGTGGTGGAATACAGAGCCTGGTAATACTGCTGCGTTACCTCATTTATCTCCTTAGGTTTGGAGTCTGTCATCCCATTTTGGGCCCGTAGGGCATGTATTTGGGAGTTTGCTTTTTGTTTCCTTAGTTGGTAAGCCATCAGTTCCCCCTCTTTATCCCCAGCTTCCCAGAATTTATGCTTGGATCTGAGGAGCTGCCACTCCACTTTCCGCTGCATAATTACATTTATTTTATATTTCATTCCAGTGATTTGCACCACCAGTTCACTGGAGGGTGTAGGGGTTGCCTTGAATTGGCCCTCCACCTCAGACAGTGTCTTTTGTAGCTGTTTCATTTCCTTCCTTCTCTTTCTATTCTGAGAGCCCATGTAGGATATTATTCAACCTATCAAATAGGCCTTGAAGGCCTCCCACACCATACCAGCTCCTACTTCCCCATTCACATTTATTTCAAAATATATTTTGACTTGTGTTTTTATTCACAGCCCAAAGTCAGGGTCTTGTAGCAGAAGGGGGTTGCATCTTCATCTAGTGGAGGTTGGCTGTCCTCCTTGAGGGATGAAAAGCAGGCTGACAGGCGCATGGTCAGAAATGACCACAGGTTCTATTATCACTTCTTGCATGCTCTGTGATGCCTCTTTGTCAGTCAGCTAGTAATCAACCCTGCTGTGCATCCCATGGACTGCAGAGTAGTAGGTATAATCCCTACTGGTGGGTTGTCTCCTCACCATGGGTCCCTCATCCCCCATTCCTTCTGCACGAGGGTCAGCGCCATCCTGGCCTTCACGTGAGAGTCCTGAAAGGGCTATGATTTGTCTAGGAAGACATTCTGAGCCAGAGTGAAATCTCTCCCCATCAAGATAGGTATCTCCTGCTCACTATCACTGGCTTCTACAATCACCTGGCCCACCTTCATAAAAAAATCAGGTTCATCCTGGTTAGGTCCATACACATTAACCATGATTACTTCATAGAAACATAGACTTTGATGGCAGATAAGGACCACTTGGCCCACCCAGTCTGCCCATTTCCCTTTCTATTGGATAAGCTGCAGATTCTAGTTAACCAACAGCCTACTTCCTGCCACCCCCCACTGCAATTGCCTTATGTCTGTTCCACGCATGTTTGAATTCCCCCACTGTTTAAGACCCAACAACCTCCCCAGGAAGGTGGTTCCATGCATCTACCACTCTGTCCGTGAAAAAAAATTTACTCACTGCACACCTGGCCATCCCCCCTCATCTTAAATTGAGCCCCTTGCTCCAACACTCTTTTCTGAAAGATGCTACCCTCCTGGACTTTGTTGATTCCCTGAGAGACTTAAAAGTTTCTATCATGTCCCCCTGTCCCTCCTTTCATCAAGAGTATACATATTAAACTCTCTCAGTCTCTTCATATGGTTTCTGATGCAGACCCTTCACCATTTTAGTTGCTCCTCTGGACTGCTTCCATCCTGTCTATGTCCTTGCTTAGATGGGGTCTCCAAACTGCACACAGTATTCCAGATGGGGTCTCACCAACTGTCTGTACAGAGGGATAACCACTTCCCTTTTTCTACTTGTGATGCCCCTTCCTATGCATCCCAGTATCCCCCTGGCTCTCCTTACTGACTTCTCACATTGCTTACCCACCTTTAGGTCATCTGATATGACTACCCCCAAGTCCCTTTCCATTTTTGTAGTTGTAAGTACCTCCCCTGCTATTGTGTACTCTTCTCCTGGGTTTTTGTTTCCCAGGTGCATTACTTTGCACTTCTTTGCATTGAATCTAAGTTGCCATATGTCTGACCATTCCTCCAACCTTGCCAAGTCCATTCTCATCATTTCTACCCCCCCTTGTGTTTCAACTCTGTTACAGATCTTTGTGTCATCTGCAAAGAGGCATACCCTTTCCCTCCAGACCCTCTGCAATGTCACTTATAAAGATGTTAAAGAGGACTGGACCCAGTACTGAGCCCTGAGGTACTCCACTAGTAACCCCCCTTTCTTCGGAATGTGTTCCATTCATTATTGCCTTCTGTGTCCTGTTGTGCAGCCAGTTTGCTACCCAGGCTACCACCCTGAAACCCACTCCCAGGCTGGCTAACTTGATTATTAGTCTTTTGTGCAGGACTGTGTCAAATGCCTTGCTAAAGTCTAGGTAGGCCATATCCACAGCCCCTCCCTGGTCTATTACTTTGGTCACCCAGTCAAAGAAATCAATTAGATTCATCTGACATGACCTTCCTGCTGTAAATCCATGCTGCTTTGGGTCCTGTGCCCCGCTGGCCTCTATGTACTCAACAATTTTTTTTTTCAGAAGTGATTCCATCATTTTCCCTACCACTGAGGTCAAACTTACAGGTCTGTAGTTTTCTGCTTCTGCCTTGCTCCCACTTTTGTGAAGGGGAATCACATCTGCCCTCCTCCAGTCCTCAGGTACCACCCCATCCTCCCACGATTTGTTAAAAAGTGTGGTCAGTGGTGTCACTAGGCCCTCCCTTAGTTTTTTTAAGATTCTGGGGTGAATCCCGTCAGGCCCCATTGCTTTGTCCACCTTGAGTTTTAGAAATTCTTTCAGGACTCTTTCTTCTGTAAATGGATTGGTGTCAACCCCCTACCCAGAGTACTTCTATTGTCTGGTTTAGGTAACTCCTCCTCATCTTCTTTTGTGAATACTGAGCAAAAGTATTCATTCAGTATCTCTGCCTTTTCACTGTCTCCCTCTGCCCACCTCCCCTCTCTTTTATTAATCTTCAATATTCCTCCCTTAACCTTTCTATGCTCCCAAATGTACCTATAAAAGGTTTTATCCCCCTTCTTAACTGAGTTGGCTATTTTTTCCTTGGTTTTGGCCTTTGCTATTCTGACTGCATTCCCCACTTCTTTCTGCTTTAACTGATACAGTTCTCTGTCGTGCTCCTTCTGTGATTCCTTATACTTTCTGAATGCAGCCTTTTTCTCCTTAACCTTCCCTGCCACCTCTTTTGAGAACCATAGTGGTTTTTTACTCTGCTTTGTTTTCTTTATTTGTTTCACACAAAGCCTTGTAGCCTCTATGATAGCAGTTTTAATTTTTCTCCATTGTTCTTCAACCCCTCCTTTTTGGCCATTTGCTAGTGCATTCCTCAGGTATTCACCGATTTTGCCAAAGTCAGCCCTTCTAAAGTCCAGTATCCTTGTTTTTGTGTGGCTTGTCTCCATGGTTGTGCTTATTGTGAAACACACTGTGCAGTGCTCACTTGGTCCCAGATGTCTACTGACTTCTAAATTTGTGATCCTCTCTCCATTTGAGAGTACCAGGTCTAGTATTGCTCCCTCCCGAGTGGGTTCCAACACTAGCTGTCTAAGGCCTGCCCCCTGCAGGGCATCGAGAATGACCCTGCTCTTGGATATGGCTGCAGTACATGTCATCCAGTTAACATCTGGCATATTCAGGTCCCCAGTCAACAGTATCTCCCCTTTTCCAGCCATTTTGAGAATGTCCTCTATCATTTTCTTGTCCGTTTCCTCCCTTGAGACAGGGCTCTGTATACAACCCCTGTGCAGATTGTGATGCCATTCCATGTCTCCAAGGTGACCCAGAGTGCCTCTTGTCCTCCCCCTTTACTTTTTAGTTCTGTAGCTTTGATCCTTTCCCTTATGTATAGAGCTACTCCACCTCCTCTTTTACCCTCCCTGTGCCTTCTGTAGACTGTGTACCCAGGTATGTTGACATCCCAGTCATGGTTCTCCATGTACTTCCTCCTGGAAAATGCAAAATGGACTACTAGCCATCACCCCTGCCTGTCCATTTTGATCCAGTCTTCTACCCATTGGCTAGCCCTAAGCACTAGGACAGCTACTCCTTTTGACTTGGAGGTAGCCTAGCTGTGCAGTACTTTCTCCACCCATGACTTTTTAAGCCACAGGACCATCCTGGCTATGAGGTGTGTCTCCTGAAGCAAGGCCACATCTGTTTTCAGGAATTTGAGATGTTGCAGTACATTAGTTTGTTTAACTGGGTGATTCAACCCTTTGACATTCCAGAAGACACACCTCAGCACCTTTTCCCTGTCCATGAAATCCATGTCACACCACTATATCCCACATACCACTTACCTCTGCAAAACTCTTCTCCTTCCCCACATCCAGAGGCAGCCCGGCTTCCCTCTTCCTGGAAGAGAACCACTTCCCAATTCTGGTGTTCTGAATTGTGCCCGAGGAGTTCCAGCGTATCTGGAACCTGTAAGAGCCAAAAAAGAAACACAGCCCAACAGCAGCAGCCCAGATAGTGTGAACCTGCCAGCTTTAATAAAAAGGAGATATGTACCATGCACCTCTATTCCAGTTATATTTGTCTGATAGTGAAACTATTCACCCTCCCTGCCCTTGTTTTGTACTTTTACCCTTGTGCCCTTCTTTGAGTTGCTATCCCTTCCATGTTGTCGCTGTTCTACATTATAAGTAGCACTAACCTGTCCCAGTATCAGGAAGTGATTTTATGTACTTTGTGACAAATCAGTAGTGCTCACAGTAAAGATTTGGTGGCAGACAAAAAAAGGGAAATAACTTGTTAATAAAGAAACCAGCACTCAGAAGGTCAGTGAAATTAAAGTTGTTTTTTTTTACTGTGCATAAATCAAAAGCTTCAAGGTACAGATACAAACTGTGATACCTTAACAATGAAAAAGAATTATAGTCAGGTCCAAATAAATCCTGACCAGCCTGGCGCTTTGAGGTAACAATACTTCTTCATCAGGGCCGTGGCTCACAAACTAATCTTGTGTTCTTTTATATCCATCACAACGTGTCATTAATCAGCAAGTGGTTAATCAATTAACTTTATACTTGCCTAAATCTTTATATCTGATGAGTTGCTATGGAGGCTAAGTGGTTGTAGTCCATAGCATCACTAAACCCAGTGATCCTCCAATCTTTTATTTTTTTGGAACATTTCCTTTAATTTTTGGAAGGTCCTGGGTCAGATGCTGTGAAATACACACCAAACACATCACAAGTCAACCTGATCATACATATCACAAAGTGCTTAGTTCTCCTTATAAATAAAAATAAAAAACAACTGTTTTTTTCCTTTTTTAAATATCAAAATAAAGATTTATTTAACCATAAAGTGCCATCAGTTATAAATATGTGCATTTATACTAGATACAAAAAAAAGTAATTAGTTTAATTTAAACTCAAAAGCTTTACTAATAAATTATTTAATATGAGCAAATACTAAAGAACTGGATGCAGCTACTTAATACTTCATTCAATGTGGTTCATAGATTTTAAACTCTAAAGAATTCTGCTATTCTCAATTTTTTATAAAAAGTACATCAATCCAAAATAAGTGATGTGGTACAGCCAAATCTTTCTCTCCATTTTATGCCCTAACAGCACAGGTTCCCATTCCATTTTATCATTAAATCCCCTCAGTTTTAAAGTGTTCAAACTAAAAATGTACATGGATTCCTTCCAACTAAGTTGTAGGTCTCTGTTACCCCCTCTTTATTTGAAGGGGCATTATCAATTCCCATGTAACTCACTGTGTGTTGTTCCCTGTTTTGAAAGTCATTAAGATGCTTAGCTATTGAGTGTGAGAGGTCGACATTTCTTATTGCTCAAAAATGTTCTTGGATTCTTTTTTTCATTGGTCTAGTAGTTTGACCTTTATGAAAAAACATGAAATGAAGTACCAAGAACTAGTTGGAGGTGCTACCATTAACTGAATCTTTGCAAACAATAATGTAAGTGTCCATCAAACAAAAACAGGCAAATCGCAGTAAATGAATTCAAAAATACTTAATATTACAAGAAGTTACCCATGAATGCAGATTTCACGGAGAGCAGTGCAGTAGTTGTGTTTCTCTCACATGCATGTAAGTTTCATCGGATGCGAAACACAATCATTGCACTGCTCTCTGTGAAGTCTGCATTCATGTGGTAACTCTGTGTAATATTAAAGTGTTTTTTTTTAATTCATGTACCACAATGTGTCTGTTTTTTGGTGGGTGCTTACATTATTGTTTGCATAGTCTGATCTATGTATACACATCCACATTTGCACCAAATTGCATAAATAACATATTTTGTTGTGCATGTTATAAATTTATCAATGTGTACCTCTTGCATACCCAGGGCTGTCTCACTAGGATTTAGAAAAGGTTTTTCCCTATGCTGCTGATTTGCAAGTGATGCAGCGCTTGCATGGGAAAAAAACATTTGGTTTTCCTCCTATCCAGCTTGGGCATTTACTTATGCCTGTATACTCACTTTGAACCATAATATCTTTCAATGTTTTTCCCCTCCTGAATGTAATATGGGGTTCTATTTCCCACATTTCTTCGAGATCGTTCTCCGTATTTAAAACATCCCAATTTTTCAAAATTATTGTCCTGAGATCCATGGGCAGGGAACTGTAAGTTGCCACAAATATTTAATTTTCTGGTTCCCTTTTGTCCCTGTATTTCAGGAGTTCCTGCCTGTTTAATTGATTAACCTTTGCAAGGGCTTTTTGTAATAGCTCACTATATCCACAAAACTTCTAGTACGTAAAATGTTATCACCTGCTGTGGTTTCTTGATAAGTCTTGCTCTGCATACGGGTCTCATTCTCCAAAAATAAAGACAAATTGAGAAAATCAATTTTCCTTTCATTGTACTGGATTGTAAATTTAATGGCCACTTGGTTATTATTTAAGTGAGCCACAAAGCTGTGCAAGTCATGTAAGAGCTAAAAACGAAACATAGCCCAACAGCAGCGGCCCAGACAGTGTGAACCTGCAAGCTTTAATAACAAGGAGATATGTACCATGCATCTCTATCCCGATTCTCTTTGTCTGATAGTGAAACTGTTCACCCTCCCTGCCCTTGTTTTGTACTTCTACCCTTGTGCCTTTTTTGAGTTGCTATCCCTTCCACGTTGTCACTGTCCTATATTATAACTAGCACTAACCTGTCCCAGTATCAGGTAAGTGATTTTGTGTACCCACTAAGGTATCAAAGGTGTGAACAAAAGGGGTAGGTATAATCCTATACCCTAGCTCTGCCACCAAGATACCAATGAGTAGTCTGGAAGAACCTGAAGCCATTACTGCTCCTGCTCCGTGCTTTAGTTGCTGAATATTTACTGTCTGTAGCCCCTATAGGTAGCTGACCATAGCATCCAATGCCCCAGGTGTTTCCTCTGAGTCCTGGCATTCTTCCAGCCAATCCAGTATCCCCTTTAGAAGCCCACTGTTTAGGGGATGGAAGCACAACACTCTTATTCTAAGAGAAAGCAGGGGGAGGGATAAAGGAGTGGGGTGAGGTGCCTGTTATTCCTTCCTTTGTTTCCCCTTGCCCGCAGTTGCTGCTTCGAGTAGCTTGCCCCTCCCTTTTCCCTCCTACTCCTTTTTGCCCTTTCAGATCCTGCGGGCATTGTTATTTATTAAAATTTTTTTGTTGATGCTGTTATCTCCTTCCCCCCGTCGCCCACTGAAGGAATGGTACTCTCTCCCCCCCCCAGCCTAAGTGGATGGGGGAGCACTCACTCCTCCCAGGGCTGCCCCGGCTGTCCATACCCCTTCTGGATCTCTTACTGTCCAGTCCCCTCTCCTATCCCCACCACCGGGCTACTTTTCCTAACTTGTAGCCATCCACCTTAGGTGGCCTTTTACCCACACTTCTCCACAGTAACTACTGAATAAAAGAAATTTAACTTTGCTGTACTATAAACCAATGATTAACTTTGCATTTAACTTTCCCACTTATAAAGCAAGTCTAGGCCCCACACAATTAAGTAACATACCGTAATGCCATCCCATGATCTGTGGCATCACTGTGCTCACTAGCACCTCCCTGGCTCCCTCTTAGCAAGTTAAGGCACCAGCAACCAGTTCTCCATAACATCAGCCTTTTCCTAATGCTGCAACTTCTGCAAAGGTGTGGACTCCTGGATGTAGCGGCTCTTGTGGAAGGTATGAACTGTCTATGCACTTCTCCAGTGTCTCCTCTGCAACCTCTGCCCAGACTATATTAGCTGCTCCTTGCAGGTGTTGCTCCGGTCCATGATCACTGCTGGTGCCGAGTTCCTCCTCACTGCTGGAACCGTCCCTCAAGTATTTGGATGGGGGGGAACTGTTCTAGGCTTGCTAATCGAGTCTCTCTCCCCATCCTGCTCTGGGATCAAGGCCTTGTTCTTTGTGGTTGTGGCCTTTGGGTGCATTTGTGATCAGTTGGACCCTCTGTAGGGAAGTGTGCCACTGGTGGAGATTTCATTTCCATAACCAAGGGGCCTGGGTTAACTATTTTATTTGTGGTCATGGGTGCTCTCATGTTAGCTCCCTCGGTCCCTTTCATTTACTGCTCCCTGCATGCTGGCTGCTCATCCCTTGGCTCCTGTGTGACTTCCATCCCTCCAATGGAACCCAGAGCTTTCTGGGACTTGTAGTCCCAAGTCTTATATTTGGCCACCATTTCATGATCCAACAGATAACATCCTGCGGAGTGAGCCCCACCATTTTCTTGCCTTCTTTAACCACCCAAAGGCCATTCAGGCCCCTGAAGCCATACTTAAACTCCATTGCATGTAGATCTTTCTTTAGCAGTACAAAGGCCTTGCACCTCATTGCCACCTCATGGGAAAAGTCACAGAAAAAATATATTTTGGCCCCCCTGAAGTGTAACTCCCCCAGGTCTCTGACAGCATGTAGGACTCATTCTTTTGTTGAGTATTTTAAGAAATAGGCTATGATGGGCCTTGTAGTGTTTCCTGGTGCTGCCACATGTCCATGGAGCCTATCGTTTGCTCAATTTCCATAGGGCCCCTCCACTGATCACCCAGCAACCTGGGTAGAAAACTCTGTTTAAGAACAGCATCAGAAACAGTGTGAAGCAAGAGCAATGCAGGCTTTCCCATGCTGTGATAGACTTAGAGCTGGTGACAAGTAAGGGACTAGCAGCACTGGAGACTGAAGCATTATTTAGCCATGTGCTAGGTACAGGATGGCAGCTGGGTGGGACTCAGGGGTGGAGTTTGGCAAGCTAGAATCGAGGACACTAGGAGTGAAGCACATCATGTGCACTGCCAAAGCTGTGTAACATACATCATCTTGAGTCTGGCTATGGAGGGTGGGGGAATACAGGGTGTTAACACTCTCTGGAGGTACATTGCTAGGTGCAGATGGAGGTACCACAGGGGCACAGGGACATGTCTGACACCGAGTGGGCAGGTACAGTGAAGGCTTCCCCATACTATGATGAAACTGGTGGTGATGAAAAGGTAGGAACTGGCAGCACTATAGTCTGAAAACTCCAGGTACATAGTGTGAAAGTACACTACTGGATTTGCAACTCAGTGATGAAATTGGTGTTGGTAGAAGGTGAAGGACTGACACTACTGTATTCTGAAAATCACTTATTCACAGACCAGCTAGAGTGTAAGCAGGTACAGTGCAGGTTTCCCCACACTGTGATGAATTCAGTACTGTTGGAAGGTAGAGTTACAGCACTGGAGACTATACAGTAGTCCTCTGTTTATTTACATGGCCAGGGACAGAGAGAAGAGCAGTAACATCAGTATAATTCTGCACACCAGCCAGCAAGGACACATATTTACGTAACTGCACAAGTCTAAGGCAATTTTCACTATTCTCAAAACTGGTAAATTAATGTCACAAATGATGCCTGGAAGATGCAGATTTGTCACAAGAATTCTGAGCTATGTAAATACAATTGTTACACTACCAAATCAGCACATTTCTTATTACAGTATAGTGTATGACCGAGTGCTGTTGTGTATGGAAAAACCATATGCTGTAAAAAGTCATTCTGCGTCAGTAGTCACATGGCTACTAATGCAGGATGAAAAGTTGTTCTGCATTAGTAGCTACGTTACAATGCAACAGTGCTGTTCATAGGACGGGGCGGTTGAAGCATTGTGTGTGCGAGCTGGACGGTGATCGCATGGTGGAGAAATGTGAGTCATGGACAACAAAGGCTGGCTCCCTCTGCAATGAAAAAATAAAGCAATTGTGTTTTTTGGGACCATACACTATAAAGAACAGTGTATGGTGTCCCGAACACAACTCGGCTACTTTCCCCCCCATGTTTTCTATGATGACAGAGGGAGTCATCAGCCATCATAGAAAACACTCAAGTAAAGTATAGCCTTGTTGTGTATGGGACACCATACACTATCCCATTAGTTCTCAGAATTTGTTATCGTAAGCCTCCCCCAAGCCATCGGAAAGATCTTGAGCCTCCCCAAATACTGAAATAATCTTGGGCCTCCCCACAGAAAATAGCATACTTTGCACAATACACCGGGAATAAAGCAAAACTCCTTTGAGTAGCTGTATCTCATTTTAGTTAGCTTATTGTAAATCTCCCCCCACACACACACACACACTTGTAACAACCTCCCCTCCGGCCAAACTACTTGCTCTTCTGTTTTGACTCTTGAACCATTGTTTCCTCCTTGTTGCAATACCTTTATGTGTCAGACTGCTTTCTTTGTCTGTTTCCCCTCTATCTAGAATAACCTTCCTATTTACCTCTGCCTCTCCTCCTCTTACCCTGCTCTTAAGCAACTTCTCAGGTTCAGTTGTTACCTCTGATTATTTTTTCATTTTTCTTACTTGTTTGCATTACTGTTCATTGTGTATTGCTCGACCGTTTTGTAGTTACTTTTTGAAATGTATTCACTTTTCTACCCTTCCCTAGATTCACTTAAAATGAGCATTATTGAATGGCTAAAAAATGCCCCCCTCTGATTGGCTGGCTGGCACAATTTACCCATTGTAAATCCTGGCATTATGTGGAAGGGTGCCTGGTATTTATGTTCATATGCTCTCTGTTTTCTAAAATGAAAGTCTACTGCAGTAGCATATCTGTCTTTTTTCTGCTTTTTCTTTTTCTCTACTGCCCCATTTTTTCAGGTTGGCCACCTGAATTAAAAATGGGTGCTTCTTTTCTGTATTCCTTGTCTAGTACTTTTTCCTTTCTCTGCATAAGAACAAATACCAGCCTTTCCTTGTCACATTCACTGAGGTTTGTGTTTTAAAAAGCATAGTTTAAACACAGGAACTTGGGTTGAAACTACACATGTGACTGTGGGTGTAGCTGCTGGTTTTAAAACATGTTTGTGTTTGTTTAAAAAAGCCCTGCTCCCAGACCACCAAATAAAGCATACTTTTTAGAGTTTACAGCACAAAGCACTTTGCTAGGTAGCATAAAGATAGTTTAACTCTCTGTAGTTTAACTTGCTTTCATTGTAAACAAACAGCCTTTCTCACCGTTAGAAACCTAAAGTTCACTCCTACCTGCAAACACAGGGACTGGGTGTGGTTCTCTCTGTGGCTGTTTGTTTCTGCTGGCTCCTTAGGAGGCAGCCTGCCCTTCTCTTCCTTTAGTTATAGTTGGGGGAAGGGGAGGAGACACCTGTTCCTGCAGCAAAGCTGTTTTATCTGTTGCATTGATTTGTTTCATGAACTGAAACATTTGTAAACATGTATAAAAGACGTGCATTCAGTTGAGCTAATAATACTGAAATGATAAAATGTTTGTAAGCATTTTTCTGTACTAGATGGTTTGAGGGAGGAGACAGCAATAGTCACATGATTATGTTTTGCTATAAAAGAGGTATCCAGGCTGGGAAGACCTCAGATTCCTCTTGGGATTAGCCGGTTACTGATCACTCTGTGTAGGTCTGCTCCTTGCCAGACCTGTAGCCAACTCTATTTGCTGATGAGGTGATTATTGCTGCCTGTGCCTCAAGAAAGCAGGAGTTGAATTCTATTTGATGTTGTTTTTGTTCATTTTGTATTTTTTTTGCCGAAATGTAGTTGCTTTGATGGCTTTTTGAGTTCATTTTTGTCTACAGTAAATTTCTGGCTGGCAGTTGCCTTTCCAACACCTTACAACTCTGCGTCAGTGTCCATCAGTTCACCCACAAGCTACAACACATTACCAAGGGGTAAAAGTGTCAGCCAGCCACATCTGACTGTAAGCCCCCCATTTTAAATCATTCAGAACCTCAGAACACCAAAAGAAAACTACCATATTAACTCCTCACTAAACCTTGATGGTAAAGCGGGAGCTTCAAACAGCCTTCAGATTGACAGTCACACAACCAACAGTACTCTTTGTCTGAGTCTCCACACATGGATGCAGACTGATTTTGCTTAATTTTATAAAAAGTAGCTATCTAAACATTTTTGTTTGTTACTGACTGTGATCGCTGCACACGGAAGAAATGTATCAGCATTGTTTCGGGGCCCCATCAGCAGAGGACGTGCATTCCCACTTGAGACTTGGAACCTGACACTGGTCTCTCTCTCTCTCTCTCTCTCTCCAGCCTTTCTAGGACCTACCCTTTGGTTGCCCTGCTGAAATCAAACACCCTCTCTCTTACCTGCACCAGGGAAAACTGGGGGAGAGGGGTTACATACTCAAAATGGGGAAAAAAAGTGAATGCACTTTCCGGCCATCTGTTCCTGCCAAACTCAGTCATGTTCCCTCTGTCACTTGCACTTTGGGAAAAGCGGGGTAGGGGGGTTAGAAACATGATAAAGGAAAAAAGCAGCTGCAAATCCCCAGACTCCTCACTCTCGCAGTGGCTGGGCTACAGTGCGGCTACTCTCATCTTCACTCTGCCCCCATACGAGACACCCAGGACTGGCAAAGATGATGACGGGTACTCACAGGCTCCACAGTTCAAACTACCGGCCATTCCCACTCATACCCTCCAACATCAGACTCTTTGCTTTCGTTAAAAAAACAAATGCAAACAAGCTTCATAATAGGGACCCCAAAGCATAGAAACCCAAAATGACCCCCTCCAAAAGAAATCGGACAAACACAAAACGAAACCGGGAAGTAGGCACTGAGACACAGCAGCTTGTTAACACTTGTAGTGCAGTGTTTCACAGACTTTGGGTAGAAAAGCAACTCAGTCCTCCAACCAGCAGCTCAGACTTTTTTATAAGAAACAAATGGTCTCTCTCAGTTTCAGCATCACTAGGTTTACACATATTCAAACCAGGTAGGGACGCCAATGCAGCTCCTAGCTCACAGCCCTAGCAAACCTGGACTATTTTTTTCACGTACTAATAAATACAATAAAAAAAATTATAAAAACTATAACAAATAAACTGTTTTTCTTTATTTTTTATTTGTCAAAAAAAGGGGGACATTGTATAATCACAATATACCACTCCAGGATGTGAGTTATGCTGGGATTTGCCCACTTCTGGTGTGGTTTACTCACTCAGCCTGTGGCCTCATGACCAAATCACACCAGGCATGGGTAAATTGCAGCATAACCCACACCCTGTCATGGTATATTGCTTCATTGACTCATTGTGCCTTTCCTGGTCACTGATTTGTAAATAAATAGATAAATAAACCTACTACTGTCTTTCAGTTTGCCTCATCTCTTCACACAAAATATTTAAAACTTAAAATTTAAATACAGTACTTTTTCATACTTGGTTGAGCCTCCACTGGAATAGGTTGGGGCCTCCCCAGGGAGGCTAGCCTCACTATTTGAGAAACCCTGCGCTATCATATATGAGCTGCATAGTACACACACACACATAGCAAAATGGAATGCTGAAAAGTGTGTATAATACAGAAAGGGTGCTGCATTTGCAGTCACGATTATTACAGCGACCTAACCAATAATTGTCATAATGGTGAGAACATTGCCCCTTCACACATGCAAAGTATATCTTATACCTTGCACAAATCTGTACCGGGACAAATATAGTGCACCAAGAAGAGCACTGCAAGAACCACGCTGTCTAAAGTACAAATGGCTTTACAGCAACAGAAGTATAATAGCGGAAAACTGTTACTGCTACCCTTGTCTCTCTGTATCACCAGAAGAGGGCTGAAGTTGCGTGGTCTGGGATGGCTGGCCGAGCAGATCCTGTGGTGGTGTGGCTAGGGCACCAGCATACAGCATGGTAGGAGGCCTGGGACCTGGGTTTGGTTCCCGCCTGGACCCCTTCCTGCTGCAACTTTTTTTTTATTGTGGAATACAATAATTCCACTCCTGACTTTTTCCTAATTCTAAGTCCATGACCCCCTGGAGTTGATTATATTAAGTCCTGTGGGTTTCAGGGGCAAAGTCCCCCATGTCGGGGGAGGTGGGGAGCAGAGCCCCCCCCCCCGCAAAAACAAAGAGCGCCTTTTCCTTTTGCTGGGGCAGCATTGTTCCTGCAGGTCACTGTATTTCTCAACCCTATTTCGTACAGTGCTCTTTTCCTTGCGGCATTTATTGCAGCGTAGTTTTTGTATGCGGCAACATGACCCTGTGATGCACAAATCATATCCTGTTTGAGTCTGATTTTAGTGCTTAGCCATTGTGGGTGCTAGTAGCTCTGTTTTTTGTTTTCACAGGAAATTTCCTACACTTTTTATGAAGAAACAATGAGACAAGATGGTGTGGATTATATGGTAATAACTGCATGTCCAGCTATATTGTGAGGCATGAGGCAAAGTCAAGTGTTGTCAATCATCAGAAAGTACAGTTATAACAGTGAAGCCCGCACCATAAAGAGTCTTAATGTGCTTATAAAATGTTCTTTAAATATGTCTTTGATATTAGAAATTAATACAAATAAGAAGAAACTACTGTATTTTACAACTAAAACTAGGACTTTTCTTGGCATATAATTCCATTTCAGCTTAAAATATAAAAATAACCCTATGTTTTAAATGGGGGAGCTGGCAAATAACAATAAAGCATGATAAAAACATGTGAGGCACTTATATCTTTTATATCACATTTTAAGGGCCTTATTTAATTCAGACCAAGGCAGACTGTTATAACGGACATAAAAGACTCAGCTTGGTGTGGAGGAAGAGGGATAGATTTCTCCTGAATATACAAATCTCGATTTCTATATATATGTTTTTATGAAGTATGGAACTGTTTAAAGCAGTTTGAGTCTGCTTCTACAAATTTATTATACCAGATGGTCTTTCCTCACCTTTTCCCTACTCACACCAGGTCACTAAAGAATGTTTCAAGATGGGACATAGGAGGCACTCTTTCACATAGAGAGTTGTCTCTGAATGGATTAAACCTGAGGCAGACATGATAAATAGTTTTAATCTGGTCATATTTAAACACAGATTAGATAATTGTATTGGTGGTATGGCTTCACAGAGTTGTGAAGATGTGTACCATAGAAACATAGCACTTGACAGCAGATAAGGACCGCGTGGCCTACCTAGTCTGCCCATTTTCACTACCTGTTTCATATACTGCAGATCCTAAATGATCTATGGCTTACCTTCTCTTTCCTATCGCTAGAGTTCCTTTATGTATGTTCCATGCATTTCTGGATTCCCCTCTCATTTTTCCCCACAACCTCTGCCAGGAAGCTGTTCCATGGATCCACCACCCTTTCTGTGAAAAAATACTTTCTCATGTTACCCCTAAGTCTACCCCCCTGTATTTTCAAATCATGGCCCCCTGTTCTTGAACATCTTTTTTTTTTTTTTTAAGATGCTACCCTCTTGTACCTTATTTAAACCCTTGAGGTATTTGAAAATCTCTATCATATCCCCCCTTGCTCTCCTCTCCTCTCCTCCAGGGAATACATATTGAGATCCTCCAGTCTTCCCTTGTATGACTTTTGGTGTAGCCCTGCACCATTTTTGTTGCCGTTCTCTGAACTGCTTTTACTCTGCCTATGTCCTTTCAGAGATCCAGTACTGAATGCAGTATTCTAGATGAGGTCTCACCAATGTTCTATACAGTGGCATCACCACCTCCTTCCATCTGCTGGAGACACCTACCCCTATGCACACCAGCATTCCACTGGTTCTCCTCACAGCCTTCTCACATTGTTTGGTAACCTTTAGATCATCAGATATGAATATGCCCAGGTCCCCTTCCCTGTTTGGTGGCCATCAGTACCTCCCCCATCATGTACTCCTTTCCACATTTCTGTGCCCCAAGTGCATGATCTTGCACTTCTTTGCTGCCACACCCTTGACCACTCCTCAAGCTTGCTTAGGTCCCTTCTCATTTTCTTTACCCCTCCTGGGGTGTCAACCCTGTTGCAGATCTTTGTGTCGTCTTTATGTCATCTGCAAAGAGACACATCATCAGGCAATTTAGATGGGCTTTCAGCCTTCTTTTGCCTACACATTGTCTGCTTCTTTATATTATTAGGTTCTGATTCATTTATGGGCATAGCCAGTGAAAGCATAGGTCTCCAAGGTTAAACAAAGATGTTGCTGAAAATAATTTATAATGTCCACAGTTATTAGCTATTGTTCTTGTACCTGAACTAAAATTCAAAAAATTGTAAGTATTTAAAAATGTTTTAAAACTGTCTGTTAGATATTTATATCAATGTGTTTTATTAGCATATAAATATAATGAGTACATCAGTGTACAGTACTGTATGCACTGATGCATTGTTTTAACATCAATATAATTTTAGAGACCAATGCAGTAGTAACCGTCACCTTGAGTAGTTACATTTTGAATTGGATTTTATTTGTAAAAATGTTGTCTAGTTCATGTTTAGCAGTGTCAGTGGCTCAGTAGGTAGCACACTTGCCTCTGAGGCCGGGAGATCAGATGGCTGTGGGTTCAGTTCCCACATCTGGCACTTAGGTTAATATCCCAGTACTGACACTGTAGTGCAGCATGAGAGGGTTGCTGCACTTCTGAGGTGCCATCTTTCAGATGAGATGTTAAACCGAGGTCCCATCTGCCTGGATTGGTGGTAATTCAGGTGGATGTTAAAGATCCCATGGCACTTATCGAAAAGTGTAGGGGAGTTTTTATTGTGATAACAAAACATAAAGAAACAACACAGTAAATCTGAAAACACAAATACAGTTAATCAAAAACACACAACAAATTCATGTGAAAGTCCAGTATGTATCACATAGACAAATTACTTAAATTTAATAAAGTGAGTAAAGCCCTTCCACCATTTTGTGACTGTGCGTGAGGTAAACATTTGTGATTCATGAGCATAGATTTTGGAAAGCTCATTGGATACTAAACATTCATAACAGGTATAAGTCATTTTCCATTGGTAAAGCACCCATTGGCATCGTGTCTGCTATAGATAATACCGTATACAGCCAAAGAATAAAAATAGGGTACCAACATGATAAGTAGCTAAACTAGGTGGATAAAATCCTAAAACCAGTATATCATAAGTGAGAACAGAAAACCATTTCCAGTGCCATATTTTGGCTAAATATAGCCACAATCCTTTAGCATAGGAACAGCAAAGAAAGAAATGCTCCATAGTTTCCTCCATATTTATACAGTCATTATAAGGGCAATTCCTTTCCTCCCTGGCTTTATATTTTGCATTGCCCCTGACATTTAGGTGACCATACATTATGAGCTATTGTGTTTCCTACTGAGCTGAGGGCAATCTGGTATTATTCAGTTGGGCCAAAACCCTAGAATTCAAGGCAGAGGGACAATTCTTAAAGCAAGGAAGTTTTGGATGAATCATCCCCATTATTAACTATACATAGATTGCAGATTATTATTCAAAATCATAGGCTTTATAATTTGCCATTGAAACAGTTTTTGAGCTGCTGATTTAAAATAAACCAGAATATGAACATGAGAGTTCAGCTTAGGGGCCAAATTCAGCCAGACTTTAAAATAATTAACTAAAGCCATAGACACCCACCCTTTACTAATACTATCCACTTGTTGTATCCCTGATTTGATGGTGTTCACAAAAAAGAGGGAGTGCACAAATACAATCGGGTCAATCATGCCTAAACCCCCAGATTTTTTATCTAAATATGTATAATGCCTTTTGACGGGGTTCAACCTATTCCTCCATAACATCTGAAAAAATATACTATACAGTTTGGTCTCTTGTTGAAGAGGCAAAGGAAAAATCATGGCTAGATATTGCAGCCGAGGGAGAATGAACTGTTTTATGATGTGAATTTGTTTAAGTTTTGAAAATTTCCATTGTTTCCAACAATTTACTTTATTTTCCACCCCCTTAAGTACCAGCTCCAAATTTTCAGTTGGCATATTTTGAGGACCAAAAAGGATTCCCAAAATTTTCAACGGAGTTCGAGAGATGCTAATCCCATCCTGAACTGCTTCCGTGGAACCGGAAGCCCCAATAAATAAGCCTCTAGTCTTCTGTAAGTCTATTTTTGCATTAGAAGCTGTCGAAAATAGTTTAAACACCGCCAAAAATTGAGAGACCTGGGTATAGTCCATGAAATATAAAATTAGATCATCTGCATAAGCTTGTAAGTAAAGTTGGTAGGCAGAGATATTGCCAATGCCCATCCACTGTGGTGTCTTAACTAGGTATTGCAGAAGGGGATCCAGTGAAAAGATATAGAGAAGGGGGCTCAGGGGACAACCCTGATGAACTCCAGTATATAAATGAATGAACTTGGCAATGCCACCCTTTAAAAATGGGTAAACAGTATTGTGTTGATAAAGTAATGTAATACGGTGTACCATTTGTGCAGGGATTCCATACCGTTCTAGAACCAAATAGAGGTAAGGAAGATGAACCCTATCAAAGGCTTTCTTAAAGTCTGCAGAGATTATACAACCAGTTTTACCAATGAGTGAAAGATGTTCTGTGACATCCCGTATGATCATTATACTAACATACTAATTGCCAGCAGGTTAGGCCTTACAGTCTATCGAGTCTATAGCAGCTTGAATTCTCCTTTCAGGAATTCTGCAAAATTGACATGGGGAGATAACCAATTTTGCATATTGTTTGAGTTGATTATTTAGAATATTAGAAAATATCTTATAATCTGAATTCAGAAGGGTAATGGGTCTCCAGTTCTTAATATCATTCCTATTACCAGATTTTAACAAATATATCAGTAGACCATTAGTAAAAGCTGGAAATATAGAATTTGTGTCAATAAAAAAGCGAAACAGAAGCGCCAAACGTTCACAAAATTCTTTTGAAAAGCATTTGTAAAGGTGATTAGGTAACCCATCCACCCCAGGGGAAACATTTAGCTTCATTCTTTGAATTACCGCCTTTATTTCCTCTCTAGTAACTGATCCAAACAGATTAAATGCCTCCGCTGGTGCAGAGGGTAAATGAACAGAGCTAAGGAAGGTTTCAAGATCGTCCCTAACTATTGGAGAATCAGGATCCAAGGAAAGAAAATGTTGACTAATGGAATTTCTCAGTTGATCTACAGTTGTTGCTTTAGAGCTATCGTCATTAATAAAAAATCAATAACAGAAGAGTCTTGCAAAGATTTACAGGCCTCAAACGGGTCACCAATAGGGGTTCTGTGAGTACCATTGGAAAAAACAGCCTGCAATGTTTTAGCCCTATCATATTGATAAGTTTTCATATAATTTTTTATCACTCTAATTTGTTCCGAATAGTCTAATTTAGAAACATAGGAAATGGGAAATTAGCCTCTGGAGCTGCTGCCGCAATGATAAGTACTTCATAAAATTAGCATCTGTAGCCAACACGCCTTGGTGTTTGAACCATTTCTGAAGCATTAATTTGGAATCTATCCACCATGCCCCCAAATCTGTATACAAAAAGGCCACTGATAGGCGAGCCCGTAGGATTGATTGCATCCCTAATTTTATCTGCGGAGACTCCAAAATTGAGGTATTAAGCTTCCACCTCCCATTCCTCCTGGGGGGCAGACCATCAGTATAAAGGGAACACAGTAAAAACAAGTGATCAGAAAATTCTATAGGTCTCATCTGAAACCCTTGTACCCGAACTAATGGGGAGACTAACATATAATCAATTAAAGAGCATAATTTGCTTTTAGCAAATTAAAAGATAGGGCCCTTAGGCTGATAGGAAATATAGTTATGAAGACCAGCCATCTTAACTACAAAGGCCAGTGCATGGGAGTCACAATAAGTTTTTTTTTGCTGCTGATTTAACCTGACTAAAGTGCAATTAAAGTCACCTCCCCATAGTATATTCAAGGATGTAAGTAAAAATGGTTGTATAGCCTTCATGTAAGTGACTCTATCAGCCTTCAGCTGAAGGTTATACATATTAATAAATCTATAGCAGGTGTTGTGCCATTTCCCATCTAATATCAAAACCCTACCAGGAATAAGGTCTATTAGTTTGTGAAGGGGAAAAACCAAAGGAGTTAAAGAGAATACCAATACCATCAGCACTATCAGTGCCAGATGACCAGTAGGAAGGGCCCCAGGGCCACTCCCATTTGAAAGTATGTAGTTATTCTATTGTGCACGTCCATGTTTCCCGTAAAAAAGTAACTGTGATTTTATTATCATGAAGGTACTGAAAAAGAGCCTGTCATTTGGTAACATTCAGTAAACTATGAGTGTTAAAGAACCCCAAGTAAACTGCATGAATAACCCTTATGAAGGATAACGCCCTATGTTATTTTTTCTTCTTTTTCTCCTTATAATTATCAATGGACTGTGAAATGGTGGACAAAGAGGATGTCTGAGAGTCGGAATCCCTCACTTCCATACCTGTCTCACCCCAAGGAGTAAACAAAGCGGCATAGGAATTAGAGGTTTCAACAGGGGCCAGAACAGGGGGAGATTTTGGTTGTAAGTTCCTGGAAGATCTTCTTCGAGATAGAGCAGATGCAGGGGCTAGAAGTTTGCACTCCAGAACCGCAGGGGCTGGATCAGAATAACATATAGGCACCAGCTCCTGAGGCACCAAAGGCACCAAGGGCACTGAAGGCCCTGAAGACGCTGAAGGCTCTGAAGACACAGAAGGGGATTCCCCCCTCTCCTCCTCCACCAAAGGTGGTGAAGTTGTAAAATGAATCTTCTCTTGAGGCACTGGAGAAGATTTAGACAGTGAGATTTTCTGAATACCCTGCTGTTTTAGGAAAAAAAAGAGGGGGGGGAGGGGCCACAGAGTCCTGAGCCAGTTGAATCGGAAAATCCTGACTGATACAGGAGGCTTTGTTTTTAGCTTCCCAAGGACAATCCCTGAAAACATGGCCATATTCCTCACACAGATCACACCTAGCGTGGTTAGCGCATTGCATAGTGACATGGCCAATTTCTCCACAATTATCGCATCTAGGTTGGTCACAGACACTGGACAGGTGAGTCCTGCAGCCACACTTATAACAGTCTCTGGGTTGACCTCCATAAAAACAGACTCCTCTATCCCTCCCTAACAAAAAGGAATTAGGGATATGTTCAATTCCAGACTCAGATTGCTTCAATTTGATTTTATATTTCCACCCACCAGTCCAAAACTGTTCGGAATCCAAAATGGGATCTGGAGAACTTAGCACTTCACTCTTCTGGGAGAGCCAAAATGTAATATCATCCGCATGGACCCCCTCATTCCAAAACATTACAGTAACAAATTTGATCAGGGGTTTAGTAAGAGGAATTACCAAAAAGTGGGTCCATGTGGGAGAAAACTTGACCTGCCCATACTGTTCCCAAAAGAGGTCTAAAGCATATGATGTTCTAAAGCTAACGTTGAAACTGTCTTCATCTGAAATATTAATAAATGCAAAAAAGTCTTTGGGAGTAAAATGAAGAGAGTCCTTTAGTAAAGTCTTTCCAACATAATATCTATCGGGTCTGGATTCTAACCCTCCTTTATACCTAATTTGTACAGCATTTCTTTGGGAAGCAGCTTCCCTTTTAACAGTACAGAAAAGTTCAGACATCAAAAGTTGTTGATGCGATGGTTTAGAGGCCTCTAAACTTGGTGGAATATCTTGACCAGGTAGACTTGAAGGTCCATACCCAGCTGTATCCTGTGAAGCTTGTGGTTCTAAAGGAGAAATGGGGGAGGGGGGCTTCTTTGAACCCTTTTACTAACTTAAAGCATCATTGAGGGAGACATTTGAACTTGGCTTCCACGTAGGGGAATTTTGAGAAAAGTCCAAATCCCAGTCAGGGTCAGGCAACCAAGTACCTGAGGAAGCTTGCTTCCAACCCGCCCTAGCCAAGGCCTTTCCTGGCATCCAGGGCCCCTCAGTCAAGTTGGGAGAGACAATGAAATCAGTAGAAGCAGTCCCAGTTCTAGTACTAGAGGGATGATGAAGTATCTTTACAGAGCCCTTTCTGCCCTCAGAATTGAGATGTGTATCAGTAAAAGAGAAGTCTGTAACACCTGACTGGGGCTCTGTTGAAGTTTGGTAAACAATGTCAGAAGCAACAAGTTTCTTGTCCTTGGTCGGAGACTGAAAAACAAACCCTTTCACTTTGTTTAGTGGAGTGCTAGTTGGTGAAGCAAAATCCATGAAGATAGGAGCCAAAAGCCCCATGCCTTGCTGTACCGAATTCTCCGGTTTAGAAATAATGCTGTCTTCCAAAAGCTCAGGCTTTAGGCACTCGTTCGGTCGAATGATTTTACTGCCAGCCGGTAGCTCTAAAGTGTCAGAATTAAGTTCAGAAGAATTGACAGAATGCATTGACTCACCCAGCCCCACCGGGCGTGTAGCAGGCATCTCCTCAGCTGAGCTGCTCACAGAACTCGCAGCAGTAATGACAGGGTGCATCAGAGTGAGTTGCTTTTCTCCCGACTCCGCGGTTAGCTGATTCTCAAATGAAAGAGCCCTAGCTCCTGGGCTTATAACCTCTGTATCAGTTCCTAAGGGTTTCTGTCTCAGAATTCCACCAGTTGAAAGCTCCATTTCCTCCGTAGACAGAAGAACCTCATGAAATTCCTCCTCTGAATCGTATGCAATATTAACTGCTCATTTTGCCTCAAGCTCGCCCACAGTAGGAGATGAGGCAAGCGCTCCCACTATGCAGACGTCCTCTCCTTCCAACGTCTCACTCAGAGTGGCCATCTTACTGACAGCCTGTCCCCCTACTGGTGAAGAGTAGGGGAATTTCCCTGGTGTCCTGGCCAAATTTCTCTCATTTACTAAAAATACCACCAACAGCTTAATCTGGTTCAAGGTCAGTTGGCATTCATCTGTATTCCCTTCCCCTGGGTCATGCCTGAAAATAGGCAGGATTTGTCTAGTGCACTTACCCGGTCAACAAAAACTAACTAAAAAAATGATTAATACTGTTGGAATGGTGAGAATCATACCTTTCCATTTGTACATAGAATCATGTTCTACAAATTAGGATTATGAAACATTAGCTTCTACATTTCTGTAGTGGCCATATGGGCTGCTATGCCTTTATGACTCTCTTGCTGCTAGTACAGAAAAGGAGATTGCCACTCAGATGAAGCCAACACTGAATGTGAGTCTGCACCCATGAAAGTCTGGTACAGGGTGTAAATATGTGTTGAGACTTTGTACTTTGCATAAACCATGACTTTTGTGGAACCTGCCAATGGGGACTACAAATCATGTTGCTGCCCTTTTACTTGATTTTCTGGTGAGGAGGTCAGAGGGTGCTGTACTAAACAATCAGGCCTTTTTGTCAACTCAGGCAGTTGTCCTTTACTAAACATGTTCAGAATGTTTGAGACCCATACCTTCACGAGAAGTAGCCTGATGCCAGCTGAATGAAACTATCCCATCCATAAACTAGAATTTTTAGCACTTAAGTGGGCAACTGTGGACCAGTTCCACAAATACTTGTATGGGATGTAACTCATAGTTGAAACCAATAACAACTTGTTAACATACATAAAGACAATTATGTGGGTTACACATTGGCCCAGCAGAAACACTTCACTGTTCTGTGCTGGCGACCTCGGTTCAGGACTAGACTTAGTGCATTGGATTGGTGGTTGGGGTTCTGCTGTGATGTTTCCACATATCAGCACTTTCAGCAAGGGATGGTAGGCACAGCCACCCCTGTAGTGGGCCAGTGGAATTTGCCTCCTCAGTAGGATGTTGCTGTATACAGGTATAGGCCCAGAGAGGGCTACTGCCCAGTGTCCAAGAAGGTGGGCTGAGTTTCAGGAGAAAATGGAAAACTCCATTCCTCCCTAACACTATTAATGACAGTTGTTGGTACTCTTGGGCCTCACACCATGGACCCCACTGCTTTTATGGTGGGGGGGAGTGGTACATGGGGCTAGAAGGTTACATGATGACAGGGCCCCAAGCAAGGAGCAGGCAGTGGAAAAAAAAAGACCATGGTAAAGCTAAACGCTGTTGGATACTGATGGCTATGGTGATATACACTTACCTCTAGAGTACTGGCCTAGACTGAATCTTGTGGATGCAGGCATATTGTCTCAGTGCCTGGCTGTCCATGTGGAAGATGATTAGGAATGGATCAGGATCTGATAGACTACTATAAAGGCTCTGTGTAGGAAATCTGAGACTAATGAGCACTCTTCATCTGCAAATGCATAATGGCTTGTGGACATAGTGTCCATCGCTGAGTCATGGTGCACAGGAAACCATGACTGTGACATGGCTATACTAGGATACATGCTGTTGAGGAATGATAGGGAAGGAAGAAAGATGGGAGAGTTGTGTTATATGTCAGGGAAGATATCAAGGCAACAGAAAGGTAAGGGTATACAGAGGGGCTGGAGGTGCTGTGGATCATCCTGGAGACAGCAGTCAGAGCCTCAGTTCACACTGGGGTGATTTATAGACCTCCAGCACAGGCAGAAGATCTAGACAAGGAAATGGAGGGAGCCTTTAGCAAGCTGGCAGATAAGGGGGAGGTACTGTTGATAGGGGATTACCAGATATTGATTGGAGCCTTCTGGTCATGACCTCAGCTAAAAGCAGGGTCACCTAGACTCCCTGTATGAGGCATTTCTGAGACAACTAGTCATGGAACCACTTGGGATGGGGCAATACTGGACCTGGTGCTTACTAACAGGGAATTGTGGATGTCATGGTGGGATGCCACCTGTGGACCAGTAATCATGGGACAGTGTGGTTTCCTAATAGGATGGCAGTGTAAGTAATGCACACAAGGAGGAGGGTCCTGAACTTCAGGATGACAGATTAAAAAAAAATACCTCAGAGATGCTCTGGCAGGGAGGGAATTACCTTGATGGGATTTATTTATTTATTTAAAAGTTTTACCAGGAAGACACACAGAGCAATAGTGCTCAATTCCAGGTGTGTCCTGGGGGAAGGGGGCAGAGAGAACGGTACATACAGTACATAAGGCAGTAAACATCCAATAATTTGCAGTAAAAAAGGATAATAAAGTACGTACTTAACAGGAAGCTAGTATATAGACGGCATATAGCGGAGCAGTTGTACATCAATCTAGAGCAAAAACAGGAGCAGTGGTCAAAGTAAATCATGAAATAATACAAATAATACAGAAATAATGCAGAATAATACAGAAAGCAGCAGGTAATGTGACCATAGGGGACTGGAAGCCCTAAGTTGACTATCTGCTGCTCTAAGATTAACAATAGATATGGAAGGCCAGTGGACAGATTAAGGGATAGAACAGTGAAGGCAACAAACATCTGTGAAAAAAGGTAAGCAAAAGCAGAAGGAAAAAGAGATGAATATGGTTCTCAAGGGAGGTGGCAACAAGGGTGTCGGGGAAAAAGGACCACATTCAGGAGTCACAAGGAGACACAGAGGGGAAAGGATAGACAGGTGTACCAGCAAAAACAGAGGGAACAGAGAAGGTAGTGAGGGGTGCTAAGGCACAAACCAGGGGGTAACAAAGGGGGACCATACTTTTTTTAGATATATAAGTGAAAAAAGGACAAGGGAAGGAATTGTGAGGCTGAGGGGTGCAGAATGAGACTGTGCAGAGGATGATCAGGAAAAGGCAGATATCCTGAATAAGTATTTCTGTTCTGACTTCACAGTGGAAATAGAAGGGGATGGGCTACATATAGGTTATAGAACCACTGGAGAAAGGTAGACACAAGTCCATTTGAAGAGGAGAGAGTCCTGAAGTGACTTGTGAATCTGAGAGTGGACAAGACTATCAGGCCAGATGGGGTACATCCAAGGGTACTGAAGGAGCTCAGGGAGGTACTGGCTGCATCTCTGACAGCCCTGTTAAATAACTCACTAGATACAGGGGTGGTCACAGAGGACTGTAGAATGGCAGATGTAGCCCCACTCCTCAGACTGGCAGCAGAGAAGAGACTGTCAACTACAGGCAGTAGTCAGACATCAGTAGTGGAAAACTAATGGAGTCATTTCTAAAAAAAAGACTGGTAGATTACCTTACATCTGGTGGGTTACAGGATTCAAGGAAGCATGGATTCATGAGAGAGAGATTACATCAGGCAAACCTGATAGAGTTTCTTGACTGGGTGTCCAGAAAAATTTATCAGGGGGAGGCAGTAGACATGGCCTACATGGACTTCAGCAAGGCCTTTGACACCATGCCACATGGGAAGCTTGGGGTGGGAGTCAAGGTGGTACACTGGGCATGTAGTTTGCTGACAAGCAACAGAGGGTTGTGGTTAACAGCACTCACTCAGGGAAGAGAAGAGTAACCAGTGGGGTTCCTTAGGACTCGGGACTGGGTCCGTTCCTCTTTAATGTCTTGATAAGTGATATTACAGAAGAACTGAAAGGGAAGGTGTGCCTCTTTGCAGATAGCACCAAGATCTGCAACAGGGTGGACACTCAAGGGGTGGTGGAGAGAATGAATAGAGACTTGAAAAAGCTTGAGGAATGTTCAAGGGTATGGTTGCTGTGTTTCAATACAAAAAAGTGCTAAATCATGCACCTTGGGTTCAGAACCAGAGGCAGAGCAAAGAATGGACAAGTTGTATTGATGGTCACTTAACAAGAAAGAGACCTGAGGTAATCATAATGGATGATGTAAAGTGGCATAACAATGTGACAAAGCAGAAGGTAAAACCAGTGGGATGTTAGGGTGCATAGAGAGGGGTGTCACCAGCAGAAGGAGGGAGGTGATGTTGCTATTCATTGGTCATGGGTAAGACCACAACTGGAGTACTGTGTCTTGTTCTGGAGGACCACACCTCAGAAAGGATATAGACAGGGTAGATGCCATCCAAAGAAGGGCAACAAAAACGGTTCAGGGGCAGCACCAAATGTCTTGATGGTAGAGACTGAGGGATATAAACATGTACACACTGAAAGAGAGGAAGGAATTGGGGACATGTTAGAGACCTTTAAATACCTCATGGGGGAGAATAAGGTACAGAAAGGGAACACTTTTCAGAAAAGAAGGTGTACAAGAACTAGGGGGCATGTAAGGAATCTGGAAGGGGGAAGGTTTAGGAAGGATGTGAGGATGTATTTCTTCTCTGAGAGGGTCATGGATTCCTGGAACAATCTTCCAGCAAGGATGGTAGGGGCAAAAACAGTGGTTGGCTTCAAGCATGCATAGGATATATATAAAGGGAAACTGGTATCAAAGCAGGGGAGTAGAGGTAGCAGGAGACCTGGGGTCTGATTTACAAAAAGTCGCAAAGCACAGCGCAAAGATTTGCGTTGCACCTTGAGTTTGCCCAGGTGTCTAAGGTTGTGATTCTCAGTCAGACAGTGCACCTGTGCTATCTGACTGAGAATAGGGCCAGGTCGAGTCAGTGCTAACCCCACTAGTGCTAGCCTTAACCCCACTAGTGCTAGCCCTAACCCCACTAGTACCACCCTGACATGGAGCCAAGAGTATGACCCCACAATGAATAGTGTAGGAGCACTATTTCCAATTCACAAAAGCAGCCACATAAATGAGCCCATTGGGCATGCAAGGTGCTGTGTCCATTTGCATGCCTATTATGGGCACATTTACATAAGCTGCTCCAGTGCTTAGTGTGTGTCCCCAGCCCCTTATCTATACACACTCCTGCTTCCCTGGTGTCAAGTGGTCCCTCCCCCTACCCATTCCCATGCCCGATGTGAAACATAGGTCTTACCGGTCTCCAGTGCTTCCACCCCCAAACTTGATGCCCGCCCGATGTAAAATAAATGTTTTCCCTGGTGTCCAGTGGTCCCTCCCCCCACCTGATGCCCACCCATATGTAAAATAAATGTTTTATCTGGTGTCCACGGGTCAATCCCCCTCCACCTGATACCCGCCTGATATAAAATAAATGTTTTCCCTGGTGTCCAGTGGTCCCTCCTCCAACCCGATGTCTGCCCGATGTAAAATATATGTTTTCCCTTTTGTGTATTGGTCCCTCCCACCATCCAGTCCCCATCCCTGGTTTGACAAGCCCCTCCCATTGGGATCACTGGACTGCCACTGCCATCTGGGATGTCCCAGTCATAGAATCCATAGAAGTCATGTATGTCATAGATGTCATAGACGTCTTCCCCCACAAAATAAACACCGCCCTGGCCCCATTCACATCCATTGCTATTCGAACCCTCAGCCTATCACTTGTTGGTGGTGAGTGCCCCCCCCCCACTCACAGAACTAACAACCCTCCCTCCCTGCCCACTCACCTGGCTGTTGGCACTGCAGTTCCCCAACAGTGAGTGACACAGCCCTCCACACATCATCTCAGCTGCCCACCATCTGAATGAAGTTGGGAGAGTGCTGCTTATTTATATATCTATAAATCAGTCAGATGTCGGGTGGCCGAGATGCTGTGTGGAGGGCTGTGTTCTGCCTGCTATCAGGACACTGTGGCACCGACAACCAGGCAAGGGAGACTGGGGGGTGGTTTGTCAGTGCCGCAGGAGGGAGGCTACTAACCACCAATCAGGGACTGGCTGGGAGGGGGGTGAAGATCGATGTATGTGAATGGAGCAGGGGCTGTGTTTTTTGTGGGGAAAGACGTCTATGACAGCTATGACATGCATGACTTCTATAGCTTATATGACCAAGAAATCCCAGATGGAAGTGGCAGTCCAGCGATCGCTGTTGGGGAAGGGGGAGCTTGTCATACCAAGGATGAAGACTGGATGGAGGGAGGGACTACTTGACACCAGGGAAAACATTTATTTCACATCGGGTGGGCATCAAGTGGGGGAAGGGACCACAGGATGACAGAGAAAACATTTATTTTACATGTGGCTGACATCAAGAGGGGGGAGGTACCGCTGGACACCAGGGACTATTGTGCTAAGGATTGAGTGGGGGGGGGCTGCCACAGTACCTCTGCCAACCTTTAGTGTTGCAGTGGTTAAATCAAGGTCTCGGTTGGCGGTATTTGCTCTGCACAAGTGGACCATGCAAGAGGCCCTTGCACAGAGCAAATGCTCTATGAATCAGACTGCACTGATATTCAGGTCCTTCCCCCCCTCATTTGGATCTCACCCCCCTCCACACTTTATCCCAGTGCAAATCCAGTTTGAGCATGCAAACTGGGCTTCTGTGAATGGCAGTTACATGCAAATCTGGGTTTGTGCCCAGGCAAAGTTTTGAGAACTGGGGCCCAGTTAGGGTCTGTGGTGGAAAAATAGGCAGGGAAAAGAGGGGCAAACTAGGTGGGCCAAACAGTCCTTATCTGCTTACAAATTCTATGTTTCTATGACACTTTGGGTGACTCAAGAGGCTGTCTACCTTTGACCTACTGTTTTATAGCCTTGAACAAGATGGGTTTGCAACACTTAAAATCAGTTTGAGTTGCAGCAAGAACAGGAATGAGACCCTGGTCTACAAGGTATCATCAAAGAAGGGCTGACTACATGGGCCAAGCATTCCATATCTGCTGACAAATTTCATGTTTCTATATTTCTATGACACTTTGGGAGATTCGAATGATTGCTTGCCATTGACATACTGTTGTTTTACAGCCTTGAACAAGATGGACTTGCAACACTTAAACCAATTTCACTTGCAGTGACAACAGAGATGTGACCCTAATCTCTTAGGCATCATAACTGCCCTCCCCTGTGGGGACATATATGGACTAAGTTATGCTGCAGAATGGAGACACCTTACTTTTGCTCAGAGAGAGTGACCTATGTGGAACAACTTGAGCCATCAAAATTTAAGGCCCTCAAAGCCTTCTTCAACAAGTGTTGCTCCTACTAACCATGTTCAGGATAATGGTAATCACATTACATGATGAAATGGGACAGATGGGAAGTGAGAAGACATTGGACCTCATTTCTAGTGGTGATGTATTGGAAACAATATGGAACAGTACTACAGTGAAACCATTTCATGAAGCAAAAGACAGTCAAACAGGGCCATCCCTCTAGTGAACACTGAGACAATTTCACAAATAGAGTTGGTATGCATAGACTTTAACAGTCTATAGCTAGATTAAAAAAAATATTACTACCATTCTGGCAGTCACAGAGCACTTTTTTATATACAGGCATATCGAACCAAAGAGCAAAATGCCATAATGGTCATCTGCATATTGACTGGCAAATTTATTGTGCACTACCGAGCACCCAAATAGATCCATGTGAATCAGGGGTGAAGCTTTGAAAGATGTCTGGTAAAGGAAAGACAGTCTCTCTAGGGTATTCAAAAATCTAACATGACCCTGTATTACTGTTAAGGTGAGCATCAACAAGAGTACATTAACTGCACCTTACTCAATATGTTGGGTACATTGGACCCCAAGGACAAAGCAAAATAGAGTCATTGGGTCAGTGAACTTGTGTGCCTATACAAATGCTCAAAGAGTGATGCCATAGGATATTCCCCAGATCATCTTATGTTTGTCAGAGAAGCCCAGTTGCCTGCTGCCTTGTATTCTGGAGACCCTGAGGATGGAGCTCAGCCCTTAGATGTAGCTACTGTACAGTATGTACACAACTTTAAAGACCAGTTGGACATTGCATGTCATTTGGCCTCAGAGATAGCCAGAAAAAGGAATGAATATTCTTAAATCTCCTTAAGTCTGCTTAACCTGCTACTTGCTACCTCTGCATTGCTCGGTCAGATCGTTAGTCTTGCACCAGAGCTAGGGGTTTTACAGGATAGGTTGAATCGTTCCATGCTAGGCTAGCCAAGTGAAAGCTGCTGTTTAATTTGATTTAATTCTGCTGAATTTGTGGACTGTATTGTGTGGAGCCCTTACCTGCATGCTCGACCTCATGGAGCTGCCATTGCTGGGTGTAACATTCCGTGCATGCACAGTAGGGGCTCCAATCCACAACTACCCCTACCATCACTCAGGGCTCAGTGGGAGAGTAATCCCTGCCTGCAGATTAGCCCATTGTTCTGCCTGTAACTAATCCAGCCTCCTGCCTGACTCATTTCCCCTTTCTACACAGCCACGGGGACAGAACAGCAAGACTGTAAGCTTCCAGCCTCCACCTCACGCTCTCTCGAGGTACAGCACAGAGCTGTAACATGTTAACCCATCAACGCTTTGCATCACCTACTCCCTACCCATGTCTGCCCCTTCCCCTTATAGTCACCTTCCTGTCACATGATGTGTCGAGTAACGTGACACATTCTATTTTATCAATCCTGTTATACTCCTTGACCACAAGGAGTCAGTCTAGTGCCTACCTAACACCTTCTTTCTTACTGTCTTCACTGTTCCATGCAACCCAAATCTCCCTAAACCTGCTCTGCTGCCCCTCTGGTGTGAACCTCCAGGATCTAGCTGTTCTCCCTCTTCCTTTAAACTATCACAAGCTAGACTCGAACCTCCAACCTTTTGCAACAGAGGAAGGCACCCAACCACTGCACTATACCAGCAGTCCTACTAGTCTCCTAAACTTTCACTAACCTTATATTATCTGGCAATCTACACCTAGTTCAGGCTTGGTCTAATCTTACTTGGCATACACCCCAACCCAAACTGGGCACCTTGGTAAGGCTTGGACTAATCTAACCTGACCCTCCCGCCCCCCAGACCCTACTACTCACATATTTCCCTTTCACCGAAGTGAGCTCAACTTCTGACATATTTCCCTTTCACCAAAGTGAGCTCAACTACTGACATATTTCCCTTTCACTGAAGTAAGCTCAACTTCTGACATATTTCCCTTTCACCAAAGTGAACTCAACTACTGACATATTTTCCCTTTCACTGAAGTGAGCTCAACTACTGACATAGTTCCCTTTCACTGAAATGAGCTCAGCATATGCTCCCTCCTGTCAGCCAACCATGTACCCTATAAGGTTATTAACTTTATTCCTGGGCTTCATTTTACTAACTATTGAGAAGATTCTCCTTCCCTCCCTCCCTCCTCTTCTCTTACTCACAATACCCATGAACAGCACATTAATAATTCTCTCATCATATCAGATCACCATCTGTTGTATCTCCCTATCACCAGGACCTCATGCCCCAATGCCATTCCCTATAAATGCACGTGGAATATGCTCTTAGATGTAAGCACCTACTCCCTTCCCCTGGTCCAGCTAAATATGTTTATAGTCACAGTGCAAGAGAAAAAAAATAAAATCAGCAACTGTAACAGATCCCAAATTTTAAAACATTTAAAATATCATGTCATAAGGCTGGCCTGGTTGCTCCTATTGTTCTCAAGAAACATTCATCCCAACCCTGGACCAGGCATGGAGACTGGTACACCAGTGTCAATAAAGAAGTCAGATGAAATGACAATAGCATCTATTAACATCTGCAGCCTTATGGCTAAGTATGATGCCCTACAGATCTGGATAATACAACATAAGTCCGATGTCCTATCTATCGTTGAATCTTGGCTTACCCCAAGAACCCCCGACCTGGAAATCCAGTTGGAGGGCTACACATCTTTCAGATTTGATAGACTTGGTAAGCATGGAGGTGGATGTCTCATCTATATAAAAGACATCCTCCAAGGAAGAGTGCTTCCTAACCCGCCTTCAAACAGTAGCACCCAAATGCTTGCAGTGCAGCTGCAGCTTGGCGCACAGGGAAAGTGCTTCACTCTAGTATCAGTATACATTCCTCCTAAAAACCAGGCAATCAGATTTAAGCTTGTCCTTGACTACCTATCCAAACTCCGCAGTAACTCAGAGATTCTAATGCTAGGGGACTTCAATATTAATTGGGTATCCCCTGAGGCAGCATTGTATAAAGATGCCATCTCTGCCATTGACATGTTCCAACTCATGGAGTCCCCTAAACAGGAAAACTACCGCACTGGCACACAAGTACTCTGATAGCCTGGATTATAACAAACTGACCAGAAAGAATAACCAGTACTACTGTACTTCCTGATACCATCAGTTACCACTCGCCAGTCCTATGCAAATGGACCAACTAGGCACCTAAAACCCCACCTAAAAGTATTACCTCGAGAGTGTTAAAAAAGGGACATCTTGCCTCCCTCATTACGTACCTCAGCTCACAAGACTGGTCAGTCATTTATGATTCCAAAAACGTCAACACTGCACTTGATTACTTTATTACCACTTTTAATACTGCCTGCAACATTTATGCTCCCTATAGAAAGAGAAAAGTTAAAGGTCATAGTAAGTCCTGGGTCACACCCCAGCTCATCGAACTAATGAAGGTTAGGGGTGACCTGTGGCATAAAGCTAAACTTACAGGGGCTCACTCTGACCTACAAAAAAATAAAGCAGCATGGAATAAATGTACCAGTGCAATCTGACAAGCTAAGAGATCCCATTTAAAAAATAAATTTACCAACTCCTGGGGTGAAAGTCATAGATTCTGGGAGAACATCAAATTCCTAACAGGAAAAGCATTTATAGTTCCACCCACTTTGCTCAGTACAAATGTACTCTTACCCAGGATCCTGAAACATTGCTGAAGCCTTTAATAAGGCCTTTACAGACCTTAGCAGAGTGCTTCCACTGGATTTTCCACTTCCCTAGAAAGGATCTAACTTCCTCAACAATACCACCCACCAGCTAGCACAACTCTGCCCTTCTACCTTAAAATAATCACTACACTGAGGCCAAGAAATACCTAGAACAAGTGCTCAGAAAAACAAGATCCAGTGGTGACTCGCTTGACCTCAAGCTAGTAGCACTCACCCAGGATGTTCAACTCTTCCCACCTGCCTGACCAGGATCCTAAATCTATGGCTTGTTACAGGTAAATTCCCCCAAATCTGGAAGTTGGCAGTAGTCACTCTGGTGTTTAAAGGTGGTGATAGATCTAATCTCACCAACTGCAGACATATCTCAATTCTCCCCCCTCTCTCAAAAGCTCTCAAGAGGAAAGTATATGACTAGATAGTTGACTATCTTAAAAAATACAAGCTTCAATGTCCGCAGCAGCAGAGATTCAGGGAGGCTCACAGCACAACCACAGCTCTGGTTGAGTTCATGGGCTATATTCATGAGGCTCTTGACTGTGGGCTCTTGTGGAGGCAACCTTCATTGACCTCACCAAGGCTTCGATAGGGTTAATCATGAGCTTCTTCTCAGCCAGTTAGCCAGTATTGGGCTGTCCCCTGAATCTGTGAGCTGGCTCTGTAGTTACCTCTCTAGAAGAACACAGCAGGTCAGAATCCAGAATGTCCTATCAGACCATTGCAATGTCACCCCAGGGGTGCCCCAAGGTTCAGTCTTAGGGCTCCCTGCTATTTAGCCTGTTCCTGAATGACCTCCATAAAGCTTACCAGTACAAGATCCTTCTATATGCAGACAATGCAGTGCTGTTCATCTGACACTTTACACCAGATGCACATGAAGAAAAGATGCAAGCTGACTTCTGTGCTATAGAAGCATGGTTCCTAAGCTCCAAACTTCTGCTAAATTATAAAAATACTAAGACCATGTTGTTCGCCTCCCATCATAGCCGCATCAGGATACACAACAAAAGGAATGAGATGCTAGACATGGTTAGTAACTTCAAATCCCTCGGGGTTATCCTAGACTGCACTCTCTCATACGGTCTACAGTACATATAGACCATGTTGCCAAGGCTGCTAGCACCAGGATAGGCCAACTATACCGGCACAGATACTGTCTCATGAAGAGTGCAATCAAACTTGCAGTTCATAGCTTCATCTTACACATCATAGACTATGGTCTTGTTGTCTATGGGGCCAGTACAAAACAGCCCTTAAGTGGATAAAGGTTGCCCTTAACAAAGCTTGCAGGCTTGTATTAGGTGTGCACTGCTTAACTTATACCTGCGAGCTCTACTCATCCACTGGATGGCTCAGTCTGTACAGCAGAATCCAATACCAGGTTTGTCCACTTGGAAAAATGTCAACTCTAGGCCTTGTACCCCCAGGAGTGCAGAGACCTCTCAGCCCCTCCACTAACCCTTGACAAACCAGGGGAACAACTAAGGCCACCCTTCAAGTTCCATTTTGCCGTACTTCACCAGAGCAGTGGTCCTATGAGTATAGGGCCCCCTATGGTTAAACTCTCTCAACACTGAATTGATTACAGAACCAAAACTTGGCCCATTCAATTCAAAACTACAAATGCATCTCGCTGCACTCAGTGCATGTGATTGTGATCCTAAAACCTAATGCAATTTAGTAATTCACCCTTCCTACTCAACCTCAGTGCTTATCTCCTTTCCCCCCCAGCCCCGCCTTGCAACTGTAAATCCTCCCACTCTAATTCAAGACTCCACTACCACCATGGTGTTCTCCCAGGCCCTACTTCACTTCTAATCCACACCAACGAAACTCTCTGGGTGGCTTCTATTCCTTTCTGTTTGCTGTACTAACACCTCTCAATCTTTGGGACCATTCATCCCTCTATGCTTCACTCCCCTCCTACAGGGTTAGGAAAGGTTCCTTAAGGTCTGTCTACCCAACACTGTATAATCTTGTACTTATGCAACAATTACCAGTATAAGATTTGTTACAGTCTACTTATGCTCATTTAACATATTGTTATCACTGTCATCCTAATGTATAGGTTGTACCATGCTGGTGTTGGTCAACGGTTTGTACCCCTATAACATGGAACCTTTGTAAATGAGCTTTGTAAGCTCAAAGCTATTAATCAGAGATGTAAATAAATAAATAAGTTAACAAAGACAGATACAACAGGAATCTGATGGCACATGAACTTTTGCCTCCTGACCAAATATTAATACATAACCTAGCCTTGCATGTGAAACACAAGGTTGCAAGCCAATGAGGTGTTACTCCCCAGTATGTCATAGTGGAACAGATTTGAGACTTACCAGTTTACAAAATTCATCCAGAAGGTGAGCCAAAAAAGACTCATAGGGAGGCATTTTCAAACACCTACAGTACATCCATTTTTCAGACACGGGTGCTGAAGTCAGCTCAGAAAATTAGAACAAGAAAAGTTGGTGTAACTTCCTGAAAGGAATTTCACACTTGTGTCTGAAAAATGAATGTGATTCCTGCAGTTCCTGGCAGAAATTACAGTAAACTGTGAGAATTGTCACAAATGCATAGGGATGTTTTTTAAATACACCACAAGCATCCCAACACATTTGCCTGGATGCAGCACACATCCAAAATATGGACAGGAGTGCTGCATCCATTTCTTTAAAAATCTTGCCCATAATATCCATCATAATCATCTTCTGCCATTTGGGCAGATAGGCATGCAAACTGCAATTGTTAAACCCGAAGTGCCTTAATGGCCCACCATCAGATCTGCTACATGCAGGAAGAAGACTACTGACATACAACTTGTCATTCCCAGAAGTATGAGTGATGGCCTATCTATGAATGATATGTGATTGGTGCACTACCATCCTGCTATAACCTGTCTGAACTCATTATCCAATCCTATACCTGAAAAGGAAACTGAACAAAGTGGAGTACCTTTGTATTCAACACCAGAACCTTTTGTGACCATGGACATGCAGGCATTGTTTTATTTTATTTAAATATTTGATAACCAGGAAAAGCACACCAAGCCAAGGCTCATTTCCAGGTGCAACCCAGGGGTGAGGGGGAGGGAGTTGCCATAGTATACATACATAGAATGGATACATGAGAATATTACATACAATCACATAATTTTGTACAAATTGGTTATTTACATTCAGTTGCATATATACAGTTATTTACAGTCCATTACATGAATATGGTAATATACAGTAAAGAGGTTTTGAAGTTTAAACCATGTTCATTTGGCTAAAGGTAGACTAGCTGCAGTTACAGGTGGGAAAGGGGAGTTGATGAAGTTGAGATTTAATGGAGTTGTGCCAGGGTGAGTTTCTGAGGGGCTGGGGAAGCTGGTTCCATAGTTAGGGGAGATGGTAGGAGAAGGCAGATTTGCCATCTGATAAGGATAGCTTGGGGAGAGAGAAGGAACAGGAGTTCCTAAAGCACAGCAAGTAAGGAGAAAAGGCGATAGAGGTTAGTTTCTTGGCCAGGCAGGGGGGCAGAAGGTCGAACCAAAATTTGGAAATAAAAGATACAGAGTGGCAAAAACAGTGATGGGAGAGGGGCGCTAACCCAAGGGAGGAAAGGATCATGCAGTGGTGTGTTCTGAAAGTGGAATTTGTTGCAAAATGGCAAAAAGCATGGAATAAGGAGTACAGCCTGCATAGCGAGGTGGAGGTCGCAGTGTTGTATACAATGTCCATGTAATCAAAAATGGGAGTGATCACTTTTGTTAGCAGTGTGTGCCTAACAGGAAGTGGGAGGGAGTCACAATTTCTGTAAAGAAGATCAAGCTTCAGGCAGAACTTTGAAGTGATGGTATCTATCTGGGTTGAGTAGTTTAGCAGGGTCTAGCCATACACCTAGTTATTTATAGGAAGAGACAGTGTTCAGTGTGTTTCCATCCAGAGTACTGATTAGAGGGGGGCTGGGTGTTCTTGCCAATTTTTGGGCTGACCCAAAGGTCATGGAAACAGTTTTTGAGGTATTTATTTTGAGATTGTTTGCACAAAACCAGGACTGCATGTTGTTGTAGTCATGTTATAGTAGAGAGTGGATGTCACTTAGAACAGGGCCGGATGCAATAAGTATAGTGTCATCTGCATACATATGTATATGGGACCATGTACAGACTGTGGGGAGATCATTGATGAAAAGGGAGAATAAAATTGGGCCTAGGATTGGCCCTTGGAGAACATCAGTGAGGATGGGGAGGGGGGAATGTGGCGTTCACAGTCCTGACTGACTGTTGCCTATTTCTGAGGTAGGATTAGAACCACTGTACTGCGGTGGGGGGGTCTGGCTCCCATGAGTTTGTCAAGAAGCAGGGGGTGGGAGACAGAGTTGAAGGCCTTAGCCAAATTATCAAAAAACAGCAGTTAGTTGGTATTGGTCAGAGGCAGATTGGATATGTCCAGTAAAGTGGAGGAGGGAAGATATTGTTGAGTGGTGCTTCCTGAACTCAGATTGGTATGAGGAGAGGTCATTTGTGGACCTGAGAAAGTCAGTTAGTCTGGTCTGGACAAGAGATTCTTGCAGCTTGGCAAGAAAGGGGAGCAGGGAGATGGGATGGTAGTTTCCGGGAACTGAGGGTTTGCAACCCTTGTGGAGAGAGATGACACAGGCTGATTTCCATGCTAGGGGGATCTTACCAGACTTGAAGGACACATTTAGTAGGTTTGCAAGAGGAACTGCTGTAGCCGGTGCTGAAATGTGTAGAAGCTTGTAGTGGATACTGTCTGGGCTGGATCTGGTGATGTTTAAAGAGTAGAGGGAATTTAGTACTTCTTTGGGTGTTATGGGAGTAAGGTTTAGCAGAGAGCAAGAACATTGAGGAAGTAAAGGAGAAGCACCCAGACACTGGGGATGAAGTGGAGACACCTTCCACTGAACATACACATATCTGGTGAAGGAGACAGGAGTCATGATTCTGGAGTTTGAGGAAAACATTTTCCCATTGAGATGCTCTGAAAGAACTAGAAGACCTGTCTTTAAAGTTTAGAGTCACATATATGACACTCCTGTTGCTTCCAATAATCTGCCCATGGAAACTGTACACAGGAAGTTATATGTTACACCCAAATCACTTTTCCATATAGTTTTCACAGTTACCCCAGACAAAATGGTGAAAAAAATGAAAATATAATATCATGCTTTGTGGAAATTGATGAAAACTATTTACTACAATATTATTAGCAAGGGAAACAATTCTCTAGTCAGAAAAGTTAGATGTATACCAGTGTCAAAAGCCTTGCTAGGAATCATGTTTATAGGTACAGCAGTTGAGAACTGTACATAAATACAGTACATGTAAAGATTTGAATATGTTGAAAGCTATAATGGACTCTGGACGCTTTGCATCCAGTTGTTGAAGACAGCAATTTCTTAGCAGCAGATTAGTGTAACACCCCCCCCCCCCAAGGTTGCTATGCCTTTAAAATTTCTCTGTTACTAGTACATCAAAGACGTTCACCATACCTGATGGAGCCAACACTGCTGTGTCCATGACTGAACTGGAAATTGCCTGATCTGTATGCCGACTGAACCAGACATGAGTTTGCACCCATGCAGGATTGGTTCATGGTGTAAAAATGTGTTGCAACTTTGTGTTTGTGTTAATCAGGACTTTTGTTGAAAAATGTCATCAGGACAAATAATTGGCAGCCATGTTGCCATTGACAGCTCATGCTTACAGATATGGAGGATTGACATGCTAGTCAAGCATGCCTATGACCTTTGAATACCACCCACTGAGTGAGTAATCTAAATGGCTGCTAGAGATGTTGCAGGATCTGCTCAGTGGGCACCATAGCCCAGTTTGGATCCATGATATGACGGTGACAACTTTTTTCCAAAGTGACACTACATCACACCACCCCAACTAAGGATCATCAACTCTAGGTCGGAGGTGATTCGGGAAGGGGGCAAACCCCAGAGGAAGCAGTGCCAGGGACCCATGGGTACATTGCATACAGCACACCCCAGAGGAAGCAGTGCCAGGGACCCATGGATATATCACAGCAGTAACAGCAACTTGTCGCTGTAATGTACTTCACCATCAAAATGTCGCTGCGGTGTCAGCATATGACCCAGTTCTAGGCTGCTACCTGCCATTTCCATCATACATGCAATTTCAGTTCCGTGTATCACCACAAACACACCCAAGCCAACTCTCAACCCCAATACAGCAACTTCCCAGTTTTGTATTAATTTCAACAAATCATAAATCCACCCCTTAGCCAGCTGGTAACAACACATCCAGTGTCAACATTAATAGAAAATAAGATTACCTTTAAAAAAAAATTCTCTGCTGAGCAATCAGCATGATTCTGACTCTAAGTGCTTCCCTTTGAATCAGTGTCATTCTTACCAGTAGCACCATGTGATGTCGGAACCATCCATTGTTTAACCTGACCCAAAATGGCAGCACAAGATAGAATGAGTTAATAAAATGGAAATGCTTACAGTCAGGATCATCATGTGCTGGATATTTTTTTTTAAATGTCATTTATTTTCTGCTCATTTCAAAACAAAAATACTATTACCAGCAAAGAGTGTATTCTTAGCAGAGCAGCTGAGTGTGAGGTGGGTTTATGTATTTTTTAGATTAATACAAAAACAGAACGTTTTTCTTGAGGGGGCAAAAATGCTTTTCAAACTTTTTAAACCTCTATATTACAAAAAAAATAATGAATGGACAAGCATATTAATGACATGGCTGTCTTTCCATCTCAGCCTTTATATTCATGGTTGCCAATCCATAATTCTGGACATGCAAGGCAAAGGTTACCCACTTAAAGGTTATGATGATCGGGTGGGGGGCATAAAAAGAATCTGTTACTATTTATAAAAGATGCATCTGTCTGTGACAAAAAAAGTCATGATGTGGAAAAACATTGATATCAATGTGGTTTCCATAATTTGTGAATGAAAAATATGGACCCAGTTAAACCATCTAATAGATCCAGTTAGACTGATAGGGCAAAGATCGAATCTAGCCAGGGGTAAATCTATAATCTGAGATATGTGTTATGTGTAATTCATTGGCCACCCAACAGGTGGTTGTGGCAAGTACTGTCTTGATATATTTAGCACTTTAAAATCACATCCCCACATTCCCACCTGGCATTGTCTTTTTTAACATTAGTCCTTCCCCCATTATGCCCCTACAGTACTTTATAGTCTGCTGTAGTAGCCTAAATCTCCTTCCCAAACCCTGACTACCATTTCTTTATCTAGTGTATCATCTTGGCTAGTGATGGGCTACACTGGGGACAAGTAGTGACCTGGTCTACAGTTAGTATTTGTAGTTTAGGATACTGATGCACTGTAAGAGACTGATGATGCCTACATCTCTGACGACACTGTACAGACTGCACTGGCTACCCCACCTTCTCCACCAACTGCACAGAGGACTCCAGAGGCTATGGGAGAAGGCACATCCATCATAGCAGCCAGTCTGTGATGAGGGCCTGGACCACTGACTTATCCTGGAGGACAGTACCAGCCATGTACCCCAGCCACCACTTGAGTGAAGTCCAAGCAGTCACTAACAAGGACCACATCATCTGCTTCCCTCTGGAGTAAGGATTGGACTTAGGAGACTGAGTCTGACACAACAAAACTCATGGCATGGACTTTGTGAGGGAAGGCTAAATGTAAAAAAAAAAAGATAATTTTGAGTGTGTTGGTGAAGGGGTACTATCTGTTTATTTTTTGTTGTGGTTTAGGAAGAGCCTTGGTCACTTGAGACTTTCCAGCAGCAAGGTGGGAGCTGATGAGGTTATTTACCACTACTGGGGTAGAGTCTCCTCATGAACATCTAGGTACACGAATTATGGCTACATTCTGGTAACAAAACAGAGTGTCAAATAGTACACAATTTGTGACATTTGGCACACATTACCAAAATGTGTTTGCTTTTTCCCTAATAAATTTCCTCATTATGTAGCCTACGCCATTATGGACAGGACTTTCAGAAGGGTCTATCTGAGATGCAGCTATTGCTGTTTTCAAAATGGAAATGCATCCAGACTGGTAGACCATCTATCAGATGGCCAAACAGAATGTGAATTTCCTGTCCAAAAAAGGACACAACTGCAGCAAAGAGTTACATAAATGGCATTTGACAATTTTTTTTACCACAAATCAGGACTTTTGAAATTATTAGCTGTGCTTCTTGGACACAGCCGGACAAAAATTAGGGCCAGCATGCATATGAGTCTGCATCCAACCCTTTAGAAAATGTGGCCCTAAAGTGTGGTCCACAAAAGGACTAGTATTTTACTCCCTATTTTTAATGCTTTCACCTAAGTCCACCCTTAATGTCACCTCATTGTTATTGAGAGACTGATCACATTTTGAACTGCCTTAAAGTGTCTGATATCATTTTGAGACTAATAAGATGCTTTTCTTTAGAAAAAAATATTTTAAAATGTAGGTGCAATCATTAAAGATAGTGTGGGAAGTACACAAATCTGTTGATAACACATCCTCAAGTTGGCCATGTAATCCTGGTGGCAAAGCAACCATAAATACAGAGGCTTGTACAGTGGTGCCAGCCAGGATGCAATGCAATGCAATATTACAGCATACTGCAGTAGAGTTATTGCAGTAAACAAGGCAATTGCACTAGCAATTAATCCCTTCTGTTAGTCAGTAACTCAAGACATAGCACTGAATCCTGACTGGCACCACTGAAAATCAACATCAAAAATTAAAGAAAAAAAGAAGTTGTGCAATGTTTACTGTAGTAACTCTATTGCAGTATGCTGCAGTATTGTTTTGTATCTTGACAGGCACCACTGTATTTACTGAAAACTGGGCTGTTGATAAAGTTATTCCTTGTGCTGCTATAAGGTATTTTAAAGTGAAATTGTAATTAATTATTCATGGGGAAACATATGCTTAATTGGCTCTTGTACCCGTCATTTAATCCCTGAGAAATGCCCAATACATCTCAGAGCAGTGTGTGTGTTTGTAAACTTTATTTCAGAAAAGCTGTTTTCCCAATTATTACTGTGATTAGACTTAGAAATGCAATAATGACATTGCATTCTGTCATTTCTGGGGATTAATGAGTGTGAAGAGGGGGTTGGTTATTGTTTGCATCCTTCCTCTTGGCTAGCTGTTAATTTCCTGGAAATAACTAGCTGTTCAGTCATTACTGTTTAAAGCATGGCCAGCTTGAGATCATATATATTTCCTGTGTTGCTTATAAACAGTGACATAGCCAGAGGACCAAATAATAATTCTTGGGTGATATGAGGGATATATCAACATTGTATACATTCCTTGGAGATGCTTTTACTAATGTAAAGAAAGTGTAATTGTATTGGTATTTTCTGCAAAGTATACTGTAATAAAAACATTGAAAAATAATTTATCAGCGGTAGTGTTTTCTGTTTTTAAAATGTGAAGTTGATGCTCCTTGTCATAGTACTACGTTGGTGAAAAATGTTTAGAATGGGTGTTGATTAAGTGACAACCAGTTGAAACACAAATTCTGAACATTATTTCCTAACTCTGGGGAATAGTCTGATGGGCTAAGAACTGAACTGTATCTCTGCATTCTATCTAGCTGAATACATTTAATCCCAGAATCATCAATGAGTACTGGAACAGAAATGTGCATGATGTCAGTGATGGCTTTTTGATATGGCACTGAATATGAACTGCTTTAGGACTGCAGACTGACTGTTGCAATTCTTCTGATGAGCTTATAGTGATTACCTTCTAGTACTACACCAATGGTGTATATGTCCACTAATTGTTTTTGCAAGCTCAGTGCCTCTGCCACTTCCCTTGGTGAACTTGTCTCCAGTGTAACTGGTCTTGTGTTTTCTCTTTCAGCCTTCTGTAATTTCTTCACTTTCCACTGTCACCCTCACCATCCAGCTAAACTATGGTTGTTAACTGATAGTTTGGGCAAAGCAAAACAATTCTCAACAAGGACAAGAAAACTCCAAATGGACAAGAATGTCCAAAATGTTATAGGGGCAGTCATTCAAATGAGCATCAGAAAAACTGTACATTGTAGAATATGCACGCAAATTAGTTGGGAAGTTATCTCATGTGCAGTAATATACATCATGTAACTTATGTTTTATAGGCAGAAAAATCCCTTAGTACTTGATCAGGTTTAGTGCTATGAGTGGTATAAGTCAATGTAGCAATGCACACACTTGTTCTGTGTCATTTGTTTTCTGGGACAGTGAAGACTGGCTGACATTAGTGATGCCTCCCAATTTCTGCTGAGCTCATTATTTCATGTGGTGTAAGTTAGACGTGCAGCAATGTTAAGGGGAGATTGCAAATGCTAATCTTGTCCCCTGGTAGGTTTAATTTATACAAGGACTTTCAGGAATTACTCATCACAGTCTGGCTTTGGGAACTGGAAAGAAATGCATGTACCAAGCCAAACCAAAGTAGGTCTTTACTTGCCCCTCCTCCTTTGGTGATCTGCACCTGTCAATATTGTATTGCAATACTAAGAAAATACTGTATATACTGTAGAAAAATATTGTATTTGAAAATACCATAAGAGTGAATTATAGATCTGAGTGAGCATACTATATATTTCAAAATGTGTTCTTGAGCCAGTTGTGACAAATAACAAGTTTCCAGCTTAAACCCAAAGTACAAATTCTGTCCTAGGGGTCAAATAAAGAGTGTTTTTTTTTAAATCACATTCTTCTTTAATGTTTTTTGTGCTAAATAGCTAAAATGTGACATGAAATTATCAAAAATGTGTAAATTGAAAGCATCGATCACTTTATTTCAAAACAGTGTTATGGTCACAGTTTCACGGTTTATATGTTACTATAATTTTGGCAAACAAGTCAGTTTACTGGTTATGTTATTAAGATGAGAAAATGTCTAATTCCTCAGTTTAATGTGTTCAATAATTTAGTTGAGTAATACCAGAAATAATTAATCATTGTTTTATGATATTGCATGTGAGCAGCTGTTTTGTTGCTATAGCCAGTAACATTTGTCAGGTGATATTAGTAATTTCTTTAATGAGATTTGTGTGTTCTACTTTTAATACTTTAGCTCCATTCTGTCTGACTGTCTGTCTGTCTATTTGTCTATCTTCCTATCTATCTACAGATCTATCTTTCTGTAATGTGTGTGTGCACACATATTAGTCTCAAAATAAATTATTTGCCTTTATTAGTTCTTCCTCAAGCTTTGACTTGCAATAATGTAAAACATAAATCTTGCAGCTCAGAAATTGATCATTACATTTATGCTAATCCAAACAGCTATAGCCAAATTACACTGAATTTTAGAAATAGAGAATTACTTATAAAAGTATAACTACCCATGAACATAATTAAATAAGCATTACTGTCAGAAAAGCAACAAAAAAACTTTCAGACCTGGTTCTTACACTCATGTACTTGGCACATAGACTATGTTTATTATCCATGCTAGCTGCTTTGTCTGGTTTAACAGTGCTGCTGTAGCTAACTGTTAGAATTTATTTTAAAATACTGTATTATCCCTGGGATTAGGACAATGTGGACATGTTTAAGCTTGCTTACCATTTATTACTTATTTTGTATTATTTTCATGTATCATACTTATAACAGAGAAGCAGGGGTTCATATATTTTATAATAAAGCTAAGTATATTTGGGTATTTTTAGCATACTTAGTCAATAATGTGTCTAAAACTACAACATAAATTTTGGAGGGCTCACACATGATTTAGAACATATATACTGTACATCTTTAAAATAAGTCACCATATATTTAAAAATAATATATACTGATGTGTTTTAGATTCCAGTTATGAGCCTGAATGTTCAGTAATAATGGCCTTAAAAATAATCTTGAATTTCATAAGTCAGAGTTCAAAAATATAAAATAATCAAACACTTAGGCATTTTTCATAAAATAATTATCTCTGCATTTTGTAGTTTTCTTCAATTGACATCATGTTCCTACAATCCACTCCTTATATTCCTTTGGTAATAATAGAAAAGAAGAAGGAATAAAGGAATTTCAACCAGGAGCAGTGTTTTAAAGGTGTACTAACTTCTTTCTTGCCGGTGCTTATCCTTCAGGATTGACCCCACGTTCTGTTTATGAAAACATAACATTAACATATCCATGTGTAGTGTTTCACTGAAAATGTCACTGATCTGCCATGGCAGCCCTATGAAATATAAAGGAAACAATAACTTGTCAGATGCTACTACTAGTTGAATTTGATTATACTTCTGAAATCCATAATTTTTAAAAGAATACTCATGGACAATAAAATTGTAAATTGTTAAAGGTGATTTATTTTAATTCTATCTTTCTACATTACCTGAATGATTCCCACCTTCTCTCCATGATGCCACAGTTTCAGCATGTCCTGCTTAGCCTCCAATCAACATTTCAGGCTCTGGGATCATGTTTGATATTGTCAGATGGCTTGGAAAATTAAAAACCCAATTAAAGGCTCAGCACGCGGGTCAACTCTTCTGCATATCAAAAGGCCTCCTCTGGCTGTTCTGCTCAAATTATATCCGTTAACAGCTCACTTTGCAGAAAGTGAAATAGCACAGCATTTATGAGTAATAAGTACTTTCCAGCTGATACATTTCAAACATAAACCACTTTCATGGCACCAGCAAAAAAGTACAAGTCATAATCAAATTGTCAATTTTTTATGTAAGATGCATAGATCTATTGTGACTGTAATTGTTAAAGAAGGAAATGCATTCAATTCACACATTAGAAAAAGATGTACATTTTTCCCTACAATTAAAGATTTTTGTCACTTTCTTCATGCCTTTTACTTTACATTTCCAAATAGTTACCATAATTGATTTTCAGTTCACATTCAATTTTTAGTACAGGAATCATTAATAGTTTTTATGTAGTGGAAGAAATGGTTGAACTGAATCACATTTTTGTTTAGCTGGGGGTATTAATGTTCACCCAAATGTTTATAATGTGAATGTGGAAAGCACTAAAAGCTTTCAACCTAAATGCAAATTACAAGAGCACTCAAATGATATTTTTAGAAAGACTTTTTATTTTAGCTATCATTGTGGTGTAGTACAGAGTCATGGTAAAGTCACTAGTTTAGTTATTGGCCATGTGAAAATACATGATAATGTTCTTTAGATATTGGTTAACAACTAAATAGCAGAAGTATTTTGCAGACTATCAAATTAATCATGTATTTCTGTCCCAGACTTAAAATGCTGGTCTATAAATCTCCCTTATGAATTTATGTCTATGTATTGATCGTCAAAAAATCAAAATCTCTGGGTTTTATTGTCCACATTTGAAGAGAAAGACCTTTTAAATCAATGACATGTGATGGAATAACACAAGCTTCATCCAGCAATGTAAAAGGGAGAGTTAATAAGAGACAATTAACAGAACCTAAATAATGAAATAATTTTATACACATCACTTTGTAAACACTGTTTTATCTAGTAGTACCTTTTATTATTTGAAAACAAAAGGTCTACATCTCCAGGCCTAAACTACAGCTCATTCTTATTTAAGGACAGAATAATGCATATTAACAGACAATTTAAAATAATTACGCATTTTAATCTTTTTAAAGCACTGTTACATGTCTCTTTTGAAACTTTCATATTTCTAATGGAAAAGAAAGCAAGTGCCTTTCACAGAAACAATGTATAATAATATGTCAGTAAAGATTGAGCAATTTTGAGTAGTGGCGGGTGAAAAGGACATTATGTTCTTTTTTCTTGTCATGGTCGGTATTTTGCTGTCAGTTGGCAAAGGCTGCACTCAGCAAGGAGAAGCTAAAGACCTGCATTGAGAGATGTAAGGGTGACAGCTAACCTGACAGGTCAGAAGATGACTGCAGAATTAGCCTTACTTTAATTCTCACTAAAATTCACAGTTCCTGACGAGGAAATGGGAAAGAAAGAAATCTCCTTACACATTTTCTTTTCATTTCATGTGCAGATTATATATATTCTGTTTCCATTAACAAGATATGGACTACATTTTATGCAGCTCTATATTTAAGTGCAAAAGACCAAGCGGATGACAGGAGTGACCCCTCTCTTGTCTTATGATCACTGCCAGTTTGACATGACACTAATTAGACTGCCTTAATCTAAACCCACTTAGTTCTGCATGCTTGCAGCAAAACCATTGAAAACCCTTACATGAATTGCCTTAGGCCTCTATGTCCTATAGAATTTTTCAGTAAAACATATGTGTAAATATTAAACATATCATCTAATTCTAATATTATAAGTTTAATATGGCAGGGTGCTCATTTACTTTTCTTCTGCACAAGTAGAAAACATCCATTTCCCATTACTAATAAATATGTACAGGAAGTCATTGAATTGTGACAAAGCAAAGTACATACTAATTAGGGTGACATTCCAACATAACAAAACTATACAATTGTCAGATAACCAAGTGCTACTTAACAGTTGTGACTGACCACCTTAAGTGACCAAATAACCAGTAAGGATTGGCAGCTCTGCTTGTGCAAGCTGAATTGGTCAGCAGCTTTTTTCTGTTGGTGACCTGCAGACTGCCAAATATAAAGACCAAACAACCAAAATGTTATTGCACGCAAGGACTCATATAATGAAACCAGTAGCTGAAAATAACAAAAAGGTGCTTATTTTATTGTAGGAATCCACTCATACACAGTGACAAAGTAGTTCAACTCCAAAGTGCCACCTGACCACCAGGAGTAGGGCTGAATTAATACTAGTATTTCAGGGCAAGTTCATTTGATCCAAGTCCAAAGTGGTAGTTGCAAGGTTAAATTGAGAAAAGTATGGTCCCAAACTCAGAAGTAGCATAAAAACAACTTTTATACTGCTGTAGAATAGCAAGGAGATACCCATTTCAGCACCTTGACAAAGTCTCTGTTGAGAGCTGAGGTGCTTATCTCCCCACTGTATTACATGAACTTTTTCCTGGAATACCTGTATTACTGCAGCCCTATTTCTGGTGATCTGTTGGGACTTTGGTGTTGAGCTATTTTGTTACTGCACATGGATGGCCTACTACAAATAAAATAAGAACCAATTTGCTAATTTCAGATACTGGTATCATGGTGCAATAACTTTTTGGTTGTTGGGTTTTTGTGGGGGCCACCCCTGTTATTAGCACCACACTGCACCACTTGTATCATGGTTACAAGGTGTGTTGCCAGTTAAAAAGGTAGCCCTTATTGTCAGGGGTTTCCTCACCAAAATGGCAGGAAGGCTGACAGGTATAGATAGTGAGGCAAGGAGGTGGGGGACATGGAGGGGCGGAGAAGGGAAGGAAAAGAAAGAGGAATCATGGGAGAAAGGGCAGTGAGATAAGCAGGATCATGGGAAGAAGGATGGAACAAGAGGAGGAGGGCCAGGGAAGCGAGAACAAGGATTGGCAGAGGTGAGTAAAGGGAAGGGCCACATGGAGGGGATATTCAAGGAAGGAAGGAAGCTAGGATCCCATTCTTCTTTTGCTAAAGAACAATTTGCCCACCCTCCCTCCCTGTAATTTAGCAAGGTAGGATGGGAGATTAATAGGGTCTTTGGGGATGGTCAGTGGCTTAAGGTGACACCAGTTTGGTGAACAGGATAAGAGGGGGATGTGGGGTCACAGTGGGCTGCTGAAGGGGGGCAGCAGTTGGGTGGCCAGGGGGTGGTGGATGGTCAGCTGCTGAGGGTGGACAGTGATTGGGTGACCAAGATAAGATGGGATTTGTGGGTCACAGTGCTGAAGGTGAACAGAAGTGGGGTGACCAGGATGAGATGTAAATTTGGAGCCATGGTGTGGCTGCTGAAGGTAGACATCAGTGGAGTGGCAAAGATAAGAAGGGGATTTGGGGCCATGGTGGGCTGCAGAAGGTGGACAGCAGTTGGGTGACCAGGTGTTGGGGATGATTCAGAGAGTATGAGTATTTGGAATGGTTGCCAAAGGAGGGCAACAGGAGTTTATGATATGATGGTGCAACAGTATGGAAGAAAGAGGAAAAGGGGGGTGGTAGGGGGAATAAGAGACACAGGAGAAGGAGATGTGGGCCTAGTGGGTACTGGGCTGGTAAACCAGGACACAGGCTGGGTGTGCACCCAACCGTGTTGGCACCTTGTGGGGTTTACATCCCAGAGGGCTGACTGTGAGTGTCAGGTATGCATCCAAGCCTAGGGTTGCTGTTATTGGATGGATAATCCCACAATGCATATGATGTGTATTTGTATAAAATATTTTAATGGTGTAAATATAAGGTATGGAATTATGTAATAAAAGGTGCCATATAGGTATAACATATTTGGATAGTGTAAATATAAGGTTATGGAATTATGTAATAAAATATGCCAACTGAGCACCCAACAAGGTTTTGTGTGTTTATATTATTTTGGGAAGGGGAATTCCTGAAAAACGTTGTTGGTCAGTTTCTGCCAAATGTAAAGTAATGTTTACACCTGAGTCTGGATATTCATACGGTGATGCAGGGCTTGCATCAAGTCCCACATCAAACCTTTTCATTGCCACAGCTGCAGCATTCCTGACTCCCACAGCTGTGCCTGATTTTACAATCTCAGGTGTAGTTATAACATTTTACCTGCTTTATGGCATCTTGCACCAAATGTCTGGTGCAAGATTCGTTAAAACAGTCCCCATTACTGATGCAAGCTAGACAACAAGAAGATGGTCTAGCAAGCATCAGTTGCTGCAACAGATAGAAAATCCCTTTAAACTGACACAAGCCCAGTGCACCATATCTTTGGTGCACCTGGTGCTTGCAGCAATGTCAAGCTTTTAAATATCTGGCCCCTGGTCTAAGGTGAAGATCAAATTTATAATGTGAAATGCGATTCTAGAGAAAATTCTTTCCCAAGAAGCAATATGCAAACCTGACATAGGCTGTTTAGATTACAGTGACAGGTTGTGCTTGTTTAATAACATTATCTCCCATGTCTTGAATAGACTCCCTAGCTTTCTTAATGTCCTTACTCTCCTAAGTATGTACGGAAAAAGTCTGCTGGAATAAATTAAAATATGTCCTGATCAAGAAAGATAACTTATTTTTTAACTATTTGTATAAAGCATGATTTTCAAAAAGTGATTTTATTAAATAATGAAAGTGGTTTGCAACCATGTTTGACTACAGAACATTTGTTGACCTCATCCATTCATGATGTAGAAAAGCCATCATCAGTTGAAGAATTGTTATACTTTCTGTCACTAAAGTCAAATAATTATTGGTCAATGAACATTGTCACTAGATTCTTTAACAATAAATTTTAATTTTTTGAAGACTGGTTATCTCAGAGACAGTCTGATGTACAATATTTCTATGTACAGTACAGCTAATATTATAATGCCTTATTACAGTGCTAAGCATGACATAAAATAATATTCTCAAAATAATATGTGACACAAAATACGTTATATTTCAAAGATTATATGGTAAAAAACATTCCATTTTGTTTGTAAAGTACACAACCCAGAATGTTTTGTGAGGTAGCACTAGCTTTTTACTTAAGCTAAAAACTGTGGCATAGGATACTGAAAAATTAAATATGACTTAAAATTAAAAAATCTCAGAAAAAGCATGAACTCAAATTCATCTACTCCTTATAGCAACATTTTATTTAAATAAATGTTATAACAATTTGTGGGATGATCTATAATGGCATACTGTAACCCATGAAAAAAATTAAACAATGACATATTTGTATGTTTCCTAATCTGCTTGGTTTATATGTGGTACATTCTAACTATAGCTATTTTGAATGAATAATTTTTAATCAATACTGCTCATTCTAGAAGATATTTCTTGTAAAACTGGCTTGCAGAATAACATGGTTCAGTGAAAAACGTATATTATGCAGATGTCAGAAACTTATAGTCTCAGAGAAGGCACTATTTTGACCATAATGAATTCTGTCATGTGAGATAAAATGCTGAGAACATTTACATTTCTCCCACTCACTAAGCTCCACAACAGGGCTTGCATTTTTCTCACATCAATAGACATCTTTTAAAACATTATATTCATATCTGTCTCTCTTGACAGCAAATAAAACCAAATAAATAAAATAGTTTAGGATAAATATGTTGGATTTAGGAAATGGCATTAATAAGTACTACATTTCTAAATATGCCTTGTAGTAAAAGTACATTTATAATTTTATATCTTTAAGAAAATAGACAAGTCTTTCATAGACACATCGCAGTTATAGTAGCCCACAGCAGTAACTTCATATGTCTTTAACTTACTTCACATAGTAACAAATTAGGTCATGGAAACTAATATATTAAACTAGCATTTTTTCTCAGTGGATTTTAAAATGTAAATATGGCTAATAGATGTTCTATGTTTAATTTTCACTTTGGATGCATTATCTTTTATGCAGTAAAAGGAATGCAATCTCTTTTGTTTGAATGTTAGTCATTTTACTAGCTTTGACTTTAATCAGCCATGAAATAAACAATGGTTAAAGTTATTTCAATATTTGAATTCCAAGAGTTTTTTATTGGAGAATAACTTGATTGCTGAAATATTTACAAAAATTATATTTTGGGCTACATGCTATAGTTTTTAAACATCAAATGATATAGCAGGAAAATCCCCAACAATTGATATATACAGTATTTAATTATGTTTCCCTTAAAATATGTTTACGTCACACCAAGATCATAATGCAAAGAGGTCTGATCTCTAATGCTGAAGAAAAATATTAAACAATTGGGTACAGTGTATCTCCGGAGTCACCACAATAAGCCACACACTCATTAAGGAGTACAAAATGGTTAGCCTCAAAATTATGTTTCATTGTTTACTTTTTATTTGTAAGACCTTATCTTTCAGAATCATAGTGTTCCTCCTTACATTTCCTTTCATTTCATTTATTTTATTTATTTATTTACTTATTTATTTGCTAACTGAGTAGGCTCACTGGTCCTGTGGACCATTTTCAGGAACTACTAGGGCCATCCAGATGGCACATGTAGTGCAATACAAGAAATACGATACATGAAATTCAGCATACAGTACATACTGTAGGTAACAACAAGATGGAGGATCTGGAGGATGTCATGGTGCAGTTGGACCTGGACAATGTGGCCATCACAGAAACCTGGTGTAATGATAACCATGACTGGGAGATGGCCATACCTGGCTACAACATATTCAGAAAAGACAGGGCAGGTAGTAAGGGAAGAGGAGTGATACTTTATGTGAAAGATGACATAAAAACCACAGAGATCCAGGAGGAACAAAATGGGGGAGAGATACTGTGGGTTAAGCTGGAAAGGAAAATGGGGCCATCCATCCACACAGGGGTGTCTATTAACCACAGCCCAGGAGGAAGAAACAGATATGGAGCTGATGCCAGCCATCCAAAGGATGGCAGACAAGGGTGAGATGGTGCTGGTTGGAGACATTAGCAGCCCAGGTGTGGATTGAAGCCTCCCAGCAGCAGCATCCACCAGGAGCAGATTTATCCTGGGCTCCCTTAAAGGTGCATTCTTCAAGCAACTGGTCATAGAACCAACTCGGCAGAAGGCAATACTGGACCTTGTGCTCATAAACGGGGACAGTGTGATGGAGGTAACAGCGGGGGATCACCTGGGGAACAGTGATCACCAGTCATCGTGGTCTGAAATCACAGAAGAAGCAGAACCAAACCACACAAAAACATGTATCCTGGATTTTAGGGGGGAAAACTTTGGGAAAATGGGGAGATGCTTGAAAGAGGCACTAATGGAAATAGGGTGGGAATCAGGGGTTGGGGAACAGTAGGCAATATTTAAAATGGGGATTACAAGAGCAACACAATTGTGCATTAAGCAGGTTAGCAAGAGGAAAAGGAAGAGGAGGGCATTATGGTTTTCCAAGGAGGCAGCGGAGAAAGTGAAAACCAAAAAGATCGCTTTCAGGCAGTACAAAATGACACAGGCAGAAGGGGATAGAGAGAAGTACCAAGAGAAGCAAAGTGAAGCAGGGAGGTCAGCAAAGGAAGCCAAAGTTCAGACAGAAGAACACATTGTAAAATCAGTGGGTAGAGGGGAACAAAACCCTTTACAGGCACATAAGTGAAAAAAGAAAGGCAAAGGGAGGGATAGTGAGACTGAAGGGGGAGGATGGGGCTGCTTGGAGGATGACAACAGTAAAGCTGACATATTGAACAGGTATTTCTGCACAGTCTTTACTAAGGAAGAGGAGGGTAACGGGCCTGAAGGGAGTACAAGGGGTGGGAACGGTGCAGAAATGGACACAAGTTCCTTTACACAAGAAAGGGTCCTGAAGGAACTGGTAAGAATAAAAGTTGATAAAGCAATGGGGCCAGAAGGGGTACACTCAGGGTCCTTAAAGAACTAAGAGAGGTGGTGGCTGAACCTCTGGCAATCCTGTTTAGCCGGTCACTGGAAACAGGAGAGGTACCTAAAGACTGGAGGACAGCAAATGTAGTCCCCTTATACAAAAGTGGGAACAAAGAGGAAGCGGGGAACTACAGAACAGTCAGCCTCACCTCGGTAGTGAGGAAGATCATGGAAGCACTACTGATGGAGAGACTGGTAAACATCTGGCTGCCAACGGACTACAGAACCCAAGGCAGCATGGTTTCATTAGGGGGAGGCCATGCCAGACCAATCTCATTGAATATTTTGACTGGGTGACTAGAGAGGTGGATCAGGGAAGGGCAGTGGACATGGCCTATCTGGACTTCAGCAAGGCCTTTGATACTGTGCCACATAGAAGACTATTACACAAACTGGGGAATATAGGAATGGGCAAGACAGTAGTGTGGTGGGTAGTTAACTGGCTGGATGGCAGGATACAAAGGGTGGTGGTAAATGTCTGTCACTTCACAGAGGGAAGAGTGACCAGTGGGGTACCACAGGGATCAGTGCTGGGACCGATCCTATTCAATGTCTTCATCAGTGACATTGTACAGGACCTAAAAGGCAGAATTTGCCTGTTTGCTGATGATACAAAGCTCTGTAACAGATTGGACACACCAGAGGGTGTTGACAGAATGAGGAGGGGCCTGCAGAAACTTGAAGAATGGTCAGGGGTTTGGCAGTTGAAATTCAATGCAAAGAAGTGCAAGGTAATGCATATGGGGCACAAAAACCCTGGAACAACATATTAGTTGGAGAGGTGAGGATATAGCATGCACCAAGTAGGAAAGGGATCTAGGGGTTATCATCTCTGATGACCTCAAGGTAGGGGAAACAGCATGACAAGGCAGCAGGTAAAGCAAATAGGATGCTGGGATGCATAGGCAGGGGCATCACCAGCAGGAAAAGGGAGTTCATAATTAAACTATACAAGACACTAGTGAGGCCCCACCTGGAGTACAGTGTACAGTTCTGGAGATCTTACCTACGTAAGGACATAGACAGGGTAGAGAAGGTTCAGAGGAGGACAACAAAGATGGTACAAGGATTGCATCACAAGTCCTATGAGGACAGGTTGAAGGACTTGAATATGTACTCCCTGGAGGAAAGGAGGGAGAGAGGGGATATGATAGACATACAAGTATCTTACAGGGAGGAACAGGGTGCAGGATACACTATTTTTCAGCAAAAAAGATGTTCCAGAACTAAAGGGCATGGGATGAAGTTGAAGGGAGGGTGATTCAGAGGAAATGTGAGAAGAATTACTTTACAGAACAGGTGGTGAACAAGGGGGACACCCTGCCAGAGGAAGTAGTGGAGGCTGAAACAATCACGGGATTTAAGAATACATGGGATAGACATAAGGGGATTCTGGAGGTCAGGGGTATGGGGCAACAGACTTCTAGAAAAACATAAAGTGAATTTACAAGTTCAAATGAGCAGACTAGGTGGGCCATAGGCCCTTATCTGCCAACAGTGTCTGTGTATCTATGTAACAATACAATTGGAGGCAATACCTGTAATCAGAAAGTGCAAACAAGTAATCATTACATTAGGAGCAACATACAAGTGGAAGTGATACACCCAGTCTGACAGCATGTACAAAATAAAAGCCACCACAAGGCAAGCAGATTGGTTAGCCCAGTCAGGTAGCGTTAGAAAAAAAAAACTATATGTAACCATGCCCCCAAACCATGTCAGGAAGGGCACTTGCAAACCGAGACAGATAGGAGGGAATTTCTATGTTGGCTCATGCTTGTGCAGCCAACATATTGCATTAGTAGCAGTTTTGGAGGTGTGGTCACTGTTGGGAGAATGCAGGGCACGCATCAGTAGGTGCGTCCCTCATTCCCCAATAAGCCAGCATGCAGGCGCCACACCAGGAATACATAATGTGGTGAACACATCTAAGAAAAAGTCCATTGCAATGACAGCCAACCTCTTCATGCAGCAGCACCAAAATATGCCCTCCCTATGTGCCTTTCCTGGTGAAGCTCTACCATCAACATGGCAGCACTGACTACCGTCATGCAGAGAGCCAACTTCAGGGGTGCCCAATCCCCCTGTCGACATGCCCCAACCCATGTCATTTGCTGACAGGGGTGCCCACTCCCCATCAGCATAATGCAACCCCCTCCCATTTAAAGTGTGTGCTGAGAGGGTACCCAATCCGCCTCGGCATCATGTCCCTCCTTCCCAGTTTCATTTGCCGATAGGGGAGACCACTCCCTGTCGGCATAATATCCCCCATTTGTTTTGTGCCGATGGGGGTGCCCAATCCCCATTGGCTACAGAACTCTCCCCCCAAAAACAACACCTAGGTGGCATGCTGGGAGCCCACCCCAGTATGCCAACTGACCCTGTAAAAGGAAAACCATCCCGTGATGTTTTTTTTTTAAACCTGCAAAGCAGAAAATGGTCCCTCATCGACTCCAGTGGTCCTCCCCAACCCGCGCCCACCCTCTGTGCACCCTGCCTCCCCATACCACACCCCTACCCCATACTTTACCTCCGAGCATGGCGATCGCATTCTCGGTGGACTGGAACACATCTGCACTCTTCAAAGCCAACTGCAAACTGAAGAAATGCCAGTAAGCTGTATAATGGCATAAACAGTATTTTTTTCAACTCTGGTGCATATCTCGGGCATTTTTGGGAATTTTGGCACCAAATTTTCAACATGGAGTTATTGGGACCCCTCTTCATGAATTCAGTCACTGTCATGGCATTATTCGGTCCCAAAAGGTGATTTTGTGGTCACTGCATGGAATAACCTTTCGGGACCGATTAACAAAATGACAGTACCACTGTTCATGAGGTGGGCTCTCAAAAATGCTGTGTTATAAGTTTGGTGAAAAAAATGGCTGTTTTAGGAGTGTGTGTTGCACAGTTTCCATGCATGCTCGTAACTTCGTGAATTTGTAATATTTTCACTCCAGATTTTCAAAATTGGCATTTTACCACACCTCCTTAGGAACAGTACAGCTGTCATTTTACATATCCTGGCCAAAATGTGTTTTCGCACGTCCAGTGCAGAATAGCACGATCACTGTGTGAAATCAGTTTTTGGGACAGTTTGAGAAAATGACGGTGACACTGTTCATGAACAGATATCCTAAAATGCCTATGTTGAAAATTTAGTGACGAACGTCCATAAAATGACTATGTTACAAGCATGCATTGCGCAGTTTCCACACACCCTTGTAACTTCGCAAATTTGAAAAATGTCCGTGCCAAATTTTCAACACTGGCAATTTTTCACACCTCGTTATGAACAGTACAGCTGTCATTTTTCACAGCCTGCCCAAAATGTGTTTCTGCGCCTGTGGCGCACAATGGCATGGTCGCTGTGGGAAATCAACTTTTGGGACAGATTAACAAAATCACAGTGCCACTGTTCATGAGGGGAGGTCCCAAAATGCCTGTGTTGAAAATGTGGCTAAAAAAATCCCCAAAATAATTGGGTTAAGGACATGTGTTGTGCAGTTTCTATGCATGCTCATATTTTCACTCCAGATTTTCAATGTTGCCATTTTTTTACACCTCCTCATGAACGATACAGTTGTCATTTTTCATATCCTGCCCAAAATGTGTTTTCATCCTTGTGTCGCCAAATGGCATAGCCGCTGTGCAACACCACCTTCCGGCTAACAAACTGATTGTGCCGCTCTTCATGGGCTGGGGTCACAAAAAGCCCATCTTGAAAATTTGGAGTGACTATATCAACAAACGCCTATGACTTTAGAGTTTCCAAATGTAACACCCACCCTGTAGAGACTGTGAGGTGCCACGGATGTGACTTGGCATCATTGGCTGTAATGCTCACGCCATTCCACCTCCACCCTGCAGCCAGTGACAGGCATCGAGGTGTGCCTTGGAGTGTTCGGCCCTACAGTTCACCCCATTCTCCTATACTGCACTCGTCTCAACATATTTCCTTATGGTTATAGGGTAAGTATAAGGCCCAAAGACCCCAAAGCACACAACTCTTGTCAGTGTCAACAGGGTAGGGGGAGTTAAAATGGCATGACCATTATAGCTGATGCCCCAAAGGCACACCCCAATGCCTGTCAGTCTCTGCAGGGTGGGGTTGGGGTTGGCATCAGCTCAATACTTCACTGCCATTCCTATTATGCATCTCTAACTCCTGCACTACCAATGCCAATGCCAGCGAGACAACATTCGGCATTGACAAATGCTTGTTAAAATGTGATGTGAAGAGCTGAGAAATGCCTAGAGAGTGAAGCATGGCCAGTAAGCCACTCCAGAGCCTGGGGGCAGTGATGGAGAAGGCTCTCTGACCCATCTCGGTTATAGTCTGGGGATAGTTGAAGAGACTTTGAGAGGAGGACCTCAGTTTGTGTGTGCCAGACTTAATACTAAGGAGTCTAGTTAGAGGAGAGCTAACCCCATCATGAAGGGGCTTATTGATAAGGGTACCCATGAGGTAGTCACGGCAGGCCTGAGGGGACAGTCAATCAAGCATCACATAAAGGGAGCAATTTGGGATAGATTAGAGGCATTATACACCTTATTGAACCATCTATAGCAGTCACAAAGAACACATCTAGCGTAACTTTTGGCTGTCTTCAGCACATCTTATTTTCTCTTTTAGTGACCTAATAACAGGTTTTTATCTTTTTCTGTTATACCCTCTAATAGGGAGTTGAGTGTACCGGGGGATATGTTTGAATGGCGGGAGTGGGGTTTACTTTTTTGAAATATTTTCAATAATATACTTTTATGCTATTGTCAGATAGCTGTAGATTTGTTACAGTTTGTAGTTTATTGTTATATTTTATGCTTTTTAATAAAGTGATAGCAGGGCCACTGGCAGACATATTCAACTGCTCACTTGCCACAGTGGTGATTACTAGGACTGGAAGATAGCAGATGGGATCACTCTACACAAGATCAGAAAGATGAGCCAGGGAATTATGGACTAGTCAGCTTGATTTCTACTGTGGGAAAATGATGATGCCTACGAAGGGAGGAACTATTGGACATCCTGAAGGGAAATGGGCTACAGGACCACAGACAAGATGGGTTCAAGAGCAAGAGGTCTTGCTAGGCAAATCCAGTTGACTTCATGGACTGGATGACCAGGGCAGCAGATAGGGACAGGCAGTAAATGTGGTATACTTAGATTTCAACAAGGCCTATAACTCAAACCCTCACAGGATTCTGTCAAAAGGATAAGGGACTTAAGACTGAGGGAAATCTTGGGAACTTGGCTGGGGACCTGGCTGAGGGAAAGAATGCTAAGCAGAATAGCTAATGGGGAGTTTCTAGAGGTAAGGAAAGTAACAGGTGGAGTACCTCAGGGGTCAGCACTGGGTCTGGTCCTTTTCAATATATTCATTTGTGGGGTAGGGAAGGCATTAAGGTTAAGACACAAAGAGTGGTGCAAGGATGGAGACAGAGGAAGGGATAAGGGAACTCAGGGAGGTCCTGGGCAGGTTGGAGAGCTGGTCAAGTATCTGGCAGCTGGGCATCAATGATAAAACATGTCAAGTGATGCAAATTGAGAAGAGGACACCAAGAGTGCAATATGAAATTGGGGGAGTGGTGCTGCAAAACACCAAGGAGAGAAAGGACCTAGAGGTCATGGAATCAGGGAACTTAAAAACAACAGCACATGTTAATAGAGATGTGGACAAGGCAAACAGGATGCTGGGTTGCATAGGATGTGGAATAAGCAATAGACGTCACAAGGTAATCCTCACATTGTGCAGGTCACTGGTGTCACTTCACCTGAAATACTGTTCAAAGCACTGGAGTCCATACCTGAAGACAGACTGCGACAAATGGAACCAGTACAGCATAAGTCAACTAAGATGGTCCATAGGCTAGGGAATATGATGTTCTAGGAGAGGTTGCAGGACTTGGACATCTACACCCTCTGAGAAAAGAAGGGAGAGTGGTGACATGTTCAAGGCACACAAGTACTTGTATGGGATAAATAGGATGGATGCAAAATAATTTCTCTCCTTGAGCTCAAACACTGGGACAAGAAAGAACTCCCTTGAACTTATGGGGGAGGGGAGATATAAAAGGGATGTCTGCTACAGGAAGTGGTACAGGCTAAATCAGTGAGAATCTTCAAGCAGGAATGGGAGAAGCATATGGGATTAGGTAGAACAAGCATTTGTCAATGACGAATATTTGTCAGCTGGTATTGGCATTGGTACTGCATGAGTTAGAGAGATGCATAATAGGAATGGCAGCGAAGTATTGAACTAATGCCAACCACCACCCCCACCCTGCAGAGACTGACAGTCATTTGGGCGTGCCTTTGGGTCATCAGCTATAACACTCATGCCACTCCACCTCATCTCACCCTGCAGACACCGCCAGGTGTTGCAGTGTGCCTTGAGGTCTTTGGCCATTATACTCACTCCATTCCATAAGAAAATAAGCTGAGATGGGTACAGTAAAGGAGAATGTGTGAACGTTAGGGTCAAGACCCCAAGGCACACCTTGATGCCTGTCAGTGGTTGCAGGTGGGGTGGGTGGGGTGGAATGGCATGAGCATTACAGCTGATGACCCCAAGCCACAGCCCCAATGCCTGTCAGTCTGTACAGGGTGGGGCATTACAGTTGGAAACCCTAACACCCAGGATGTTTGTTGGTATTTTAGCTCCAAATTTTCAACATGGGCTTTTTGGGACCTCACGTTATGAACAGTGGCACTATCATTTCATTACTCAGTTCCAAAAGGTGATTTCGCACAGCAAATGTGCCATTCAGTGCAACAGGTGTGAAAAGGCATTTGGGGCAGGATTTGAAAAATGATATCTGTACTGTTCATGAGGAGGTGTAAAAAAATGGCAATGTTGAAAATCTGAAGTGAAAATATGAAAAAGTGGCAAAGTTACGAACATGCGTAGAAATTGTGTAAGGCACGTTCATAGCGTAGTAATTTTTCCGAATTTTTTCACCAAATTTTCAACATGGCCTTTTTGGGACCTCCCCTTATGAACAGTGGCACTGTGATTTCATTAATTTGTCCCAAAAGTTAATTTCACACAGCAACTGTGCCATTCTGCACCACAGGAGCGAAAACATGTTTCAGGCTGGATGTAAAAAATGACAGCCATACTGTTCATAAGAAGGAGTGAAAAAATGGCAATGTTGGAAATTTTGAGTGAAAATATTAAACATTGGTGAAGTTACGAGTGTGCAAACAAACTAAGCAATGCAAGCTCGTAATGCAGTCATTTTTTGGAGTTTTTTCACCAAACTTGCATCATGGGCTTTTTGGGACCCCACCTCATGAACAGCGGCACTGTCATTTCATTAAATAGTCCCAAAAAGTGATTCCATGCAGTGACCACAAAAATCACCTTTTGGGACCAAGAAATTAAATGACAGTGCCAGTCTTCATGGGGTGGGGTCCCAAGAACCCCATGTTTAAAACTTGGGACCAAAACTCCCCAAAATAGCTGAAATATCAACCTAAGTTGAAACCCCCCCCACTGATTGCCATTATAGAGCCTACCGTGATTTTCTTCAGTTTGTGGTCAGCTTTTGAAGAGTGCAGACATGTTCCCGGTCCACAGAAGATCACAGCGCTGGACCTCTGGAGGTAAGTATGGGTGATGGGGGGTGTGGGGAGGTGGAATGTGCAGAGGAAGGGTCGGGATGGGGGAGGGGACAGCGAGGGTGACAAGGGACCATTTTCGTTTTCTCTAGGTTTAAAAAAAAAAAGACCTCGGGGGACACTTTTCTTTTTTTACAGGTGAAATACTATGAAAAATAAATTGTGGCACACTGGGGTGGGCTCCCAGTATGCCTGACTAGTGTAGGGGGGATCAATGCCAACCCAGAGATTGGGCAACCCGAGGTTGGCTGAAAAAAAGGGGACATGGGGGCACATCCAACACTGGGAGTGGGCATCCAGGTGTCGGAAAAAGATAATTACTTTGGCACACTAGGGTGGACTCCCAGTGTGCCACAATAGTGGTGGGTGGCATGCCAACATGGGGATTGGGCACCCCGTTGTCAGCAGAAGATATGTTTGGGCTTGGGGGGGGGCATGCTGACACAGGAATTGGGTACCCTGATGTCGGCTTTGGTGGAAGTGTGTGGTAGGTGGCAGGAGTCATCAATTATGCAAAGCTGTAATAGTAATAGTAAATGGAGTCCACTGAGAAGAAAGGAGGGTTACTAGTGGGGTACCGCAGGGTTCAGTATTAGGACCGGTCCTCTTCAATGTCTTTATGTTTACATTGCAGAGGGACTGGAAGGAAAAGTATGTCTCTTTGCAGATGACACAAAGATCTGCAACAGAGTTGATGTACAGGGTGGGGTGGAAAGGATGAGAAGGGACTTGGCAAGGTTAGAGGAATGGTCAAATGTATGGCAGCTTAGATTCAATGCTAAGAAGTGCAAGGTAATGCACCTGGGAAACAAAAACCCAGAGGAAGAGTACACAATGGGGGGTGAGATACTAACAACAACAAAAATGGAAAGGGACCTGGGGTAGTCATATCAGATGACCTTAAGGTGGGCAACCAATGTGAGAGGGCAGCGAGGAGGGCTGGGGGGATACTGGGATGCATAGGGAGAGGCATCACCAGTAGAAAACAGGAAGTTATTATCCCTCTGTACAGACAGCTGGTGAGACCCCATCTGAGTACTGTGTGCAGTTCTGGAGACCCAATCTCTGCAAAAGACATAGACAGGATGGAAGCTGTCCAGAGGAAGGTACTAAAATGGTGCAGGGTCTGCACCAGAAGGCATATGAAGAAAGACTAAAGGAGCTTAAGATGTATAGCCTTCAAGGAAAGGAGGAGAGGGGGACATGATAGAAACTTTCAAGTACCTCAAGGGAATCAATGAAGTCCAAGAGGGTAGCATCTTTCAATAAAAGAGGTGTGCAAGAACAAGAGGGCACAATTTGAAGATGGGAGGGGGGGCGGCTCAGAGGTAATTTAAGGAAGTATTTTTTCACAGAGAGGGTTGTGGATGCATGGAACGGCCTTCTGGAGGAGGTTGTGGAGTCAAAATCAGTGGTGGAATTCAAGCATGCATGAGACAGTCATAAGGCCATTCTAGGGGGTAGGGATAGGAAGAAGTAGGCTGCTGGTTAACTAGGATCTGCAGCTTATCCAGTAGGTAGGGAAATGGGCAGACTGGGTGGGCCAAGTGGTCCTTATCTGCCATCAAATTCTATGTTTCTATGTGGTGGGAATCATTTATTTATTTCACCTGGAAAGGCACACTAAGCAAACAAGATGCTTGTACGTCCAGCCATGCGCAGTACTGTGCACTGCAATGCGTATGGCTGGAATGTGCCTGGTTGCCGGAAAAGGAGAAGGAGAGAGCTGCTGCTGCAGTGATGAAACTGTCTGTGACTGGAGCAGTAGATTTCTTTTAAGTCCAGTGCTCGCTCTGCAACTGCTGTCATCAGCAGCTTCCCTGTTGATTGATGGCCAAGGGACACACCCCTGAAAGCATTCACTGAATTGGCCAAACACTGCCACACCTCTGCAATGCTCTACTTACCTCAAAATATTTCTTGTGCGATGCGCGCATAAGCAAACATAAAAATGGGGCCAGAAGCAATGGGGGAGGAATGGCAAATAGGGCCTATGCAGAGTAATAAGGTAGGGTGGCCTGACTGGATAGGCCAACAGGCCTTTGTCTGCCTTTGTTGTCTATATATAAGCAGCACTCAAAGTCTTTCTACAAAGGTTAAGGAGGTTACTGAAATAGTAAGACAAGGAATAAAATGAAAAAAAACGTTATCTAAATGATTTTTAGACAACTGCCTCCTGTTGAAATGCAGCAGTGTGTAGGGACTTTCAGTGACATAGCAGAACAAATGGTTGCCTGATCGTAGAGCTCCTCTACTCATGGGTTATTAGACTACATAAATACCCTCCCTCAATTGATCAAATCAGTCTGTATCCTCACTATTGAACACCCATGACATCATTAAGTTGAAATCTGCACCCAGTATTAACTGACCCTGTAAAGATATCTAGCAACTTATTCAAGAAGGTGTGAAACACCACTGTGTGGGCACTGGAGGAAATAAACATCTGGTAAGGTGACGTCTGAGTTGTACAATTGCCCCAGAGGAGGACACACCTCAGAGGATCTGAGTAATCCCCCTGCAACATGAATGAGGTTGAACATACCTTTACATTTACCTCACTTACATGAAGAAAAGTACTCCCTATACCACCATCCCCAGGCTAGCCTTGTATGTTCCTGTTGGGTTAATGTGTTTCCTGAACAAACAAAGCATCCACAGGATTATTATGGTTTTAAACAAAAAAATGTGTTTTATTTGCTTGGATTATTCAGCCCATTGATGTTATGGGCCCAGATAGTAACCAGCACCAGGTACGTGGTCATTTTAATAAAACATAGGTGCTAAATTTCTGTCAGTACCTTTGGGTGAAACATGCTCTGAAAAGGGCAGTCCTCTCTGATCACCAGGAGACAGACCCCATCCCCTGCCCCCATCCCATATGACCTAACACAGTGGGGTGGCTAGACAGACAGGCTCCAAGCCCCTACAGGACAGGCCCAGCAAACAGTAATGAATACCACACAGCAACTCTCAAAAAGCGTTGTTCCCCTAGAAGCTGTCTGAACTTCTGTACATAATATCTAAGGATAAAAAACATGAACTATACAACATTGACCATTAAATGTATGAATAGTGGCCAAACTTGGGGCCCAACCAAGGCACCCTGGTACCAAACTGCTATAAAATAAACCAAACTGAAGGCTTCCCTCTGGGTGAGAGGCCCAAGTGCCTCAAAGGTAGGGGCAGAAAACAAGGCCAACCCTGAATATCCAGGAGAACAGTATCGCAGAATACAACAGAATCCAGGAGGGAGGGAAAAACCATAGAGACTATGCTACTAGGCACTCCGTGGGACTAATGTGTCCCAAAATAAGTGACATCATAAAGTAAAAAGGGTAGGGAATATGAAAAGGAGAAAGGCAACAAAAAAGGGATAACAAAAGTCACAGAATTGGCCAGGGTGTCATAAATTATTACCACTTCCTCCAGTTCAGGAGATGTCATTATAAGTGGCAAGAAACCCTAGTAACAAATAGGCTCCAGCTCTAAGTATATTGCATAGTCCAACATGGTCCAATTGCTAATGCCACGGAGATGCCAAAATAGGCCAGAGTTCACTTATGCCCCACAGCTTCATTTATGACCTGTCTTCAGGGGCAAAATGTAGTGCAGGCAACAACAACATGGTAATAATAATGAAACTGGAACTGCTACTGGAACCTGAGCTAAACCATGTGTCTTAAACTGACTTCATGTGATAAATCAGCTATCAGTTAATGAAGTATTCCAACGTAACTTGGTAACACTGCCACAGCCCTCAGCAAGGTAACACTATCAATGGAAGTAAATATATCTTACTGTCCATTGTGTCCCAGTTCAATGGTGCAAGAGGTCCAGTGTATGATGAGTAACAAAGTGAAGGAGACAATAACAGTAACCTGTGTCCTGGCAGCTTAAAAGAGAAGACAGTGCAACTCTAAACCAGTTCAAATCATAGCAGAGGAGACAATGCCACCTAGTCTCTAGTTTGAAGAAGTGACTCTCCCTATGATTGCAGCACGAGGCAGTAAACTTTGCAGTAATTTGGCTAAGTAGACTTAAAGACCTGGGGGAAAGGATGACGGAGATGAAGCAGATCGGACACCTTATTCAAAAATGACTAAGTACTTAATCTATACTGCTGGGAAGAAAAGGCAGCTCTGGTGGAGGGAGACCTGCCACCCCCCCATTAAACACAAGGGACAGCCAACCATGACTAGACTAAGAAATCTAATGAAGAGAGTGAAACTGGTCCTTGTACAAAATTGCACCAAGGGTCCCTTGGGAGACAAAGCCCACTCACTGCATTGGGCTGCACCACTCCGGAGAAGACACATGTAGCTAAGTCGTAGTCTCCTACAGACCAAACCCTACATTTGGCCCAGTGTAGTAGGGCAAGATAATGCCATCCCCAATTAAATCAAAATGAAGTGGAGTGAGCAATCGGTGGCCCACCCCAGAGCCACCTTGACAGCAATTCTCATGGTACCCTCTCAGCCCCACCCCATGCACTCACATTCAAGGTGTTAAGATGGTAATATGTACACAGTGTGTCCTCTCAGGTAGCCACTGCATCCCTGCAAAAGGATTTTAGGTACTGCACAATATCTACCATGGTGGCCTTGGTTGTCCCCTGTGCTGCTTTACTGAATAGGCCTCTTGACAGTGTAATGGATGTCTAAAGTAAGTTTAGTCTGAGTGGCATGCTCCAGTAGTTCAATGCTTAGGGACTGTAGGGCAGCAGCAGCCTCAGCAACAGAATCATAACTTTGTTACACCTCTGGGAACTGGACTACTAGCCTGGTTGGGTAAGGGGTCTTGAATTTAAGTTTTTTTTTCAAAGTGCCTGCAGAATGGGGTATGTTCCATGTACTTCTTCACAATGACAGCAGCATAGTAATTTTCAAAGTAGATTCTTGTTTTTCCATAAAAGATTTCACATCTCTTCCTGGCTGCTTGAAGTTATGTTCTTTAGTTGCAAAGTTCAAAAAGTGAATAGTTACTGACTCAGGCCGAGCAGTAAAAGAAGTTGGTTTAGGACCCATTGACTGGTGGGTACATTCAATGTCTATTTAGAGATTAAGAGGGAGTTCCATGACAATATGAAAGAAACCATCAAGGAACTCACTAAGGTTTGTGTTTTCAGAACCTTCTGGTAGCCCATTTAGTCTAATGTTCTTTCTTCATGCTTGTTTCTCAGAGTCCTCCTGCCATGCTAAGATCTGGATGTCTGTCTTTAGTAACTCCTGCACAGTAGATGTGAGCTGGTTGACCCTGCTGTCTGTAATATTAGCTTGCTACTCTACTTTTTTGTCCACTGCTCTAATACTGATGCATCTTTTTTAAGTTCTTTGAATTCCTTTTTAACTTTGGATTGAACTGATTACATTTCTTTAAATTTATCTCTAGCTTTTCCCTGACAGAGTGATAGACCCATGGAAGAGCCTGCTACCAGAAGTGGCAGCATCAAAGTCAGTAAGTGAATTCAAATGCTCTTGGGACAGGCATTATAGGCAGCTTACAAATAAAACAATATGTAACTGGGGGGTAGCCACCTAGGCAGACTAGCTGGATCATGCGGTCCCCATCTGCCAACACTTTGCTTATGTTCTTATGCCTCCTTGGTGTTTTCAGCTTAGTGTGAAACTCAGATACAAAGGGTGTAAAACTGGAAGCCTGTGAGTGCTCTGACATAGAGACCTCGTCTCACAATCCTGCACCGTCTTCTGATTGCGGATCATTTTTTCAAGTGGTGGGCATCAACATTTACTTTATTCCCCTCCTCTGTAATTTTTTTAATTGCTATTGCCAGGCAATCATAGGGTTTAGTGAGGTTTGTTTGGAAAAGCTGGCAGAGAGCACCCGAGCTAGGTGGCCATCATCTCTGTGATGTCAATGGAACATTTAAACAATGCACTCTTAAAATAAGAGCTTACAATGACAGAGTCCTACAGTGCTCTGTGATAGCAACAGCAGATAGATCTGGTAAAGACAGTTAAGAATTCAGTGTAATATAGTTAAAGTAGAACTTTAACCTCCCAGCTATGGAAAAATGTCCCTTAAACTAAAATACTTAGAGCTGCAGGTTTGATTCCTAGCAGGAGCTAGAAATACATCTGGACAAGTAGAGGGGAAAAACATAACTCTTGAAAAATCCCAGCAGAATTCTTTTAAGCAGATGAGTTCACAACTGCTTATCTCTGTTTATATTTGTCTTTAGTACTGAATATAGATTTGGAAGCAAAACATTCTGAGGTAAAGTACCTGTGTTGGCCTCCTGGAGACAGGACAAAAGATTCTGAGGTAAAGTACATGGATTGGCCTCTCCAGGAGTTTGTTGAAGAAGAACACAGGCTTGCTTAGAAGTACTAAGGAGGGCACACTTATTTATTTATTATTTAGTTTCTGTTGACCGGGTAAGTGCACTAGACAAATCCTGCCTATTTTCAGGCATGACCTGGGGAAGGGGGATACAGATGAATGCCAGCTGATCTTGAACCAGATTAAGCTGTTGGTGGTATTTTTAGTGAATGAGGGAAATTTGGCCAGGACACCGAGGAAATTCCCCTACTCTTTTCGATAAGTGCCATGGGATCTTTAACATCCACCTGAACTACCACCAATCCAGGCAGATGGGACCTCAGTTTAATGTCTCATCGAAAGGACGGCACCTCAGAAGTGCAGCACCCTCTCATGCTGCACTAGGTGTCAGTACTGGGATATTAACCCAGGTGCCAGATGTGGGAACTGAACCCACAGCCCTCTGATCTCCCGGCCTCAGAGGCGAGTGTTCTACCTACTGAGCCACTGACACTGACAAAAATGAATCCCTGTAATTGTAAAAAAAAAGATTATTCAAAAGATGCTACTATTATAACACATATTTGCAATTTACTTAGTTGAATTACAAGCTAGATTTAGGAAGACTCATGAAAATCTAATGTTTGAGATAACCTGTGAATCTGAGTCAAAAGTACTGTAGCTGAGAATGTCAACAGTGACTGAAAAATAACAAAGGATTCAGGTTACAGCTGATATTGTACATGTGTAGGAAACCATACTCTACCTGAAATGTTGGAGTTATAAGCACATTTTAATCCTGTTCCAGAACCTAATACTGAGTCAGGTGCTATTAGGCCAGGCCTCAACATGTTGGAAAGCCCACTGATAGGATTCATTTGCAAAGAACAATTAAATGAAAAAAAAAAAACTGTTCGTTTGGCATAAAAGGGCATTTTACAGCATATCATCATGAGGTTTAAATAGGAGCCTGTTGAAAATGTGAGAGTGTACCAAACAATCATTTGAGTTAGAAACAGAAATATAGAAAGATGTTGGTAGAAAAAAGACTTAGTGTGGATTTTGAAAGTCTATGTCTACATATAAGTTTCTGTTGTACCACATTGAGCATAAACCACATTACCCCTATGTCCAATTTTCAAAGCTAGGACTTATGTCCAGTTTGCAAAATTCAGAAAAAATATGCCTGGACACAATTTTCAGACCCAGTGTAACAAGATCTATCCCCTTACAGAAATATAAGTGTGCTGTGAGTAGTATAGAGTTCATCTATCTTATCCAATGTTAAATTTCAGCCGATCAGTGTGCACCATGTCATTTGGGCGTGGCGTAAAATGGGCCAATCAGAATCATCCCCATATGGTGCAGGAAGTCCCGCCCCTCTGCACAGGATGTCCCGCCTTAAACGCAGGGCGCCCCACATCAAACACAGGAAGTGACATACAAAACGCAGGAAATGACATATTCTCGAACCCGGAAATGACACATCATTCCCGTTCTATGTCCCTACGTCCATTCCCAGTCCCTCAAACCTCCACAACACCATCCAAGCTCAAACCCAAGCCCATCCTCCATTCTCTATAACTGCAACCACTCCATCCTAGCTCAAGCCTGAATCCATCCTCCGTCCCTCAACCCCCTGCCACAATATCTTGGCACAAACTCTCCCATCCTATCACCTTGTCCCACAACCACCCTTGCACCCATCACCTACCTGGAACCCGAGTCTCTCCTCTCCTCTCACCTTGCCCCACCATCACCTACAGTACCTGGTACTCCCTCAACCTCCTCCTGTTGATCTGTGGTATGACTGCAGGGTGCCTTTTTACTTGGGGGATTTTTTGTGTGAAATGTGCTTTGAAGCTCGGAGGACTGTAAGGACATTTATCTCTTCAGTGTAAGGAAGTTCTTTTAACACAATGCATTTTAAGTATTTATGAAAAAACAGTGATTTCTTTTTTAATGTGAATAAGAAAATGACATTGTTTTACATGAGTAGCCTCTGTCTGACTGGTGTGTGTGTGTGTGTGTGTGTGTGTGTGTGTGTGTGTGTGTGTGTGTGTGTGTGTTGAAGCTGATGTTTCAAGGGTTTTTAGTCTAAGTAGACTGCTTCAAATTCTAAAGTCTGTTTAAAAACTGTCATACTCTCTACATACATTTTCTTTTAAATGAATACATCAGAAATCTGGTATTTTGATGTCAGAAGCTAACATATTTTTCTATTTCCTTTGAAAAAGATAATTTACAAAGATCACTGCTTATCAAAAGCATATATTTCTATTAAATATATATTAATGTACTGGTGAAAGTATTTAACAGCTTTCTAATGTCCAGAAAGCAACAAAAAGTGCTCTGCATTACCTATGTAAAACTGAAAAATCAGTAGACTGCTTCATGGAGACTTTTATACTCTGAGAAACTTAAGAAAATTCCTATTAAAAGTTCATTTTAAATATGCCCTGCCTAACATTATAGTATAAAAATCACATACTAGTAATTTTGTGTATCACAAGAGATGACATACAGTAACTATATTTAACAATAGAGGCCTGTCTCTTAGAAACCTTTTGCCAGCCTTATGATGGGTCACACAGATTATAGTTGATAGTAATAATCCCCAACTGAACATGCAGATGCGTTTTGCTAGTCACAAGAGATGACATAACTATATTTATCAATAGAGGTCTGTAATTAAGAAACCCTGTGCCCATCCATGTGATATTCACAAAGATGAATATTGATCTTAAGACACCCCCAACTGAACACTCAGATGTGTTTTGCTAGCCACAAAAGATGACATAACTACATTTATCAATGGAAGACTGTCTCTTAGAAACCCTGTGCCCATGCATGTGACATTGTCCCGGATTCCCCCCTTTTCCCTCACAAAAGACAGAGATGTTGTTTGTTGTTGTGCTCAGATTGGCAATTCATTTATTTATATTCATAATTCCATATTCCATTTCCATTTCTTTATTATCATATTTTCAACATTTTGTTTATTTTCCTTCATATATCACTCTCTGATTATCCTTCCCCCAGGTGAAAACCTGGGTGCCTTCTTCTTCTCCTTTTTCGTTCGGTAATGGTGAAACCCGAGACCGCTTTTTCCTTCATCTTCCTCCTTTTCTTGTGTTATTCCTTTTTCTTCCCCTCCCTCCTCCCCCATTTCCCCCTCTTTATCTCCTGCCATTCACCTTTGGCAGTCCATAACCATAATATCACCTGCCATCCACCTTGGCAGTCCAAACTGTCCAACCAGATGCGCCTGTCATCCACCTTGACAGACCCACCCATACAGTCCCATCTTGACTGTCTACCTCTTGCTTTGCTTAGTAGGGTGGGTGGGAGGGATCAAAACTCCAGCAAAAGTGGCTGAGACCCCCTTGTGCTGTCCCTTATGTACCTCCCTTTGCCCCTCCCCTTCCTGTTACCTGTCCATTGTCATGGCATTTAGCCCCTCCCGTTCCTTCCCCCCTCTCCTTCTGAGCACAACCATTCTATGCAGGAGGAAAGGGGTGTACCAGGACAACCTGGTCTGCCCATCAAAGGGCAAACTCCATTGTCCCGGATTCCCCCCTTTTCCCTCACAAAAGACAGAGACGTTGTTTGTTGTGCTCAGATTGGTAATTAATTTATTTATATTCATAATTCCATAATCCATTTCCATTTCTTTATTATCATATTTTCAACATTTTGTTTATTTTCCTTCATATATCAATCTCTGATTATCCTTCCGCCAGGTGAGAACCTGGGTGCCTTCTTCTTCTCCTTTTCATTCGGTAATGGTGAAAACCAAAACAGCTTTTTCCTTCACCTTCCTCCTCTTCTTGTGTTATTCTTTTTCTTCCCCCTCCCTCCTCCCCTTTTCCCCACTAGCCAGTCTCCAGCTTGTGTTGGATGGCTGGCTTCCCCCCATCCTTAGGGTACCGGTCTCCCCTACCTCAGGGAAGATCCTTTGTATTCCTCTTTCTTTCCACTTTCTCTTTCCCTTTTTTTTTTTATATTCCTTTCATTGCATGTTTCCGCCATGCTTCAGTAAAGCCCATTGTTTCTGTATTGACCATGTCTATGGCTAGGTCCGACAGATGTACCCTGTCAGACCTGTAGAAATCCTCTACCCATTCTTCTACCCCTCTCAGTATCACCTGTCCTCCCATCTGCCTTATCAATGTCCCAACCCTCCTATTTATCTTTCTGCTGGCCCTCTCTACCACTTTGTGGCTGTGGTCCTGCCTCCACACCCTCCTTGGTATCATGTCTGGCCAGGCGAGGCCTACCTGTGGCCACCATCGTCATATTGCCCCTAAATCCCTTTTTATTTGTAAGTAAGTATCTACCCAAGGCTTGCCTGTAAGGTCATTGCCCCCTAAATGTATAATAATTAGATCTGGACTAGGCCACTGCCCCTTGAGTTCCTTCAAGGTGGGGAGCAGCTGTGCCCATCTCATCCCCTGTATGCCATGCCAAACCAACCTACACTGTCTCGCATCTTGGTACAGCTGCCTTCCCCCAGCCTTCTTCTCTGCTCTTTTCCCCGGTCCAATAAATATAGGAATGGCCGCAGATCCAGACTTCCATGCTCCTTCCTCTACCTATGGAGTTCAAGCAAAATTCATTATTTTACACATGCTCTCAGTGTCATAGCTGCATTTTTCTTTTCTTTTTTATATACCCTCTCCACCCTTTCTTGCCTCCTCCCCCCCACTTCTGTAGTTCCAGGCCAGGAGCACTACCCAATTTTTTTTTATTTCAGTGCTCTAATGTATCTCTTATAACTGGCTGATCTCCAGCATCCCTTTTCCAATATCTCATTCATTCTCTCCTGCTGCTGCCCACTGTGAGGCAGCCCCAATCCGCAAAGAATGGGATGAATAATTAGCCGGGTCTTCCCCCATGAATTGCATGCCCTTTTTGAGCAATGCCATGACTTGGTAGCTGGTGACCCTCTTCCCATCACCATGCACAAATAATTTTCCTGTCCTGTTCCCATGCTCTGCGGCGAAAGCCCACAGAGCCTGGACGGGGCATATTGCACCCTCTGTTCACCCTTTCAGCACCACTATACAACCCTGCCCTCTCTGGTCCATTTTTGACCTCCTAATCTTAATCCGTATCTCTGTCACCCCCCCAGTTTACATCTTCCCATTCTAACCCCCCCTTCCTTGTCCTCTCTCCCGTGGCCTACCACCTTGATCACTCTCATGGCCCCAGCGAACATTACCACATAGATTGTGTGAAAAAGTTGGGCCTTGGCATTTGATCTGCATATTGTTGGGAGCACATCCTTCAGCTTTATTAGCCACTGCTCCCCTATCGGCCCTCTATTATCTGCTAGTCCTTGTTTCAACCTACCCCATCCTTGCATCATTCTTCTGATGAGTAATGATTTTGTCAGGTCCTTCCACCCCTTTAGATTGCAGATAACACTAATTCCTGCCAGATAAACTCCCATTGTGGTGTGGGCTGTGCCTTTTTGCCACTGCTCCACGGTTAACATTCCCAGCTATTCCTCTGTGAGTGGCCTACTTACCTCCATCTGGTGCTCTGCCCTGAATGTTTGAAACAGTCGCCAGGCCCCATCGTAGGCCCTCAGAGTCCGAGGTGCCCATGAGCTGTGAAACAGCAGTTCTGCTCCTTCTTCCCAATGTCCCAGGTGTTCATTGATATGGGTGTTTTTTGTTCTTCTGCTGCCGGTGCCAGCCTCTGAAAATGGTCCAGCTGCAGACAGGAAAGGCTGTCAGCCAGGGTATTGCGTACCCCTTCTATGTGTTGTGCTCTAAATGACATGTTCAGCTGCAAAGCCCTTAAAACTAACAGTCATAATACCTGCATGACTGTGCCTGACCTGGCTCCCCGTTGTTCAGAACGTCCACAACTGCCCTATTGTCACACGAAAAAGTCACTTTCTGATCTCGTAATTCCTCCCGCCAGACCAAAGTACACGTCCATATGGGCATGATCTCCAGTAATGTTATATCTCTCACTTTCCCCTCCTTTACCCAACTGGCAGGCCATGGTTCTGTGAACCATCAACCCCTCAGGTAGCCCCCCCATACCTAGCCCCCCAGCCATGTCCGTGAAGAGGTTGAGGTCTGTGTTGTATAGCCACTCCTCTTGCCAGAACGAGCACCCATTGTACTCTTTAAGAAATTCTTCCCAGATTCTAAAATACTCTCTAACCCCTTGTGTCAGGTCCACCCAATGTTGTGGTCTGGTGACCCATGCTGTAGCCCTAGCTAACCTCTTTGTCAATGCCCTCCCTGGTCCAATGGCCCTGCATGTGAAGTTCAGGTGTCCCAGTACCTGCTGCACCATTTTTAGTCGTACCTGTCTCCTTCTGGTGTGTACTTGGATTAGCTCCCTCAATTTCTTTACTTTTTTGTCTGGTAATTGAAATATTTTGCTTGAAACATCTGTCTCAATCCCTAAAAATTCTATAACCCTGCTTGGCCCCTCTGTCTTTTCTGGTGCCAGTGGGACCCCTAGCTCCTGGCACAATTCCTGAAACTTACCCAACATCCTCTGTGTCTCTCTTCTTCCCTCCCAATGAAAAAAAAAATCATCCAGATAGTGGATGACTGTCCTATAACCCATTTTTTCTTGGAATATCCACTGTAAGCAGGTGCTGAAAGCCTCAAATGTAGCACATGCTGTTGAACAACCTATTGGCATTGCCTTGTCGAAATAATACTGTCCCCCACTTTTAAAACCCAATAGATCCCAGTCTTCCCTCCTAACTGGAAGCAATCTAAAAGCAGATTCAATGTCCGTTTTTGCCATCCATGCATCCTCTGTGGCCCAGATCATCTGGACCGCATCCTCTAGTGTCGCATATGTCACCCTACTATGCTCCTCACTGATGAAATCATTCACTGACTCCCCTTCCGGGTAGGACAGGTGGTGGATCACCCTGTACTCTCCCTCTTGTTTCTTGGGTACCAAACCCAATGGTGAAAAAAACTCATGTTTGGCAATGGGGGAGTATTAAATGGGCCCTCTACCCCACCTGCTGCTTTTTCTTTCTCTATCTTCTGTCTTAGCATTTCCTCCTTCCCTTTTACTGACCCAAGGTTGCTCGCCTCCATCGATCGCCTGGGTCCCCTACACTGCAATGAAAACCCTGTGTTAAAACCTTTCAAAATCATGTCCCGCACACTCGTGTCCAGATATCTATCCAGGCAAGCTGTCCATACCTTCAAGCTGATGGGGTTCTGGCCTTCCAAACTGTTCTCTGTCATCCCCGCCACTCTACCCACCCTTCCTCCTCATTTTGCCTATCTTTCTTTCTTTCAGTGACCCTGACCCCTCTATTCGCATTCCCCTCCCCTCCCTCCCCTACTCCATGTTTGCCCTTTAAACCCTTGGCCATCTCAAAAAACTGTTGACCTGATCCTTGACTCCCGTGCCCTTGTGTCCCTTGTGCCCATGTCATTCTGCATTTGCTTGCTGGGTGTCCTCCTCCACATCTTGAGCAAGCGTGCCAGAAACGACATTGAGGCCATGAGCAAAAAGCCCTATTGTAAGCCCAGCAGCATCTCTGGGGCATAAACCACTTTTTGCTCCACTCACTTTTGGGCGTGGACTGATCTGTTACATAATCCGTCCACAAATCTATCTGCTTGGTGTCCCATCTCACGTCCCCAAATGTTGCCATTCTCTGCTGAAAGAATTCATCATAGTATAACCACACCACCCCGCCTTTTGCTTTTGCTCTCCGTATTATCAAGGAATACGTAATGAGTGGGATGCCTAACTCCTGCCTCTTCTCCAGAATGATGGCTGAGAAAGTGGAAAAACCTAGGAACCATCCATCCCATGTCTTCTCTTTTGTGAACTTGTCATCCTCTTTCTTTCTTAAAAGGACTATGGCCGCTGCCATCTCGCTCTTGCTGATGCCCTCAGTTTCCTCATATTTGGCTGCTGCCTCCTGACTCACCAAAGCAAATATATCTACATGTTCCCCTTTCCATATTTTCTCTTTTGTGGCCAGTGGCACATGTTCACCTGTCCTCATCCCAGGCGCCCCCATCTCCCTTGTACCTCTTCCTTCTCTCTCTGCTCCCTTTTCATTATTTCCTGGCCCCTCTTTTTCCATCCTAATGTCCACCAGAGGTGATTCCATCTGCCCCAAACCTCCTGTTCCAAGTGCCACCACAATTTGCCCTATGTATTCTTTTATACTGTCACCCACTGCACTGGATGTGTTACCTGTAACCTTGTCCGGGTTGTGCTGCCTGGAGTCTTCCACACTTTCTCTTGGTTCTCCCTGCAGCTGAGGAGGAGGGGGAACTACTGGGGTCTGCGGAGGGAAAACCTTGTTCTGGGCATCATGCCTGGGTTCTGCCGGGGAGATCCCCCCTTGATCCAGTGAGGGTACTGGTGTCGCTGGGTCCATGGCCGCAGAGGTACTGTATCAACCACCTTAGTGGGCCCCACTGTTTCCAGTACTACCCTAGCAGGACTACATGGCCCCTTGGCTGGTCTTTTCCCCCTGCCACCCTTTCCCTGGCCCATTTTTCTCTTCTCCCCGGATCTCCCTGGTTCCTCTCCCTCCACCAGCTCCCACATTCTTTTTGCTTTTTCTGCCAATTCAATTATAGGCTTGTAAGCATCCTCCTTTGATGGCCTGCTCTTCTTGGGTGCCATTTAATTCTTTCTTTGTTCTGTGAAGACAACTACAGGAAGATAAAACATGGGTTAATTTGTATATCTGTACCTGTTTGCAGTGCCTTCATCCTGTCCCTTAAACCACATGCCCACATCAAATGAACCAAGGCACCCCAGCAATCAACCCCCCCAAGAAAATGGACACCGTGTGGTCCAATAATCTGGTACCTTCCCCTATATTTAGACCTCTGCCCAACCTTTTCTCCCTCCTGGTGCCCAAAAAAAAGGAAGGGGGAAGGACCAAACAGCAAGCAACCCCTCATGAGTGATTGCCAAAGCTTCAAATGCTACTCCCTCACCACGTGGGACCTCACTCTCAAGGTCCCGGGTCGTGATCTCTCCCCTTCCACCCCTGGCCTCTTTCATGCCCTTGTTTCTTTTTTTTTGAAAGGCCCCTTACATGTGCAGACAGCTCAATACCTGGGCACTCCTTTAACACCCCCCCAGTGGTGTGTGATGTCACGCTGCATGGTCACCTGTTGTACCTCCTCTCTCTTGTCTTCTGGCCCTTTCTCCAGGCTTATTCCCCTCCTGAGCCCAAACCCCATGCTTTCTCCCAATCCAGTACCCCACCCAAGCCCAACAATGCTATCTAAACCCCCCTCCTTTGGTGTGTGACATCACGCCATGCAGTAACTCCCTCAGGGCCTCATACAGGCCTATCTCGATCCACAGCCCTGAAAAACAAACTCAAGGAATGCCACTAGGCCATAGTAGCCAGTCCCCTAAATTCTCCCCCCTCCCCCCGTGGCGTGTGCTGCCGGCCGCGCTGTTCTGGATCGCGGACCCCCACCACTCCTCCCAGCTGCCAAGCTTTGTTTTTTGCCTGCGAGTCCTGAAAATTGAGCAACAGCCACACAATGCCCCCTAGCCTGTGAGCTCAATCCAGTGCCCTTCCAGCAGACCCCCTCATGCGGTATATGATGCCTGCCATGCGATCCATGCTTCAGTGCCTCTCGAGGCCTTGCCTTTTTCCCAGGCTTTATTCCTCACACCATCCACTAAAAACTACCCGCGCCTTAACCGGATGCCACAAAGGGGTTTCCCCCACCCCCTGCGCAGTGTGTGACATCATGCCACTTGGTCCTGGCTTCTGCTCACTTCCCCCATCTCTACGGGCTCTCCTAGGCCCACTATTCATCCCACTAGCCCTACAAACTGGGAAAATTGCAGCAAAAAACCCCCACCACCAGTAAAGAGGGCTTTTGCTTCTTCTTTTTTTTTTGGCCATTACACAAGCGGCGCATAAAGCACGCCATGCGGCCCATGCCTCAGTACCTCTTCCAGGCCTTTTCCATCCCTTCCCCAGCTTTCTACAGCCCTCATGGCCACTAAACACCATCAACACCTTACAAAGGGTTTTTTTTAACCCCCACATGGTGTGTGATGTCACGCCACGTGGTCCCACTTCCACTTACTCCCACCATTGCTATGGGCTCTCTCAGGCCCACATAAACATACCCAACAGCCCAATTGGGAAAATGCAGCAAAACCAACACCAACAATTCAACACACCACACGGTCCTGCTTCTCCTCGCTCCTACCATCACCATGGGCCACATAATCATGCAAACCAGCCCAATTGGGCAAAACAGCAGCAAAACCAATGCCAACATTAAAAGGGGGTTTTCTTCTTCCAACTTAGTTATTACAAAAATGGCGCAAGGCGCCATGCCACGTGGTCTCGCTCATGCTGCCTCCCTGCCCACCAAATTCTTACTAGGGCAAAACAGTCTATAATTCCCATCAAACTCAGAAAACCCATCAAAAAGTCCTTCTAACCAACCCCCATGAGTCTACTGTAACCTTTTTTTTGTATATATTCTACTTCTTCTCTCCCTTTATATATATATAGATTTTTTTTACTTCACATCTCTTCCTGTAATATCATTATTTGTTTCTTACCTCTCCCTCTTGGTGTAAAAACCTCCAAAAAAACTCCAGACATTTTTTGCCAATCCAACGTGCTGCAGTTGATGTAGATCAAAACTCCAGCAAAAAGTAGCTGAGGCCCCCTCGTTCTGTCCCTTATGTACCTCCCTTTGCCCCTCCCCTTCCTGTTACCTGTCCATTGTCATGGCCTTAGCCCCTCCCCTTCCTTCCCCCCTCCCCTTCTGAGCACAACCATTCTATGCAGCAGGGAAGGGGTGCACCAGGACAACCTGGTCTGCCCATCAAAGGGCAAACTCCATTCTCATAGATGAATACTAATCTTAAGAAACCCCCAACTGAACACGCTGATTTGTTGTACTAGTCATAACAGATGACATAACTATATTTATCAATGGAAGACTGTAATTTAGAAAACCTTGTGATGGTCACATAGCGTGACTTCATCTGGCAGGGGTGTTATATAAACTCCTGGTTGGAGATGTGCCAGAATAGCTTTCAGAGCCTCATAAAATCTACTTTATAGGATCTGAGCTGATTATCTGAGAGATTCAAGAAGATGGCCCAGAACACAGCATCTCAAACTAACATTCCAGTCATAGAAGAGACTGTTACTCGACCAAATGAACAGCCAGGAGATGAAAAGCCAGAAGAGAAGGTGCCTTTCAGGCCCAAACCCATGTATGTGCACTACATAAAGTGTGAAAAAGAATGTCCAATTTGAATTTTGGCCAGTGGAAGGATTTGTGACATAAAAAGAAATCTCGCTGTACAGTTTGGTGAATTGGAAAAAGCAAAAACTGATCCTGATATGCCTATCGAAGAGGTACAACTGCAAGACCCTGAAGAAGAGCTAGCATGTGAGTCTGTTGTGGAGAAAGATGTGAAAATGAAGCCCAGAACAGAGAGTGACATGGAGGGAGAGTCAGATAAGGATGCCAAGACACTGGCAGAAGCAGCAGCCAGCCAAGAGGCAGATGGTGACACTGCCATGACCAGCAAGCCGCAGGCTATGAAATAAAAAGATAAGAAAAAGCAAAAGGCTAAAGAAGAAGAAGAAAAAGATGGCAAAGCATCTTGCACTGTGGAGGTAAATTTATGTTTTGTTTTTAAACACTAAAAAATGAGTGAGTGGAGACCTGCGTGCAGAGTGTAATTGAACAGATGAATTAGCAGATGAACTGTAACTTACTGAGTAGAAGGACCAATGTTGTTTTCTTTTTGCTTTATCAGAGTGATGGATTTGTAATGGAGCAACAGTCTTATTCGGACAGCATGGATACTCGAGTCTCCACAAATCTACTACCTGACTGTGTTTTCTGTGAGAAAGATACAGATGTGATTATTAATGAGATGTGTGAGGGTCAATATGTTAGAAAGTTAGAGAGCAATAGGATTCTTGAAAAAAACAGAAAACACCATAATCACTACATAGCCACAATAATCTTTGTCTACTCAGATTAGATAGGTTTCCTCAGGTGAAAAACCAGACCTAAGTATTAAGCCCCCCAAAACTGACCACAATGTGTATTGTAAGTATGTTATGTACCATACCATTCGTGGTATCATTGCTGCAGTGATAGAGAGCGTGATACATTGTGAAATGGTTGATGCTTGTCCTGGGTGTAAGATAAATGACCCTGGTCAGATAAATCATACATGTATCTTTGATGACTTGACGACTAGAGAAGAATACAAAAATGTTTCTGAAGCCATACATATAGGGCATCTCATGCCTGTGATCTTAGCAATAGCTATGAAACAACAGGGCTTATGCATGAGCAACAAAACTATAGAATCTGTAAGTCATGTTTTAAATGATATGAAAAGAGCCGATGACCCCATGGGCTTACTTACAGATATGTTACAACAGACAGACGGTGAGATTAGAAAAGAGGCCAGGTGCCTAGTCAGTAAATGCTCCTTTAAAAAATTTCTAACAAGAACTTCGGGGACTCTGTTAAATTTCTAAAAAGAAATTAAGGGACTCTGTTTTTGTTGTGAAAATTCATTTAACTGCTGATCTGCCATAGGTTATGTGGAAATGCTGTAGAACTCAATGCTTCATATTTTATTTTACAGAGAACCATGCGGGATGCAAGCAAAGAGAGTGTCCAAAGACTTATGTATCTGATCATAAGCCATTACTGCGATCCTTCCATGTTCAGGCTGCCTGACTTTGAAGCATCCCTTTCTGACTTATCTTCTGCCATGGAACTGATGTTGCATGCCCCCTCAGACATGTGGGTGGATACAGATAACTATATGAAAGAATCTGAGTTGACACTTTTAGAAAACATTACAGTGATTGTGCCTGGATTCGTAGAAGATCCTGAATGTCTTTGTAACCTGTATATATTGGTAGTTGCAGCAATGTGTGTGTCTGCTTTAAAGCAAAGAAAAGAATGTGATATTTCTCATACTGTGAAAATGGCTTCTTCAATTGTTATGATACTCCATGAAACGAAAGAGCACTAAGCATCATGTGTATTCATCACTTTTCTGCAGAATATATCACTTACGTTGTATTTATTAAATGTGATGTAGCAGTCATTTTTTCTAAATAAAAAAGTGACATGCTAATCTGTAAAACAATGTATTATGTGCTTTCAGATGGAACGTAATGGCATGCTCCTGATATTCCAGTCACTCTTGATGGCTATAATGTACCATGTGATAAAGGACATTTTAAAGACCCCTGTGTACTTTGGAAAGTGCCATGCATTAAACGTATGCTGTGAAAGTGCTGCACCTTCACTGGCAGAAAGGACAAAGACTGAGATTAAAAGTATGCCCCCAATTTTGTGGCATATGTATATCGGTGCAATGAACAAAAAAAAAACACACACAGACATATGTAAGGTGAATAGTATTTTTGATTCTGCAACAGTACCTCTTAAAGATCACCCTGATTATTTTGAGTGGTGCATGGCACATGTGTGTATGTTTTGTGCTTGTGTGAAACATGCAGCCCAAAAGTTACTGGCTCTGGGTATGATAGAATGTGAAAGAATCTGGTAGTGTAGAAACAGCATATTATGTAATCATTGCATGCATACTATGTGTTACGGTATATATATATATATATATGCTCTTAAAAGACTGTTATAAGCTTTGTATGTAATTAATACATGTATTAGCTTACGTTTTGTATGTATGAATAAAATATAATCACATATTGCAGTTTATGGTTGTCATTGAATTTTTAAGAAGAAAGAGCACACATATACATACACATTATTTTATGGGTGACAAGAGGTAGGCTAGTTAACATGTATTTTGGTACTGATGAAAGAAGATGACTGATCAACTGCTTCAGAATATATATTTGAATGCAAGAAAATTGGACAGTTTTAGTGGTGTGACTCAGTTATATAAAGCTGCAAAAGAAATTGATAAAGGTGTGACCAAGAAAGGTGTTGCAGAATGGCTTGCCAAGCAGGACCCCCATACATTACACAGACCAGCAAGAATTCGATTTAAGAGAAATCCTGTCATTGTTTCTAACATAGATAGACAATGGCAAGCCAATTTAGTGGATATGAATCAATATGCAAAGTACAATAATGGGTTTAAATACATACTGATGTGCATCGATGTGCTGTCCAATCATGCCTGGGCAGTGGTTTTAAAAGATAAATTGGGAAAGGCCATGATGCAGGCCTTTAAAACTATTTTTAAAAGTGAATGCATACCTGAGAAGTTGCAGACTGATCAGGGTAAAGAATTTCTAAATGCCTCCTTAAAGGCATTATTAAAACAAAATAAAATGCACCACTTTGTAATAAATAATGAAGTTAAGGCTAGCATTGTAGAATGGTTCAATAGAACTTTAAAAACACACATGTGGCATTACTTTACAGCCCAAAACACATGGAAATATATTGATGTGTTGCCTGACCTGGTGCACAGCTATAATCATACTTATCACAGAAGCATTACATGCAGACCAGTGGATGTTAACCCTTCTAATGCCCTGATGTATGGAAGACCATCTATGCCAAAACAGTTCTTGGCAAAAAATGAAAGGGAACCCTTCAGAAAAGTGATCACGTGACAATATCTAAGCTGAAAGGGGAGTTTGAAAAGGGATATGAACAGACATACTCAGATGAGATATTAATTGTGACGGAGGTCTTAAAAACACTGAGACCCACCTATAAACTAAAAGACCATTGGGGGAAGACATCAAAGGTATTTTCTATGCAGAAGAGTTGCAGAAAATTGAACCAGATGAGGACTGAGTGTATAGGGTGCAGAAAATCCTGGCAGAGAAAAATCGTGGCAGGAAAACTTGGTATCTGGTAAAGTGGTTAGGGTGGTCTGATAAATTCAATAGCTGGATTGAGGCAACACAGGTTCGGGACATTAGAAGTGGATAAGATTTAAAAATGCTAACAAATGGCTTTTATATCATCTTGCCTATCAACGCCTTGCACAACTTTTTCCCCAATAATACTATATTCACTTTTACAGTAAAGTTACCACAAACACTGGAACTGCTTGGGGAATGGGAAGTGGGATTAGCAGAAATTCAGTATCCTCATGCCTAGGACAGTGTGCCTGCACAGAAAACAGGTTCAGTATGCCCTATCAGCCTCTAAGCGTAGCCCATAGTAAAACGGCACCAACCAGCTCCTTTGTTGAGTCCGAAGCATTGAAAATTCCATCAGGCTATTATCCTAACATGGCGAGTGTTATTAAGCAAATTAATAAAAGCATATTTGAAGCAAATGAACTGCCAGTGGTTTTGCAACAACAAGCCATCAGGAGAGAAATAAGCATTGACAGTGACATCAAATGCATTCTGTTTATGCACGGGCAGTTACAAAACCTTTTGGGGTTTAGTAGACCTGAGGTAGGTGCAGGAAAGACTCTAACAAAGAATCCTAAAGATATTAATGGGGGTTTTTACACATTATATATCTACACTGACATTATCACTCATGAAATAGTGGGTGACAGTCTAGTGCCTCTGCTGAGATGCGTACCCATCAGGGACCAAGACAATGAGATAGTGACCATGATATACGATAAACCCCATTATCAAACAGTCAGTAAACATCAGATCAATGCAGTCACTATTGAAATAAAGAATGATCAAAATGAACCTGTGCCATTTCGATTTGGAAAGGTGATTGTGAAGTTGCATTTTGGCCCCCAGAGAGTACTTTAAAATTTAAACAAGTATGGTGATTGTTCGACATTATGGAGACCCTGCCTTGTACAGAAGCTGTTACAAGGCACAGGCAGGATACTGCCTTCTGGGCTTTCATGGACTTCCTACTATGTATGGTTCTGGCATAGAAGGGATATTTCACAGTCTGTTTAGAAAAGCAGGTCCATTTTTAAGAAGGGGGTTCGAAATTGCCAAACCACATCTACAAACAGCTGCTAAAAATGTCACAAAGGATGCTGTGGGGCATGTGACTAGTGCCGTTGCTCAAAGGATGTCAGGAGGTGATAAGACCACTCAGGGTGGTTCAGGGCTGATAGTGGTCAAGAGAGGTAAAAAGAGAAAAAGCAGAGTACACCCTTCGCTTCTCATCGGACCTCCCCACTACTTTAAAAGGCGTGTCTCAAAATGCAAAACGTCACATAAAAGAAAGAGGTCAAAGTCCAAAGGACCTTCGAAGGGGCATAAAAAACATAGAGATTTATTCTAAAAAAAACATGGCTTTTGTGCACTGTGGTTCTGAAGAATGCACAAAATTGGAACTGGACTTGTTTGCCATTGCTCCCATGCAGACAAGTATTGAAAAAAGCATTTATGTAGAAATACACTATCTTGCTGCTCTTTTCTGAAAACTCACCAATCAAATTTTATATAGCAGGGAATGGTGAAGACTATTTGGATCTAAACAACATGCTTCTTTACCTGGTTTGCAAAATCACTGAAGTGGATGGTGGTGATATAACTGCAGCGGCCAAAATGGGTCTTATAAACTACCCAGTTGCCACCATTTTCAGCCAGCTGGATGTGACTGTCGGTGATCGGCTCATCAGTCAGAGCAAAAACTGTTACCCCTACAGGGCTATCATAGAATCAGTAGTGAACTTCAGTGAAGAGACCCTTTTTACCCAATTCATGGCAAGATTATTTTACAAAGACACCCCGGAGAAACACAAAACCACAGACAGAGTGGGTGACAATGTAGGGTTTAATAAAAGCAGCTCCTTCACACATCTCAGTAGAGGAGTAGAGCTCCTGGGACACTTGCACACGGACTTGTTTTTTCAAGAGAAACTGATGCTGAATGGTGTGGATATTAAAATTAAACTGCCATGTAACAGGGACAGCTTTTGCCTGATGAGTGGAGATGCTGAGCCTTATAAGTTAAAAATCATGGCCACCTCTCTGTTTGTCAAAAAGGGTTAACATGACCCTTGGTGTTTGTCTGGGACACTCGGAAGCCCTGCTGACTTCCAACGCTAAATACCCTATAGACAGAGTGGGGATGAAAGTGTTCAGCCTCCCAGCAGGCAGCAGGGTTTGTAACAAAGATAATTTGTTTTTGGAACAGTTACCAAAAATGATGGTCATGGGATTTATTGACAATGATGTTTTTAGTGGTTCCTACACTCAAAACCCCTTTAACTTTAAACATTATAACATTAATTTTGTGGCTCTGTATCTGAACGGTGAACAAATCCCCACTAAACCTCTGCAGTCCAATTTTAGAAATGGAAGTGCTGTGAAAGAATATTTTAATCAAGTACAGACAGCGGGAAAAAATATGAAAGATCGACCATTAGCATTGTCTATGCTGTGTTTGATAACGTCATTGAAATAAACCAGAGAATAAATGTTATTTTTGATTTTATGTGATAAACCTTAAAAAAATTAACACAAAGCAGCTGGAAAAAACATTGTAATGAATGACTCACACATTTGTGACTGCTTTCTGGGTGTGTTTCCTATGATCTGCTACCCAAAGAGAGACTGAGAAACTGTCCAGCAGCACTAGTCATCAATACTGACCCCCATGACCTCCCTGGACAGCACTGGTTAGCTGTATACATTTCAGAAAATGGGGCTGGGGAGTTCTTTGATAGCTACGGTTTTCATCCTGACAATTATACACAAAGGACTGGGGTCTTTTTAAAAAGAAATGCCAAGACCATTCTATACCAAAACACACAATTGCAAGATACCTTCTCTACCATCTGTGGATTTCACTGCATCTTTTTCTTACATCACAGATGTAAAGGACTTTCTTATGATCAAATTCTAAATATGTACTCTAATGATTTGCTCAAAAATGATGCCATGGTAACTAGTTTTGTACGTCACCCTTTCAGACATCGAAATATGTTGGGGCCTGTATCAGTGGGATGGCAACATGTTCAGACTTGTTTGTCTTGTAATGAATTTAAAACATGCAATCACTTGTAACTTACAACCACAATTTTATAAAATCATATATACCATCATGATCGCTGTGTCTTTGTCAGTTTTTCTGGGGGACATGTGTTTGAAATTGTCAGATATGTAATGTCTTCAGTAATGACATGATATATAAAATATTAAAAGATATTTATTGTAAAAGAATGACAGATACAATTATAGATAAGATACACAAAACTAAAAACATCTTGCTAAAACTGCACATTACATGTGACATACCACTGAGCTAGGATTATGATATAAAAAACATGATTACATACTAAAGGTGAGGTAGTCTAACATGTATCAGTATACACACCTTTCATAAAAAAATACTACCATATTCAATATGAGGTAGGATTATAACATACATCACTGTTAATACCTTTTTGTAAAAAAAAAAAAAAGTCTAAATAGCCAGTACACATTGGTCACTAGGTATATAATATTCACATTTATACAGGGAGCCAGGCAGGTTTCTTAAATGTCTTTCGTCTTTCGGGTGTCACTGACCATTTGCTAAGTGGAGAGGATTCAGGGGCTTTTACATTGGCTGTTTTTCAACTTTCAACTTATCTCCTGTTTGCTGAATGACCAAAGATGGATGTGGGTATGTTAGCCTCTGCCACCGCTTTGGCAAACACCTCACACCCCTTTGGCTTTTCGTGGTCAGGATAGCGTGGAGGGCTGTAGCACCCTTACCAAATTGACCAAATGAGACCCAGAAACAGCACTACTTTATACATCAATTCTCCCATATTATTCCAAATAAGAATATTCTTGTTCTTTGCCATTTGCTTTAGTAATGTCTCAGTATTTATTTTTGACCTTTGAGAAACACTGTTCAAAATGTCTTTTTCCATAGAACTTGTGACAGAAAGAGTCTCAGTAGGGGGTTGCTCGGAAACTGCATCACTCTCAGGCATGTGTAAGGTCAGAGTGGTTTTAGCCTGTTCTCCTTGACGTACTAGAGTGAGGTAACATTGTAACAATGCAGAGTACAGCTTGGTTTTGTCATGATCTGATAAATCAGTCCGTGATAGTATAGATCTAATTTCTGTATCCAAGCTGTAAGATGAGACTTTTCTCATATCCTTATTGGGATAGTTTGTTTTCATACGGTCCAATTGCTGTTGTGGTACCAGATACATTTTCTGAGTAAAAGCCATTATCTGTTAGCCAGCAGTCCAGTAATCAAAGGAATAGCAATCCCCTGCAACGTCCCTATGAATCCGCCTGTCTGGTTTACAATCTGTTTTTTCTTTTTAAAGGCACTTTCCTGTTGCTTAAATTTTTTATGACTCCACCCCTTTTTCTCAGAAAAGCTAGCTGTTTAGCTGACAATGGTATATTTCCTTTCAGGGTGTTTAAAGTAACCTCCACGATGGTGGATATTAAGTCATCAGAGGCTGAGCACAAAATAACTTTTCTTAAATGGGGAGGTCCTCTGACAAGTAACTTTAAAACAGAGAAGTTTCTCTGCAATCTTTTAGACATAATGAAAATACAGCATCATGTATTTCTAAAACCAGAATGTGTCTTTTTCAAGATGTATGCCACAGGCCAGTCAGGTGGAAACAACCCACTGTGCAGGCTGTATTCATGTGATGTACTAGTTCTTAAATCAACCAATAAATAGCTGTAAGTTTTTTTTGTGGCATCTTCAAAGCTTCTAAAAAAAATTTGGTCTGACTGGGTACATCTGTCTGGCCAGTATTTGTATTTGCAGCTTGTTCCATGGGTTTTTAAACAGGACCATATATTTGACATTAAGTGTGATGGTCCAGCTTTTCTTGCCTTGACAAAATACATTATGTATAACTAGAAATATTGTTAACTGTTTATGATGGCTGTACTTGGTAAACCCGTACTCCACTTCATTATTTTGACAGGCAGAGTCCATTAAATCATCTATAACAACAAAATTCACCTTCCCCGGGGGTATGAGATTATCATCAGTGAATGACTCTGGTAGCCCCTCCACAAATTTAATCTGTGGAAACTTTAACAGCAGTTCATTGTACAAAGGTTGCCAACAGCTGTAAAACCAGACAATATTTTCAGGTTTATGTGATAAAGTGGTATCATAATTTTCCAGCAACTGCTTTATGAAGAAGCTTTTCCCACTGTTAGATGGACAAGCAAAGGGATGCTGCAACCTGATATCCATTTTCAGTCCTCAGTATCCGAAAGGAAGTGTTCTGAAATCTGATTGTAAAACTCGTTTATCATAAACTACTCTTTGGGTCTTGGACGGCATTCTTGTTTCAAGGGACCACTGCTTTTTGTTTCTAACTATGCTGGGTTGCCTCACTGTGATTTCTTTAGATGTCTGTGACACTAGTAATCAAAAAACAGATCTTTCAAGCTGTCAAAATTAATGTGTTCACAGTTACCTACATTAAGGGTGAAGCCTTTCACTTTAATGAAAATTTGTCCTCCGGACTGTCAGTACCCATACATCTTGAGACCTGCAGACACAAACTCAGTAATGTGCTCATCTGGAGGAAGCTCACTTGTCAATTCCCCTAAATAGTCACCTAGAGGGGGCTTCCAGTCACCTGATCTAGACACAAAAATGACAGAGTCTGTGTCGTGATACAGGCACCTGTCCTGTAACTTATCTAGCAGTTTGTAGAGTTCTAGTCTGGCATATGCAGTGGTGAAACTAGCTATAAATATGTTGATGTTGTTTGAATTTGGGTAGTGGTCTTTGGTAGATTTCCAGCATAAACACGCTGTTTCATCATCGATGAACCAGCACGATGCCACATCATAATAGGGGCAAACACATACTGGAAAAGCTCATCAGGGTCTGATATTAAACTGTTGATGGGCAAATTAACTCTCTGTCCAAATTTCCCCCAAAGAGAATTTAAGAACAATTTAGATATCTGTCTCTTTGCCGGGTTAACAGCAATGTCAGCGGGGTTCAAATGCACATTTTCTCTTTCAAAATACTGCTGTATGTACCTGACATTATCGGCTTGATTTTTTACCCATGAAGGGAAACCAGATGCCTCTTGCTTGCCTTTCAGATGCAGTTTGATGTAGTCTGCAAACAGTTCTGCTGATTACTCTCTAAAATGCCACACTTCATAAATTTTCAAGCTCTAGTACCCTTTTTCTAGTGCCAGGTTTAGTTCCACGGTACAGTAGGTACCAGTCAGTGTCCATTGTTCATCATTGTGTGTGCACGGTGTCTGAACTTTGTCTTCTGTGCATGCATGCATGACAATATGTGAATACAAGTTTTTTCCAATCCTGGATGGCAGTACTGGAAACAAGAGACCTCTAGGGCATAAAACTTTTATTTTCGCCAAACCAAAGTACTGATGCATGTCAGCAAAGTTCTCATAAATGATGGCAGGGTGACCCACTGGGTACTGTTTAGTTTTGTTGACAAAAGAGTATAGGCTGGTAAAATCATAATAACAGATTGTCTCATTAGGCTATATCTTATAGTACAGAGAAATGGCATTTGTTCGTCCCCCAAACAGTGACTCTCTAGGTTCAAGAGGTTGGGGTAGTTACCTGTCTCTCAAAAAATCAGTCAGCCCCTGATCTGTGGCCAACATTTCCTCCATTCGTGTTCCCACACAACTCTAATGGCAAACCCCTAACTTTTTAAAAAATGAACCTTGTGCATGGTCCGATTGAATAACTGCCCAAAAGTTGTAACTGTCACATGATTTCAATCTTTTTCACAATAACATATGTTGCAGCCATGAAAAAAACACCCATTGAATTCAAAGGCAGTGGGAACTCCATTAATTATCAAGTAACCATTGAGAAAATATGGCCCCACTTTAAATTCCCTCCCCATAGTGCATGCTGAATAGCAATATTTTCTTTCTCTGCTATGTACATTAACCACTGTATCACAGGTGTGGAGAACCTCTTTTGCAGGCCGTGGTAATTATCTGGGGGGAGAACTGCGAGTGTGTGTTCTTTCAAAATCATGAATCTAATGTGGCCATGCAGACAGATGCTATGGTCATATATTGAAAGGGATCTAAACAAACCTCTTCATGTTCTAAAATGTTACCATCTGACTGTTTTAAAACCTGCATGGTTGTCATGTTCATCACTTCTTGTCTAAATCTGTCACAGGCTTTTTGAAGAATTTCAACATCTAACTAACAATAGTAGCGAAGCTCTTTTTTCAGATCAAATTCTGTATGTTGGTTGACTAGGTACCATCGCATGAACTCTGCTTTTTCTCTAGGCATCATATAATATACCCCATAAAATTTGGCATCAGGCAGGGGACCTACATAGTTTTCATTGGCCTTGGTGTTAAAAAAATGTGGAAAGTACCCTTTAACAATCTCATTTTCAAAGCCAAATGCGCCTGGGATTTTAGACAAATGCATTGGCAGGAAACAAAGTGAATCTATAAATCTAATGTGTAGTGCAGATACCATCATGGACAGCAACTTCCCTCCTTGTGTGAGCAATTTGATACCAATTTTTTCCTTGACTAGCTGACTAACAATAAAATAGCTCTCATAGCCTTTGGCATTGTGAGCTATAAATGTGTAGTGTTTGAATGGTGAAACTATAAAGTGCCTGACTAAATCTTTTACACAATCATCTCCTTCAAATGCCCAAAATCTGCTACCATCCAGTTGCTTGGCATAGACATAATTTGGTGTCTGTATTCCTATTCCTGTTTCTTGTCTGGCCTCAAAATCAAACACTATATATTTCTCAGAGTTCTTCTCTTGTTTCAGTGGAGACATGTAACACAAATGTTTGTCAGCAGTCATAAGAGTACCACATCTAGGACATCTGCTCATTTTACATTTATGATTTCCTTTGTATATGGCAAAACATTCTTCACATAGCTTGCTTGATTCACAGGGGATCATACCTAAATCAGCTTTGGTCGTGTGCCTCTCCAGACAATCTAAGGATCTACAAATTTTGTTACATTTTGGACATTTCACTATTCTGGCAATCTGTTCTGCACAGACTGGATCACAGCACACCCTACACAAAAGAGTGCATGAGTGATGATTTTTGTGACTGAAGGCTGCTTGACAGTATTCACAGAGGTATCTGGCCCTTATAAATTACTTGACATTTGTGACACCGTGAAAGTGATTGTTATGATGCAATACAGTATTTTAGGATAACTCCCAGACCCCTTTGAAAATGTTTGCCAATTTCCTTCATTATGATATAGAACCTTAATAGTTACTCCTAAAAACTGTTCAAATTGTGGCACATCACTGAAACTGACAGGTGTGTGTTCTGACAAACCTATCTCAGCATGCAATATTTTAGCCTTACTGATCAATTGATTGTCAGACAGCTGTCTGTTTAGGAGTGCGAGTACGCTTCCAGCAAAACAAAACACATTATCTCTATTGTTTAAATCAATCAAGTAACGGCTCTTTTTCTTAATTATTTTGCTATAGAGGGTGGAACTCAGTGTATGTCTACACCCCACCCCAAAACCATCCTGGTTTCTGATGGCTGTTACCACCAACTGTAAAGAATCATCAGCAATGATTTCAGCATTGCTTTGTAACATGTCAGCCATGTGATCTAAGAATATACCAGCATTTAACTCTTTGGGGCATATTCTCCTTGAGAACAAGGGGTGAGTTAAAGAGCCAGCACTCAAATGCAATTGTAGAAAGTCATGTACCCCTAACTGAGGGATAATGTGGTCTAAAAGTTCTTGAATTGCTGATTGCACAGCTTGAATGGCCTGGCTAAATGAGGCTAATCTATCAAGATTTACAAACCTAAATGCCTGATAAAATTCTGTTGCTCTAAAGTTTTGTAGCACATGTTCATAATGCTGAATTCTTTCTAAAAAAACTGGAGGGGGCTGCTGGTTTTCTAATTCAGTATCTGGCTGATTTTCAACAAGCTGCTGTGATGCCTTATGGTGTATTATGATTTTCGTGCACCTTATTTTCTTTCTCAGATGTTCTAGGGTACTTTTATTTTTATCCCATGTAATTCTTTTCACTCGTCTACAATTTTTTTTCATTCTTTTAGTGTTGACCCCCTTTTTATTCAGCCTGTGAGATTTTCTGTCCTGTCACTGTTTCTGAGACAGTTTCAGTTCCAGTGCTTTGATTGTTTGATACATTTCTGCTACCTGCAGAGCATGTTTCAGCTCTGAGTTAAATTCCTTAGTTACACATGTCAAAGAAAATACATGTTTTATCACAGTACCATTTAAAAGGTCATTTTTAAACAATGATGTGCCCTATAACCTGCCATGATCCACAAGTCCTTTAAACAAGGCACCAGCTATTAATGGAAAAAATGTGAGCAATGACTTCAGTGCAACAATGTCCCTTTCCTCAATCCTGGGGTGAGGCACAGCTCTGTCTGCAACCCCTGAGCTGGTGGAAGGTTGTACCCTCTGGTTAAAATTTAAACAAATGTAATTTATTGCATTTAAACGTTCAGCGCTGGTAGTGGAAATTTCAGTAGGCCTGTGTTTGTTTTCACAAACTTCTGACTGTCTCTTTTTATGTTGCCTTTTCCCTGAAGCACACGTTTGAACTGTTGACAAAAAAAAAGCAGAGCATCAGCATATCACATAAGCATTTTAGACATTACAGGAGTATCAACAGAGTAATTGTAAGGTCTAAAAGGTATCTAGGGCCATCATGTCTGCCCCCAAAGAAGAACTACCAATCAAAGGCTGGCTAGCTTTCATTTACATCGTTATAAATACATCTTCCAAAGACCATTCACACACACTTACACTAAAAACAATTAAGATTATATAAATGTATGTCAAATATTTTCTCAAAATACAAAGCAGTTGAACCATAACCCCCAACACAAGCTAATGCCATTTTACTCAAACATATGTAGTGAGACAGATGTCCCCTAACAGATATATAGCATTGTATTTTATCACACACAGACACACACACACACACACACACACACACACACACACACACACACCAGTCAGACAAAGGCTACCCATGTAAAACAATGTAAGTGCATGCTATTTTCTCAAACTAGCACTAAGGAGCATTTAAGGCAATATAAATACATTTACTTATTATCTGCAAACATTAATCCAATACGAACCAACCAACCCCCCAACCACAATGTACAAAGATTACCCCAACATTTTACAAAACATATTTAGTAAGACAGATGACCCCTAATAGATATACAATGTTGTATTTATCTGACACACACACACACACACACACACACTCACACACACACACATACCAGTCAGACAGAGGCTACTCATGTAAAACAATGTAAATGCATGCTATTTTCTCAAACTAGCACTACCAAGCAGTTAAACCATAAGCCCCAACACAAGCTAATGCCATTTTACTCAAACATATGTAGTAAGACAGATGACCCTAATAGATACATAACACTGTATTTATCTGCCAAATCCCCTACCAATCAGACAAAAAACAAAAAGCAGACTGGCTTTTAGTTGTAATAACAAAGCATACAAATAGGTACATTTTAAACATTTTCAGAAACAACACATGCCATGTGGTTCTGGTACTGATACAACAGCAGCTTCCATTATCTCACTATCAGATCTTCTGAATCAGACCAGCTCTTCATGATCATAAAATTTTCAAAACTATGAATTTCTGGTCTTTGGGACCCTAACTATATACAGGACTTAGCCAGATGAAGTCATGCTATGTGACCATCACAAGGTTTTCTAAATTACAGTCTTCCATTGATAAATATAGTTATGTCATCTCTTATGACTAGTACAACAAATCAGTGTGTTCAGTTGGGGTTTCTTAAGATCAATATTCATCTATGTGAATGTCACATGGATGGGCACAGGGTTTCTAAATTACAGACCTCTATTGATAAATGTAGTTATGTCATCTCTTGTGACTAGCAAAACGCATCTTCGTGTTCAGTTGGAGATTATGAATATCAGCTATAATCTGTGTGACCCATCATAAGGCTGGCAAAAGGTTTCTAAGAAACAGGCCTCTATTGTTAAATATAGTTACATCATCTCTTGTGATACACAGAATGACTAGCATGTGATTTTTATACTGTAATGTTGGACAGGGCATGTTTAATATGAACCTTTAATAGGAATTTTCTTAAGTTTCTCAGAGTATAAACGTCTCCATGAAACAGTCTACTGGTTTTTCAGTTTTACATAGGTAAGGAAGAGCACTTTTTGTTGCTTTCTGGAAGTTAGAACGGTCTTAAATACTTTCACCAGTACATTAATATATATTTAATATAAATACTGTATATGCTTTTGATAAGCATTAATCTTTGTAAATTATCTTTTTCAAAGGAAATAGAAAAATATGTTTAGCTTCTGACATCAAAATACCAGATTTCTGATGTATTCATTTAAAAGAAAATGTATGTAGAGGGTATGACAGTTTTTAAACAGACTTCAGGATTTGAAGCAGTCTACTTAGATTACAAACCCTTGAAACATCAGCTTCAACACACACACACACACACACACACACACACACACACACACCAGTCAGACAGAGGCTACTCATGTAAAACAATGTCATTTTCTTTTTCACATTAAAAAAATCACTATTTTTTCATAAATACTTAAAATGCATTCTTTTAACAGAAAGTTTTTGTATAGCAAAGATAAAATGTTCTTACAGGAAATGCAGAGAAGATAAAACCCTCTTGAAAAACTGAATGCAAAGAGTATGTATGTATGTTTTTAAATCAGATTTTAGCATTTGAAGCAGTCTACTCAGTCTACAAACCCTTGAAACATCAGCTTCAAAACACACACACACACACACACACACACACACTGTCACTACTTTTAAAGTTAGAACTCATTTTCTTTTCACATTAAAAGAGAAATCACTGTTTTTCATAAATACTTAAAATGCATTGTGTTAAAAGAACTTCCTTACACCGAAAAGATAAATGTCCTTACAGTCCTCCAAGCTTCAAAACATTTTTCACACATAAAATCCTCCGAGTAAAAAGGCACCCTGCAGTTATTCCACAGATTGACAGAGGGAGGTTGAGGGAGTGCCAGGTAGGTGATGGTGGGGCAAGGAGAAAGGAGGGGAGAGACTTGGGTTCCAGGTAGGTGATGGGGTGCAATGTAGGTGGTGGTGGGGCATGGAGAGAGGAGGGGAGAGACTCAGGTTCGAGGTAGGTGATGGGTGCAAGGGTGGTGGTGGTGGGACAAGGTCAGAGGACTGGAGAGTTTGTGCCAAGATATTGTGGCAGGGGGTCGAGGGACGGAGGATGGATTCAGGTTCGAGCTAGGATTGGGTGGTTGCAGTTCGAGGGGACAGAGGACGGACTTGGGTTTGAGCTTGGATGGTGTCATGGAGGTTCGTGGGACTGGGGATGGACATAGGGACATAGAACGGGAATGATGTGTCATTTCCTGGTATGAGAATATGTCATTTCCAGTGTTTCATATGTCACTTCCTGTGTTTGACGTGGGACGCCCTGCGTTTAAGGCGGGACATCCTGCGCAGAGGGGCGGGACTTCCTGCGCCATATGGGGATGATTCTGATTGGCTCATTTTACACCACGCCCACCTGTCAAATGATGTGGCACACACTGATTGGCTGAAATTTAACATTGGACGAGATATATGAACTCTATACTACTGCTGTGTACATGCAGAATGCATGCCTCATGTTTAATTGTGCAATGTTTGCATGCGGTTCCCATATGCAAAGTGAACCTAAGTGAACCAGGTCTAAAAAGCAAATCAGGTGCGCATGCTGCAAGTTTAATGTGTTAGCAGCAGGTAAGCAGGTGCGAACATCTTCTAAAAAAACATCAGGTTCGCGTGTTGCACACTTAACATGAATGCAGCAGTTAAGCTGGTGTGAACATCAAAAATCTCATCAGGTTCACATGTTGCAAGCTTGCCATATGTGCCTTAACCTTCAGTGCAAATCTCATCAAAAAACACATCAGTTTCTATTTCTCATACTACTGCTAACAATTAGAGCCATTAAAATACCTCTTTCATTGATTTCCAAATAAAATTAGGTAAACTCATTAATTCTGATTCTTTTGCAAGTTGTTTAATGTCTTTTGATTTTTGTCATTAAATTGCCATTAATTTGTAAAGTATTGTTTGCTTACTGCATTAAATGCATAGGATATAGTCAGCCAGCATTCTCCATTCCAGATGCATGAAGAGGGGCCGCTATGTTGTGAAGCCTAACCTTTTTGTTTTGGGTCATGGAAATCCCCTTATGTATATTTAGTGCTACAAATGTGTTTCTCCGTGACTATTTTGGCTCACTTACTTTCCCTTTGTCATTCTGTATGGAGCATATACCCTATGGCCATGCTCTGCACTTTTTATGCTGAGTAGGGTCTTGGAAGCATCACCATACCTCACATTTTGTCACAGAAATGAGGGACATGGACACTCAAAATGAGGGCAATGAGGGACATTAACCCTCATAATGATCAGGACACATCCTTAAACATGGAAGTACTCTACCTCTGAACACAGTGGAAACTATTGTAGTTACTTGTACCAATATTAGCACCCGAGAATGAATGTCTGTCATGAAGCAGGGGTGCCATTTCAGTAGGGCAGAGGAGAGCTGTTGCACCCCTCCCACATTTGTGTCTAGGTTGTTCTTATGGTGTGGAAATAATGGCATTAAATTTGGATTCAATCTTTTACACAATAAGTGCCCACCTGCCCTGGGTACATTCGAGCTGCAGGTGTACTCCTGACTAGACTGCATCTGTATTGTGTTATCTGCTCTCTCCACCTATTTGCAGCGGCACCATCACACATGACATGCAGGAGTTCTAGCCAAGCAAGAGCACATTAGTCATGCGAGTGTGAAACTGTCTGAAACAGGCTGAAACTATGCAGCCTGTCTACACAGAGTTGACAGGCTGCACACTACAGCGTGAAGGAGTCAGTGAGCACTGAACTCTCAATAGCAGTGTTGTGGCAGCATATTTTTGTTGTTCTACTCTTAGTGAGTCTCCATCTCCCCTGGTGGCTGAAGGAGCAGAGGGTGAGCTAGAAGCTAACTCGAGACTAGGCTAATTCCTTATTCCATTAGGCTCACCTCACAAAAAAACAGCACAGGCCCCCCGCAGCAACAAGCTAGGCCTAACAGCAGTGGTGACAGCAGTGTGGGTGGCCTTCATAGGCCTTGATCAATGCAGTGTGGCATCAGCCATAGCAGTAGCCAAGCAAGAAGCAAGCAATACCGGTTGGGTGGGTTTAGTTGGTGAGGTGACTTGTTCGTGGACCACACTGGGGATCTGGTATGATCTGTTCTAGTATCCAGCTTCTGGAAGAAGGATGGAGAAGAAGCAGACTGAAAACTGGGCTGGAGGCACACTGGGCCATGCTGCAGATTCTAGCTAGATGGCCAGCTAAACAAAAGTAAATACTTTACAGGGGATTGGAGAAGTAGGAAGGACTGAAATATTGATGTGTTTTCACATTTTGCACCTTTGGAAGGCTTCACAACCAGTATAGGATGGGTATTGAATGGAATGGAGTCACAGAGAAGAATTGGGACACAGTTTCTTTTTTTTTTTGGGGGGTCAGAACTTCAGCCAGGAAAACAATTGGTTAGTAACTGGGTGGGTTAAAGCCCAGATCTGATGCACTGCTCCAGGGAATAGACACAAGAATCATACATTTAAATTTTTCCTGATTTGCATATCACTTTTCAGTCACAACAAATAAGTTTTACCTTTTAGAGATGTTCCAGACATTCTAGAGCTTGCCACCTAGGGTTTTAGTAGCACCTGTTCTCCACTGGTTGTTGGCTCCCCCTGCTGAAATCCAAAATGGTGCCACTGCCATAAAGTCTAAATATACAGGACATTCTCTGTGTGAGCAGCATGTTTTCCATGAGGACGGATGAATAGCAGAACAGTTTTCAGGGGTAAAATAAGGGTTTATAACATGCATTCAGAGACAGTTGAGCAGTATGGTATGCACAGACTATTGGACCCCCACTATAGTCAGGCTTATGCCCCTCCCCAGTGAAGCTGACCTCCACATTCCCACACCCAGGCACATTATGATATAGGGAAAGGGAGACTGCAGGAGCATACACTATTGAAATGAATGGGAGTATTTTTTATTACTATTTTATACATTATTAATGAAGAGTTGAAGATTAATGAAGGCCACCGCTCGACCAGCAAAAGCCTTGTTAGTAGAACAGTGGCCTTCATTATTCTCCAACTCACCATCATAATGTATAAAAGAGTAATAAAAAATAGCTCCATTCATTTCAAGGGGGTACGCCCCAACACTCTGACCCATGGACATCATCTCTTAAAGACTCCTGCCTCTAGCTCCCTAGTACTCAGGTAAGAGACCCTCGACTTATATCCATACTTGGTGGTTGTCTGTAGCAGCATGGCTGCACTCTGCTACAGTATGTGTGTGCATGGGGGGACTGGCCATGTGGGTGGGTGTCTAGTTTTGCTACTTTTGTGTTTGCCCTTAAAGTCTGTTTGTGTGGAAGCATTCAAAACTATGGGAAGAAAATAGTAGGCATACAGGCCAGACAGAAGTAATTAAGTTATTTTTGGGTAAGTGTGTATTGGGGGTGGGAAGAACCACATGTGTTTCCATTGAGTAGTGTGCTACAGTTCAGCTGTGCAGCTCAGATGAGGAGGGACATGAAAACTAAACAATTATAACAGTGGCTTTAAGCATGCCACATTCATGCAGATGTATGCAGATTTGGATTGAAGTATAAGCAAAACCATATATGCAGAGCAGCAGTTTAGTGGTTAAAGGCACTGAACAACAAACCAGGAGACTTGGAGATGACCTGAAGACCTGGGTTTGAATCTCATCATCTCACACTTGTATATGGTGTGATTCTGAGCAAGTCATTTAACTTTTATGGGTGCAGTTATCAGTGACCACATTTTGCACACATGCCACATGCATGCAGTCTATTCAATTTAACATAAAAGCATGCTTTCCACACTTACTTGCTGCATGCATGCCACATGCATGCAATCAGTCATAGATACATAGATACATAGACAGTGTCGAGATAAGGGCCTATGGCCCACCTAGTCTGCCCATTTGAGCTTAAAGTTCAGTTTGTTTTCCTAGAAGTCTATTTCCTCACCCCTGACCTCTAGAATTCCTTTATGTCTATCCCATGCATTCTTAAATCCCGTGATTGTTTCAGCCCCCACCACTTCCTCTGGCAGGGTGTTCCACTTGTCCACCACCGTTCTGTGAAGAAATTCTTTCTCATGTTTCCTCTGAATCGTCCTCCCTCCAACTTCATCCCATGCCCTCTAGTCCTGAAACATCTTTTCGCTTAAAAATAGTGTTTTCCTGCACCCTGTTCCTCCCTGTAAGATACTTGTATGTCTCTATCATATCCCTCTCTCCCTCCTCTCCTCCAGGGAGTACATGTTCAGTTCCTTCAACCTGTCTTCATAGGATTTGTGATGCAACCCATGCACCATCTTTGTTGCCCTCCTCTGAACCTTCTCTACCTGTCTATGTCCTTACGTAGGTATGGTCTCCAGAACTGTACACTGTACTCAGGTGGGGCCTCACTAGTGTCTTGTATATGCGATTATGACCTCCCTTTTCCTGCTGGTGATGCCCCTGCCCATACATCCCAGCATCCTATTTGCTTTACCTGATGCCTTGTCACACTGTTTCCTACCTTGAGGTCATCAGAGATGACAACCCCAAGATCCCTTCTCTTGCTTGGTGCATGCTATATCCTCACCCCAACTGATATATTGTGCCAGGGTTTTGTGCCCCATATGCATTATCTTGCACTTCTTTGCATTGAATTTCAACTGCAAACCCTTGACCATTCTTCAAGTTTCTGCAGGTCCCTTCTCATTCTGTCTACACCCTCGGTGTGTCTACTCTGTTACAGAGCTTTGTGTCATCAGCGAACAGTGAAATTCTGCCTTCTATATCCTGTGCAATGTCACTGATGAAGATGTTGAATAGGACGGTCCCAGCACTGATCCCTGTGGTACCCCACTGGTCACTCTTCCCTCTGTGGAGTGACAGCCATTTACCACCACCCTCTGTGTCCTGCCACCCAGCCAGTTACCTACCCACCACACTACTGTCCTGCCCACACCCATATTCCCCAGTTTGTGTAATAGTCTTCTATGTGGCACAGTGTCAAAGGCCTTGCTGAAGTCCAGATAGGCCATGTCCACTGCCCTCCCTGATCCACCTCCCTAGTCACCCAGTCAAAAAATTCAATGAGGTTGGTCTGACATGACCTCCCCCTGGTGAAACCATGCTGCCTTGGGTCCTGTAGTCCATTGACAACCAGATGTTTCACCAATCTCTCCTTCAGTAGTGCTTCCATGATCTTTCCCACTACCGAGGTGAGGCTGACTGGTCTGTAGTTCCCTGCTTCCTCTTTGTTCCCACTTTTGTATAAGGGGACTACATCTGCTGTCCTCCAGTCTTTGGGTACCTCCCTGTTTCCAGTGATTGGCTGAACAGGATAGCCAGAGTTCAGCCACCACCTCTCTTAGTTCTTTAAGGACCCTGGGGTGCACCCCATCTGGCCCCATTGCTTTGTCAACTCTTATTACTTCCAGTTCCTTCAGGACCTTTCTCGTGTAAAGGGACTTGTGTCCGTTCTGCACCATTCTCACCCTTGTACTCCTTCAGACCCATTACCCCCCTCTTCCTTAGTAAAGACTGAGCAGAAATACCTGTTCAATATGTCAGCTTTACTGTTGTCATCCTCCACGCTGCTCCCATCCTCCCCCTTCAGTCTCAGTTCCAATTTAACATTTAAATCATGCTTGCAGCACTCATACAGTATCACATGAGTAGTTTTGTGTGTGCAGCATGAAAACATTTCATATATTTTTTTCTGTAAGGGTCATTTACATCTATGTCTTGCAGCATTTTATCCAAAACTGGATAGAAGTACCATACAGCAGGTAGAAACTCTGCATATAAGTTCAACTTTTGAAAATAGCTCCAACACAATATAATATGATCTAGACATACCAGAGTAGATTCTAACATTGCTGTAATTAGGAGTGGTATCCTTTTCAGAACTTCTGAAAATTAAAACTGACGTACAGTAGCTAGGAGTTCTGCCCAGTTTATGAATTGTGAAAATCCCACCCTTAGTGTGGGATTTTCAAACCCTATGTCTATGTCTCGCTGCAGTATTCTGTTGTGTACATATTTGACATGCCATCCTGAATCTCCACTACTTTTTCAAGGACACCCTCACATGATCACTGCCATCTGCACTGCAAAACTCCCTCTGACTACCACCAGAGCTGGGATTTCCCCTTCTTGTGCAGTCAGTGCAGATAGGATCAGGTGGTATTTCCCCTTCTTGTTCAGTAAGTAGGTTATAGGATAATATAATACATGGTTAAGCTTTTTTCTTTATAGGAAACCTGTATGCTTATTTCCCATAATGTATGTTAAATCCTGATCACATACCAATTTATGAAGTGTAACATCATGACTTGACTAATTATTTACTTAATAAAGATATCACCAATCAACACATTTCTTACCTCAACTTCAAAACCAGACATTCTTAAAAGAGTTTTTTAACAGTTTGAGTACCCCACAACAAATACATTTTAAAAGCAATTCATAAAAATGGTCTTCCAAAGAGTGTGGGCCCACTGCAGAAAAAGCATATTTTGAAACAAATAAATTTTCATGAAAAATCGCTTTTCCAGCACTGTGTGTTCACTGCACAAGAAGCACACGTTGTACTAAACAAAACTTTAATGAAAAATGGGCTTTCATTGAAACATACTATAAATGTTTATGGTGGAAAAAGGCCCAGTGGCCCACCATGTCTGCCAAGTACCTTACATCTGCACCTAACCTAATGCTGGACCAGTGCTAGTCTACCAGCTGGCCCTGACTATATACTCGACACCCCTTCCCTAGTCCACTCATCCCTTTACCTTGACTGCCTACACTCCTCCTCTGGTTTGGACAATACCTGTTCCTATCCCAGCTGTATTGAAACTGGTATTAGAATTCATGTCAGCTACTTCTGACACTGTATTCTTCCTCAAACCTTCCTTTCTGTAAATTAGAACATTCTTACATTTGTCCCAAAGCTTCCCACCAGCAGTTTCCATCCATGGCTTCTTGTTACTTTGCCATCACTTCTTGTGAACAGGGCACTGCAGTCCACTTCATTAACCTCCTTAAGAATGTAAAGGTTTCTATAATACCTCCTCTTTCTCCTGGCCTCTGTGTGTGCATATTGAGACTTTTCAGTCTCTTCTTATTCGTTTTTCCTGCTGCCTCTGAGTCATCCTAATGGCCATCCTCTGATCAGCTTTGAAGAAGTCCCTGTCTTTCTTCAGGCTCAGGCTCCAGAACTGCGCACAGTACTCCAGGTGAGGGCTCACCAAGAATATGTACAAAGGCAGAATCACCTCCTTCCTTCTGCTAGCAAACCCCTTCTTATTCACCCCAACATACTATTTTTTTCTGCCTGCAGACTTCTGGTATTGGGCTTAAGACTGTCACTAACAATAATCCAAAAGTCAACAAAGGTTGCTCCACTACCAACATGCCACAATAAAAATAGCCAACACACACCAGCAAAAACAGCACCGTTCACAAACTTTATAGTCAAAACTTTTATTGTTACAAAGTACACGAAAGCAGAACATACTCACAGATGGACCAGGGTGCACAGACAGGCCCCAACCGATTTCACACATGCATGCATGCTTCCTCTGTGTACCATGGGTACTATGTGAGTACATGCAACTTTTATATGTCTTTTAACAATAAAAGCTGTGATTATAAAGTTAGTGGATGGTGCTGTTTCACTAATAATGATCCGCAGGTCTCTTTCCTCCAAAATCTGCTTCACCCCTCACTCCCCAATGAGTACTCTGTTTTTGAATTTCTATTGCCATTGTGCATGACTTCACACTTTCTAGGATTACATTTGATTTGCTATATCTTGGACAACATTTCCAGTCTGTCCAGGTATGTTTTGTACCAGTATTCCTCAATGATTTTACTCTAGATTCCCTCCATGTAAAGCACATACTTATATTGAAAAGGACTTGCCCAGGACCAACCCCTGTTCTACCCCACTAGTAACCTCTCTAACCCCTGGTATTCCCTTTTAAAAGTACCCTGTAAGTTCTTCACCCTATGCCAATTACTAATTCACCTTCTTAATTTGTCACTCATTCCTTCATCCTCAGCTTTTTTTTACATGGCTCTTATGGGCATATAGTGAAGGCATTGTAAGTCCACAAATAGTATGTCTATTGTTTGTCCTTACAGACCGCCCAGTCAAAAAAAGTTTTTCAGGTTTGTCTGGCATGATCTGCCTGACACAGATCAATGCTGCCTCTTGTCCTGGGTCCTGCTGGCCTTCATCTTTCCTTTATATGCTATTTTATAGTGGTTTCAAGCAGTTTCCCCAGGATTGAGGTCAGGATGACCAGTCTGTAGTTCAGTGGGTCCTCCTATTCCTACTCTTGTGGAGTGGGACCACACTGGCCTCCCTCCAAACCACTATAACAGCCCCTATTACTATAGAGAAATTAAAAAAGGTCAGTTAGTGGTTCTGCCAGGAAACTGGCAACCTCCACTAGCACCCCGGTGTGCAGACCATATGGGCCTGGTGATATGTCCACCTTTAGGGTTCTGAGACCCTTGAGTACCTTCTTCACTGCTATCCCTGCCATCTCTGATCATGTCCCCTCCTCCTGGCTTGTATCCCACACTTAGTGAGTAGTCCTTCCTCTTTTGTGAAGAGAGAGCAAAATATCTATTTAGAATATCTGCTTTTTTGCAATCTTCATCCATTTTCCCTCCTTTGGTCAATATGACAATTCCCCCATTTGTCCTCAGTTTTAACTTGATACAGCAGAAAATAAAATCATGTCCCTTTCCTTTATACACTCTGAAAATTTCAGCTTGACCTCCTCCTTCACTCTTCTTACCACTTTGTTAGTCTACCTTGTTTTCTCCACATACAGTTCCCTATGTCCCATTGGCTGGTCCCCCTTGTACTTCTTAAGGACTGCCCTCTTTATCATTAGCACTTCTGCTGCTTCCCTTGAGAACCAAAGCAGTCTTTTGTGTTTTCTTTCCTACCTACCTCAGACAAGAGCTAGTTGCTCTGAAGTTCTATAAAAGTATAACATGTTGACAGAAAAAGTCCAGGGGCTGATCCACTCTGCATTTCCCTGCCTAAGTCCCTGCTTTGTGGTTTCCAACTGCTCTACCACCACCACCACTTTCCTTACCCCAAAAAAGTTTCTTCTGAATTAACTGCCCAGACTTTCCAGAAAATGCCCGCCTGGGATCCAGGATAATTTCCTTGAATTTGAGTACTGGTTTCCAGCATAATGCTATATCACGCTGAAATGTGTTTACTGGTCCTGAGGTGTTCCTCTGCTCTGACCTCTCCTATGCTGTCCCCACCATCTAGTACTTTCCAATAAAGCTCCAGATATGTTCCCAAACCCAGTGGTTTAGTAGGCATTTTCATTACCTCTACCAGCACCTGGCTCTGTGCATTTTTGGCAGATAGGATTTGGGGCTGGGGGGACCAGTCTGATGGAAATCAGACCCCCTCCCCAGATCTGATGCCATCCAGTGGACTTGGGTAGATCGGGACTCTTTTGCTGGAGTCCTGTATCTGTGTCTGCTCTCTCAGCCTATTCACTATGGAGAAATTTAAAAATAAATAAATAAATAAACAAACAAATACATTCTCCCATCTGCTAATGCACCACCATATCTACAGACAAAATAAAAACAAAATAAAAAAAAAATGTTGTCTAGTAAACAGCATACTGCCCAAATGTACTGGCACCTTTTTTTTTGGAATGCGAGATAGCGGCAGCAGCTAGTGAAACAGACAGGAAGTCTGTGCTGGTGGGGAAGTATTATATTCATGAAAGTGTGTGTTGGTGGGTGAACAGGCATGAGAAAGGGTGAGTGAGTGGGCAAATCAGATGGACATGTGGGCATCAGGAAAGGGAGCAGGCAGATAGACATACAGGCATCAGGCAAGTAAGCAGGTAAATAGACATACAGGCCAGTGAGTGGCCAGATGGACTTATGGGCAAACGAGCAAGTGAAAAAGAGGTGGCAAGCGAGCAGGTGAGAAGACAGATGGCAATGAGAAAATCATTGCATCAGGTTTGTCACAAATATTGTGAGTTAGTGCACATACTGTTGTGAAATGGAGAGGGTGAAAAATGTTGCATGGCCTTGGTGACAACATAGCTAGACGTGTCAGTCCAACATTATGAGGGAGCAGGGAGAGATTTTGTCCTGCCCTCCTTTTGCCCTACAGCTGATAAGGTGCTGCCACTGCCCAGACAAAGTGCTATACACCAAGGCTTTAAAGGCATGGGATCAATTTGCCAAAATGAAAAAACAGCACTGGCAAAAACCTCAAGGCATGGTCCTATAATCTAAACACAGTCCAAAACCACTATATTATATATACAAACCCGGGACCGTGCTGCTTTTATTACCACATGGCTTTGACTGCACATTTTGTTTGTAGGTAGATTGACATACCAGCTTTAGAAAAACAAAGTTGATTTATGGGGTACACTGGGTCCTGGCATTGATTGTGGTGGCTCACTGTCTGATTCCTATCTCAACAAATGTTATAATATGATTTTGCACTGACTGTACCCACACTAGATTGCATACTTATGCCTTTTGTTATGATATCCCTTTGTTTTACCTTTGTATGCATTTTCTCCTTTGTGCCTGCTACCCATGACCAAATCTTGAAATGAACCTTAAAGTGTTCTTTCAAGATCACCAGTTTCTAAATAATCAGATGAATTGTTGTGCTCTGTTTAAATGAATGAACTACACACTACTGTAATTTGTTTTGCTGTTATTAACGCATTTCTGAGCACAGTACAACTAATATGTGTGCATGGGGAGGCAGCACAGAGGAGCAAAAATGGTTCTGGTATAAAAGTGTTATATACCTAGTTACAGGTAACACTGGGGCCTGTCACATAGATTGGGAGGGGGCAGGGTTTATATACTGTGATAGGGTACACTTCAGCAGATGGGGTAGAAATGTGTATACTGGGTTAGAGTGGATGTCTTCAGATGTGGTTAGGGATGTTTTATACTGGGCAGTATTGGGTGTTTGTGCATAAGGGGACAGGGGTTTACATATAAAGGAGGTGGGGTTGAGGTCAATACTACCAAATGGGAGGACTCGGGGTTTGCATTCTGAGTTATAGTTGGTGAAGGAGATGTGTTTATTCAGTATCAGCAGATCAGAGGAGTATGGGAATGTATGTTTTTGGATGGGGATGGCATCTGTCTCTTGATCAGTCAGTCAATCCAAGAGCATCACATGCAAGGGAAACCTCTTCACCAGAGAAAAATGGGAGAAAAAGCAAAGCAAATTGGCAGAACAGAATCAGAATCACAGATCAACACACTCATGTTATCAAAATATATATATATTTTTGGGACTCACGTAGTGACTGTTTTCAAGTATTACCATTACTTTCCTATAGGTTCTGATTTAAATCAGAACTAATCAGAACTTATCAGGACTTTGGCATGGATCCTGATCCTGATTCTGATAATAAGAGTCAGGAGCTTTTTGGGTCCGCCCAGCCCTAATAGGATTTCCCAGTCCGCATTTGTTATATTGAAGTCTTCCATTAGTATACTCTACCCATTTGTGATTGCAGTCTTCATTCCTCCTCCAGTATTCTGTCCATATTTTATGTCTGGTTTGATGATGTGTACACCACCCTGCCCTAATGCCCCCTCTTGAGTTTGAGTAACTGTACCTATACTGAGTCCACCTTGAGTCCACCATGCTCTTCCTCTTTAGGGTGCTGTCTTCTGTGGCCTCAGTTGATGTTTTTATGTACAGATCCACCCCTTCCCTGCCCTGGATGCTGTCCCCTCAGAAAAGAGAGCACCCAAAATAACAACTGTAGATCCCAGCAGCCATATTGTCCTGCTATTGTTTCTGATATTGCCAACAAATCTAATTTTGTCTCTGCTGCTACCATCAGAAGCTCCCCAATTATATTTTCCAGGCAAGAAGTGTGACTGAGTTTCTGGTTCCCACCCTTGGAGTAACCCATCTCTGCTCACAGTGTGTCTTCCACCTTTCCCCCACCCTTTCCCACTGCAGTCTGTCCACCCATAGATGGATAATTTATTGTTCAGTAAATTGTCATTACACTTGCTGATCACCTTTTCAAACACTCTGGGTTCTCTGCAAAAAAAAAAAAATTCTGAAGCAAACATTCACAAAAAATGACTTTTCAGACACTGCAGTTTCATTTCACATGGCTTAAACAGTTCTTACATCCACTATTTTTTGAGGCATGGCCTGACCACCGAGAGGAATGGATGCCTGAACTGGTAGCTCCCCAACCCCTGATAAAATCTGTTGTAGTCCAGTGCAATAGCAGCTTGTACTTTGACTAGTTTACAACAATAATTGTTGGTTGACCATCCATGGCACTCCAGACATTACCTCATGAGTTTTAGCCCACCTGATAGGCTAGTGATGCACATTACTCTGGGATCAATTTCTTGTATATCCAGGTCCCAGAAACCCCTGTTCTCCAGTTCAAATCTGCATCTGATCAGGCTACAAACACACCAGGATCCCTGTTGTTCTACTCTAGGAAGGTAGGCCTCTTTATAATTAGCTAACTTGCTTATCTTGAATCACCTAGAGACTTTATACTATCTATGCTGCAGTTTTTGTAGTTTTTTTTTTATGGAGATTCCCCAAGGGAGGTGAATCCTCAGCAGGGTATTTGTTATTGCTATATATATAAATATATCAGTTTTTTGGTTCATGGGGATAATTATGCTATCTTAAGAAGAGTAAATCCTTCAGTACTGTGTTTTTTTTCCTGCAAACAATGTTTATATCACTGTTGTTCAGTATGGAGATATTTAGAGCTCCCTAAAGAAAAGTGAATCCTGCAGCACTACATTTTCCTGCAAACTGTTTATAGCTCTGTAGTTGCTTATTGTTGTTTAGGAAGTGAAAGCCAGCAAGGCTTTTATGTTTCACTGTACTTCCCTGGATTGCTTAAAGGACTTATTCCTGCTCAGCCTTCCTGGTCTAGTCGCACAGTATTGGTCATACTGGCTTACTGTAAGCAAAAATACATAGTCTGCAGATCTTTGTGGTTTGCTACACTGTGTTTTTCCGTTTATTTATGTGAGGGAAGAAAGTGTTGTCCCAAGGCCTACCTCATGGCTCTGGCATCCACCTGCTCCCTCCCTTGCAACAAGCGGATAGCATGACTCACACAAAGGCCTATCCTTGATTCTCCACTCGCTTGGGAGATCCTGAAACAAGTGGCTGATTAACTACCCAACAAAATTTTTTAAAAGGAAAATAACGGGAATTCCTCTCTTGCGAGCTCATGAAGCTTGCCTTTCTGCACAGGGGAGCAGTCTCCATGACAAGGCCCTGGCCTACTCCTGAGCTCCATGTGGCGCTCCTCCCCCTCCCTCTGGTGCATGGCCTCAGTGTTTCTTCTCGCTGTAACCTGCCTTCATGCTCGGAAAAGTGCTCCTGAGTCCTATACCAGCTCCCTCTCCATTCCACTGCTACCCCAAGTACTAGTCAAAATCCAAACTTCACAATGAACCATCATTCTAGTGGCCCCTTACTGGCCATGGAGAACCTGGTTTGCCATGGTGCTGGCTATGACAATGGACAGTCTCAGGTTACCCTACCAACCAGATATGCTGACCCAGGGACCAGTACTACACTCGGCCCCATGGACACTAAAGCTCACAGCATGGCTCCTGAGAGGAAGCGACTGATGAGAGCAGGGTATCATGAATCTGTCATCTCCACGATGCTGTAATCCAGATGATCCTTGACCACCTCTACCTATGATAGACAATGGTCGATGTTCGTGAAGTGGTGCCGAGAACAGGGTAAGGATCCTGAACTAGCAGACATGTCCACCATCCCCTTTTTCCTTCAACAAGGAGTAGGCAAGGGATTGGCCCACTTATCTCTCAGGGTACAGCTCTCAGCCATCGAGCAGCCATCAGTCCCATAGGGAACACAGTCCAGGGGCTCACCCGGATGCCTGGTGCTTCCTGAAAGCGGTGGAAGTACTGTGATCCAGAGTCAGACCATCCATTGCCCCCCAGGACCTCCCGTTGGTATTACATTCCCTCAGTACAACACCCTTCGAACCACTACATGAGGTAGACCTGTTCTGGGTTGGTCTGAAGACCTGCTTCCTCATCGCTATCTGTTCAGCTCGAAGGATCTGGTAACTAGGGGCGCTGTCATACAAAGAACCCTACACGGTGTTCACCCTCAGGGTACACCCTACACTTGGTACCAGACTTGCAACCGTGCTGCTCTCCACTTTCACAGGGAACAACCCATTGAGTTGCTTACCTTTACTGGAGACACTCAATCTGGCAATAAGCCTGTCCCACACCATCTAGATGTCGGGATCACCCTATCCATTTACATATCTAGAACTCTGCCCCTACGCAAGACAGAGAGATTGTTCATTGCTATAAGGGGACGAAGACAAGGCAGGGCAGCCTCTAAGACTATCATTGCTGGCTGGCTCAAGAGAACCATTCAGGAGGCTTACAAGGCTAAGCAGATGATGCCCCCAGAGGGTATCAAGGCCCATTCCATGAGAGCAGTAGCCACTTCTTGGGCAGAAAGGGCTAACGTGTCTTCAGAAGACATCTGCAAGGCGGCAACTTGGACTTCCATCCATACGTTTGCAAGACATTATAGACTGGAGCACCTGTACAGGCTACTGCCCACCTTTGCCACCCAGGTCCTCTCAGCCGCCAGTTCTTCCTCTCACTCCTAGACCACTCTGTCTCCCTCCCGTGGGTACAGTACTGCTTCTTATCTACCCATGAGGTAATGTCTGGATTGCCATGGATGGTCAACCAATCACAATGGGTGTTTACTCACCTGGTAAAGGTGATTTTGTTGGTTGACATCCATGGCTCTCCATGACCCGCCCGACAGAGTGCTCAGAAGTGACCAGGATTAGACTACATAGGAGAATTACCTTGATGTGAATTAAGCCTTATCCCTAAGGACATCCAGGATGTCAACTGTTGACCACTACAGGTTGAGTTTAGATGTACTAATAGGTAAATAAACCAGTGCCATCGGCCCACATGTACACATCGCCTCGGTCTGCATTATTGTATTGGATGGTTAGTGTTGTTTTCTAGTAGTGGCTGTGTTACTAACCTTGATTTCAGCTATGGAAGATTTGAACTGGAGAACAGGGTTTCTGGGACCTGGATATACAAGAAATTTGATCCTAGAGTCATGTGCATCACTAGCCTATCAGGTGGGCTAAAACCCATGACGTAATGTCTGGAGTGCCATGGATGTCAACTAACACAATCACCTTTACCAGGTGAGTAAACACCCATTACTATCTAAGTCTCAGCATTTACCCTCAGGCATTTATTTAGTCTGGTGGCTATTTTTCCAGAATGTATTTCTCTCACAACTGACAGACTGTCTCCTGCGAGAAGCCCACTGACAGGCCTCAGTGATGGCAACATCCACCAGTGAGCCCTCTTCTCATAATGATTAAAATATTGAAGATGGGGGAATCACATGATTCGCTTGATGGAGCAGCAGAATAAAGGATAAGCTCCACTATAAATGCATCACAAACGCTTCGAAATCTCAGCAATTTACTTTTCTTATTTTAAATCTCACTTTCCAGTCAGTTCCACAGTGGTTACAGTGCATTTCCACCTGAAAACAGTATCAGAGATGGACTTTGAAGGAAAGCAGGGAGAGTGGTTCACAACGCCACCTCTGGTGCCAGAAGGGCGGCAATGCCACAAGCCAGATGAGTCACCAGTGTCACCCGACCAGCAATCATCTGAAATGCTTTCATTGGAGTGCTTCATTTTGGAAATTGGCACCATTAAAGGTACCATCCTAGAGCTCTTGAGTGACATTAAAACAATACAACCTGCAGCTGAGGACTGAGCCGAGGTGATAACCCTGAGCAGAAAAGTGTCAAGAGAGCAGCTTGAAGATCAGGAGGGCCACAGCAGGAGAAATAATTTGGTGTTGATAGGGCTACCAGAGCATGCAAAGGGGCTGCATACATTGCAGTTCATCCAAAAACTGTGTCAGAAAGTGGCAGGTCCATTGCTACATGGGCCCCACTACATAACTGGGAGCTGCTCGTAGAGCTTTGCCACCCTTACTACCCACCGGAGAGTGTCCCCACCCAATAATTTCCTGCCTCCTTAATTATCCAAGCAAAGTCCACATTCAGTCACAAATGAGAGAGGCTAAAGAGATTCAGTGAGAAGGCAAAGAAGACTGTTTTAATTTCAGGACCTCAGCCCACAAGTGAGAATGAGGAAGTGGTGTACAGTGAAATATAGTCTAAGTTCTTTGCAACCCACATTAAATTCCAGATGTTATATCCAACTAAACTTGTTGTCACCACCACCAACTGTGAAAAAAAAAGGCACACTCAAAGTCCCTATACGTTTTAAAAGTGCATTTATTGGTGCAAGATTACATAGAAATGCTGGTCAACTGCCCCATGTACCACCATGGCTATGTTATTTCCTCAGGGTGTGGGGGTGCAGCTGAACAGAAACACAGTGATTAAATACCCCATTCAAAAAATGCTAAATGCATCTTATAGTGTTATAAATGTGCTAATGTTCCAATAAAATCTTCATATAAGAAACTCAGTAGTGGCAGTTAACCAGCACTTCCTATGTAATCTTTGCACCAACAAATACAGTTTTTAATGTATAGTGGATGTTGAGTGCAATTTTTTGTTTGTTTGTTTTTCCAGTTTGTGTGTGGACAGCAGCACTTTCGGGGTGGGGAGTGCTCTTCTTTATATGCCTATAGCACTTTGTCACCACCAGTGGAGGGCAAAAGCAGTACCTATCTGCAGAACAAGCAAAGGCAGAGCTACCAGAGCTCATTCCTAACCTGTTCCCAGAGGCACCCCTTGAGGTGTGGGTCCAGCTCTGTGAAAAGCTACAAAGGAGACCCAACAAGGAGTAAGAAGTACAGTGGAAAGGCAGTGCCAGATTTTGCTGAAAGCCTGAGTGACCTCGAGAAAACAAAGGAATTATAAATATGTTTGGGTTTACTAATGGAACTACTAAAACTGTCAGAAGTTTGCTGAGGTTGGGGAGAGTAGCATCAGTGCATCTAAAAAGGCAATCATCCTGGTGGTCTTCAACAAGCTGTCACAACACGGTGGGAGGGAGTGGGACTCCATGTGTGCCACTAGGGGTTGCTTTATAGCTGTGTCAGAACAACAGCTTAAACCCTCTAATTGTACATGGCATGGCCTGGCATTGAAAAACATGGCTAAAACTACCTGGAGATAATATAAGGCCCCACACCAGCATTAAAGACTTTCTCCTAAATATCATTTCGTAGCAAGACCATGAGGCATCGAAGGAAACAGAAACCCTGTGCTTACACAGACAGGCAGAGAGGTGCTCTTGTGCTCCAGAAAGAATCACTAAATGAAACTGGCAAATCACACCATGAACTGGTCTGTTTTGTGTAGTATGTTAATTATGCAGTTAGACCAGTTAATAGTTTGAAGGTAAAGTTAGCAACAGTTTTGATTTGAAGGCCACTGTTTTGATATCTGATTAGTGAATGCTTATACTAAAGTTTGCAAAACCTCAGTAGTGTCTGTTAAGGGTGGAGGTTCAGCATGCACAGCTGTTCATTTTGAAGACAGAAAGTTCCGAAGCTGGGGTGGAGGATGCTGAGGGTTAACAAAGACTGAGTCAGATGCTGTTAATTAACCCCAACAGTACAATAAATACCACATTTATCGAACTGGTATTACACCCAGGACAGCCATAATAGCACCAGATGGGCAGCTAGGTATCTCAGATGATATAGGCCCTTAAGACAGGCTTTCTTATTCTTTTGAATTGTGATTAGTGATTCAGAGTTCTTGAGTACTGGTGATTCAGTTCAGCAGCCTGCAGCCAGTCACTGATTAAATGGAAAGGACTTCAGTCGTTAGGACTGGGGAAGAGTTGGTGAGATATATGTTCACTGTTCTCTACATGTGCATGCTACTTGGTTTATATGCTATGTGTGGGAGGAAGAGAGGGCAGCACTCAGATACTATCAGGACTGTTTGTTGGAGTAAGTGTGCTGTGTGAGGAGCACGGGGCCAGGGCACATTTTCATTCATAGAAGATTGGGGTAAAGAGAGGTTGGTGCTAACTGGTTCTGTGAATGGTCCTAACTCAGACTCCATGTATTTCTTTACAAAAGCAGCCTATGAGCCTTATGAGATTTGCTCAGCTGCCAGGTTTGCTAGGCAGAAACTGGAACCTAATGTACCAAACTGGGTGGGACAGAACAGTGAGGCAATACGAAGGCCTAACACCAGTCAGAGGGCACTGAGGGAATTCATTAGATAATTTGGGACTGACAGGCCCCTGGAAGATACTACATACATTACAAGTGCTTACTCCTTCTATTCTAGACCTCGTGACACCTTTTTGCAAATAGATTTGTTTCTTATTTAGTCAAGAATCCATCCCAGGTCTAAATAAGTATGAGATGAGGGTGATGGTTTTGTCTGATCATGCTCCAATGTCCCTTACATTGGATCTCATCAGGGGAACGAAGGCAGGTAGGACATGGACATTCAACTTCCAGTTCCTTAAAAGGAAGGCATTTCCAGACAAAATCAAATAACATATAAAACATTCCATACAGGAGAACACAGGTCAGTAGGGACCTAGATTTCTATTGGGGGCTATCAAACATTGCTTGAGAGGAGAAACAATCAGGCTTGCTATGAACAGGAAACAGGAAAGGGAGAAGTTGACAACTGATTTGTTGAGGAACATTAGAGAAATAGAGAGAACCTTTAATCCACTTACCACTGAACAAACCTAGTACAGGCTGAATGATCTGTGAGTCCAATACACAGACATGCTCCAAGAGAAGGCTGAGCAAGTTATCTTTATGGCTATGGTAAATTTTACTGGTCAGGCAGAGGAGGCAGGATACCGGATGGCCTTGAGACTCAGGCAGCAGGAGACCAAATGGGTATTAACAGGAGTCAATACACAGGGGAGGGCTGAGTTGATCACCATCTCCAGGGAGATTGTAGAATTATTCAGAAAATATTATCATGCCCTGTACACAGAGGAGTTAGCAAAAAGTGACAGACACAGAACTGTAGCAATTATTAGAGTCTGCCCAGCTACCACAGCTAACAGAGTCACAACAGCATATGTTAGAGTGTACTATAACAGGGGATAAGATGAGGGTGGCCATCAAAAGTATGAGCCTAGATAAGGCCCCAGGCCAAGATGGATTTTCATCCAAATTTTATGAACACTTCACAGAGGATCTTACCCCACTGCTACCCAAGGTTTTTTATCAAATGTATGAAATGGGCCTGAAGGACAAGTCTCTTACAGAGGCTAGGATCTCTCTAATCCCAAAGGAAGGGAAAGATGATAAACAATGCAGTAGCGACAGGGAATATTTTTCATTAATGTAGATCTTAAAATATTGGCCATGGTTCTTGCAACCAGGTGAGTATTGAGTTTGGGACATGCTCATAAGCCCAGAGATGGTAGGGTTTATAGCAGGTAGGAACTCCGGTAACCACCTCTGAAAAATTCATCACCTAATTTCTGCATCCAGAGGATCAACCACCAGGCAGTATTGGTCTCCTTGCATGCAGAAAAAGCTTTTGACAGGGTGGCATGGAGATATCTTTTTTCATGATGTGCAGTTATAACATCCCCAGAGTTTTGTAAAGTGTGTTCAGGTCCTATATTAGGCACCTTCTGCCAGAGTGCACTGTAATGAGGTGTAGTCTGTGAGTACACAACTCACAAGAGGGATCAGAGAAGGCTGCCCCTTGTTACCCAAGTATTTTAATCTTAACCTGAAGCCTTTAGCACTCAAAATTAAACAAAACACACAAATCAAAGGGATTACAATAGGGACTCAGAAATTTAAACGATCCTCCTATGTGGACAACGTATTGCTGCATATGGTAGATCCAGAAGTGTCTATCCCAGAAGTATTGACAGAGGTAAGTCAGTTCAGCAAGTTCTTAGCCTACAAGCTGAAGGTAGGTAAGATAAGTATTTTTCCAATTAGCAGACAGGTCAGCAAACAAGACATACAGGGGGTGCTGAACTTAAGGCTTCAGTGGGAATCCAAACACCTCAAATATCTGGGACATAAGATCCCAAGCATATATACAACTTTGAAAACACCTAACTTGGATCCACTACTGAAAGTTATTCTTCAGGACCTGCACCATTGGTCCTCCCTCCCACTAACACTATGGGGAGGATCAACATTATTAAAATGAATGTATGTTACCCCAGTTGCTGTACCTGATGGGGATGCTTAATACTGACAATATCCTTGACCTGGTTTATGAGTCTACATGCCCTGATCACTGAATTCCTGTAGCAGTGTAAGGCAGTACAACATCCTATTCCAAACTGGCTGGCCATAAGAACCTGGGGGCTTGAATTACCAACTTTTTATTGTACTATTTTGCTCTTCACAAAGCAAATATCTAAGTAGGAGCGAGACTAGGGCAGCCAGCAGAGGGGGCTGTCACCACAGTGGCTCACAACAGAGGAAGAACTTAGCCAACAACAGCACTGCCAGTCACAAGCATGTTTGTATAACCCCCAGCTAAAATAAAAACTCTATGTACCACACCTGTATAATAGTCAGTCAAAACACACCAACAAATGTCTGTCAATGAAACTCAAGACTTATAAGGACATTACACAACCTCTTTGAGACCCCACTATAAAAATGGAAACAGATGTCTTGAGAGGAAGTTTTGGGAGAATAGATACAATGTCCATAGAAACATAAAACATAAAGCTGACAGCAGATAAGGACCACAAGGCCCATCCGGTCTGCCCATTTTTTCTACCTCATGAATGTGCCATCAGCCTTTGCTCTGTCAATGGCCTATCTATTCATACTCATTTGTATTGCTCCCTTATGCCTATCCCATGCCTGTTTGAAGCCCTGCACTGTATTCATATCCACCACTTCCTGAGGTAGGCCATTTCCATGCATCTACCACCCTTTTTGTGTCCATAGACAACTTCTTTCCAGGAGAGACGATTATCCCATTCCACTCCTTTCAACTACAGCACTGGGTAGAAAACTCGTGAACTTTAAATTTATGTAGACAACTCACTGCTTAACTGAACTTTAGGCTCTCACCATGGTACAAGGAAGGTGGGTTACACCTGATGTGTTCAGCTTTGAGGCTCAGTTACTGAATGCATAATCTAGATTGTATACAGCACCACAAGACATAGGTCCCCTCAGGTTAATGAGGAAGTGTCCATATTGGACTGAGGTGATGTCATTGGAACCATCTGAGCCTGAGTAAGAAAAATATGGCAGGACTATATATAAGTATATAAGGCAAGAAAAACTCTACATAAGAATTTGAAATATTACAGAAACTATATTATACTTCCAGTAATCTTTTCAAAATAGGTAAAAAGATGACACCTGCGCGAGATGTAGTAACACAGAAGGAACCCTATATCATCTCTTATGGCTATGTAAAAAAGTGTAGCCATTCAGGTCAGAAAACGGAGACAGGTTGGACTCCCTGTTGAATCTTTAAGAGGCTTTTGCACCAAAGGTCTGCATTCTGGCCATTTATTCTCTGATAGAGTGTTTGTTCCAAGGAAAAGCATACTGTCTTGATAGCTGCAATAGCAAAGTTGGAAATTTTACAACACTGGTTAGATGCTGAGGTGCCTTCTAGAGCAGAGTGGCACAAAAAATCTTATTTGCTTTAAATACAGATGGGAGACCTTACATGCATTACTACTAATAATATAACAGATAGTATATGGTATTCTCTTGCACAGGTGGATGATCTTTGGCAGTGGAAGATGTGTATGCTAAAGGTAAGTGTGGACAAAGTTATTTTTGCTATGCAGTAGTCGCATAACAACCCAGGACTATGAACTGCCTGTTAAGACTAAGCTAAATTTTGCTGAACCTGTCATTGCCTGGTGGGAGAGGGATGAGGGTCTTCTTAGTGTACTGGTATTGTATCAGTCCTATTCTGTAATTGCATTTTCCATGTCTGTACTGCACAAAGTTAATAAATGCTGAATTTAAACAAAAGAGCAGATGTTCACCCAGATCATAAAACAAATAAAGGCAATGACAAACACCACCTTGCAGACCTAAAAAGATGTCACAGAATTGGGAGTCTGGCCTGGTGCAGCTAAAAGAAAACCGCTCGAACTGAAGATACACAGGAAATGCTCACAGCCCAGCTAGGTGGGCAGGCCAGGCTGACTCAAATTTTGCTGGCCTGCATTGAGGATCTCGAGAACTACAGCCAATGCAAATCTCTCCAGTTCATCAGGTTCCCCAAGTGGGTAGATGACCTGGATCCAACATTGTTCCTGCAAAGAGTCATACCACTCTTACTAATAATCTCAGGGGAAAGACCAGTCAAGATCTAAAGGGCCTACCAAGCTAGATGTCTTCTCTGACCACCTGCTACCTCATATAGCAGGATTAGGGAGGACTTACCTGATATGGATACCACCCAGCACCCAAAAGTAGATGGTAAAACCCAGTCTGCATACCGGAGTGCACCAGGAGGACTTTTGGTGGGCCCCAATACATGGTACAAGGAGACACTGCAACAGAACTCACAGTTGCAAGGAGACTGAACCGCTACACCATCCTGCTCTAGAAGTCACAGCAAGGACAGCCCTTTATCTTCAGGATTGCCATATGCACTGGCTGTGCACCATTCTAAGAATAGATATGTAGTCTTAAGCCAGCGCTTACACAAGAACCAGTTACTGTAGCTACCCAGAACCTTCTAGAGCCCTAGCAGAGCTTGCTCACCCCTGCCAAGTCTTGGGTGGAGGTAGCTGCAGGAATGGCAGTACCACCAGCAACTCATGGTGACCCAAAGAACAAAAAGACTCAGTCCTGCAGTCTCCTGCATCTCAGATGAAAGCCACTTGAACAGGGGCCTTGAGTAACTTTAACTTTTTTCTTTCCTCTTTATTTCCTTTACATGGGTAGAGTAAGAAGGGCCAGGTGTAACTTTCAGTGCTGTATGACTTTAAGCAGGGGAGGCAAAATAACGTCACTTGCTTGAACACTGACTCAATGGTTGTTAGACTTACATGATTTCTCTCTGAGTCTCTGCTACCCCCAACTGCAACTGTTCTCCTAAGCTGGCCTGGATTTTCCTGCCCACTCTGCAGCTACCTCATGAACATTCAAGAGGGTTATATTTCTCCACATGAACTACATGACAGGGAGCACCCTTGTCTGTTTCTACATTCACAACCCTCCAGGGCCTGGTTCTTCAAAACATGGATCTTTTAGGTCCCTCATATACTTCACTTGCACTGCTAGGACTATTGAACTTTCAACTGGTAACCAAAAATACTTTCTGTGGTCAGAGATTCTGAGAAGTGCTCTTTACCTAGCAGCTGTATGCAATGACAAAAGATTGCATAAGTTGTTTACCTTCTCAGGAGCCATGCAAGGTGCCTCACTGTTTTCATCCTTCTGCCTGACATATTTATTAGGGTATGTCTGCTGATATGTTTGTCCAATATTATCAAATGGGAACAAAAATCCTCTAATCTTCATTGGCTAAAACCAGTCACCTGACTATGCATTTAGCTCCCTGAACTGGTGGCCTTGATGGGAGAGGGATGTCTGGATATCACAGCAGTCACATAAATATGGTACACAGAGAACAATGACTGGGATGTTAATGTAACCCCTAGATGGCGCTATCCCAGGGGCTACTACCCCTGCCTGATTTGCCACTAACAGGTTGAGGGGCCTGGATCCAATGGCGGGTGCCTCCACCCAGAGGTCAGGGTTTGCAATAGTTAAACTAACTTGGTCACAGCCCTCTGGGACACTGCAACCCCCCTTTCTTCCCACTAGTGGCCCACACAATATATCAGAATTACCTTCACAGTATACACTTACCCCCAGGTCTAGTTCCGCACTGGGACCTCCTGTGAAATGAGATACAGTGCAACAGTCACAGTACAGTACTTTAACATAGACAAATACCTCAGGCAGTATAACTTTGCTGAAACAAGCAGCTCTGATTTATTTAGGGGGATATAACAAGGACAGGGGAAATCAAGGTTAATTAGCTTATCACTCTAATAATCTATTTCCATGGCTCTGTGCACAGGCCTTATCCCTATCAGTTACTGTCCCTGGGCACCCAAGCCCTAGTGGCTAGTCCAAACCATGGCAGCTGGTAGGGCCCTTCACACAGAGAAAAGGAGAATTAAACAGTCAGCAGTACAGTAATTCCATTTGGATTTAATGTGGCAATTCAACAGGGAGTGACCCTGAATTAGTACTCACGACCTCCAAATAAGATAGGGTCCTTCAATGTCAGCAGGGCTCACTTGAGGTACACAAACCTCTTCACACATCCATATAAAGAAAGCACTAACCAGGCAGGCTGCATCTGTATCCCATCGCAATTACTGCACAATACCGGGAGAACACACAGCAGATCTCAGTTCCTGACAGACCGAGTGCAATTTTCAGCAATTCTTCAGTCTTCTACAGGTGAGCCTGGTTTCTACTCTTCAGAGATCCTTTGATTCTTTTCACAGGACGGATTCAGTCCTAACAAGCTGCAGACCGGAACTCTGGGCCTTACACACACTTTTTGACTAAAAACTGCACACTGAAAAGCACAGGGCTCCTTCCTTCTTCACTGCCAAAGCTCAACTCCAACTCCAACCGACAAAACCGGGCATTTCCTTTGAGTTCCTCCCCAGTTCTTGACTGGATTGGCTGTCACTCACAATAGACTGCTGCTGTTGGTCCAAAAGGCACTGAAGTCTAAACTACATCTCCCAGAGTCACTGCCCATACCATCCTCTTGTGGCTGGCTCAGATTATGAGTCCAAGTTCTGATTCGTCCAAGGCACCATTTTAGAGCTAGTCATCTAATAACTGATTGGTCCAGTTCAGCAGTTCAAACTAGAATGGGAACTAGTAGACACAGTTTCTGACTGCAAAGAAAGCAGGTTAGACAAACTGTAATTTCATTATTACTCTAAATAATTTCTGGTAAACAGTTACATCTTTCAGATGGGTTCCCTTTGCACTCTAGTGACTGCAAAATTAAGTGAATTGGCAGCAGCTCGGTGGTACTCAGAGAAGCACACAGTCCCCCATACAAACTAATTATGTCTGCAAGCAGACAGCTCTTAAAGAGACAGTACCAGAGGCTCTAAAAACACTCACTGATAAATGGCTTAAATACCAAACACCATTTCAAGCTTGGAGCATTCAAGCAAGCTCCAAAGTCTTTTGAGAACCCCCATTTGCAGGGGTTACACCTTCCTGGCCTGGGAAAGCTGGCGTCGCGTACAAGAAATCTCCATAAGTTTCAACTGCAACCATATACATTTGCATTAGGCTCGTATATGTAATCATCAATCAATATATCATTTTACCAAGAACACATTTCTGAAACATTGCAGTACGTCCACTTTACACAGTATTACTACACATTGTACCATAACTCAGTTATTACCTCTGTACATGAAACCTGAAGAGAGGGGCCCTTCCCTATCAGTTACCTTGGGGCTGGATGGGGCAAGGCACCATACTTAGAGGCAACACAAGTAACTTGGAGTTAGCACTGATGCTCAGTTTGGGCAATGAGCTCGGGACACATACACTCCTTTATGGACAACATTGAGAGGCAAGTCCACAGGCCTCCAAGTGAATCATAACTGAGGTGCACCACAGGCTTTACAGCTCGACCAGTCTTTCTGGGGGAACTGTTATAGTCTCTGCACTCTGAGCCTCATTTTCAGCATTGTCCTCACTTGTCAGGAGTCTCCATGGGGGAGAGAGGCTAGAACTTGGGGCACTTTCAGCTCCAGGAGTTACAGTTTCTGAGTCCACAACATTTGGCTCGCATGGAAGCTTTCGGACACTGGCAGTGGACTGTCAGGGCATCTAAATACTCTTCTTGTTCGTGTATCACCAGTCTGCCCTAATCTATCATTTTCCTCCCTGAAAGCTCAAACAGTTCAACCATGCACAATGATTCCATTTCATCTGATCTGATGCTTTGCACTTCACTTTCTGGGAGCATTGGCTCCAGGGATGAAGCTGAGGAGCAGACAGTCCAGAAGGCCCAGCTTTGTCTCCAGTATTGACTAGGGATTGCCCCAAACAATTGACTCAGTTCGTAAGAAGGATAGTATTCAAAGTCACTCTCACTTTCTTTCTGATATGGACTGACAGTCCATGCTCAACTGGGACTTGTGGAGGGGAACACTTTAACTTTGCTTCTGTAGGTGCAGACTTTCTTGATCTTTTCTTAGCAGCAGCTCTAGTCACTGGTCCAGAGGGGCATCTTCTGGGGCTCAGACTCAATCAGGATTTGTCCAATGGGCAGTAAATGATTTCTATGCATTGTTTTACATCTTTTGAATTATTCTCAGGCCTTACTTTGTACACTGGCAGATCATCTAGTTTGCCCACTACAATGTGAGGGAGATGGTGCCATCTGTCAGCAATCTGTGCGTGCCATACAGTCCCAGATTTCTTAGCAATACCGATCTCCCTCCTGGAGTTCCTGTGCTTTCACCTTTTTATCATACCTTTCTTTGTTGGCCTGATTTCTTTTTGGCAGCCATGGTTTGACCAGTTGGTACGCATGAGTTAGCTGGGCCTTTAACTTGCATATACTGTAAATAGGTTGTCAGCTTGAACCCCATCAGGGAGACCAAAACACACATCTACTGGTAGTCGAGCTTCTCTTCCAAACATCAGGCGGTGAGGGAGAATCCAGTGGCATCACTTTTGGTGCAGTTATAAGCATGTACCAGGCTGCTAATTTGTTGGCTCCATCTAGGCTTGTCCTTGGGTGCAGGGTGCCCAGCATATCTAGCAAAGTGCGGTTGAAACGCTCAGGCTGTGGGTCCCCTGGGGTGGTAAGAGTGGTTCTGGACTTTCGCACTCCCACAGAGAAAGCATCTCTTGATCAGACGACTCTCAAAGTCTCTCCCTTGATCAGAATGGATTCTTTGTGGAGCCCATAGTGAACAAAAGTTTTCACAAGTACTTTGGCCACAGTGGATGCTTTCTCGTCTTTGTGGGGAAAGCTTGGGCATATCTCGTAGAAATGGTCAGTGACCACCAGCACATTACTGATATTTCTTTGATCTGACTCCAAACTCAGAAAATCAATACAGAACAGCTCCATGGGTCCACTGGTGGTGATGTTAACAACAGAGCCTCTGGGGCAAAGCTCTCTGTAAGCAGCCATCATAAAGTCAATGTTGCCCACATCAGCCCCCATCTTAGGCCAATAGAATCTGGATCTCACCAAGTCAAGTGTTCTGTCTATACCAAGGTGCCCCAAGTGGTTTGTGCAAGGACCTCAGTACTGAGTCTCAAAAGCAGTGGGCAGCACTAGTTGTTGTTTGTCTACTTGTCCCCCTGTCTACTGTTTCTCTGCTAACAGTTTATTGATCAGTTTCAACTCAGGACCTTCTTTGTATAACAGTGCAGTTCTCAAATCAGTGGGCGTAATTTGGACACATCTTTTCCTGCCATAGAGGCTTCTAAAGCTGCTTTGATCATGGGATCGCGGGATTGGGCCCGCGAATACTGTCATTGTCAGCTGAGGCAGTGCACCATGTCTATGCAGAAAAGTGGCAATAAGCAGCAGGTATGCAATTCTCAGAGCTCCCAAGCAATCCACCATGCAGTCCATCGTCCGTGGACATTTGTTCCTCCCTGTCAAACTTCGGCAGAGTGCCGAATGTCAGGTTCTGCTAACGGACCCAATCATTCTGGGAACAGGCCTCGGAGAGAGCATCAACATCTATGGTTCAGACCTGCTCCTGGGTATTCGAGAGCATAGTCATATGTAGATAATGCAGAAAGCCACCCATGGCCAGTGGCATCCAACTTAGCTGAGGTCTGCACATAGGTCAAAGGATTATTGTCAGTTTTTACTAGTATTTAGCCCATACAAGTACTCATGGAATTGGTCAACAATAGCCCACTTCAAAGCTAGGAACTCTAACTTATGTACAGGATAGTTCTTTTCGGATGGGTCAGGCTTCTACTGGCAAAGGCCACTGGTCTCAGGCCATTCTCGTGCTCTTGGTACAACACAGCCCCAACCCTTGCAAGCTAGCATCAGTGTGCAGGACGTAAGGTTTTCTTGGATCAGCATAGGCCAGCACTGGAGCATGGGTGAGTTGATATATGATCTCATGAAAAGCAGTCTCACAATCAGGAGTCCAGCGGGCCCAAATACTTCACTCGGATGAAATACACTCTTTCAGTCTTGAGGACGCTGACTTTTGGTATTTTTGTGGGTTGGGGATACCCTTGAGTAAGGTTAAGTAAAGGCGGATCACTCTTGAATAGTCCTTGATGAGCGCCGATAATAACCACAGAATCCCAGGAATCTTTGCAGTTCTTTTAGATTTTTGGGCTGTGGCCAGGTGGTCAAGGCCTCAACTTTACTTGGGTCGGTCTTCTATTCCTCGGTGGATACTATGTCCCACATACTTTTACTGATGTTTGAAAGAATTGACACTTATCAATGGACAGTTTAAAGACAAGTCCTCAGTCGGTCCAATACCTTAAATAATCTGCTCTCATGTTCCTCCAGTGAGCTGCCAAACACAATAACATCATCTAGGTATACCAGGCACTCTAGTAAGTTCATGTCCCCACTGCACGCTCCATCAATCGTTGAAAAGTGGCTGGGGCACCTGAACTCCTTGAGGCATCCTCATGAATTCATAGAAGCCAAGCGGACAGATAAGGCCGTCTTCACGGTCCTCTGGGGCCATCAGGATCTGGTAGTACCCACTGCGGAGATCCAGCACAGAAGAACCACTTGTCCCGTTGAGCAGTCCAAAGCATCCTGAATGCGGGCATTGTGTACTGATCAGGGATAGATCCGCCGGTTTAAGGTGCGATAATCCACCACACATCCTTACTGTTCCATTCTTTTTCCTCACTACCACAATGGGGAAGCATAAGGGCTTCTGGATTCTTGTATACCAGCAGCTAACATCTCTTGCAGATGCCGTCTCACATCATCTATGTCAGCAGGTGCCAGGCGTCGAGACCTCTCACAGAAATGGTCTTTCGTCATGCAGCCGGATATTGTGCTCAGCTCCTTACCCATCCTACATCCCATTCTTTAAAGAAAAACACCTGGTCTCTCTGGGCAAGCTTCTCACTGATCATACTTTCCATTCAGCTGGCAGCGGGAGTCGCGAAATCAAACAAGTCCAGGCGTTACTCCTGTTCTTCCTTGAACTCTTGCTGCTGGGTAGCACTGCAGTGTCTGCACAATGCACATTAGCCAGGATGCAACCTCTGTTTACTCAGAATGTCTCTTTCAGACACATTATGAACTTGGACCATTACCCTTCTGGCATAGCATGGGCTCTAGCGGGCAAAATACAAGGCTTGACAAGCAGTCCTCTGGCAATTTTCCATCGCCTGGTGCATCCAACATTAATATTTTATTCTTAACATCCTTTCTGATACGGACCTCTCCCTGTAAGGTACACTGGGCATTTGCGCCAGGATCAGAGACTCAGGATCCTTCTTCCATACAATCCGACCGGTTCCTCTGGTTCTGTTTTTCAGCATCTCTCTGTGCCTCATAGGCCTTCTTAATTAAAGCCGGAACTCTTAAAGCTCTACTAGTCTTTGACCCCTGTTTTCATAACACAACTGTAGCCAGCCTTCGAACATATGAGCATTTGTTCCAATCAACAAAGGGACACCATCATACAGTCCAGTGGGGGGACACACTAGGCTAGGTCTCTACTTGTTCAGCCACTCCAGCCACGGAGGTGGGGAAAGACAGCTCAAATTTGGATATACCGGAATAGGGTAGGCCTTCTACTTAACCCCCATACATGCAGTCCTTCTAATGGTTGTAAAGGTACGTCTGACAAATGCTTCTGATACCAATCCTGGAACATAATTGTCATTGGGAGCCACTGTCTAATACAGCTCTTGTAGACACTCCATTCACCTTTACAGTGGTCTCCATGGAGGGACCCACTATTCTGGACCAGTCTGGAGAGGCGGTAGTGGGGGCCTGGGCAACTGACTTTGCCACAAAAGGACGTGAATTAGCATTTTGGTGCCTCACTGGGATCTGTCGTGCACCTCTTAACCACTGATTTCTTTCTGAAGCTCTCCTTGTAGCCTATATGCAACTTTTGTCAGTGTCTTTGGGGACTCCATTCCTTTTCATGTGCCCATCTTCCCACAATTATAGCAAAACATACTTTCTGGAGTTTGAGCTGGCCGAGGCGCCACACTGGGAGCCAGGGCGGGGTATTACTAACTGGAAACCTGGGTGCCATCTCTGTTCAGTGTGTGATAAGCATTTGAGACATCTGTCAGTTCTCCACTTCCATGGTCAGGAATTGAGTTTGGAGCTGTTATCAGCAGGAGATACATGGGTGGGAAATCCCACCCCATAGCAGATGCAGTCGGATATAGGTCAGGCCCGTGTCAGTATGGTTGGCCTTCACAAAGGACTGTTTTTGAATTCCGGATCTCTCTCAACAGTTCGCCCCCATTGTGGCATATCTTTTCCTTGTCAGAGCACTCATTGACTGTCAACCTCTGCCCTTGAACTTCACTTGATGGGTCACCCTCAGTCACTCGGTCGTAGCCACAGCTGTTGGTGCAGGTACCTCCCGAGGTCGCCTTTTCTCAACTCCTCGAATTTCTCTCATTAACTCATCATGGAGGGTGGGGATTCCAGTCGATTTGCCAGGCGTAACTGAAGCAACAGCAGTTCTGAGAAGGGGCAGACTTAAGGATTCTGTCCAGTCTGGTTCGGTCCAGTTCAATCGCCACAAACTACCCTTCTGAGGCATTCTTGCAACAATTTTTCCAGCCGAGACATACACAGACAACAACTCCCTTGGTACTGTTGTGCATTTCTTACTCTCCACCATAGGTCCTCATCAGAATCTGGGCTCCTACACATTCTCCAAGGCCTCAAGATAGGCCTGTGCAGTCGCTTCAGGGTTACTGGCCCGCTTAGCACGGATGGTAGCCAGGCAGGACCTCTGAGGCTCTCACTAACCCTCTTTCGCTTTCGCCTTCCGAGCATTGCCATTCTAGCACTTGGGGCAACATAGTCTATCCAGGTCTCCCAGTCATCCTCCCTTGGGGAGTGGGGAGGTGCCAGAAGATCCTCAACCTCGGTAAGAGTGTGACTAATGGCAGGTGCAGAAATAGGAGTCTGCATTGGTTCAGCCACCATTCACGGGCACTGGAGCAGGAGAGGGTGTTGGGGAGGAACACCCCAAGTGGCAAGAATAGTTTCTTCAAGTCCTCCACAGTTTTCCTCTCCCAGCAACCATTCAGCAAATTTCTCCTCAAAGTTTCAGATAGTGGTGGGGCTGATTTCCCCGGTCTTTACTGTCCTTAGTTATCACTCTCCAAGCAGTGAGGGCTCCTCTGGGGTAATGGTCTGTGGCACTTTGGAGCTATCTATGGGATCCTTAAACTCTACTGGGCCAGGAAAGTGTGGGTGAGCAGATTAGCATGCCGACCCACCACCACAGGGTTTTGTAAACCTTCCACCTTGGAAAGTACTCCCTGCACAGTGTCCGTATTGATACCAGGGGATGTCCAGGATAAGCATAGCATTTTGGGAAGTCGATCTCCTCCCAGTACACCACTCCACCAGCGGTGCACAGCCACTTCTATCGGGGTACCCATTTTTCTTAACAGTGGTTCGTAAATATGGCCACTAGGGACACACAATCCCAGCGGTGAGCCTCAAGATGTAACCCCTAGATGGCTATCCCGAGGCTACTACCCTGCCTGTTTGCCACTAACAGGTTGAGGGCCTGGATCCATATGTGGGTGCCTCCACCCAGAGGTCAGGGTTTGCAATAGTTAAACTAACTTGGTCACAGCCCTCTGGGACACTGCAACCCCTTTCTTCCCACTAGTGGCCCACACAATATATCAGAATTACCTTCACAGTATACACTTACCCCCAGGTCTAGTTCCCGGCACTGGGACCTCCTGTGAAATGAGATACAGTGCAACAGTCACAGTACAGTACTTAACATAGACAAATACCTCAGAGCAGTATAACTTTGCTGAAACAAGCAGCTCTGATTTATTTGGGGGATATAACAAGGACAGGGGAAATCAGGTTAATTAGCTTATCACTCTAATAATCTATCTATGGCTCTGTGCACAGGCCTATCCCTATCAGTTACTGTCCCTGGGTACCCAAGCCCTAGTGGCTAGTCCAAACCATGGCAGCTGGTAGGGGCCCTTTCACACAGAGAAAAGGAGAATTAAACAGTCAGCAGTACAGTAATTCCATTTGATGTATGTGGCATTCAACAGGGAGTGACCCTGAATTAGTACTCACGACCTCCAAATAAGATAGGGTCCTTCAATGTCAGCAGGGCTCACTTGAGGTACACAAACCTCTTCACACATCCATATAAAAGAAAGCACTATACCAGGCAGGCTGCATCTGTATCCCATCGCAATTACTGCACAATACCGGGAGAACACACAGCAGATTCAGTTCCTGACAGACCGAGTGCAATTTTCAGCAATTCTTCAGTCTTCTACAGGGTGAGCCTGGTTTCTACTCTTCAGAGATCCCTTGATTTCTTTTCACAGGACGGATTCAGTCCTAACAAGCTGCAGACCGAACTCTGGCCTTACACACGTTTTGACTAAAACTGCACACTGAAAAAGCACAGGGCTCCTTCCTTCTTCACTGCCAAAGCTCAACTCCAACTCCAACCGACAAAACCGGCATTTCCTTTGAGTTCCTCCCAGTTCTTGACTGGATTGGCTGTCACTCACAATAGACTGCTGCTGTTGGTCCAAAAAGGCACTGAAGTCTAAACTACATCTCCCAGAGTCACTGCCCATACCATCCTCTTGTGGCTGGCTCAGATTATGAGTCCAAGTTCCAGTTCGTCCAAGGCACCATTTTAGAGCTAGCTTACCCCACACTGATTGGTCCAGTTCAGCAGTTCAAAACTAGAATGGGAACTAGCAGACACAGTTCTGACTGCAAAGAAAGCAGGTTAGACAAACTGTAATTTCATTATTACTCTAAATAATTTCTGGTAAACAGTTACATCTTTCAGATAGGTTCCTTGCACTCCTAGTGACTGCAAAAATTAAGTGAATTGGCAGCAGCTCGAGTGGTACTCAGAGAAGCACACAGTCCCCCCCATACAACTAATTATGTCTGCAAGCAGACAGCTCTTAAAGAGACAGTACCAGAGGCTCTAAAACACTCACTGATAAATGGCTTAAATGCCAAACACCATTCAGGCTTGGAGCATTCAAGCAAGCTCCTGAAGTCTTTTGAGAACCCCCATTTGCAGGGGGGTTACATTAACATACCAGGGTACATAACCTACATGAGAGACAGGGAGGAGAGAAGAGGGGGAGGAGTAGCTCTCTATGTAAAGGAAGGGATAAAAGCAACTGAACAAAAGAGTAAACAGGGAGGAGAGGAGGCACTGTGGGTCACCTTAGAGACTGGAAATGGCACCAAATCTGCACAGGGGTTGTATACAGACCCCCATGTCAGGTAGAAGGAATGGACAAGGATATGATAGAAGGCATTCTTAGGATGGCAGAGAAAGGGGAGATACTGTTGATGGGAGATCTGAATATGCCAGATGTTAACTGGAGCACATTTGCTGCAGCCACATCTAAGAGCAGGGCCATTCTCGATGCCCTACAGGTGGCATGCCTCAGACAGCTAGTTTTGGAACCCACTCATGAGGGAGCAATCTTAGACCTCGTACTCTCAAATGGGAACAGTGAGAGGATCTCAGATCTACAAGTGGGCTGCCATCTGGGAACAAATGACCATCATACAGTGTGGTTCACAATAAACTCAGCTACAGAGTCAAGCACATGTGGAGGGTACTGGACTTCAGGAGGGCTGACTTTGGCAAGATGGGAGAGTGCCTTAGAAAAGCACTAGCAAACAGGCTAGAAGGAGGGGTGGAGCAACAATGGGGAAACATCAAAACTGCCATCACAGAGGCAACAAACCTTTGTGTGAAGCAAATAAACAAATCAAAATGAAAGAAAAAGCCAATATGGTTCTCAAAAGAGGTGGCGGGGAAAGTCAGGGAGAAAAAGACAGCATTCAGGAAGTATAAGAAAACACAGAAGGAGCAGGACAGACAGCTGTATCAGTTAAGGCAAAAAGAAGCAGAGAGGGAAGTCAGAATAGCAAAGGCCCAAACTGAGGAAAAGATAGCCAACTCAGTTAAGAAGGGTGATAAAACCTTTATAGGTACATCAGGAGAGTAGAAAGAAGGAGGGATAGTGAGGCTGAATAGAATGGATGGTGGGTGGGCAGAGAGGGACAGTGAAAAAGCAGGGATACTGAATGAATATTTCTGCTCAGTATTCACAAAAGAGGAGGAGGGGGAGGTACCTAATCCAATTAACAGAAGCACTCTTGATAGGGGGGTCGATCCCAGTCCTTTCACAGAAGAAAAGGTTCAGAAAGAACTCCTGAAACTGAAGGTGGACAAAGCAATGGGCCTGATGGAATTCACCCCAGAATTCTAAAAGAATTAAGGGGAGAACTAGTGAAACCACTGACTACCCTTTTTAACAAATCATGGGAGGACAGTGTGGTACCCGAGGACTGGAGGAAGGCGGATGTGATTCCCCTTCACAAAAGTGGGACCAAGACAGAGGCAGGAAACTACAGACCTGTCAGTTTGACCTCTGTGGTAGGGAAAGTGATGGAATCACTTCTGAAGGAAAGAATTGTTGAGTATCTAGAGGCCAGTGGGGCACAGGACCCAAGGCAGCATGGGTTCAAAGCAGGAAGGTCATGTCAGACAAATCTAATTGATTTCTTTGACTGGGTGATCAAAGTAGTAGACCAGGGAGGGGCTGTGGACATGGCCTACCTAGACTTTAGCAAGGCATTTGTCACAGTCCCACACAAAAGATTAACTGTCAAATTAATCAGCCTGGAAGTGTGTCCCAGGGTGGTAGCCTGGGTAAAACACTGGCTGTACATCAGGACACAGAAGTTAATTGTAAATGGAGTCCACACTGAAGAAAGAGGGGTTACTGGTGGGGTACGCAGGGTTCAGTACTGGGTCCAGTCCTTTTTAATGTCTTTATAAGTGACATTGCAGAGGGACTGGAAGGAAAACTATGCCTTTTGCAGATGACACAAAGATCTGCAACAGGGTTGATACACAAGGTGGCATGGAAAGGATGAGAAGGGACTTGGCAAGGTTGGAGGAATGGTCAGAAGTATGGCAGCTTGGATTCAATGCAAAGAAGTACAAAATAGTGCACATGGGAAACAAAAACCCAGGGGAAGATTACACAATGGGAGAGGGGTAGTAACAACAACAAAAATGGAAAGGGACCTGGGGTAATCATATCAGATGACATAAGGTTAGCAAGCAATGTGAGAAGGCAGTAGGGAGGGCTGGGGGTATACTGGGATGTATAGGGAGAGGTATCAGTAGCAGAAAACAGGAAGTTGTTATCCCTCTGTACAGACAGTTCGTGAGACCCCATCTGGAGTACTGCATCTAGTTCTGGAGACCCCATCTCCGCAAGGACATAGACAGGATAGAGGCAGTCCAGAGGAGGGCAACTAAAATGGTGCAGGGTCTGCAAGAGAAGCCATACAAGGAGAGACTAAAGAAGCTTAATATGTATACCCTTGAGGAAAGGAGGGAGAGGGGGGACATGATAGAAACTTTTAAGTACCTCAGTGGAATCAACAAAGTGCAAGAGGGTAGCATCTTTCAGAAAAAGATATGTGCAAGAACAAGCGGACACAATTTAAAGATATGGAGGGCGTTTCATGGGCAATGTGAGGAAGTATTTTTTCACAGAGAGGGTGGTGGATGCATGGAACAGACTTTCTGAGGAGGTTGTGTGGCCTAAAACTGTGGGAGAATTCAAGAACACATGGGACAGACATAAGGCAATTCTTGTGGGGGTAAGAAGAAATAGGCTGTTGGTTAACTAGGATCTGCAGCATATCCTGTAGGTAGGGAAATGGGCAGACTAGGTGGGCCAAGTGGTCTTTATCTGCTGTCAAAGTCTATATGTCTATGTTTATGCAGCACAGTGCATGGTCATCCTAGTATTTAGCCTAATCACTAAGCACTATGCAACTACAGAATGTTAAAAAACTGTTTGGCAGCCATATGTTATACTCAATAAATGAACCCAAAACTACAGTACAGAGTCACTACCTATATTTTCCCTGTATGCTGATGCAACAGCGACATTTCAACAGCAAAGTATATTACAGCGCCGAGTCGATGTTGCCGCTGTAATGTACCTGCGGGACCCTGGCACTGCTTCTCCGGGTTTTGCACCCCCTCCCCGAATCAACAAAAAACCAGACATTTTACTTGACGGATTCATGCCAACCACAACTGCGGTCAACATAAAGCCATCGTTGTAATGCCGATCGACAAAATATTTGTTGAACAGGCATCATAGATCCTATTTTCACTAACAGACTTAACCACATGAACAAACACATGACCCTACAATGAAACACCAGAACATTTTTCTTTTGATTACTTATTTTTTCTATAGCTGACCTCAGCCTCCATCCTGTCTCTCTGCTTGGCAGTACAGTCTCTTAGCCTCTCCCTTGAAATAGTTTTTTAAGCTGAAGTTTAGACTGGCAAGCCACACATTCATTTGTAAATTCGGTCTTGAAAAAAGAGCTTAAAGTACTATATCCATTTTCGCCATCCGATCCCCTTTTAGCAGGTGCAGCATACTGTACTAGCCTGGTGACACACAGACACACACACACACAGCAGTAGTATGTTTATGAATCATGCTGCCATAGATGGTAGCATGCCTCCAGCAGCATCACCGCACAATTCTAGTGGGTGGTTCTCAGGCATAGCTAACAATATCAATCAGGTTTGAAATTTTATGAGGGGGCTGAGGGGCAGGGGAACATTTGTTAGATGTTTCAATTTGCAGCCACAATTGTGTGGGCTGACAGGGGGACACTCACCTAACTTAGGACTCTTGTAAATAAGCAAGTGAGTGGATGTGCTCTTCATATGGTGCGGTTTGAAATTTTGCAAGCCAGTGGGATGGCAGAGGGAAGCATCTGGCAGATGCTTCAATTTGAAGCCAAAATTTTATGAGTAGATGTGGGGTGGGTCACTTCCAGGAACTTGAGGCCCTTGTCCTGTGGTCTCATGCCTCACTAAGTCCTTGCATGTGCAGTTATCTCAGCACAATGCACACCCCATCATGTGCTACTGCTGGCATGGTATAAAAGATTCTAATTGCACATTCTGTCACTTTGGGTTGTTTCTAAAATCAGCTCCCTCTCCTCTCTAGCATATAGAGACCACATAGGTTTATGAGGTCTGACTACACAAATGCCCCTCTTCCAGATTAAGTCCTGTCCCTTCCCCCATTTTACCAGTTATGCAAGTGTCCCTCCCTCCTATGAAACAACAATGCTAATGGCCCTGACCTCTTTGCTATTCACATACCTCCCCCACTGTCATTTATATTTCTTTAATGGCACCTCTCCTCCCTTCCTCCCTGGAGCTGGTTTTAAACTGAACAGCCAGGGATATGAGGGGTGGATGTTCATTAACTTTCAAAACAGGGTACAGCCCTTATTGCTCAGCATGCCATTCTGATCAAGATACACACACAGGATTCACTCACTGTCATCAAATAAGATGAGATTGTAAGACTGAACAAAGAGTCTCTTCCACTTTTGTTAGATTGAGCTATGACTGAGTTTTAGCAGGGGTATGGGAGCCCTGGTGCCCCATAGCGCTGGTGTCATTCCCATGAGTCCCCCTCCTTAGCAGCAACCTCAGCATTTGGCAGCTGAAGACTTTGCACCAGGAGTGTGGTTTGTGTGGACTGGATAGAGATCATGACTGGACCAGTACGATACCAGGAAGGCCACACATCTCAACCTGTCCCCACCTCCTGGACAATCCCCACAGGAAAAGGTCTTACAGTGTCAGTGGCTCAACAGATTGCACACACACCTCTGAAGCCAGAAGATCAGAAGGCTGTGGGTTCTATCCCCACACTAGGCACTTGGGTTAAATCCCAATACTGACACTGTAGTGCAGCATGAGGGGGGTGCTGCACTCCTGAGGTGCCATCTTTCAGATGAGACATTAAACTGAGGTCCCATCTACCTGTTCTGGTGGTTGTTCAGGTGGACGTTAAAGATCCCATGGTACTTCTTGAAAAGAGTAGGGGAAAGTTTATTGAAATCAAAAATCAATGAAGATCACAACATTCAGAAACAATAACGTGACATTATACAGAAATAAAGGAACTGTGATAAGTCCACTATAAAACATTGATGTCTATACAATATATCAGGTAATAACAAAATCAGAATCAGTAATCCATGGCAAACCTTTCCACTATTCTAAGAGCTCGTGTCTAATTTTCTGTTGATATTCAGAACCATAAATAATCTGCATGTCCTTTACAATTTTCCCTACTAATCCAGGGTAAGAACTATTTTTCTGATGCAAGGTAAAAAAAATCTTACCATCCAAATGTTCCATTTAATGACTGTAAACAGAAGGTACAAAGTATTTAAATTCCATTTGCTCAACTGAGGTGAGAACTAGCCAGACATAATATTCTGATAAGTAACAGTCTTAAATATGGGTTCCTGCCAGGTTAAAGCAAAATAAGACCACAAATATTTAATAAAGGAGCATTGAAAAAATAAGTGCTCTATGGTTTCCTCGGTTTGGATACATTGTGGTTGACTGCAAAACCTGTCCTGTAATTGTTTGTGTTTATGGTTATATTTAACGTTTAATTTCTCATGACAGGATAACTAGTGCAGATCCCACATATGAGTTGGCATCCTGTCATTCCTAAGTAGGCACTGCAATGATGGTAAATATGGAGCTGGACATTTTATGAAAGGTTCAGATTCTGCACAAAGATATGAAGTAAGTGATGATAAAGCTGCCTATGCATGAAAGACCAAATCATCTGTGTGGTGAGATTCCATTGTTTTAATCTATGGAACAAATCTTTAAGATATACAGGTATTAGTCTTGTGTGAGGATGATTCTCAAGAATTCATTTCCATTATTTAAGCCATGTTCTTCAAGTATTGTAATACCGATTCCACTCTAGGTGTCCCTGGACTAGTACAAGTTGAAATTCATAGTAAGAAAAATGCTATTGAAAAACAATATGGGTTAACCATATTAAGACCACCATCCTGAATTCGCAGATACGTAATATTTATTTTTAGTGGATTGAGACAACTGCCCCAAACTGCCTGAAAGAAAATGCTTAGTAGAGTAGTTTCCAGTTTCCTTGGTATAAGAAAAATATAACTAATAAATAGAAAAATTGGGATTAAAAAGGTTTTAATGAGATAAATGCATTTTTTCTTTCCCAGTTTCCATTTATTCCAAGTTGCAACTTTATACTTCCCTATTGCAATTATTTGTTCCCAGTCTGCGACATCCATTTCTGTGGAGCCAAACTGGATCCCTAAAATCTGAATGGAATGATCTGAAATGTTAATTGTTGACTGTTTATGTACTAAGTGCCCAAGTTGGTATCCCACACATTTATCAAGATTGAGCAGTGCTCCAGAGACTAAACCAAAGTCTGCACACAAGGTAAGAGGAATGTAATATGGAAGAATCATTTGCTTGTAATAAGCTCATATCATCTGCATATGTGATGACATTAAAGGATAATCTATTTTCTTTTTGTGGATAGGTATAATAGAGGGAGTTATTAATTTTCCATAGTAGGGATCTATAAAACAGACATAAAGAAGGGGGCTCAGGGGGCAGCCTTGTCTGACCCCTCTACGAATGGGAACCATAGGACCTCTCCAGCCATTTACTACAGGGATGACAGTGGCTATTCTATAAAGGGATTGTATCCATGTGATTAACTTATGAGGGACTTGATAAAAGTGTAGCGTGGCCCAGAGAAAGTCATGGTTTATTGAGTCAAAAGCCTTTCTCTGATCTAGGGAGACCATATAGCATTGTAATAGATCTATGGTGCCTTGCTCTATTATTTCCCTCAGTAAAATTAAGTGATCTGTGATGTGCTTGTTTGGAATGGAGCAGAACTATGCATCAGATATCACAATACTTGCAATTGGCAACAACATTGTGGTCAATATTTTTTTGGGGGATCTTAAAATCAGTGTTTAACATACAGATGGGTCTCCAGTTTTTTAGGAGAGTTTTGTCACCTTTTTTTATGTAAATATATTAAAGTCCCTTTGTTAAAGTCTAAGGGGACCATGTCCACCTGTAAAATAAAATTATACACCACAGTTAGTTCAGTGGTAAGATGTTCCCCTAATATTCTGTATAGTTCAGCTGGTAGGCCATCAGCACCTGGTGTAGTATTTGTGGTTAAGGAAGAGATAGCATCTGCAACTTCTGAAGGTGATATAGGCTGACAGGCATTAAGTGCAATGTTTGCAGGGACCACAGGAAGAGTAATATCAGAAAAATAATTAGAAACAGTGGCGGTATCAGTTTGCAGGGAGAACAAGCTAGTTGAATATTCTGTAACTACTTGGGTAATATCACGCTATAGTGTATATAAAGCACCTGTGTGGCCTACTAAACTTGGCATTTCCTTTTCCCCATACTAGTGTAGTTATGGTCAAAGGCGCAAATAGATTCTGAAGGTCCATGGGTACCAAATTGATGCTGAAAATAAAGTTGTGAGGATTTTGTATGAAATTGCATCATTTCTTTTTAATCATATTTATCTGTGTAGTATGATCCTGACCTGTCTGACAGGCTATTGTCATCAGGGTTTGCATATGGTGATGTTGTTGTAAATAGGTTAAGTAGTTGGTGCAACCTCTTGTCTTACTGTACTATGTTTAAGAACAATGTCAGGTCTCTTTTGTATCTTCCTAAGCTAGTGGGTCCATAAAACAAATTAACATAGATTTTCTAGCCACAGTGAATGATGTTAAAGAAGCAAGAAAATCTGTGTCCTCTAATAAATTAACATTGAATTTCCTAAGTCCGGGACCTTTGGAAAGAGGTGGGTTTGTTCCTAATGTTATAGAGACCATTTTGTGGTCCAAAAATTCCACAGGGCTCACTTCAGATGTGTGAATACTGAGACCCTGAGAGGTGAAAATAAAGTCAATTCTCATTGACAATGTGCCCTTATGAATGGTTGGAGAGAGTGAGAGTGAGTTTTTTCTAGAACTGCATCTCTCAGGTGGGCAGTACGAAGAATCTGGAGCAAAGCATGCATATCACAATACAATTTTTTGAGTTTTAGAATGTTTGCTCTTATCTTGTAGGCTCCACCCACAGTTAAAGTCCCCAGAAAAGATAATGTGCCTTGATGTATGGAGACAGGGTTAGATGAGTTTGTATAGCCCAATCCAAGCAGTTTTCGTCTGTGGTGTCTATTGGTTAATCAGTCTATATGGTTTCCCTGTATTAGAACATTAAGTATTAAGACCCTCCCAGGTACTAAATCATATAATTTGATGATTTTAAGTTCTGGCATCCTAACAAGAATACCAACCCTGAACATGGTATGCTGTCCTATAGACCAAACAGAGAGGTCTAAGAGCCAGTCTCTTTGTGCCTGCAAGAGTTCATGTGTTGTGTGAAAGTGGACATCCTGTAAAAAAATCAGACCAATATTCAAATAGCACAGGAAAGAAAATACAGTGTGCCTTTTAGTAGTCCAGTTGATACTATTTACATTAATAGTATAGCAAGTCACACATCAATAGGAAAAGAAAAAGGCAATACCACACATTCCCAAATTCCCATTACACACATTTTTGTCTACCTTTCCGACCACCCCATTAGTATTTTTCATTTTTGCTTTTGCTTTTTGTTTTTGGGGGCCTAGGCCCCCTATACATGTTTCTGTGTCAGTGGTACCATCCGGGAGGGAAGAGTCGCTTGACGAGGAGTCTGAATCCCCATCTGAGACGTCCGATGGGTCTTGTAAAAAGTCAAATTTATTGGAAAGAATGATCTCTGTGGATCTGGGAGTTTTCAAAGGGGGGGATCTGATTTCTGGTGGTTCTGTGGTGTCCGTCTAGTAGTCCGTTGTATAGGAGGCTTAGGAGGGGGCATGTCCATGGTCTGAGAAAGGCCACTCAGGGATGGTACAGGGGACTGAGGTGGGGGAAAGGGGGATGGTGCACCATTGGGTTGGAAGGGTTGGTTGGAGAGGAGGGGTCCACAGCCATCATTGAGGCCACTGTGGTTGGAGTTGATAAAGGCGCATCTGATGTAATAAGTGTTTGAGGGAAAGGGGTCTTTCACAGGCTTTAGCTTTTTGGGCCTTAGTAATTAGGGAGACTTGCTCTACACCTTCTTCCTGGCTAAGCTGGTTGTGTGCTGCCCAAGTGCAATTTTGAAAAGTGTGCCCCAATTCCTTGCACAGATTGCATTTGTATTCATTCAGACAGTCAGCAGTAGCATGCCCCCACTCCCCAGAAACTGTGAATTTGATTTTATCACAGGCATCACTAAGGTGCATAGGGTCCCCACATCTGTAGCATGCCTTAGGTTCACTAGGATAAAACAAAATGCCTCTATCCCTCCCAAGGAAAAAGTTAGGTAGATGTTTGAACCTAGAATCATTGGTTTTAACATAACCTGCACTTTCCAGCCCCAGTCCAGATATTCTCCATATCCAGAATAGCCCTGGATCACCTAAGCCATTACAGCACATTTTGAGCCAGTAAACAACATCCATGAGATTCACCCCTTCATTACGAAATAATATAGTAATATTCTTATATACTGGCTTGGAGAGGGTATAGCCACAAAAGGTGTCCACAAGGCAGTTTTTTTCAGTCTGGTATTTCACCCAGAAATGCTCCCAGGCCTCAAGTAGTTTTGAAACTGACATCGAAAGTAGTTTTTTCAGAGATATGGATCAAAGCATAAATTTCATGCGAGAAAAATTTAATGGAGTCTTTTAACAGGATCCTCTCTACAAATACTCAGTCAGGAGGGTCAGGCATACCACCAACATAAGATAGCCAAACTGCATTGTGATGTTTGGCTGGAAGAATGGGGGTTTTAAAAAGAGAAGCAAAAGGTTTTTTTGAGGGTTCTTTTCAAAGATTCAGAGGGACTGCAACCATTTGTGGAGCCGCGTTAGAGACAGAAGGCAGGGTGTGAGTAGTAGCATTTGTCTGTTCATGGGTTTCAGGAAGAATGTAAGACTGGGTGCTGGGTAAGATAGAGATCCTCCAGGAGCTGTAGGGCAGCTTCTGTCTCAGGGTTAATGCCCTGCTTGAGAGCCTGTGGCAAAGGGGCCTGGACACTTGTAGTTGGGGAAAATCAGAAGAAGTGAGCATCTGAATAGGAGACTTTCCTGACTGCCAATGTCCCACATTAGTATTTCATTCCCAGACCACTCCCTGTAGGGCCGTTTCTATAGACCATTTGTTTGGAGAGGAATCAAGGTGACCCACAGTTTCAGTAGGTAAATCTGTACTTACAGAGAGTGGAGTATTCTGGTTTTGCTGTTCTTGATGGCCTGAGGTATTAGCGCTTGGATGTTCTGTTGCCGCAGGTGGCCTTCCCTTTGATGCTCTGACATTGGCACTCAGCTGAGTCGATATGACAGGCCCAGCTGCACTGTCATAGTTAAGTTGTCAAATTTTCTTCTGTAACATCATTTTTGAAAAAGAACTTACGATCCCCAGTTTCCAGTTGTCTTTCCAAAACTGTATTTCGCTGTATCTCCTTCTGAAAATGCCTGTGGGTTATCAGAGTCCTCTGGTGAAGTAACATCATTATCTGAAGTAATCTGTAAGTCAGGTAAGGGATGCTCAGTAGGTTCACTAAGATTTATAGTAGTCTGAAGATTCTCTCATAATTCAGCATCCGGTGCATGAACAACAACGATCTCTAAATGTGTATACGAGAGAGAGAAGACCTGCTCCTCCACCTTCGTGTTCCTCTGTATGCTCCTCCGGTCAACTGTCCACCATCTTGGCCAACTGCCAAGACAGCAGAGAGTCCTCCTAAAGTCAAGTAGGGGAAGTTTTACTGCAGTAACATCATAATCAAATATAACAAAAATTTGGTACAAACAGTCTACATAATGTACAAAATCAGTAGAAAATAGGAAAAAAGGGGAGGAAAAGGGGAAATATAAATACACAGTATTATTATCATACTGAAAATGGGACAAGGAAGGAAAGAAAGATAATACAAAATCATAAAATTCAGATTAAAGAAAAAGGCGATCTTAAAACTCAAGATCTCTCCCTGAACCTAAGTAGGCCTTAAGTAATCAGTTTTATTCAATCAACTGGCATATTGTGACTCAGGGTCATTTAAATTTGCTAAATAACTGAAATCCTTTCCACCACAAAAACACTTTGTGAGTTGTGTAAACCTCTAAGCCTCTACATCCTTAAGGTATGCTGTCTCCATAGCCTGGTGGATTAGATGCATAACAGTTTCATATGACATTTTCTTTTGGTACAACACCCATTGGCACTCACTTTGCCATAAATAAAACTTGCTACAATGCAGAAAATGGTGAAAGTCTCATAATGGCAGAGAGTATCAATCAGTGAGAAGTTACCCAAAATCATTGATTCATAAGTTAATTTTGTTAACCAATCCATCTTCCATTTGATGCCAAAATGCCCAAAGCGGTTTGGCATAAGAGCAATCAAAATAAAAATGTTTGTAGTTTCCTCCTTATTAATACATTCCAATTGGGGCAATTTCTTTCCTCCAAGGCTTTATATTTAGCATTCCCTCTTAGATTAAGTCTGTCATAGACCAAAAGCCAGAGATGTTCCCATGTGTGGGAGGATTCTAACATTGGTTAACTGGGCCAACACCAAACCCATTGAGGGGAAGGACAGTGTTTAAAACAAGATTCAGTGGAGAGACTGAAGCCATGACAACCTGGTAGAGTTGTCGGCCAGAACACTGTAGGATGAATTGTTTAGTCAAACCCCATTTATACAGTTTTGAAGCTGCAGAACGGAAATACTCTGGTATATGTAGATAAAATGATACCTTAGGGGGGAAATGTGCTATGCTTGAAAATATCTACTTAAAACTAGTCGAGTTCAACAGTTATCAAATGCTGTTTGTAGTCCCAATCCGCTTTTAACGGTCTGTGAAATGAACAATGTATGAGAGAAAATGACAGAGTCAATCATTCCCAGACCACCTTTATTTGTAGGTAAACTGGTGAACCCCCTTTTAATGGGGTTCAACCTATTTCCCCACAGCAACTGGAAAAATAGACTGTATAGTTTTAGCTCCAGGTGCCTGGACAGTGGATAGATCATTACCACATATACTGCAGAAGGTTAGGAATTAAACATGTTTTAATAGTTTTAATTCTTTTTAGTTTGGACATCTTCCAATGTCTCCACCTGAGGACCTTAGACTCTATCACTTGTAGTGTAGTATCCCAATTCAATTGTGGAGTCTTTAAGGGTCCATTAATAATCCCCAAGATATTATGAGGTTCCGAGGTGATTGAGATACCCCGCACCCATGTGGGATTATGGATCCCTGCACCTACAAAGAGACATTTACATTTTGCCATATTCAATTTAGCATTTGACAAATGAGAGTACAGTGCCATTTCATCCATAAAGGAAGTTATCTGAGTGTAATCTTTGAATAAAAGTCAAATATCATCCACATAAGCCTGGGCCTGAAGTGCCTCCCTCAACCCTCTCCCTGTGATCCCATTCCATTTGGGAAAATCAGTTAACTTCCTAAGAAATGGGTTCAATGTAAAAATATACAATAGGGAGCTGAGTGATCACCCCTGACCTACCCCTATGGGTACCTGTAGTCCCTTTGTGACTTATTGTTTAATAATAGGGTATACAGTGGTATGAGAATATCATAATTTTAACCAGCTTATTATCCCTGGGGGTACCCCATAGGTTGTAAGTGTGGAAAAAAGGAAAGGATGATATACTCTGTCAAAGGCCTTCTCCTGATCCACTGACACAATAACCCCAGATTCCCCTAATAGAGAGAGAGGTGATCTATCATATCCCTGATGATCATTAATGGGAAATGGATTCTTCTAGATGGTAGGCCACGATACTGATGGGGTGAAATGGCCATGTTAGCATACTTTTTTAATCTAGTATTCAGGATTTGGGCCAATATTTTGTAGTCCAAATTCAGAATTGTAATAGGCATCCAGTTCCTGAGCTGTTTCCTTTCTCTTGATTTAAAAAGAAAGATCAGTAGCCCTTCTAAAAAGGCGGGATTCATCGAGTTACCTGTAAAAAAAAAAAAAAGTTAAAGACCTTTTCAAGGCATATAGAAAGTTCAGTGGAGAATGTCTTATAAAATTCATTGGGCAATCCGTCCAACCCCGGGGATGACCCATTTATTAAGTGTTTTATTGTTAATTCAATATCCTCTCTGCTAATATGCTCTTGGACAGTTCCAAGTCCTACAGACTTTGTGGAAGACATGTAGTGGATAAGAAAGAAACTCTCTCTACTTCTGGGGTGGGGGCTACAGGGATGTAGGAGTCAATGAGGCATTGTATTTCCTTATGGATTCCATCAACTGCACAAACCTCCTTGCCATCACAAGTCAATAAACTCTCCAGTGTAGTAGATCTATGAAAAGGTTTACAGGCCTCATACGGGTCTCCTATAGGAGATTTTTTGTGTCCCATTCTGCAACATCACCTGAATTGTTGAAGCTCTGTCATATTGTTATTGTTTCATGTCTTCTTTAAGTTGTGAAATTTGGGTGGAGTAGTCATACCTGGAACAATCTGCAAGTGTGAACAGGAGTTGCAATTGTTTCTGTAAAGAAAGATATTTAAAAAGTTTGTCATTTTCTGTTTTTTCTCCCAAACTTCTCAAACCAAGCTTTAAAATCTGCTTAGGAGTCCTTCCACCATTCCCATACATCAGTTTATAGAAAACAAGTAGGGAGTCTAGCAGCAAGAAGGCCTAAAATACCAGTTCTGACACCGGGGTCCTTTAAGATGGAAGTATTCAGTTTCCATCATTGAGATTTGCAGGGTGCTTGTTGAGAAGTGGTACCAATCAATCAATCAATCAATTAATCAAACTTTATTTAACCAGGCTATACACCTTTGAGCAGGCTCATTTACAAGATGGTCCTGGAAGACATGGAGGACATTACCAATGCAATGGCGGTTATACAGACAATACATAAACACAATAGTGACATTACCAATACAATTGCGGTTATACAGATGATACATAAACACAGTAATGCATCTTTCAAGAAGAAGGTCAAGGCTTCTTATCCTTGTATGTGCCACTTTGCAACACCTGACAACATGCGCATGCCTAATACAGGGTACATATTCATTCCAGTATGGATACAAAGTTATTCATGACACAACTGTATAAAAAACATAGCAACCCAAAAAGTACCAAAGCAGTATCTTGAGCTGGGAGGTGGAGTGAGTGAGGAGAGAGAGGGGGGGTAGGGGGTAGTAGAAAATGGGTATGCAGAGGAGGAGGGGGTATATGGGAGGGGCAGGAGAGAGGTAGAGGAGGGGTTATAGGATTAGTGCAGGGAGCGGGATACTACTTCTGTGCAGGGGGTTGCAGACTGTAAAGATTTGGTCAATTATAGATGGCATACACAATTTTCTTTCAGCACAGAAGATAGCAGGGTCTTAAAGGTAGATATGCCTGGAATGGTGCAGAGCTTTAGTGACTTCTGGAGTGCATTCCAAAGGGATGGAAGGGCAAAAGTGATAGCTGCAGTGCCATATCGAGTTCTGACTTTAGGGACTTTAAACATTACAAGTGAGTAGCCCCTCAGGCTGTAGAAACCCGAACTTCAAGTAAAGAGATTGGTGATATATGTGGGTAGCTTGCTAGTAATAGCTCTGTGGATCCAAAGGCACATGTTTCTCTGCCTCCTGACTGTCAGGGAGGTCCAGCCTATCATTTCATAGAGCAAGCGATGGTGGGTGTTTAGAGGAGTACTGGTGATGAATCTCAAAGCCCGGTGGTAAAGTGAGTCAAGTTTAGATAGGGCCGACTTAGGACAGTGGCTATAGAGAATGTCTGCGTAATCTAAGAGGGGGAGAAATGTAGTTTGGACTAGACTTCTCTTTGCTTCGAAGGTGAGAAGATGTCTAATGCGGTAGAAGACACCCAGGTGCTGCCTCAGTTTTTTGGCTAGCTCGTTCAAGTGAACTATGAAGTTAAGCTTACTGTCTAGCCAAAAACCCAAGTATTTAAACCAGTCCACTGTTTCAAGTGGTTCGCCAAGTAGGGTATGTAACGTAAGGTTTTGAGTAAGAGCGGTTTGCAAATACGGTTGGGAGGAGAGCAGCATAGCTTTTGTTTTCTTAGCATTCAGGAGCAATTAAGAATTTACCAAAAGAGACTGCCAACATAACATGATCGGAAAATTCAATGGGAATGATTCTGAGAGAAGCTTGGGGTAGGTTTTTAGAGACAAACATATAATCAATGGTCAAAGTAAATTTGTTCCATTTATAAGTTAAATGGGGTCCACTCAAATGTATAGTCTTACAATCTATTAACCCAGCTGTTTCCATGACCCAGGACAGAGCATTAGAGTTGCAGTAGATCTTTTTGTTCATGGTGCTCTGGGACCCACTTTCCCTTTTCAAAAACACAGTTTCAGTCCTCTCCAAAAATTATGTGTTTTGAGATAACCAAAAAGGGTTGAATTGAGTTGAACAGAGTAACTCTCTCTGTTTGGTTTGGGGACTATACAGATTAATAAGCTGACAGTCTAAAGACTTCCAAATTCCATCAATAATCAATACCCTCCCTGGGCAAAGCTCTATTAATTTGGTCAGAGTAAACGAAAAAGAGTTAAATAAAAAAAAACACCCCATCCACACTGTCCATACGAAAGGACCAATATAAAGGTATCCAAAACCATTCTCCCTTGAATAATCTGACCTGGTCACAAATAAACATCCAAGTCTCTTGGAAAAACAGATATCACATTTTAAATCATGTATGTATGAAAAGACAGCCCTTCATTTGACTGGGTTCAAGAGACTATGAGTGTTGACTGAGCAGACCCTTAAAGACTCCCCAGCTTTAGGCTATTTTTTTCCGTTTCTTTTTCTTTTTCCCTTTGTAGCCAGTCAATTCCCAGTGCTACTGGGACTGACTAGAGGTGTGGTTCTGTAAATTCCCCTCTTTCAATTCCATCTCAGAGTCCCCCCATTCAGGAGACAAAACCTCAAAGGGGTTTTTAGATGCCAAATCCTCAGACTGGGTGTCGATTTTGGAGGTCTTATTCATGGAAGACCTCCACCTGGGAAGGGGAGTAGGGGTTCCAGGAAGTGTTTCAATAGGTGCATTGTCAGCATAACAGACTGGTAACATAACATCTGGAACTGGTGCACCTTGGCCCTCGAGGTCCTTTTTCAGGAAGGACCGTGAGTTGGATCCTCTGAGACTAAATCAGTGAAGTCCTCGGGGGGGGGGGTCTGGTCCTGGGAAAGGACCGGGAAGGCTGCCCACTTGGTTGCTGATGCAGAGTCCTGAGCCTGCTGGATCAGTAATTCTGGGCTAATACAGGATGCCTTATTCTTGGCAGCCCACGGGCATTCCCCAAAGACATGCCCTGTTTCCTCACAAAGATCGCATTTAGTGTGGGATGTGCATTAGAAGGCAATATGGCCTATCTCACCTCAATTATCACACCTTGGTTTGTCACAAGTGCTGGAAAGGTGTGTCCATGACCCACATTTATAGAATGCCTGTGGTTGGCCTGCATAAAAACAACCCCCCCCCCCCGGTCTCTACCTAACAAAAAAGAGTTGGGTACATGGTTAATGCCACAATCATTTTGCTACAACTTAATTTTGTATTTCCAACCACCAGTCTAAAACATTTCAGAGTCCAAAATAGCTTCTGGTTCACTAAGCACATCACATTTCTGTGACAGCCACTAAGTAATATCATCCACATGAACCTCTTCATTCCTAAACATGACTGTTGCATATTTAATCAAAGGTTTGGTTTAAGGAATTACCAAAAAAAGGGGTCCATGTGGGAGAGAACTTAACCTGGCTATATCATTCCCAGAAGTTATCCAGAGCATATGCAGTCCAAAAACTAATGTCATAATTGTCCTCCCCTGAAATGTTAATAAATGCAAAGACCTCCCTAGGGGTAAAGTGCAGGGAGTCTGTTAATAACCGTTTTCCCACATAATGTCTATTGGGTCGTCCTTCTAGGCCTCCTTTATATCGAATGTGAATAGCATTCTGTCTGGGTGTGGCCTCCTTTTTAATTTTAGAGAAGAGATCTGCAAACAAAGGCTTTTGCAACTCAGGTTGGTCTTGATGTGTTCCATCTGTATTTGGGGGGAGCCCCTCACTGGTTGTCATCAGAACAGGCTAAATAGATGGAGAACCAGAACTCTTGTTCCCCCCCCAGGTGTGTCATTGCAGTCCATAATGGCCCTGGACAATCTCCCTTGTAGTGGTGGTGTGGGAGAAATGCTTAGTTCCATGTTCTGTGCAGGTATGCTGTAGGTGAATGCCACTCTGGAGAGGCAAAATTCAACTTTGGATCCCAAACAGGGTCTGGGAGCCAAGTCCTGCTTGGAAATTGCTTCCAACCAGCTTCACACAACACTTGTTATGGTGACCATGGCTCACTGGGCATCTTGGGCCCACTTTGTAGTGAAAATGCACTCTTAATAGCAGCTGAAGTGGTATTCCCTGCTGCAATAACTGTTATAGGAGTGCTAGCAGAATCTGGAGCAGTGGGGACTCATTACATCTGTAAATGGCGTTTTGCCAAAGTCAAAGCCATATGTTTTTTTTTACATTCCTCCCTGACCCCTAGTTTAGAATTACCATCTCTACTAAAAAAGGAAAAGGTAGCAACCCCTTCTTGCCCATTCATTTGGGTCTAATAACATTTTGGGTCAGAAGCAGAAGGATTCAGAGACAAGATGGCAGATACAGAAGGGGTATGTTTGAAAATAAACTCTGTACTTCTTGATAATGACTCTTGAGCAATTTTAGGTAAGTCTGAAGGGCCTCTGCCCTTGTCCATGCTCTGCAAAATATTAACATTGGAATGTGGGCTTATGACGGAATTACCAGTCTTTGTAAGCAGAGAAACAACTTTCTTTTTAATCATAATAGTCGGCTCTAGGCACCCGCCAAACTTTGCGGTATTGCTGCCAGCCATATTAATTACTCCGTTTGGAGCCTGCTGAACATATGAAGACATAGGGTTAACTAGTGACTCCCCTGGCCTAGACTGGGTCTTTGATGCTGCTGTGTCATCAGTTGTTGTGACAGCCAAGTTGGTGGTACTGACAGAGGAAGAATCAGTAGCAAGTTTTGCGAGCTGTGCAGTCAGATTATCTCTTTCCCTATCATGTCGCTCATTTTCTCTTTGTAGGAGAAGTTGCAGTGATAGCTCTAACTCATGTTTAGAGCATAAAGGATTTACTGCATCTGAGACAAGTAGAGGAGCTTCTTCTCTTAAATCTTCCATCGAAATGAAAACCTTCAGTAATTCTCAGCTATCTTCAGCATTCTCAAAATGAATTTCTTTATCCAAATCCTTGTGGGCCTTTAGAGATACTAGGGAAAAGGAGGAGGCCCACTGTCCCACCCTAGAGACATCCATCACCTCAGAAGCCAAATTCGAAGTGGCCATCTCACCAGCCAAAGGTTTCCCCTACAGTTGAGTAAGATAGTTTCCCCGGTGGCCTGGCCAAATTTCCCCCATTCACTAAAAATACCATCAACTGCTTAATCTGGCTCAGTTTCAGTTGGTTACCATCTGTATCCCCCCCTCCCACAGTCACCCCTGACAAAGTGACTTCTTGTCTCAGTGGGTCTATCGGGTCAACAAAATTCAATAAATAAATAAATAAATATTGTTGAAGAACTGCTGAACTCCTCCTTGGTTATTCCACATTGAAATTAATAGGAGGGTTAGCCACCTCCATGGGTATAATCTGTTTTTTCCTGTCTTACCCTTTCTTCCTGATCCCCCTGGATTGGGAAAGCCTCCAGTAAAAAGATTAGAGTAGGTAACATTACAGATGGTAGACAAAACCAGCTGCTGCTATAGAACAGTAACAGAACTCAGGGGTGGTGGGCTCACTTACCCCCTATTTTCCTCATCGCAACACAAACTCAAGAAGGTTTAATCACTAGATATACCTTCACTATTCTGTTATCAGATTTGAAAGTACATTGTTATGGTTCAAATTATTACTAGTCATTTCTCTGAACAGCTCCCTCTGGCATAAGGAGCAGTTTCTGTTTATCCCAGTTCGCTATTGCCAACCAGGATTGTAAATAGATTTAAGTTGTTTAATATGGTCTAGATGGTGCATGCCCTCTTATGTATAGGTCACTAGAAGAGTGACCCAGGAATTTCTAACTCTCACAGCCTCCAGGATTTAAGATTTGCCTACTTCTTTTATTATTAGTATGTGATACATGTATTTGATTTGAACCAGTCATCCTTCACCCATATCTGGTTCCCAAAGAGTCATGACAGATGTTAAATGTACAGTATTAATAATGTTAGAGGCCTTAATTCCTCAGTAAAAAGGAAGAAAATAATATTTATTTATTTAACTTTGTTTACTGGGTGAGTGCATTGGTAACAAGTACCTTTTTCAGTCATGACCTGGGTTCAGAAGTACAGATAAACAGGAAAACAAATTACAGTGAATACATACTACTCCTCAGTCCAAGCCTGTTCCTAATAGGACTAACTCTTCAGCACCCTCAGCATTTGGCAGCTGCAGACTTTGCACCAGGAGTGTGGTATGTGTGGAATGGGTAGAGATCATGACTGGACCAGTATGATACCAAACGGACCTTTTTGCATAGACAGGGCATGGCTCCAGACTTCCTAGAGGAAACCAAATTGCTCTCAGTGGAGGCACTTAAACTGCAGAGGCAGTGGGTATGAGTCAAGGTGCATACGTCATTCAAATTAAAGAAAGTTCGGGTCTCAATGCTCATTTTGTGTGCCACAGAAGTCCCAACCAAAGGTCTAGATGTCTGCATCACGCACTGTGCATGATACAAGTCTTCTAGACCTTTGGTTAGGACTTCTTCTGTGGCACACAAAATGGTAACCAATGATACAGGGAACATTCATGTGTCTTGTCTAACCATACCCCAGTCTCCCCCTCCCTCTCTCATCTTTGGGGGTGTAAGTTCACTAAATCCTCATCACGGCAGCTTGACGTCCTTCTTCTAGCTGATCAAAAGTGTTGGGCATGGATAAAGGAAGACATGGAAGAATACTTTTGTCTGAATGATAGGGGAGACACATGCATGACAGCTGTGTGGGAGACTTTCAAAGCCTACAAATGAGGACAAATAATGCTGTACGCAGCACAGAGGCACAGGGCTAGGGAGCAGGAATATTAAGATCTCACAAAGTGTCTACAACAACTGGAAACACGGGTTAAGAATCTGCTGCAGGAAATACCTTACAGGAGATAAAAACTGAGTTAATTGGGGATCTTATTATTATAGATGAACTTCTCCCCCACAAGGTGGAATTGGCCATTATCTGCCCACAACATAAATACTGGGCAAGGGGGAGAAAGAGCTGGGCAAGTCCTAGCTTTCCAGTTATGGCAATGGCAAGCAGAGAAACATACTTCCTCCATAAGGAGCATGGCATTGCAAGTGGTTAATAAACTTGAGGACATTAATGAGGTCATGCAGCCTTTTTACGCAGACCTCTATGCATCCTCTGTCACTCCAACAGATACTGATATTATTGATGCCTTCCCCACTGGTACTAGTTTTCTGAAGCTCTAACATCAGGTGGCAGCTAATCTTGAAGCCCTGCTCACAGTTTCAGAAGTTGAGAAGGCATTAGCCCAATTAAATACCAATAAAGCCTTTGGAGGTGATGGTCTTCCAGATATTTTCCTTCAACTTCTAACTGAACATGTGTGCCTAGTCCTTCACAGGGTGTATGAGGAGGCCTCTCTTCCTCTGACCTTTCATGAGGCAGTCATTACTGTTTCACTTAAAAAGGACAAGGACTCCATCAACCCAGTACATTACATGCTGATATGCCTGATTAACACTAATGCAGAAGTATTCGCCGAGGCTTTGACAAACAGGCTACAGTCTATTCTTCCAAGTCTGATCCATCCCTCGAAACTGGAATTTGTAAGAGGCAGATTAAGTTCTGATCATCTCCAATCTTTAGCCACCCTATTTTCCCATTTGAGAGGTAGCCCCACTATAGTTACAGCCATAGTAATAGACTTTGAATATGCCTTTGATTTGGTGGAGTGGAGCTACCACCTCCAGGTACTACTCACGCATCTGAGATGTGGGGAGACTTTCCTTCCTTGGATCAGTACCTTGTAAAAGTCCCCCACAGCCAGAGTTCTAAAAAACCTCCCCCTGCCCATACCCTTTCCTAACCAGAAAGGCACACTGCAAGGCTGTTCCCACTCCCCATTCCTCTTTGTTTTTGGCTATGGGGCTCCTAGCAACAGCATTAAGGGAAAATAAAGCTATAAAAGGTATATCACTAGGAGACTTAGAATATAAGACAGTATTTTATGTGGATGATCTGCTTATGCTGGCAAAGAATGCCCCTCAAGCTATAATCTCCATTCTTGACAATCTCCATCTCTTCTTCCAAATCTCTGGTCTGACAACAAACTGTACTAAAACTGAAGTTCTCCCACTCCACAGTACCTGCTCTAGCGCACCCTTTACTTCCTGGGTCATGAAATGGGCCCCACTGGGCATCAAGTACTTAGGTATACATTTCCTTCCAGATGCACAGCAATAGGCTACCACCAACCTCACCTTAATTACAAGCCAAGCTGAAAACTGAGCTTAACAGATGGTGCCAGTTGAATTTGTCAATGGTGGACAAAATAGTTGTGTTCAAGTTGGTCTCTACTCTGAAAATCTTACACTGTCTCTCACATATCTGGACAGCTGGTTCTCTAAAATGGATACCTTGATAGGGGATTACCTATGGTCAGGTCAAGTACCCAGATTAAGCAGGGTCAAGCTGCAAACTCACTGGATGGTGGGGAGTTGGGGAGTGCTCTGGTTTTTAGTTTACCACATGGCATACCTTGGTGCCCAAACTCTCCACTGATCTACTATCCCCTTCACACACACACACTAGCAACACTAGCTACACAGCGGATATGGATGAAAAAGGCTTTAACAAAAGGACCCCATCTCCAGGCACTATAATGTACCAAGATGCCAGGGAAAGTTAAACTTGGGAGGGGAATCTGCTAGACCACCATAGATTATTTATGTTATCATAATGGGGATCGGGGCTTGGGGTGTCCGCTAGACCACCAGGGATGATTTAGTGTTTCACAATGTGGGACTGGGGCTTGTTGAGTTCTGCTAGACCACCAGAACAGTTTTAATAATTCATAATGGGGGAGCAGGGCTGGGGGGGAGCAAGACCACCAGGGATGATTTAATTGATCATAATGGGGAATCAGGGCTGGGGAGGATTCACTAGACTATCAGGAAATTATTGATATGTACATGTTAGGTTTTGGGCATATCAGGGCTGTGGGAGTCGCTAGTCCACCAGGGAATGATTGATTTATACATGTTGGGTTTCTGTCATATCGGTGCTGGGGGGGACCACTAGACCACCAGGGAATGATTGAGGATTACAGTTAGATTATCAAGGCTGGGGGGATGCCGCTAGCCACCAGGGATGTGGTAGAGTGGTGAACAGCCACCCCATGGGTCGCGGCACACCCTCCGGATGCACCATCTGTTTGGTGCATGGCCAGGATTGCCACAAGCTGAGGGTCTTTGGTACCAGGACCTTGCCATTAGAGAATTGAGCACAGGGTTCTTGGTACATGGAGCTTTGACGCAAGTTGCCTTTTTCCACAGCTTGCATCAATCTAAGCAACCTTTGAGAACTGAGCCCTAGATCTCTAAGTTATATTTTTTAAAAGTAAACAGCCATTTTGTGAACCTGATTACACTTCCTGTTCAAAAAAGCCAGTTTTAATGAAAAGCTCCTGATGACATCATAATCAGAACTCACAGCCTAGTCCACCCTGTCAACTACCTTATAGGACTTGTTTCTCTAAAGTTTAAGAAACTGTAGTTGTAGTAATCATCTGAAAAAAAAAAACTAACATAAGGTTGGGTGTAATGCATGCATTTCCAGAATATTCAGATGCATGGTACCACACTTTAGAATGCAGATGGAAGTAGTTTTGGGATGCAGGGCCAGACAAAGCTATGGAATATCATGGTGGTGCACAATTCTGAGTACTGGGAATGTGACAGGAATGCAGACTCTCAAAATGGGGGTGGGGCAAACAATCATGGAATGTGACAGGGATACATACAGTATCTAGGAATTTGATGGGGCTGACAATTTTGGGGTGAGGTGTTTATGCACGCTGTCAGAATGTGACAGGACACACTATTTTATTCTGAAATTGCTTCTCCCTGTCACATTCCAGCATTTTATGTACCCACTACATTTCAAAATTGCACATCATAGCCCCACCGCATTCAAACATTTTGCAACCCTGCTACATTCTGAAACTGTGTGTTTTTGCCACATTATAAAAGTGCACATACCAGCCACATTCCAAAATTGCATATCCACACCATATTCTGAAGTTGTGTGTCAATGCTACATTCCGAGTCTGTGTCACCATTCCAAATTATGTCACCACCACATTCTGAAACTGCATGACCCTGACACAATCTGAAATTCTATGCCCTGGACACATTCTAAAATTGTGCATCACTGCGCATTCTGAATTGTGTCACGCTACATTCCAAAAATGTGCATCCCTGTCACATTACGAAAATGGTCATCTTCACCACATTCCAGAATTACGCGTTTCCACCACATTCCAAAATGACATGCCCTCACCACATTTTAAACTTGTGTGTACCAACCATATTTTGAAATTGTACCATCCTGCCACTTTCCAAAATTATGTGTAACTGCCACATTCTAAAATTACCTGTCTTCATCACATTCCAATAATGTACATCCCCACCATATTCCGAAATTGAGCACTCACACAACATGCTGAAAATAAATGTCCCTGTCACATTCCAAAACTGCATGTCCAAGCCATATTCTAAAGTTTTGCATCTCTTCCACATTCCAAAAGTGTGCATCCCCATGACATTCCAGAATTGTGCATAGACATCACATTCCAAAAGTACATTTTACTGCCATGTTCCAAAATTATGCATCCTACTGTATTCCAAAAATGTATATCCCTGCCATGCTGAAATTGCACATAACCACCACATTCTGAAACTGTGCATCCCCACCACGTTCTGAGATTCCTTGTCCATGCCAAGTTGTGAAACTGCATGTTGTCACCACAATCTGAAATCAAACATTCCCATCACATTCTGAAATTGTGCATCACCACCACATGCTGAAATTATGCATCCATAACACATTAAGACATTGCATATTCCTGCCACATTGTACAACTATGTGTGTCCTGCATTTCAAATTACTTATGACTGCTGCATTCTAAAAATTGAAGACATCATCACATTTTGAATTTCAGTGTCCCTGCCACATTGCAAAACTTTGTGTCACAGCCAATTTCTGAGATTGTGTCATTTCTGCATTCCACAGTTGCAACTTGGTGGCATTCTGAAAACTCATCCCTGCAGTATTCTAAAAATTGCACAAAAGTTTGGCATTGTAAAGCTCTGTTTGCCATTACATTCCCATCCCTTCCCTCACATTATTAAGTACTGTATTTTGCATCAGTACATTATGGAAATGCATGCCCTGTATCCATTCAGTGTCATGTTTCCTTTTTAAACTTTTTACTATAATTGCAGATTTGTGTAACGTGGGAGAAATATGCCCTGTAAGGTAGCTTGCAGGGAGGACTAGGGTGTACTGTATGTTCTGGTTATGACATTATCCACGAAGCCGCATTGACAATTTCATGTTGATGCGACGTTACCATGACACCACTACATCAGTTGCAATTGCAGTCAGGATGGTGTCAGTGTGATTAATCTTATTGTTTTGCAGGGGGATGTGCCCCCCACACCCCTCTCTTTAGGATTCTCAACTCTGAGATGGAGCTGAGCTGGGATGGGGTGCAGAACCTTGGGTAAGGGTGCTGGGATCCTAGGCAGACTTTACAGTGACATGGCAATGTTGTCGGTATTGACCAAGTAGCTGTAAAGTTGTCACTGTAGCAATGGTATGCCATCACAGGTAACCCTTCACTGAAACTGGCTTTCTTGAACAGGCAGTGAAATTAGTGTTACAAAAAAGCTTGTAACTAGAGATGAGCGAACCTCAAAAGGTTTGGAGGATCTAAAAGGTTCCGGTAAGGATCAAAAGGTTCAGATGGTTATCGATCCTTATCCCAAACTTTTAAAATCTTTTATGCTGCAACATTAGGGAAACTTTGTAGTTGTCCCCAAGCACCTCCATTATTTAAAAAAAAAATAAACTCTTACCTGGTGTCTAGTGAACCTCCCTCCCTATCTCCGATCCCCTGTCATTAAAGAAAAATGTCCCCAATATTCCCTGGTGTCTAATGGGTCCCCCCTTGATATCCCCAATCGATCACCTGTAATAAAAAAAAAAAAAAGCATATCCTTCAATAAATTTCCCTGGTATCTAGTGGACCTCCTCCCTGTCTCCAATGATCCCATATCATAAAAAAAACCTGTGCCCATATTCCCTGGTGTCTAGCAGACTCCCCCACCACAGTCTGAGCCAGCAACCGGCACAGCCCTCCTCTCTCCACCATTGCCAGCTGCCCGTCTGATTGAGTAATAAATGCGCACACACTACTACAAGCACGTGCTCATTCATTGCTAGCTCCCATTCATTCCCTGAGGTCTTTGGGTGCAGAAGTAAGCGGAGGTCTGTTTCAGTCACCGGTGGAGGGGCCGGGATGGAGAGGAATGGCATTGTGGATCCCGGGGGGTCCACAATGCTGTTCCCCCATCCCACCCCCTCTGCCGGTGACTGAAACAGACCTCAGCTCATCTCTGCTCCACCAAAAGACCTCAGGGAATGAGCAGGAGCTGGCAATGAATGAGCTTGTGCTTGTACTAGTATGTGCTCATTCACTGCTCAGTCAGATGGGCAGCCGGCCATGGTGGAGATAGGAGGGCTGTGCTGGTTGCCTGCTGTGCATCGGGGTGGGGGGCAGTACCTGGCAGGGGGGTGAGAGGTCCACTAGACAGCAGGGAATATAGAGACACTTTTTTTTATGACAGTGGATCAGAGGGGATATGGAGGGGGCCCACTAGACAGTAAGGAAATATTTTGAAGGATATGCTTTTTTTTATTATTATTACAGGGGATCGATTGTGGATAGGGAAGAAGGCAGGGAGGGAGGGAGGTATGCTAGACAGAAAACTGGGGGTGGGTGGTCCACTAGACACCAGGGTAAATGAAAACCAGGGGTTTCCAAACCAATCAGAACTGCAGAAAAAGTTCAGATTTTGTTCGACTTATTAAAATATTACCGGTTTGGGGAGGTTCAGGTTTTTCTCGAACCAGTTTGCCTATCGCTACTTGTAACTCTTAAACAGAGTAACTTAGGTATCTCATTTTTGGAACAAGGCTGATTTTTTGCCAGACTCCCTCTTTATTTTTTTTTAAATAAAAGCATGGTGTATGCCATGTTTCAATAAATCATGTAGTTACAGCTCCAATATGTCCTAATCTATAAAAATGTAAGACAGTTTCAAGCAAAACAAAAAAAAAACTTTTTCTGAATTTTTGTTCCACTTCAGCCTATTTCATGAGGAAATGTGCAATTTCTAACCTTGTACACCTTCATCTTATACCTTAAATTGCATTACACTCGTTTCACTCTCCTTTCCGGCAACCTCTAATCTTCCGTGCTTTTGCAGGCTAGGCCCATGAATGCATTAGATGATAATAATGAAATGATTATGTTTGTGACAATGGATTCTGGTTTCTCTTTGTCCACAACAGCTTTTAGTAAAACTGTTCTTGCATCTTATTTTCAAAAAGTAACCGAAGCCTTTTTTTTTGTTGACAGACAAATGCTTATATCTTTATGTAAAAATTGCCCCTTTTCTTACAGTAAGTTGTCATTGCTTTTAAACTCCTCCGTCTACCTTAGGTGACTAACAAAGATGTTTCAAAACATGCCACAATACCACCAAACACATATGTGCAAACTAATTGTTGCTAGAAAGCTCATTTAAAACATGTGCTGATGACTGTTTATGCTAAGGGCATAAGTTCTGAACAAGTACAGGACTGCAGAAAATAAAAGGCCTTTTGCAGTTGCTCGAACCTTGTAAGCCATTGGTGAATTTATGGATAACCATGTTAACGATGCTTCAGATTCGCTTCTTAAGTTAGTGCACTAGCTGAGGTAGCGCAATAGTCTGATTTTGGGCCATTGTGCTACTTCAAAACATTGGTAATATTACTTATTGCATTTTACCTTCCTTTTGGCAGCCCAGGAGATACCTTAGATACCAATTTTCAAGGGAGATCTAGCAGAAATGGCAGAAAATAATGTTACAGAAATTGTAGTGCAGTCTGTAAGCACAAACACAGATGAATGTCAATTAGTATATGGCAAATGGTACAGTTACACTTAAAACCAACAACAGTGACAGTTGTCTTTTAGATTTCACAGTTAAACTTAGTACCAACAAAGGTGACAGCTATCTTTCAGATTTCTGCTCACCTTTGTTTAAAGGGAGACTGTCAACCTGTTTTGCATCATGTTGTTTCTAGTTAAAACCCCAATTTTATGATTACTTACCTTCTCTAAAATTCACTGATGTTGCTGTTTATTTTGTCTGTCTCCTTGTTTAGTAGCACTGAAATGCATGCTAATGTATATTTATAAATAACCTTGTTTTGTTTACAATCCTGGATCTATTCTTACTGCATACGTCATAAGCATTAGAAACACCCAGACAGTGCAGTCACTCATGAGGCAGTAGCCTCCTAAACCCCCACTGCATCATGAGGAGCTAGACTGTGTTGGAGGTGTTCCCAAGCCCAGGAAAGATGCAATGGGAGTTGATCAAGGAATGTAAACAAACCAGTGTTTGTGTGATAACACCGGTATGGTGGGAAGTCTGTTTTATACTTCTTAAAAGAAAAAAAAGAATCAGAATCAAACAACCAACTACATCAGCAGTCTTTACGGAATGTTGGCAATCATTAAATGTGTTTTTTAAACAAAGGACACTTTGAGGCCAAAGGGGGTTGACAGTGTCCCTTTAAATACATTCTTAGAAAGTAGATCAGTAAAATGCAATGCACTCTGGAGTGTGCTCCATGTCTATGGAACAAAATAAAGTTTTTCTTTTCAGCTTCTACATGAATATTTGAGACTGTGAAACTAACTTCTTTGGGTGATCTAAGTAAATAGACACTGTATGGGGATGTCAGTAAGATAGATAATATTATTTGCTTAGCCATTTCCAGAGTGGCTTCCAGCCCAACCACTTACTGTCACCTCAGTACTAAAGTTAACTGACTCCCAAATTAACAGGATGGATCAGGGTCTCCTTAGTTTGGCCAGCTCACTGATCTCCCCAAATTCTTTGACGCAGTACTCTCATCCCACACTTATTATGTTGAACAGAGTAGTTGTCTGAGTGGCATACAGCTTGGTTCATTTCTTACTTACAAAATCATATGCAATCCATTCATGTCTGGGATCCCCCTCCATAGAAGAGTATTAATTTAAAATACATGGCCCAGAGTATACACTGAGTTATGAGCAACTTGTTAACAGGTGCATGGGGGGGTTGTACATGGGATGCAACAGAGTACAACAGTACAATTCTAGTTCAATGGTACAAATAACAAAAAAACAAACAGAAGGGGATATATGTAAACAACAACAACAAAAGTAATACTTTGTGCACAAAGAAGCAAAAATGAGCAATCAGGTGGTACAAAGCAGTATACAATTGAAATTGCATGCCAGCCTAGTAGTGACCAGGATAAATTATGAGTCACTCACAAGTGAATGGTGACAGAGGACAAATTATGCACACTGGTGGACATGAGTCCAAAGGCAAGGATCAACAATTAAGCGCATAGCTGACTGCAAACTAGGGAAGCGGGAACATCCACAGACAAAACAAAACAGCTCCTGAGCCAATCTTTTAAGGGAAAGTTTGAGGTGGGGGACTGGAAGAGGGGAAGGAGAGAAAATTCCAGAGGGCAAGAAATCTCCAAGAGAAGGCAGTTTGGCTTATTGGCAGTCAGTGTCTAGGAGCAAGGAAGACGTGTTAAAGTTATGAAGGAGATAGACTGAAAGTGGGATAGGTGCTTGCAGGGAGAACAGGTAGTCAGGCAGAGTACTAAATCAAAATTTGAAGATCAGTCGGGCATATTGCAGGCTTTACCATCCAAACCCTTACAGAAATAATTACATGAAATGTTTTCAAGTTGCACACATAAAACTACCAAAGTGATATGCATGCTGCAAGTATGATTTAAATGTTAAATTGGAACTGATTGCATGCATATGGCATGTGTGCAGCAAGCAAGTGTGGAAACCATGATTTTTATGTTAAACTGGGAAAGGCCACATGCATGTGGCATGTGTGCAAAAAAAGCAAGTGTTCACTAATGACTGCACTCATAAAAGTTAAATGATTTGCTCAGGATCACACTAACACAAGTGGGAGTTGATGAGATTCAAACCCAGGTCTTCATGTCTCCAAGTCTCCTGGCTTGTAGTTCAGTACTTTTAACCACTAAGCCATACTGTCTGCACACATATGGCTTGCTTGTACTTCAATACATACTGTATCTGAATACATCTGCATGCATGTGGCATGCTTGTAGGCAGTGTATGCATTTCAGTTTTCTTCTCTCCCTCATCTCATTTTCACAGTTGAACTGTAGCACACATACCAATGGAAACACATGTTTCCCCACCCCAATGCACAAACGTACCCACAAAACCACTTAATTACTTCTGTCTGGCCTGTACTCCTACTATTTGTTCTCCATAGTTTTGAATGCTTCCATGCAAACAGACTTTAAGGTGCAAACATAAATGTTGCAATAACTTGACACCCCACACCCACCCACATGGCCAGTCCCCCCCATGCACACACACTGTAGCGGGTATGGCCATGCTGCTACAGACAACCACCAAGTTCAGATTTCAAGTTTTCAAGTTTATTGCGGAAAAAACTCCATTGAGCAAGCTCATTCACAAGGAGGTCCTGGAATACATATACCAACAAGACTAACAGAAACATACAGTAAATACACACAACAGGACTTCAATTGTTGATAGGGTACATGAGTGACAAGTGTACAGGCATTACTCTATATCTCATAAAGTAGGTCATCACACTCATACATAAAGTGCATAAAGTATAGATATAAGTAAAATGTCTCTTACTTGAGTACTAGGGAGCCCAGAGGCAGAAGTCTTTAAGAGATGATGTCCATGGGTCAGAGTGCAGGGACATACCCCTTGAAATGATTGAAGTTATTTCCTATTACTATGTTATACATTATGATGGTGAGTTGGAGAATAATAAAGGCCACTGTTCTACTAACAAGGCCCTTGTTAGTTGAGCGGTAGCCTTCATTAAGCTCCTACTCTCCCTCAGTAATGTATAAAATAGTAATTAAAAAATGCCCCCATTCATTTTAATGGTGCACACCACTGCAGTCTCCTTTGCACTTTGCTATAATGTGCCTGAGCTTGGGGATGTGGAGGTCAGCTTCACGGGGGGGGGGGAGCATAAGCCTGACTATAGTGGGGCTCCAATAGTCTGTGCATTCCATACCGCTTAACTATGCGTGAATGCAAGGGACAGTTCTAGAATGTCATTAACATCTCTAAAAGGTACACCTTATTTGGTCTGAAAAAACCATGACATGCAAATCAGGAAAAATTTAAATGTATAGTGTCATCTGTATATACCCCAGAACAGTGCATCAGATTTGGGCTTAAACCAACCCAGTTACTAACCATTTTTTTTCCTGGCTGAAGTTCGCACCCCCTCCCAAAAAAAGGAACTTTGTCTTGATTTTTCTCCCTGATGCCATTCCATTCAATACCCATACCCTATAGGTTATGAATCTACCCAAAGGTGAGAAAACATGAAAAACACATCAATAGTTCAGTCCTTCCTCCTTCCTCAATCTTTCTGTAAAATAAATTATTTACTTTTACTTACCTGGCCATATGGCCAAAATCTGCAGCCTGGCATAGCTTGCCACCAGCCCAGCTTGTAGTCTGCTCCCCCTCTCTCCTTCACCAGAAGCTGGATGCTAGAACCGATCATGACAGGTCCCCAATGTGGTCCGCAACCAAGTCATCTTGTCATATGAATGCACCTAACCTGGGTTGCTTCCTTCTTGCTTGGTTGCTGCTGTGGCTGCTACCACACTACACCGATCAAGGCCTATGAAGGTCACCCACACCGCTATCACCACTGCTGCTAAGCCTAGCTTGCTGCCATGGGGGTCTGTGCTGCATTGTTTCATAATGTGAGCCTAATAGAGTAAGTAGGTAGCCTAGTCTTGAGTTAGCTTCTAGCTCACCCTCTGCCCCTTCAGCCACCAGAGGAGATGGAGACTCACTAAGAGCAGAACAACAAAAATATGCTGCCACAACATTGCTATTGAGAGTTCAGTGCTCACTGACTCCTCCAAGCTGTAGTGTTCAGCCTGTCTACTCTGTGGTTGGAAAGACAGTGTCACACTTGCAAGGCTCATGCACTCTTTCTTGGCTGGAGCTCATCCACATCACATGATTGTGCCACCTCAAATAGGTGGAGAGAGTGGACAACACAGTACAGACACAGTCAAGTCTGGAGAGTACCTGCAGCATGAGCACACACAGACCAGGTGGGCACTTATTGTGCAAAAGATTAAATCCAAATTTAAAGCCATTACTGCTACACTATAAGAACAACCTAGGCACTAATATGGGGGGGCAACTGTGCCCCTCTGCCCTACCTAAATGGCACCCCTGCTTAATGGTAGAAATTCATTCTCAGGTGCTAATACAATGGTTTCCACAGTGTTCTGAGGTACCATATCTCCATGTTTCATGATGTGTCCTGATCATCATGTGGGTTTGTGTCCCTTATTGTCCTTCATTTTGAGTGTCCATGTCCCTCATTTCAGTGGCAAAATGTGAGGTATGGTGCATGCTTCCAAGACCCTACTCAGCACAAAGAGTGCTGAGAATGGCCATAGTGTATATACTCAGTATAGAATGTCAAAGGGAAAGTAAGTGAGATAAAACAATCATGGAGAAACACATTTGTAGCACTAAATATGAAAAAGAAATGTGCATTGTCCAAATAAAAAGGATAGGCTTCACAACACAGAGGCCCCTATTTGTACATCTGGAATGGGGGATGTTGACTGGCTATATCCTAGGCATTTAATGCAATAAGCAAACAATACTTTACAAATTAATGGTGATTTAATGGCAAAAATCAAAAGTCATTAAACAACTTGCAAAAGGATTAGAATTAATGAGTTTACCTACTTGTTATGGGAATTCAAATAAAATGTATTTTAATTACTCTAATTGCTAGCAGTAGTAGTATAAGAAATAGAAACTGACATGTTTTTTAGATGAGATTTGGCAAGTGTGCAGTATGTAAACCTGATGTGATGTTTAAATGGTGTTCAAATCAGCTTAACTGCTGCACTCTTGTCAAGCGTGCAACAGGCGAACCTGATGTAATTTTTAGAAGATGTTCATACCAGCTTACCTGCTGCACCCATATCAAGCTTTCAGTATGCAAACCTGATTTGCCTTTTAGACCTGGTTCACATATGTTCACTTAGTGTATGTGAATCGCATGCAAATATTGCACAATTTACATCACTAGCCTATCGGGTGGGTTGGGAACCCAAGAGGTAACATCTGGAGTGTCATGGATGGCAACATAACACAATCACCTTTACCAGGTGAGTAAACACCCATTAAGCATGTGGCATGTATTCTGCATGTACACAGCACATCTATATTTCTGTAAGGGAAGGGATGACAATTCTAGAGAGAAATATAGCTCGCAGTGGTAAGTGAGGGGCATGGAGAGAACAGTTCAGGGCAAAGTGGCAGAAAGCATTATAGAAAGGGTCCTGCCCGGCTAGTGTGGGCTTAGGGGCTGCACAGTAGACAATGTTGTCATAGTCAGAAATGGGAAGGATCATTTCTGAATGATCTGTCACTTTGCAACAGCAGGTAGAAAATCTTTGTTGTGAAGAACAGCACCGAGCTTGACGAGGAGTTTAGAGGGAATTGAGTCAACATGGTGCAGTGCATATGGGGGGCCCCCTAGGTTCAGTCCATGGCTCCATTCTATTACACATTAGTTTGACTGTACTGCACACATGGTTGCAATGCACTGTTGAATTACCTGTATGGCTACTTCCCCTGTAGCCTTCCCCCAGGATGCCTCTGCCCATGAGCTGTCCTCAGCCCAGTTGGCCTTTCCTGGTGAAACATTTATAAATAAATTAATGGATAACATTTTCCTCAGTGAGCTCCCCACCACCTACAGTACATTTTGTTCCATATCCAGGAGTATGTGGATGTACTTTAAGCCAGTGGCCTTGATATTTGCTCACTTGAATTTCAACTGCAATCTGATCTTGACTGTAATGTATTTATTTATTTAGTTTTTGTTAACTGGGTAGATGCGCTAGCCATGAAATGACTATTTTCAGGCATGACCTGGGAGAGTACAGCAAAGACATGTACAATAACTTTGGTACAGGAGGAATACATACTGTATAGCATTGGACAGTACAGTCAAAGCAGTCAGTACTAGAAATACATACAGCCAAGAAACATAATACTCTAACAAATTGCACATAGGATCAGGGTAAAAATACCCCCACAGTTCAGGAGAAAATATAAAATAATTTAATTCAGCAACTAAAAAAATGTTGGTTAGATTGGTTAACAACATTGAAAATTCATGAGGCAGTTAAACAAGGCAAGAGCAAGAGGTGAGTAGCACTGGGATGGGGGAAGAAGGTGAACGATGAGCAGCTGGAGGATAGAGGGGATTAGGGAGGATTATAGCATGTGCAGGGATCAGCAAGGTATAGATGAAGGCGCAGCTCCCTTTTGAAGGTGTCATGGGATCCTGATAGTCTAAGTGCTTATGGGAGGGAGTTCCAAAGCTTAGGAGTTGAGTGATAGAAGACACTGGAGCCTTTTGATGTTTTTTATCTAGGTACATTCAGTAAGGATTTATCAACCAAGCGTAGCCCATAGGCAGAGGCTTGCGGTACCAGCATTATTGCAAGCACTGAAGGAGTTTGGTTTCTAAGTGCTGAGTCCATCAGAGAGCAAAGAGAGTATTGCCAACAGGCAGAGGAGAATAACCAGCCCAGGCCTCTATACAGCTGACAATGGTGCTTAAGCTGAGGTGACAAGCAGGCATACCTTGCGATTGTATTGTAGGTGACATCCCATTTATGAAGGGTGGTTTTGCGTGCAGCAGCAAAGGTGGGCACACCATAAGTGAGGGCAGGGAGTAATATGCCTCTGGTAATAGTAAGTTTAGCAGAAGGAGTTGGCATGTAACTAGTCTTATAAACAATCCCCAGTTTGGCATTAACTGCTTTGCAAGTAGATTGTATATGTTGGTTGAAATCCAGGGACTGGTCCAGGAGAACTCCCAGGTATTTAAATGATGTTACATGCTCTATTTGTGCATCAGAGATGTCTTTCACAAATATGGAAGTCTGACATGTCCTAAGTTTAGGGGCAGATCCAAGTAACATGGCTTGGGTTTTCTTAGCACTGAGTACAAGCTTACGGGCAGACAGCCAACATTGGACATTTGAGAAATCTGAGGAGATGGATGCATTATTGCTGGTGATATTGTCAGAGCTTGAATCGAGTACAAGTTCATCCGCATAGAGTATAGACAAGCACAAATGAAAGACCTCAGCTATATTATTGAGAAAGAGTGAAAAAAGAAGGGGTCCCAGAATGGAGCCCTTGGGAACCCCAATATTTATAATAGCACCCTCAGATAAGGAGGAGTTGAATTTCACAATTTGAGTTCTGTTTGATAGATAGCTTCCATACCAGGCAACAACTGGGGGGGGGGTGCACAGATTGTGAAGATTTGAGAGGAGCAGGGGGTGATCAATGAGATCGAAGGCCTTAGTAAGGTCTATACAGTAAATACTGCCCCTGTCAGTAGACCAGCGTCCATGTTGGTAAGCATATCAGAAGTGAATTTGAGGAGAGCTGTGGAGGTACTGTGACCTTTCTGGAAGCCATGCTGAGTGTCAGAGAGCAGGCTGGACTTAGGTAGTTGATGGTTTGATTTTCAATAATTTTTTCTAAGATTTTACTTAGGACAGACAGGATAGCTATAGATCTATAGTTCGTAATCTCCATGGGATCACCTTTTGTGAAAACAGGCGTTACATGGGCTATCTTTCAGAGGTCAGGAACTTGACTAGTGGAGAAGGACAACGTGAAAATGTTTTCCAGAGGGAAGGCTATGAAGGGTGCTGCTAGTTTCAGGAGCAGAAGCTCGAGTGTATCAGATCCAGAGCTAGTGTTGTCAGAGATAGTCCGTAATAGTTTTAGGACCTCAGTCCTTGAGATTTCTCTAAAGTGGAACAGGGGATTATTAAGCTGTAGTCAAGAAGGAGACCTAGAGGTAGTGGACTGAGGCAGGAGGACAGTAGAGCATCTGCCTGAGGTGACAGAAAGGCAGAGGTAAACTGAGATAGATCCAAGAACATTTGATTGAAGGAATTAGCTATGGTGTTGGAGTAATTGCAATGTACACAATTTAATCCCTTACCAAAATAGCCTCAGAAAACCATAGCATTATTATTTGTCCACCATTTTCATGCCATTGTAAATTCCATTGAAGTACCATTGTATTCCCTTGACTGGTAACACATTGGATTTTTTCAGTTCCATTATAATACCATTGTGGTACCACATGGACAGTGATATCACAATGAGAATGAGTGTATGGATGGTACCACAATGGTTCATCAAACACACACCATTGTATTCCCACTGCTGTTGGTAACATGATGGATTTGTTTCAATTCCAGCGTATTACCACTGCTGCCACTGTGGTACCATGTACCCCGGTGATTACACAGGGGTGATTTCCATGTCCAATGGTAACACAATGAACTGCCATTGCAACACCATTGAAACTGGTCTCACAATGGATTTGTTTCAATTCCATTGCCATACCATTGTGGACACCTGTGGTACCATTTGTGTGCAATGGTAATGCTGTGGTGCACTGAGGGGATGCTGGTAGCTCCATGATGACATTGCACTACCACTGCTATTGGTAATCCCGCAGAGGGTAGTGCATGTTAGTACAGTGGTTCTCATGTGGTATGATACCGACCACTCCAGGTCCTCCATTAGCCCCCATCCATGGTATCAGACTGACATCAGGTCCTCCCCACAGTCCCCCACATGCCTCTCACACTCTCCACTTTGGCTCCCAACCTGTCCCCCCACCAGCTCCCATGGAACTTAGGTCTGCAGCTGCACTATAAGAACCACACATGCAACAGTTTTGCTCAGTCATAATAATTTGTAATCAATACTTTTGGTGATGCTAAATCATTATCTATCATTATCAATACCCGAAGCCACCATAAACCATATGTTTTCTTTCACTGTTGATGGCGTTTTCTTTTTATCATCATGATTAATCATAGTTAATCAATACCTGATGCAGGTTATTGGCAGCCAATCAGAGTCCACTTCACAGATCATGCTTGGTCATAGGCATTCACTAAAAAAAAAAATTCCACCAACAGCTTAATCTGGTTCAGTTTCAGTTGTTTACCATCTGTATACCCCCTACCCCCCCGGTCACCCCTGAAAAAGGGACTTCTAGTCTCAATGGGCCTAGAGGGTCAACAAGATTCAATAAAATAAACAAAAAATAAATAGGCTTCTAATATTTGGCTATGAATGATTAATCATGAGTAATGTACCTGGCTCTCACTGGCTACTCTGCTGTAATTAATTTGCATAATTTGTCATGTTTAATCATGATCAATTCATTGCCTTTTAAAATAATAGCGTGACATTCTGTATTGGGCTTCAATAAGCATGTCCTGCAGCGGTGATTGTCCATGCAGAAATTATAAAATTTACTGTTGTCCTGTAAGGGAGGGAAGGGATGGTAACTCTGGTGCACTGCTGTTCAGCCGACCCCTTTCCACTTCCTGGTCTGCCTGCTCTGTCCCCACATTCTGACATTACTTGATGTCTCCAGAGAGGGCACGGGGAATGCCCCATACAAGTTTATAAGGCTCATTTTCAAAATGGCTTTACAGACATTTAAGCAACCTTTTGATAGAAAATGAAAGCCACTGCCCAACTAATAGGGACCCTCCTGAATGCTAATGTTTTTGACATAACCTTCCCTAACACCTCCTCTGAAAACCAGAGTGGTCTTTTTTTTCTCTTGCTTCTGTTTACATGTCTAAAACCTTCACTATAGTTCTTATTAATTTCACCCACTGTTCCTCTACTCTTCCAAAGTCCTCTTCCTGCCAGGACATCCCTGAGGCAATCCCCCATCTTTGTATAGTCTGCCCTCCTGAATTCCAGGACCGTCATCTTTGTGTGGTTTGACTCCACCCCTGTTCTTATATTGAACCACACCATTCAGTGATACTGGTCCCCAGGTGGCCACCCACTGTGACATCTGCAACACTGTCCCCACTGGCAAGTACTAGGTAAAAATTGCTCCCTCAGGATGGGTTCATTTACTAATTACCTAAGAAATGCCCCCTGCAGGGAGTCAAGGATATCCCTACTCCCCGGCTGAGGTTGCAGCCATGATGCTCCAGTCCACATCTGGCAGATTGAAGTCTCCCACCTGGAGCACCTCCCACTTAGTTGTCATCTTATGGATGACTTCCAGTAGAACCCTGTCTATTTCCTCCACATGTGCTGGAGGTCTGTAGATCACCCTAGTGCAAATAACTACTCCATTTCCAGGTAATAGGGACAGTTAAGTTACTTGTTCATGGTTATACAGTGTGTAAATGGGCGGGGGCTGGGGATTTAAACCTGTGTCTCCATGTTTGCCGCTCAGTGCTCTGTCTTCAATCATATGACACCCGAGTTCTCCAATAACAGCACATAAAGTCCCCACCACATATACATACAGTATATACAGTACTTTTTGCAAAACAAAAACACTACATTAATGCAGGCATTAGAATGCAAAGCACACAAAGTAAGACAAAGAAAAACAGGGTCTGAGCCTCATGAGTCTTGGCAAATTGGTTGTGTGGTGTTCCTCAGAGTTGCCAACCTTAATGCCCATCCCCTAACCCCCAGCCCATAGCCTCCTTTCTAAAGCACAAGGTACAGCTCCAACCCAGTGTCTCATATAACAGCCATTCATACCTGTAAAACAAGAACAGCAATGGGCTCACAAAGGATCTGCAACTCTTTACAAAATGACAGACAGTGTAGGGTAAACAAAAAAACAATACTTGTCTGATACAAATGGTCAGTGTCCTCCTACACCTGTTCAATGTCTTATCAGACCTGTAGATATAAAAGAGAAAATGGGTCAGTATGAAAATTAAAATAATGATCAGCTGGGAAGGACCTGTAGAGGTGGAAAAAGTGAGTTGTGTGTTTCGGGGAGATATCAGATCTGTACCCCACACCATCAACTCTGGCTTTTAGAATGAACTCAGTCATTCAGGGGATATTATGGTTGGGGAGGGAAGAGAAGATTCATTGCCCTGTGCCTCTAGAACTGATCTTTTTGGGGTAAGGCCATGTTGCTCCACCATTGACCAACACAGGGCAGGATAAAGACACCAAGAGACAGATATTCAAAAACTTTGCCCAGGCACAATGAATGCTTCCCTGGTGTAGTGGATCCCCTCTCCCTTTTCCCTATCTGCCCGTAGAATACATAGGAACATAGGTATGTGATGGTAGAAACGGACCCCAGGCCCACCTGCTCTGCCCAGTTTGCCTAGATATCCAATAGGCCTTTTCTGTAGTCATTCCCCCTGTCAGTTGCCTTCTGTGCTTATCCCATGCCCTCTTGAACCTTCCCACCATCTTCTCCCCCACTACTTCCCTTGGCAGCCCATTCCAGTTGTCCACCACCATCTCAGTGAAGAAGTACTTCCTAATGTTTCTTCTAAATTTCCCCCCTTGATTTGGATATTCCAACCACCATCCATTGCAGTATAGAAGACCGCAGCAGGCCAACTGTGACTACCTCTAGGCTGACATCCCCAGCGACAACCAGTCCCAGAACTCCCTGCAGCTGGCACCAGAGCAACAGGCAGTAATAGAAGCTCCAATAGCCCGCAGTGCACGTTCGAACTTCCACAATCACTGATCAGATGTTTTCCACTTCTGCTTTTCTCCAGGGGCTAAGTTCAGTCCACAGTGACAGAACTTAGCCCAGGGAGTACATTGGGGTCAGTAAACTAAAGATGAGAGCTTATATAAACTCTTAACATGCACTGTAGAACACAATCAAATAGCAGGACAAGAGGACACAGCATAAGATTAGAGGGAGGCCGATTAATGGGGAATGTGAAGAAGTTCTTTTTCATAGAAAGGGTGGTGAATGCATGGAATGGCCTATCTCAGGAAGCGGTGGATATGAATACAGTGCAGGGCTTCAAACAGACATGGGAAAGGCATAAGGAAGCAATATAAATGAGTTTGAATAGATAGTCCATTGACAGAGTACCAGCCTATGGCACATTCATAAGGTAGAAAAAATGAGCAGACTGGATGGGCCTAGCAGACCTTATCTGCCATCAACTTCTATGTTTCTATGTTTCTATCTCCCACCACTGCCCACCGCACTGAAGCCAGCTGCAGAGGACTCCAGGATCTGCTGCAAATTAAGCTGTCAGTGCAGAATCAAGCAAAACCAGTTCACCATAATACACTACACTACAGCAAACAGCAGGCAAACCAAAATGGCCCCACATGCAAATTGCACATTGGAACCAGACCCACACTTGTGTGGGACCACCAGTGCAAGCCAGTCAGTTGGGCAGTGGTAAGGAGGGACAAAACCTTTTACATGTAGTTACTTCAGTGAGAAAAGGAAGGCAAGGGGAGGGATTGTGAGTCTGAAAGGGGAGGATGGAGGGAGGGTAAAGGATGACCACCAAAAAGCAGAAATACTGAACAAATATTTCAGTTCAGTTTTTACAAAGGAGAGGGCAGAAAATGGGCCAGTAATAAGGATAGGGAGATCACAGAAATGGACACAGGTCCTTTTTCAAAATAAAGGATCCTCATGGAACTGGCAGCACTAAGGTTATGTGGCCAGATAAGGTGCACTCCAGGATACTGAGGGAGGTAAGGGAGGTGTTGGCAGGGCCTCTGACTACCCTGTTCAACCTGTCATTGTAAACAGGTGACATGCCCAGGGGTTGGAGGAGGGCTGATATGATTCCACTATACAAAAGTGTTAACAGGGAGGATTCAGAGAACTACATACTGGTCAGCATGACCTCAGCAGTGTGAAAAGTCATGGAAATACTACTGAAGAAAAGAATAGTGGAATACCTGGTTGTCAATGGTCTACAGGGGAAGGGGAGAAGAGAACATTGTTTAGCAGGACTATCACATTAAGCTGAAGCTTGTTTCCAGATGCGATCTAGGAGCACAAGGAAGTTAAGTGACTTGCTCAGAATCATACAGTATGCACCTAGGTGGCTGTGGGATTCAAATGCAGGTCTCCAGATCTGTAGCTCAGAGCCTTAACCCACTGCTCTATGCTGCCTCCAGGAACCAAGGCAACTTGGTTATACAGGAGGGAGGTTGTGCCAGATGAACCTAATTGAGTTTTTCAACTGGGTAACCAAGGAGGTGGATTTGGAGGGGTGTGTGGATGTGGCCTACCTGGATTTCAGCAAGGTCTTTGACACCTTGCTGCATAGAAGGCTGGTAAATGAGCTGGAAGGCTTAGGGGTGGGACAGAAAATAACAAGGTGGGTGGAGAACTGGTTGAAGGACCAAAGCCAGAGGGTGATGGTAAATGGGGTGCATTCCAGGGTGATGAGGTGAGTAATGATGCACCCCAGGGCGGTGCTGGGACCCATCCTTTTTTAATATCTATAGCAATGCTATAGCGGAGGAACTGCAGGGGAAGGTGTGCCTATTTGTAGATGATATGAAAATCTGCAATAGGGTGGACATCCTGGGAGGGTGGAGGAATGAGGGAGGGCCTAAAGATTCTGGAGGGGTGGCCGGAAACTTGGCAGCTGAAATTCCATGCCAAAAAGTGTACAGTAATGCACATGGGGTGTAATAACCTACAAACCATTTACACATGGGGAGGGATTAAGGAAACTGAGCAGGGGAGAGATCTAGGGATTATAATTTCAGATAATCTTAAGGAGGGGAACCAATGCAGCACGGTGGTGGCCACAGTGAAAAGAACACTGGTGTGCATAGGAAGGGGTATAAAACAGAAAGAGGGAGGTGCTGATGCTCCTTTATAAATCTATTGTGAGGCCTCACCTGGAGTATGAGGTTTAGTTCTGGAGGCCTCACCTACGCAAGGACAGACAGGATTGAAAGGGTTCAGAGAAGGGCAACCAAGGTCATCCATGCTATGCATAGGAAGCCCTATGAGAAAAGGTGGAGGGAATTGGATCTGTACCCGCTGGAGAATAATAAGGCAAGAGTGGGAAGCTTATTTACAAGGAATGTAAGTGCTAGAGCTTGGGATCATAAGCTAAGATTAGAAGAAGGAAGGTTTAGGGGCAATGTGAGTGGACATTACATCACTGAGAGGGTGGAGGAGTCCTGGAACAGACTCCCAGAAGAGGTGGTGGGGGCAGAAATGGTGAAAGGATTCTAGAGGGCATGGGACAAACACCAGGAGTTGACCAGTGGGCAGAGTGGGATGTCTCTTGACAAAGGAGATGAATGGGGAGGGAGGTAAGGGGCAGTAAGGGGCAGATTCGATTGGCCAAAATGGTCCTTTTCTGCCTCAAGATTTCTATGATTCTATGATTCTAAGGCAGTTAAGAAAGTAGGACTTACCTGCTCCATTGGAGTCAGGAAGTCCAGAGTTGGAGTGTCCTTGGTTCGGGGTATTCTGGTAGGACCTGAAAGGGAAGAACAGAGAAGGTTGAGGGGACACAAAGGGTGGGTGGTGCTAGAGGAGAGATTAGGGTGTTAGACTTAAACAAAGATACTTATCTGATTGGCATACAGTTTGGCCAGACCTGTAGAAATAAAGGGAAAAATAGATTATTATGGGTAACTTATAGTAGCGAGAGTAGAGAGATACAAAAAGGGTACAGTACAGCATAGGAGTAAAGGAAGGGGAGTTTTAGAGGAAAAGATAAACTAGACCAAAGTAACAAAGCTAGAGATATAGAAACAAAAATGCTGACAACCAAGAACAGAGAATAAAGTGATATTTGGGGATCAGCAAAACCGCCCTTAGTGCCCCTAGGTGACCTGCAGGTAGCCAGTAAATTTAAGAAGTAGTCCAGATGGGCAGGTGCGGATGCTTTGGGGCTAGTGGCCCCTAAATTATTTAAAAAAAAGGGGACACTGGTGGTTCAGGGGTCTTGAGTTGTCCCAGGAGGCCAGTGGTTTAAAAGGTATTTATATAGTTCTAGTGGTGTAATGGGCTAACTCCCTCGTGGACAGTGGCAATTGTTTTTATTATATTTAATCTTTCCCTGGCATCTAGTGTGAGGGGGCATATCCTTGGGCCCAGATTGTATGTAGCAGGCAGGAGGCTGTTCAGAAAACTGCTGACCAGACATGCTGCAGCTGTTGCTATGTAGCTAGTTTAGTGCTACTGCGCTACAGTGACAGTCATGGTAGACACTTTCAACTGCCAGCCCAGAGAAGGGCAACCAAAATAGTGAAGGGTCTGCACCAGAAGCCATACAAAGAGAGACAATCTGAATATGTATGCCCTTGCGAAAAGGAGGGATGTGGTGACATGACAGAAAATTTCAAGTACCTTAAGGGAATCAACAAAGTCCAACACAGTATCATCTTTCAGAAAAAGAGATGTGCAAGAACAAGGGGGCACAATTTGAAGATAGAAGGGGACGGCTCAGAGGCAATGTAAGGAAGTATTTTTTTTACAGAGAGGGTGGTGAACGCATGGAATGGCCTTCCTTAGGAGGTTGTGAGGTCAAAAGTAGTGGGGGACTTCAAGAATGCATGATACAGACATAAGGCGATTCTATTGGGAGGTAGGAGGAAGTCAGCTGTTGGCAAACTGGAATCTGCAGCTTATCCAGTAGGTAGGGAAATGGGCAGACTGGGTGGGTCATGCAGTCCTTATCTGCCATCAAGGTCTATGTTTCTCGGATTCAACCCACAGAGTTCGGCTGTAGCCTGCTCCATGTGGGTGGGAAAGAAGTTGGGAGATTTTGGGGAGGGCTAGGAGGCTAGGGCAAATATGCCTCCCTCTATCTATCAGCCACAAAGTGGCAATGTGAAGAGCCCCCAAGGGGCAGGTTAAAAGGGTCTGGAGGGTGGGCAGCCAGCAGTACCATTTTGTTTCTTCCAGGTTGCCCGTCCCTCCGCCACACCACCTGCCACTTAGTCATATTTCTCCCCATTCTTCCCACTATCATATAATGATCATTTGTTTCTGTTTAACAGTTTTTGGTTTTTTTTTGCTTTTTTACTAAAGCTTTGTTCAACTGGCTGCTCCAAACTGCATCCCAGCTGTCACACTCCTCTGCATGCTGCTGCTATGTGTCCTCCCCGCACCTCTCAATATACAAAACAGACAAACATTTTTTTAAACTGCTTCTTCAAAAACTGATAAGGCCTCACTCTTACTCTTCCACTCTGGTTTCCCAACCTCACTACAATTGCCTCTAGAGCTCCCCACCCCCACACACACAGAAACTGTCAGATATTTTTTTCTTAAACTGCATGCTCGCAAACCCCATTGCTGATGAGCCCTCACTCTAGGTTACACTTCTGCTCTGGTTTCTAGACCTCGCTACAACTGCCACCAAAGACTCCTGTTAAGTCCTTCTCTGCAAACTCTCAATGGTCTCTTGTGGCCTTTATGCCCCTCTCTCTTTTACTGATATTCCCCTATGTCTATATGCCACACATGCTTTAAGACCCCCCACCATGTTTCACTCCTGACCTTCAACACTAATGCTATCAGTCTGTTCCAGGTGCCTACTACCCTTTTAGTAAAGTAGTAATTCCTGACATCCCTCTTACCCCCACCACAAGCTTCATTATATGCCCCCTGGTCCTGGTGCTCTTTCCTTGAAGGATCCCCACACCCTGTTCATCCTTGGAAAGGTACTTGTGAGTCTCCATCATGTTCCCTCTCTTTCAGGGTTTACATGTTGAGATCCTAGTCTCCTCACAGGGCTTTTGCAGCAACCCATGTACAATTGTAGTTGCCCTTTATACTGCCTCCACCCTATGGCCTTTCTAAGGTGCAGCCTCCAAAACTGGACCCAGTACTCCAAGTCAGGTCTCACTAATGAGCAAATACTTGCAACACCACCACCTTCCTCCTTCTGCTGAAGATACCCCTTCCTATGCAGCCCCAACATCTCACTAGCCCTACCCACTGCTTTGTCACATAGCTCTGCAACTTTAAGATTATAACCCCAAGGTTCCTCCTGGGTAATTGATCATCAGTACCACCCCCAACCTTATAAAGCAGTCCTTGGATTCTTATACCCTAGGTGCACGATTCTGCACTTTGTCATTGAACCCCCACTACCATGATCTTGACCACTCTCAGTTTCTTCAAGAGGCATGTGCATACTCTCTGCTCCCTTCTTAGTGCCCACACTACAGATTTTGGTATCATCTGCAAAAAGGCATTCCCTTCTCTGACAGTTTTTCTGCAATGTCACTTATGAAGACACTGATGAGGATCTGTCCCAGTACTGAGCTGAGCTGCTCACTGTCCCATCACTGCAATGAGTGCCATTAACCATCACCCTCTGACACCTGTTAACCACCCCCCCCAGCTACTACTCTTTTTTCCAACCTGCATCTCTGGTCATCCTCCTTCTGTTCAGCTACCACAACACCATCACACTGGTGTCTGCCAGGACTTGCTCCACCATAGAATGGATTCAATATGTGGAGTAGCTACCTAGGTAGCCAGGATACTTTTGCATGTTCTTCCATCCCATAGGACATAAGCGGCAAGGGTGCACAAACACGTGAACAGACGTGTGGCGCAGCACCAGCCAATGTCTTCCCACCCATGAGCTGCTCCCGACTGCACTGCCACTTATGGTCACTCAGTTGGCAGTACTATAGCAGAGCTGGCTGTTCTCATTCCCCAGAAGAAAGCCTCTTGTAGATCAGTTGATCCTCCTCCTCCCTGCAGCGAGTTGCCAACGCGAGCTCATTTCTGAACTCAGGTCACCTGCACCGCAGGCCATAATGCTACTGCTGAGCTGAAGGGCTGACATGTTAACCAGTTTCTAATTAATTTTACTGCTTTGGATCCCTCCTAGGTTGATCCTTTTTAGCCTCACCCAACCCCCCCAAACAGTCAGCCACCCTCCTCTCTGCTAAATCACCCTTCCAGGCACCAGACTACTTTCCATGCAGCTGGACAACCCTTCTAGCCCCAGCCTCTCACTTGATGAGCAACCTCACTGGAGCAAGCGAGCACCACACAGGCTCTGGACCAGCCTCTTTCTGAGCCAGCCACCCTTGTTGAAATTGAACCAGCCTCCAACTACATGCCGTACAATCTCCATGTAGCTGGAGCACCACCCCGAAACTTCCACTCCAACAGACTGCATATCTGAAGCTGTCCCCTCCAAGCCCCCGGACCAGCAGTCCCCAAGCCAGCCACTCTGCCTACAGCTGGATCCACCAGAAACCCCGTACCAGCCTCACCATCCAACCACCCACCCTGCAGCTGGACCTCACTTCCAACCTCAAACTAGCCCCCCCACCACCACCAGTCAACCTCCCTGCTGCTGGCTCACTCTTTCATGTCCTGGACTAGCCTCCACCAGCAGACAACCCTCCCTGCAACTGGACCCCTGTGTTAGTTCCCACCCATAGACCCGCACCCCTCCCCAGGTTGAGCAACCTCCCCAGAGCTGAACACCCAGATAACCACCATTCCCAGGAGCTGGACCCACCCTCCCTCCAGAGCAGAACCTCCCCAAGACCACCCTTCCTACAACTAGACACCCCCATCACCCTTCTACAACCATGGACCCCATACTTCTCAATGTAGTACAAAACAAAATGTGAGACACTACCATATAAAACATAAATTCATGCAGTCTTCAGCAAAAGAAAAAAAAAGTACACTGATCCCCAGATTACAAAATGGATTAACACATGCAACTGTTTTAATCAAATACAACTACTAAATGCAAAAAACAGCTCCCCCACAAACACACTCAAATATCTGCAGTAAATAATTCTTCATTTATCTGAAGATTACTCCAGGTTTTCTCAGATTAAAAAAGTTGCAGTCTTTTCTCTATAAAGATAGTTAAATATGCTACTGAATGGATACACACAGAAAATGCATTCTGAATTTGCTCAGTTATACAATATTCCTGTTCATTCTCCTGCCCCCACTCCCAACATCATTTTAAAGTAACTAAATCAGTAAAAAAAAATCCACAAATAATAAGTACTCTAGAGGCACAATGCATACTAGGCACTTTAAGGAGAGATTTGATTGAAAATAAACTGTATATTTTAAAGGTTTTTAGCCACATGAGCTCAGAGCAGAGAACATTTTTTCATAACAAAACATTGACTGTGAAACCTGAACAGCATTTCTTTTAGAAAACAAAACAAAAAAAAAATGAGTGATAATTCCCTTACTGTAGTAACTAGTTACCATTTCAGGGAGTTAAAAAGATGTTAAACATAAGCACGTACCTTAATATGTAAATATTAACTATAGGAAACACAGTTCAAAAATGGAGACCACAGTTACTGCTTGTGCATTTCTGTTTGCTTAGGCTAGACAGAGACATGAAGTGAGCTGGAAAATGTAGTTCACTGACTGAGTAGACTACTGGAAAATCAGTATAGACTTTTAAAGGGACACTGCCAACTTTTTTTGCATTATATAATTTCTAGGTAGAACCCCACATTTTATGATTTCTTACCTTCTCTAAAATTCATTGGTGTTGCTAGTTGTTTTATCTGTCTCCTTGCTTAGTAGAACTGAAATGCATGGTAATGTACCCAGCCTTGATTGGCTAATTTAAATCCTTAAACTACTCAGCTGACTGTAATCTTCATTTATGATTCAGTAGAATTAATAAAAAAATGCACTTTGAAGAGCATTACAGTTTGACAGAGCAGTATTAATGTCTTAGCATTCTTGATAGAGCAAAGGTTACTGTAAAAGAAGTGATCATGCTAAGGTAATGAATGAGCTGGGAGGCAAATGATGCCCATGCATGCCCCTATCATCTACAGTGCATAATAAAGGTTATGTCCCATGATCAGAATGAAAATTAACAAGCTTGCATATAAAACAAACAGAAGTATTGCTAAGTCTTCATTCATCATTCGAAAGTAATGTGTACTTCTAAAATCTATGTATAATATTCATTTAGTAATAATTTACTCTTAAAAAGAATTACAGTTGATCTTCTTAGAATTTAAGTATTTCTACGGGCAGTATTCTTCTTCTGATGATTACAGAAGATTAAAAATTACTAAACTTAGTCTTAAAGGATGAATTAATTACTGCTTTTAAGACTAAATTTAGTATTCCACATTGATGAGGGAACTGTCCTTTGATACCACCATCTACCCCACTCCCTCTCACATCACCACACCTTGGCTTTATGCCAGGTGACAGCTGTTACTATACCAGCTTCTTGTTCTTTACTCGGCTCAAGGCACCCCCCCAAAAAAAAACTACTAGGCACCTGTGTCTGTGTGCTGCTGTGCTGTGTGATTGCCTCTTCTTAGTGCCCTGAAGTTCCAAAATCCAAATGCACCCACCCAGGCCTAGCACAACAGCCCCCCCCCAGCCTGGCAGCAGTCCAACCAGCTGCTGTGCAACTGCAGCACTTACTTTTTTTGTTCAGTCAGTCGAGTCAACTCCTGAAGTTCCTTATTGTTCAGCCTGAGCTGAAGAAGACTGGTGACAACTCTGACTCAGTCACAGGCTGCAGCAGTGCAGCTGCCAGCAAAACAGCAGTGACTCCCCATCCCCAAGTAGGTCCTGATCAGTCCTTCAGCTCCTGCTCCATCCTTTCTTCTCTGTCCCGCACCTCCAGGCTGGCTGAGTCCAACTCCCACTCCAATGACACCGGTGTCCACTGACTTCCCCCAGGCCCACAACGATTCTCTGATCAAAAATCAACCTCAAGCCAAGTCTTGAAAGGCTTCTCTAAGGCAAACCAGTGTCCAGCAGCCAGAAGAGCAGCTCCTTGAATTTATTTTAGTCCTCCTTTTGGTGTTGGATCTGGTTGGGCTGTGGTCTGGAGTTGTGGATGGACCAATGAAAAAAATGAACAATGACAAGCAACTCATTCACAGAGCCACATGCAAGGCAGCTCAACTCAAGTTGTGGCAAGAGACCACTTCTCTTTCTTTCCTGCTCTCTTTAACGTCCTGTGGTGAGTCAGGTTTTCTCTTGCATGCGCGCAAAAGCTGACAGCCACTATGGATCTTGGGACAGTGAGTTTTTTAAATAGTGTAGGGGGGCAACCACAAAATACGGAACAATAGGAGTTCCATATGAATAGCAAACAGGACAGGAAATTTTACCAGTTGGAATAGCAAATGAGGGTTAGCTGTCCCAAAAGGTTTTTTTATTGTTTATTCTTCTGTTTCTATGTATTTAATGTATTGTTTATGGTTCTGGCATTCATTGGAAGCAGTATGTTGAAGTGGTTTAAGGCTCTGAGCTGCAAACCTGGAGACCAGGGTTTGAATCCCACAGCCCCCACTTGCATACTGTGTGACCCTGAACAAGTCACTTAACTTTCATGTGCTCCCAGATCACACCTGGAAGCAAGCTTCAGCTTAGTGTGCCTCTCCTGGTTAAACAATTTTCCCATTCAACTTGTACGATCTGTTTAGTTGTGTATAACTGTGTTTTCCACTACCATCTCCCCCAGGATGCACCAGGAGACGAGCAACTTGTTTGTTCAGGGTGCCTTTCCTGGTGAAACTTTTCAATAAATAAATAGAATAAATAAATGTATTCAGAAATAAGCACCAGGGCCAGTTAGGTTAAATAAAACCCAGAGTGTAAAGTGAGAGTGTCCAAGGTGATAAAGGTGGCTATAGCTAAGTGCCAAACAGTAGCCAAGCTAGTGTTGTAAAATTATAGAATTTACTGATTTAAAGTGCACTTAGGAATCAGTTTCAGTCAGGAGCAAGGACAAGGGAGTGGACCAGGCAGTTACCCACATGACCAGCATAGTTTCCACAGCCCTAGCCTGTTAGCTACCCCAGAAGTATAGTTGCCATAGCCCTAGCAAAGGGATACTTACCTGAGTAACTGATCCAGAGACCCCTATAACACTAGCCTGGCTACTGGATGCAATTTGGCTACTAGTCACCTGTATCACCCTGGGGCACTCTGACTTTATAATCTGGGGCTTAAAACTATCACCCTGGTGCTTATTTCTGAATAAAAAAAAACAACTTTGGGATAGCTAGCAATTATTCACTTGCCCAATTGACTAGCTTGGCTATAAATGGGGCTTTGCTCTACCCTTGCTCCTTCTAGCACCCTGTTTACTATGTAATTCAGGGCCTTCCTGTTCTCTGCACCACCTCTGATAGCTACTTCATTTGAATGCTGCCCACCCCTGTGCTCCATTTAGGGGTGTGAGTTAAATAAATTTGGGTAATTTTGAATGAGGCCACCATCTCACCATATGTTCTCTTCCTGGACCGATTTTAAATATATTTGAATAGATCCACCCTTGGAAGTCCCTTACCCTGACCACATTGACATCAACGGCCATCCTTTACTGTAGTACGCTCACTGTGTGAAAAGAAACATATTTTTTTTTTATTTCAGTATTAGTTCAGGCAGACAGTGCCTGATCTATGGCACTGTCATCGACTCACTGCCCCAAACTGGGGAGAAGTTGAGAAGACAGGAGGTGGGTTGAGTGTACGCTGGATGCCCTGCTGACTGCAGGTAGGTGGGAGGTCTTCCCTTGATGGGTAGCTGGCTCTCCTGCTGCTCATTCATCTAATGATGCTTTTCCATTTGTGGGGCCACTGCCGAGGGACTGGCATTTAGTTTTTCTTTACAAAAAAAAAGAACAAACGGGACTAAACTGAACCCACACTGCGGCTGCCAACTGCTGATCCTGGGGACCGACACAACTATTGGACTACTGACACTGCTGGTACCACTGGAATTGACACAGGGATGAAAGGAGGACTGCAGGTACTACCTTTTGTTCTGAATTTACTTCCCTGTATCCCCTCTCCCTTCTGCCGCACTTTCTTCATGTTTTTTTCTTCTGGGCACCTGAAGTCCCCTGACTGTTTTCCTTCACAGTCAATTCAAACTCCCCCGGTGGCCAATACTGGCCACTTCAGTATCCTCCCTGGCATTTGGGATGCTGAGTCCCTAACAACCAGCTGTTCAGCACAAGCTGGACCTCAGATGCGACACTGGCTTGTGCCACCTTCACTGGGCAGGCTGCAATAAGGAGAAAAAAATGTTTTAACTGTAGACAAGCACTTTATTTTTATGGGACTTCTGCCACTATATTCACCATCCCCTGGCAACTTAAACTATAGGGGGCACATGAGGGCACATTACTGGGGCTTGCTGGCATCAACTGAGCTTGCTGGTGACCCATCTTTGGGGATATTACACTCCTGCCTTTACCGCCCACTAAAACATACTCAGAAATGAAACCACTTCTAAAACGAGAGGCTGTCATAGCTCCCCTCATTTTGATGACTGCTCCTTTTTAATGCAAAATTAACAGTCCTCTTCATGAGCTTCTGGCAGGAAGTCACATCCCACACTGATTTCCATTCCTACTGGCCTGGTACCCGGTCTGAGCCAGGACCATTTGCTGTCACTGCGCAAATATTAAGAACATAATGCCATTGAAATAAATGGGCCTATATACATTTCTATGGGATCATTTGTTTCAATGATGATTTTTCTGATCATTTTGTGCTGGGCTAGTGAAACTCCTGTTGGGTTGGAGGATTTTTCTAATCACTAGCCCTGATGGCTAGTGGCTGAAAAAGTTAGTTTCAACCCCGTGACAGTCTGTAAAATCTCTAGCACCACAGTGCAGGGTGGCCACATGTGGGGAAGGGACTGTCCCATACCTCTCAAAAGTCCCATAGTGATGTGTCCCTCATTTTATCTCTCAGCATTGCTGTGTCCCTCACTGCAAATGGTGTTGCCACACAAAGAAGGTGCTGCAGCAAAAAGCTAGTCTTCGGTTGTGTGGGTCCAGCTGCAGGGAGTTGGTCCAGCTTCAAGGTGGTGATCCAGCTATAGGGGGCCAGATCTGGGGAGACTGTTCCCATACCTCTTAACTGTCCCTCATTACAATATAGCATCATGGCACCAACCATCTGGACTCCCACTGTAATGGATGCAGATTCAATTATGGCTCGAACTCCCCATCCCCAATTAAGTAACTAATTTATGGGTACTTTATGGTCCAGGTGAGGGAACCTCTTTGGACATACTGATTCTGGAGAGTGGATGGGGAGTACCTGTAAAACAAATGGTTACACAGGAGTCAAAGGGGACCCATAGTTCTTATGGAAAAGTAGTACAGATAGATAGTAAATAAAACTATGCTCAATGGCCATTAATGTATTGCCACAACATGACCATAATTTTCATGGCAACGAAAAGCTCATTTGGACAGTTTTAATAGCCATTAATGTATTGGCACAAAATGAACATAATTTTCATGGCAATGAAAAGCTCATTGCTCAGTGTTAATGGTTATTAAACATGCCATTAAAATAGCCTGATACAACATTTAAGGGGCATACCACATCCATTAAATATTTAATGGATACCTGTCATGGTTAATTAATGGCATGGATGAGTAAATTAATGGTTTGCATCCATGAAACATCAACAATTAATGGAAATTTAATGGTAATAAAAATTGGCCATTAAAAAAGGTGATACAAAATGTAATGGTGAAAATTAATGGGTTTTGCATGAAAATAATGGAAAATTAATGGAATTTAATTAAATTTTAATGGATTTCAATGCAGTGGTGATATCCCATTCAATTTGGGACCTTAACTGAGGGTTGTTATTGTGATTTGCATATACTGTACAGCTCATAATGTTTTTCATTATCAATGTATATTTCATTTTGTATTTCTTTCAAACTTTGTTTGATTTTGATGTGTACCAAGTTGGTACCACAGTGGTATCAACTTTCTAGATGTACTGATGCCACAGTGATACCAAATAAGCTTGAGATTTATATGCACACTGATTTGGCCCTCTAACATAATACCCTTGTGGTGACATTACCCAATACTGATACCAAAGTGGTACCAAATAAGTCTTGGTGGTATATAGAGAACAGTTTTGTACTACCATTGCATTATCATTGGGCACTTCTAGGGCAATACAGAGTCCCACATGAAAGGGGACTCAAAATTATGTAATACTACTGTGGTACAATTGCCCATTTATCAGTCTGAGCAACCTGCCAAAATTGCCATAGGGATGCCACTGTGCCATGGCACTGCCACTGAGGCCAGAAAACTTGACTGGGTTGACACCACTGCATTACCAGACTACCACTGCACAATTTCAGGCATGCTCAGGTATTGCCATTGATAGAACACTGTGTTTCCATGGCAACACATTTGGTAAGGGATATCATGTCACTAGGGGTAGACAACTGAGTAGCTCCAAGGAAAGACTTGACGTGGCCCAAGAATTTCCTAGGGTCCCCAGGAGAGCTTAGCAGTAAATCTTTACAATAGGCACTCTTAGCCATTGTGACCTGTTTTTTACAGGAGTTACGTAAGGTTCTGTAGTTAGAAAAGTCAGCTTGTAGCCCTGATTCTTTGTACTTTTTCCAACTTTTGTCCCCAGTACCCAGGTTTTTCAGCAGATCTTTGTGAAGCTGTCATTTGTTTACCCCTAACCCTCCAGGTTACCTTGGGGGCATGCTTGTACTGGACAACCAAAAATGTATCGAGAAAAATACTCAGTGCAGACTCAACATCGCAGGAATGGTATATTCCAACCCAGTTTATTTTCTAGATATCATGCCAGAAAGCCTCAGTATCTAGGTTGGCAAAATTGGAAAAGGTGACATAGCACAGTGGGGGGGGGGGATAGAGCAGCCTTAGGGCTTCAAATGCAGAAAATAGGGGAGTGATCCATAAGCACATCAGCCAAAGTGCATGATCTAGGTGGTTTACTAGTACCCAGTCAAAGAGGGTAGAGGATTTTAGTGATGGAGTAACTCTGGTGGGCTCAGATAGTAGCTGGTGAAGGTTATAACTTTGTGTCAGTGAGAGCAGTGAGCTTTGGGCATTTCCCAGCTAATTTTGGTTAAGATCACCCAACAGAATGACTTTGTTCTGTTTGGAGTGAGAGGAGGCTTGATAGAGTGGTTCCTGTAGTCCTGAAATGCCCCATTGGGGGGTTGTAAGTGCAGACAATGTGGAGTTTTTTGGCTCCCAGGGTGAGAGTTACATGGAGGGATTCACAGGCAGAGGATGCAGTGGCAGGGATGGCCATGATGTTGAGATGTTCTTAGTAGTACATGGCAACCCCTCCTCTACACTTTGAGGAAAGCCTATCCCTACGATTAAGGGAGTAGTTAGCCGGGTAGCATACAGAGTCGGGGATAATTGGCTTAAGCCAAGTTTCAGATAAACAGAGCATATCAGGCTTGTAGACACCAACCCATGCCTCAAGCTCAGTGAAGTTGCGGGAGAGGCTTCTGATGTTCATATGGGCAATAAAAAGCTCTTTGCTAGAGATTGTGGAGATGTACACAGGGGAGAAATCTGCAAGTGGACCCGGGTTCAATTCGACATCCTCAGCAAGAAGTATGGCTAAGATGGTGAGGAACCACAGTTTACGGTGGCAAAACAGCGAAGGAACCACATGACTCAGTAGGTGCTTTTTAAGTGTTGCCACTGCATAGAATGTGCAAACCTGAGGGAATAGGAGGAGCTTGAAGTCAAGCACAGGTTGTGATGCGGTAACTAGGTTAGAGAAACTAAAGTCAGCAGGTCGGGAGTTTGAGGAGCTATAGTGATAAGATCCTGGGAGAGTTATAGTAACCCAGTTAAAACAGAGTAAGTGTAGGAGTGCAGAGAGCAGTTCTAACATGAAACAAAGAGCCAAGTTTATGCAAGGGAGTCAAATACCCACACAGAGGGCTTTGTAGAAGGGCGAGGTAGCCTGAAAAGAGTTTTGATACTGGGCAGAAACAGATTGGGGCAGAACCAGAGAAATGTTAAATATAAGAGGGAAGGAAAATCTGTGTAAGCCTTCAGGTGGCAAGTCAGAAATTTATTCAACAAGAGCTGGGGATATGTATGCCCTTAATTGGAGCAAATAGTTTGTTCTTCCCCTAGTGGCTGCTCCGTATAAGGAGCCAATGGAAAAGTAGAAACTTTGTCATATGACTGGAGGTGTCTATAAAAGTAAAGGGTCGACCAGGGTGGGTGAAGTGAGGGGAGGGTGGCAAAGTAGGGAAGGGCTTACGTTTTTTCTAGCTGCCACTCCAGGTGAGCAGCTGTGGAATGGTGCAGTCCAGGCTGGACAAGCAGGTCCAGAAAGTGGTGGCTTCCTTGCATTTTCTGGGCTCTACAATGAACCCGGAGTTCGGAGGATCTCAAAAGGCAGTATGTTAGGGGAAAAAGCCATGTGATCTGCCTTCAGCAGGAGCAGGACTGCGGGTCGGTTCCCAGGGCAGGTCTCTCAGCTTCTCCTCTGGTGGCGAGGTCCGAGCCCTGGTTGGGCATGGTGCACCTGAAGGGGAGAGGAAGAGGAGAAGGATTAAATAGCAGCAGCCAGGGGAGGAGTGTTTAGCTAAAACAAAAGAACTGGGTGGGAAAAATTAAATCTAAGGAGGAGGCTAGGCTGGGTGGGGGGGGGCTGAAAACAGAGGGGAGATTTAGCAGGCAGAGAGCAATCTGGTAAGGCAAGAAATTTAACAGTTGACTCTAAGAACAATGCTTTAGCAAGGTATACTTACGCACTAAGGTTATTAACATTCAGACAATTGCAAAAGAGGGCTGTAAATTACTCTTAGTAACAGATTAAGTAACACAGTGCTTAAACTCTAAAGCCTTCTAACTGAGAGAGAGAACTTGAGAGAGGGAAAGATCTAAAATGTCTTTTCATTCAGTAAAATTTAAAATTAAGTCACAGGGTGAAAAGTGTAATCCAGCGGTTCACTGAGATCAGGGCCTAATTTCAAAAACAGGCAGTGACAGTCAATGGACTGAAATCCGTCAATCAGAGTGCAGGCACTTAAATTCAAAGTCCTTAGGTGCTAAACACCAACGTACCTGAAGGGGCTTACGTTTTTTCTAGCTCCCGCTCCAGGCGAGCAGCCGTGGTGTGGCGCAGTCCAGGCTGGGCAAGCAGGTCCAGAAAGTGGTGGTTTCCTTACGGTTTCTGGGCCCTACAATGAACCACAGTTCAGAGGATCCCAAGTGGCAGTACAGCAGGGGAAAAAGCTGCACGGTCCGCCATCAGCAGGAGCAGGACCACAGGTCAGTTTCCAGGGCAGGTCTCTTGGCTTCTCTTCCGGCAGAGAGGTCCAAGCCCCAGTTGGGCATGGCACACCTGAAGGGGCTAACAGTTTTTCTAGCTGCCACTCCAGGTGAGCAGCCGTGGCGTGGCACAGTCCTGGCCAGGCAAGCAGGTCCACAAAGTGATGGTTTCTTTGTAGTTTCTGGGCCCTACTACAAACCAGAGTTCGGTGGATCCCAAGCAGCAGTATGGCAGGGAAAAAGCCATGCAGTCTGCCATCAGCAGGAGCAGAACCGTGGGTCGGTTTCCAGGACAGGTCTCTTGGCTTCTCTACCAGCGGCAGGGTCCAAGCCCCGATCGGGCATGGCACACCTTAAGGGGCTTATGGTTTTTCTAGCTGCTGCTCCGGGCGAGCAGCCATGGCCGGGCGCAGTCCAGGCCAGGTAAGCAGGTCCAGAAAGCAGTGGTTTCCTTGTGGTTTCTGGGCCCTTTAACATACCAGAGTTTGGAGGATCCCACGTGGCAGTACAGCAGGGGGAAAAGCCACATAGTCTGCCACCAGCAGGAGCAGGACCATGGGTCAGTTTCCAGGGCAGGTCTATTGGCTTCTCTTCCGGTGATGAGGTCTGATCCCTGGTCAGGCACAACACACTTGAACTGTATTCGGCAGTGGTTCCGCTCACATCAACTGACTGATTTCTAAAGAAACCTTGGCCATGACTTTTGGCTTCAACCCAAAGCTGGCAAAACTAATCTCCCTTCCCATCTTTAGGACCAGTGGAAAACATCCTCTTGAGAATGTGTCCACCTTTCAAATATTGCAGGGTGTGGCTGGATCAGTCCCTTGACTTCACCCACAGGACACCACCTCTCCTAACTTCCTCCCCAAATTCAATACTCTCAACAATGGAAAAGCTTGCCTTGCCACTGTTGCAGATGGAAGATTGGATTCTCCAGGCTGGCCCAGTGGTGTGGAGGGCTGAGATTCCAGAACCTCACTTTGCTACCACACTGGCAACCCATGTCTGGTGATGGACCCAGGTTTTTGGGGCTCAGCTAGGGTGGGAGAGAACTGAGTGTCAGGAGACTGCTCTCCTCTCCTGGAGGGGGAAGATTTGCTGCACCACTTTAATTCTGCCTCCACTTGGAGGTGTAGTGATGGGGAAATAGGAGTGCCACAACACAGGTTGGCCAGGGGTTGGTGCATAGTATGTGTGTACCTCCACTACACATACGTCTGTGCCATTACGCACCACCTGGCCATGGGAAGACATGGGAAAATCGGAGCTATGCACCAGTAGGACCTGCTCACCTGCTGCAACTTGAGCCCTCACCTGCTGCAGCTCATGCCATTGCCCCAAGACCCTGCCAAAAAAACTAGATCTGGACTCCAGGGGGACAGCCCTTCCTCTAAGCTGCAGGGGAACTCCAAGGCAGGTGAATCTTGGTGGAGATGGTGGCTGGTTGAGGAGGTGAGAAGAGGCTGAGAGTTCAGCCATCACCCAAAAAGGTATACAGGAAAAAAAAAGATTCTCCCTGTTTTCAATTATGGTGTCATTGTCTATGACACAACTCTTAAGTTCTCAACAGCCAGACTGGACCCCCTCCACCATGCATTTTGCCATTTTGCACAAAACAGTCCTCTCCACAGTTATCACTTCAAACTCTACTCCAGGATTGGGTGGCCTTCCACCTATTGCCAGCTTTACATGCATGATATCCTGCTGATCTCAAGGTACTGGACCAAAGCTCAGCCTGATTGCCTTTTCCATCTTCTGATGCCAACTAGACCCTTCCTACTCTCTACATCAGTCTCATTCCAACTCCTTTCTTAATTCTAGGCACCACCTCCCTGGGGGTCAAGCCATATTCTCCTGCCGACTCCCTGCTCTATGGAACTATCTCTATTGTCTCCTCTAGACTACCCCATAATAAATGTCCCTCAAGAGGCAAGTCTGGGACCTCAGACCTGAGCTGGAAATGGCATATGTAGATTGCCCAAAATCAACCATGTGCCTATTGTGTCTCCAGCAATCCATACACATATTCAAAAAAAAAACAAGTTCTCAACCTGGCTGTTATTTTAAAATGAATTTTGCAGGTCTAATTACTTTAAATATTATCCACCCTTGACACTAACATTGAACTGCATTCTCTAGTGTTCTTTAATTACATGTATTTTACTTTCTCCTGTTGTAACCCCTACTGAATTTGTACTTACAGTACTTAATTCTGTACCAGTATCAACTGTATTTACTGAAACTGTTGACAGTAGCTCTCCTATACACTGTCCTCTAAGGATACTCCTGGAAACTATCTGCTAGAAGGTCAGTGTGCTCTTTCCTGCATATAAAAATGTCGAATAAGGAAATGAAGGTAGCTTATGGAATGTACAGGATGTCCAGTCTCCTGATGGAGAGAAATGCTTTCTAACAGGAGAGTAACAATCCTACAACTGTGATCCACAACAAAAGCCAAAAAGAAGAAATTCACTGTTGTGTTATTGAGTTCTGTTTAT